>CM002484.1:7371680-7440230 GCA_000325765.3 Leersia perrieri
GTGGGGCCGGCGTGGCGAGGCGACGTGTCAGCGCGCGGCGGTGTCCGGCGAGGTGGGCGGGTTGCTGCGGGTCTCGGTGGGTAGCTTGTCAGGGGTCTGGGCAGGGGGAGAGGAGACGGTGACACGCGGCGGCGCGGTGGATGTTGGTGAAGGGGCCGACGGTGGTGGTGGCGCGATGGCGCGACACGTGGTGGAGCGGCGACGTGGTTGACGACGGGGTTAGGGCGAGGGATGAGGGCGGAGCTCGCCGGGGACAGAGCAGGCGCAAGGGCGTGAATGCGACGGCAGGCGCATAGTAGGTGGTCGGTGGCGTTGGCTCGTCGCGGAGCGGCGGCGGGAAGTAAAGGCGGCATCAGACGTGTTTAAAGTGGCGAGGCGACGACACAGGGAGAGTTAAGGCGGCGGTTGGGATGGTCTGGTGCGGCGACGGCGGCTCTGGGAGGAGGAAGGAGATGAGCACGGGACGCGGTGTTCAACGGGCAGATGCTCGATCCGTTCGGCGCAAGGCCCAATCGTCGGTGGCGGCGCTTAAGACGCGGGCGAGCGCGCGCAAGGGGAGGCTACGGTCACAGGCGCCACTTGGTTCTGTGGTGGGCCATGGGTCGTGACAATGGCTCTGGCAGGCCGAGGCCCAAAGGCACGGCGCGGGAGGGAGAACAGGCCGAAGCCTGTGTGAATGAGGGAGAGAGAAGGGGTCGGCTGTGCTGGAGTGTGAGGAAGGGGAGGAAATGGCCCAAAGAGCAAGAAAAGCCTTAACCTTTTCCTAGGAATTTTGTCAAGGAGTTGAGGCACAACGAGAAGTGATTTCAATTTGACCTATGGGTCTGGGGAAGTTTTGGGGAACAACCACGAGGTTCAAGGTGATGGATATTTTATTCTTAGGAGGAAACATACTTAGAGTATAGATCATTTGCTCATTTCCGGAGGCAAGGAGAATTTAGGAAGGACCGGGATGAGATTTTTGTCATGGGGTGATCATGAGGAAAATGGGTTAGGGTTTTAGAAAGGAATGTTTGGGTTGAGATTTTACCGGCTAGGGAAAACAAGGAGTTGAGATCTGATTGGCATTTAGGACTAACTACACAATCAAAGAACCAAAATTTTTGAAAATACGTTTTTAATTAAAATAATTTTTATGACGGTAAGACTCAAGTCACTGCACAAACCTAAAGATACCAGATCTAGTACCCAAGGAACCAGACCTAATAACTTAGCACGAGATGAAGGGGAAGAGGAAGACGACGCCGGCGATATTGCATGGAGGGGTATCAGATTTGGTACCTAGGTTGTAATACTCTAAGAATTTAATGGTTTGTTTTCATTTGAATTACATTATAATAAGAAATTTATTTGGCAACAATTAGGGGGAAGAAAGTGTGTTTTTAGGCGATGTGCAAAAAAGACAAGGCCCAGCTAGACAGCCCAACTTAGGCCCATAGCCGCCCTCTTTCTATGTTGATCGCTACTTAATTGAATCGTTACTTGCAGTTTGGTACAGATTTTGATGTTCTTAGGACAGGGGTTTTGTCCATGTTAGAGGCGCCATAAGGCTATGAAGTCTTTTAGGAAACTTGTAGGTATCATAGAAATCAATATTATAGCCAAATTTTGTATGATTTTGTAGGAGGGTTTATGATAAATCGACGTTTCAAATCACACGTATAATTTCTGTTGAAATCTAGATACTAGTAGTTGTGGGTATTGTTTTTATGTTTCTTGGTATAGTACACATGGATCGGATAGGTAGAACTTGACAAATTGAGATTTTACTATCTATTGTCTAGATTTCTGGACAGATTCTAAGCCATGGCTTCAACTAAAGATTTGACTTTGTTATTGTTAGAATTGGTGGTGTTATCTTCAGTAAAGTTGTAGATCTCTTTATGTAGATTACTACAATATTATCTTCTGCCATGTTTTAAATATTCTAATTGAAGTTATAAAATTAATAAGCCACACTGCTCATGTGGGCAGATTTTCGGTTTTTATGTTGTAGTGTTTGAAGAGAGTTATGGTGTAGGAAGCAAGTGCACTCAAAGAGTGTGTCCTTTGCTGTGGGATACCCAAAAATCATGTTATTGCTATGGAACACTTAAAAAAGCGGTAATTTGCTGATAGACATTAGATGATATATTATTATTATTATTAATCAATTTGGAGCGAGAGAAAATTAAAAATGACTATTTTCCCTAGGCTTTTTCCGCAAATGCCTGATTCACACATGATTTGTTGTTGAAAATAATTTACTGGCTTCCACTTTCCCCAACCTAACCATAGATTGCGGTATCAGCGGCGACCGTTGCACGGGCGAGCAACGGCGAGCGGGTGAAGGGCGGTAGCTACGAGCGGGCCAATGGCATTGCTGCGGGGGATGAGCGATGCATCGAGCAGGGATGGTGCACGGCGGTGAGCGGCAATTGCGAGCGGGACATCGACGGCCAAAATATGATGTCCGTGTCATGCTCAATTCTATGTAAAATTTACATCTCGTGAAAATAGCCCAAAGGGCAAAATAGTCAGTTACTGCCTCCGTATCAAAATATAACTTGAAGTTATGAACCTAGACAAGAAACATGTCTAGGTTCATAGCTTCAGGTAGTTGTATTCTGAGATGGAGGTAGTATGTAATTCTCTCTCTAAGTTAACTAAAAATAATAAAATAATAATAATAGTGTCCATCAGCAAATTATAGTTTTTTAGAGTGTCCCATAGCAATGATATGTTTTTTTAGTGTCCCACGGTAAAGGACGCAATCTCTGAATGCGTTGTAGCAAATTTAATGTACTTTTTTGTATGAGTGTGTTGTATTGTGTGTATCTAAATTGGTTGTTGTATAGGTGGTTCAACTTCGGGTCACAACTAGAGCTCATTCTATTCATTGGTGAAGGCAAGTGGATGTAGTGGTTGTGCTACGTTTTACCTCGTTATTCGTTGTCTTTCACCATAATTATTTTGCTGAACCATATTGATATCTTAATGAATCAATTTGATCTTTACACTTGTTGTTCATGTAGTGGATATTCAACTCTTGCATGCACTAGTAGCATAAGGCTATTAATGGATGGAATGTATGGTTGATTGTGCCATTTTAAATCTTATATTGTAATGGAGAATGTGTATGAGCATACTATGTGGAAGTTGTGCCATCACTATGTATGAAGCATGTTTTGCATCTCATGCCCTATAAGTTATATCACGCAGCGTCGTAATCGTACCAGTAGAACACCGTTCGTTCCCGAGAAGTGGTGCGGTGAGGAAGAGAATAGCATGGCATGGTGCATAACTTATAATTCATATGGAATTGATGTTGTGGATGATGTTGAAGTATTATTTATCTATTATATATGAGAATGCTTACTAAAGTGTTAGTCTATTAACCTTGATAGTAATTCTATTGCATTCAAATAGCTTGATAATTAATTCACTTGTTGAGATTTATTCTTATCCCCTTAAGTTTTTTCAGGCAATTATTATGCCATGTTTACATGAAAAGATGCGAGTACCCATGCACCTCTATACATGATGATTTCACTTGTTTTGTATTTCTTGTGATGTTATCATAAAACAACTGAGATGATGTCTAAATGGATTAATTAAACACTAGTGTTGTAGTTTGTAGCATATCAACGTTTTGTTAGTTAAGTTGTATATATGTTAGTTTGTTTTTGTTGTTGGCTCATAAACTTTTATCTATAAGTTCGGATGCTATCTCTATTAAACTAATTGCTGCCAAAATTTTTATTGTTTTTGTAAGGTTGTATAATTTTAGTGGTATCCCAGGATTATATAGTTCTTCTAGGGTGTTACACACACGTACTATATCTTATATCTGGTACCTTCGCACACGATGCTGATGAAGATGAAGATGCCAGCGTCTATGGGCATTGTGCGCCTCTTCGTGCGATGCCAGCGGTGTCAGGAAGTTTCTACGTGCTCTTGGACACAATGCCACCATAGAAGAGCTCGAATCGACAAGACGACTACCACACTGGTGAGGCTTCACATGGGGATAAGTCGATGAGGTCTAGGAGAGGGTTGTCGGTGAGAGGCACGCGGGAGGAGGCGCTGGCTAGGGGATGTGCTGGTAGACGATGATGTAGGGTAGGCAATGTCAAAGGTGTGTGGGGGTGCACGAACGAGCAACACAAATAGTAGCACCTGAGCGAGACGCCGTCCGTTTGTGAACGGACTTCCATTCTGTAGTCGTTCTCTTATAACAATGGTAGCACCACATTATCATGAGATAGGGTCCACTATTTCAGATGCCCAAGGCATCAAAGAGCATAGCAAAACACTGTGGCAAAATCATGTACCCTATAATTGTAGCAACCATTTGGAATCGTCACATTACTTGTTTGGTTATAAGTTAATCAATCCCAAAGGGATTGGAGCCCGCTAGGTGACTTACCTGTGGCTTTCAAGCTTTTAGCGAAGGCCCCAAGAATTTGTAGGAACATCGGGTAGGTCTTTTTTAGAAATTAGTCCCAACTAATTTTTTTTATAACCCCCACAAGGTTTTGGTAATATAATGTGTAGAATACACATACGTAAAATTAGAAGTATCATTAGTTTTCCATGAAACTCCTTTTTCCTATTATTTGAAATCAAACACATGTATTTTTTTTTCATAATTTAGTATATGCCTTAACTTATTTAAAAGATACCTTATATTTTTAATTTTTACATATAACCTAATTCAATTCATAAATAATATATACATATATCCTAATTTAAATCTTAATAACATTCAGGTTTTAGTTCATTTTTAATTTTAATATCTAGGGGTCCTCTTTTATAATATAAAATATATTTTGTTACTACTTACTATAAATACCATTTTTTTTTTGCATGGAACTCCTTTTTCCTAATTTTTTAAGTCAAACAAATGTATTTGTCTTTAATTCAGTGCATACCATATATTGTTCATTTTACACATATAACCTAATTCTATCCATAAATAACATATACATATATCCTAATTTAAATCATAATAACATTTAAGTTTTAGTTCATATTTTATATCCAAGGATTTCCTTTTAAAGTATAAAATGCATTCTGTTACTACTTACTATAAATACCATTGTTTTTTTTGCATGGAACTCCTTTTTCTTATTTTTCGAGTCAACCACATGAATTTATCCATAATTAAGTATATGCCTAAACATATTTAAAAAGGAACCATATATTGTTAATTGTTACACATATAACCTAATTCAATTCGTAAATAACATATACATATAACCTAATTTAGTTCGTAATAACATTCATGTTTTAATTCATTTTTAATATTGAGGAATCCTCTTTTACAATATAAAATATACTGTATTACTACTCACTGTAAAAACATACTCGATTTAAAGACAAGAAAAAAAATCCACCACCAGCCAACTATGATTGTAATTGTTGAAAAATAATTATATTACCACTACTCGCAAAAATAGCAACGCCAGCACTTGCTGTCATCGTCCTCAGCATGTTAATAGTTGCTCACATCATTTTCTTAATAAAAATAATTAGCTAGGTATCTCAAACATTCCGAGCAAAGCAACCAGGAGCAGGTGACTTTCTCTGTTTATACTAACGCTCCTGCTATTGTTTTCTTCTATTACAAGCACACGAGTAGTGCTTCATAAGCCATACATACCCTTATTTAGTGTGACCGTATTATCCGGGAGGCAAGAGCTAACACTAAATCCTAACCATTAAATTCTTTAATTTGGTTTACCTAATACTCCTACCAAATAATTTTAGAATCCTAATAATAAAATTAGAAAACAAATTCTATAATTTTCATATTTAGATTTAATACTTGTATGCACCGGATATGTTCCCTTTGTATGCATGCCTAAGTTAATTAGGGGTGGTGCAAGAAAAGAAAAAAAGCAAGTTATACCAAATATACATACGAGTCCATGATCTCTAATATATCTTTGCTTGGATTCAAAATATATAAAATTTTTGTATAAACTTAAATGTTATTCATATTCCAGTATATTTGAAATTGTTAAACAAATTAATTATATGCATAGTTGCGACCGTGCGTATACTTCTAGTGGTTACTTAAATAGCACCGCTTTCATGCCAAATGGTGAACCAAGCAGAACAGTTTAAATCAAAGTAGGCCGGAGCAATCTCAAGTTAACAAACTCTTGCATATAGAAGGAATAAGTCCACGAGGACCCTTAACTTGTCAATGAGTTTACAAAACGCCCCTGAACAGCAATACCAGATATAACATGTCCCTAAACAAAACCAAGTTATATTGGGTCCCAAGGTAGTATTTCCGGTGGTTTTAGCTGAGGTGGCATCCTGGTCATTAAAAAATAATTTAAAAATATGGGTCCCACTTAATCAGTCGCCTCTCCACTCCATCGGCATCGGCCTCCTCGCGCTGCTCGCGGGTTCAGCCGCGGGCCATGGCCAGCCCCCTCCCTCACCAATCCTTGTCGACGAGCTGGCGAGCTTGCCACCACCGCCGCCACAATGGCATCCCGCGCGCGTGTCGCCGTGGGGGGTGCGGCGGACGACTGTGTTCACATCGGCATAGGGGCCGGCGAATTAAGCAGCAATGGCGGGGAGCGACGATAAATCAGGTCGCATGAGTAAAACGGCACCAACCAAATCAGGGTGGCCAGTGGGCAGCACCTCCATCGCCACCACACGCTCTGGCAATGAGGGCCATGGCCTCGCCGTGCTCTAGCCGCTCTCCTCCAAATCCCCCTTCGCTCTATGGCCGCCTCTGCGTGAGCCTGCGCTGGATCAACGTGAATGCCTCCCGCACGCGTCCCCCTCCCTTCCTCCCCCATCTCTGCCACCTCGCCGCTCGTCCCCGGTGAGGGCCTTCACCGGCCGCCCCTGTTAATTTTGCCTGGGCGGAGGAGAGCAGGAGCCCGTCCTGGGGCGAGATGGGCTTGTCCGCCACCTCTAGAGAGCCACCGTAGCCTTGTCTCCCTGGGATCTGCGGTCTCCTCCTTGGAGCCCAGCCGGTGCCGCCCTGGATCCTGCCCATTCGCCGGCCTCCTCCATCTCTGCGGTTCCACGGCGGAGAAGCATGTATAGCAGATTAGCAGTATAGGTGGAGAGGTGAGGTCGAGAAGTGGGACCTGCTGGTATGTGGGTCCCACTTTTATTATTTTTGGTTTTGTTTAACTGACATATCCGCCCTACCTATTTTGTTTTTAATTTTTTTATTTTTGCTTCTAATGCCATGTCATCGCCACGTGAGCACCACGTCAGCGAAAACCACACACAATACTGTCATGAGACTATATTTGTTCTGGTTTTGTAAGTTAGAGGATATGTTGTATCTGGTTTGGCGGTTTAGAGGCATTTTTTTTAACTAGAAGACAAGTTGAGAGACCTGGAGTGTACTTTTTCCCATATAGAAACATAGACTTTCAAATTCAGCCCAGTCCAACCCCACACAATTGGGCTCGTTTCAAACTGGGCCTTTGATCACCAGGCCTTGTATTTTCAACAGAATTACAGCCCAGTCCAACCCCAGACAATTTCAGTTTCAACAAGCCACATCACAAGGCACGAAACGCGGCGAGAAAACCGCAACAAGCCGCCACGCCTAATTACCTACCTCTCCTAGTCCTCAGTCCTCACTCCCGAGCCCGCGCAGCTCGCTCGCCAGCTCGTCCAACTCCCGCCACGAGCTCCCGCCTTCCCGCCTCGCCGCCGCGGCCGCTTCCGCCATCTCCTCCACCCTCGCCGCCACCTCACCCGCACCACCAACGGTCGCCTCGAGCACGCGCGCCACCTCCTCAGCTGTCGGCGGCGCCGCGAACCCTCCCCACGAGACCGGCACGGCGGCGCGGTGCTCGTCGACGAGCAGCCGCGCGTTCACAAACTGATCAGCAGTCATCGGCCACGTCAGCATCACAACCCCGGCCGCCACGGCCTCTAACACAGAGTTCCACCCGCAGTGCGTCACGAACCTCCCCACCGCACGGTGCCTCAGCGCCACGACCTGCGGGGCCCACCCGCGGATCACCCTTCCCCTTCCGCTCGCCGCCGCGACGCGCTCCTCGAACCCGTCGGGCAGCGCCGCCGCTGTTGCCGCCGCGGCGGCCCAGACGAACGCCGTGCGCGTCCGCTCCAGCGCGGCGGCGAGCGCGGCCGCGTGAGGCGGCTGCAGCACGGCCATGCTCCCGAAGCTGACGTACACGACGGAACCGTCGGGGAATCGGTCCAGCCACGCGCGGAGCTCCGACGCGGCGACGGCAGTCTCGCCGCCACGGTTGCTGGCCCCTTCGGGCTCCGGCGCGAGTGGCCCGATCGCGCGCACGCGGAGGAAGCCCAGGTCGGCGAGGGGTCGCTCGAGGTATCGTGTCTCGAGGTGGCGGAAGGTGTTCGACACGAACACCGCGCTCTCCATGTTGAGGAGAAAATTTTTCCTCACCGCCTCAGACACCTCGTCGCCAACGCCCTTGTAACTCCTGTACAGCAACGTCAGCTGACGCCACGGATAAACCGGCTCGCCTGGGATATCAGGGAATCCGACCGGCCACTCGTCGTCGTTGTCGTCGTCACGCGTAGGCATCAGGCGGAAGAGTGAGTGGAGCACGGCGGTGCCGTACACCGCGGACGACGAGAACACGAAGCGCGGGACGCCGAGGTCATCCGCGGCGAGCGGCTGCGTCCAGCCGCAGAAGAAGTCGGAGAGCACGGCGACGACGCGGTCGGGCGTGCGCGCCCGTTCGCGCGCCCACGACGCGAGCGGGCGGCGCAGGCCGGCGAACGCGGCGATGAGCGTGGCGAACAGCGCGGGGCCGCACCCCATGACGGTCTCGACGCCGGGAGGGAACGCAGGGTGGGGAGGGAACGGCAGGGTGAGCGCGGAGACGGCGCCGGCGCCGGCGAGGAGGGGGGCGAGGAGAGGCGCCGTGGCGGGCGTGCAGACGACGGTGAGGCGGAGGCCGCGGGACGCGAGGAGGCCGGCGAGGTCGAGGAGAGGGATCATGTGGCCCTGCGCCGGGTACGGCACGACCAGGACGTGTGGCGCGGCGGCGGCGCCGGAGGTGGTCGCCGTCGACATGGCGGTAGGTGGTGGTCGACTGGTTGGAGTGGAGTAGTGTGGGACACTGCTGACACTGTGTCTGATGTGAAGTGGTGGCGGCTGTGATCTGGCGATCGATGCCAAACTGCCAAAGTACTGTACGCACGAGGAGGGCAAGTGACGTTTGTTTTTCTACGGAAAGCTGAGCAGTTTACAGTGAAGAAGACGACGAGGACGCAGGACCATTGAGTGGACTAGTGGTGCAAAACTGCAGATGAGAAGTTGAGCTAGAATTTGGTTCTAAGGTGCCAAAATAATTGTCCACCCCGATTTGTGGCTAAAAATTACCTCTAGAGCCGGTGTAATAAATTCTTGATAGATTATTTGATGGCGATTCAAATAGATGATTGATTTAAGTCAGTGTTACCGGGATATTCCGTGGAAAACTTTTGCTCCCAAGGGGAGAGCCTACATGGGCAGCATGGCCACACCCTAGAAAATAAAATGCGCCGACGATACTTAGTACTATATGAACTAGGTTTACAACTTTAAAATAGTGTAGATGTTTAATGCTTCATTCATTTTACATCACAAGACATTTTGTGTTTAAATAGATCTATGCATCCATTTTGTGTGCAACACTTAAATGGATGTTACTAAATTTGGACGAGAGAATAATTAAAAGACAAAACTTGTTATAGGACATCTAATGTCTGTGGTAATTATTATAGGACATAGAAAACAAGTCAAGACCATATAATACGCGGTAATTTATCCGTGAACACTATAGATAATATTTTATTCTTTTATAAAACTAGAAACAAATTGATGTAAGGGGACCGTTTTGCCACTCGAGAATTTTCGGTCCAATATGGTGTTTGTTGTATATAATTTAATATGAGATTTTTTTTCTTCAAGTATGAATTGATTCTTGTTTGTTTGAAGGGATTTCAGAGTGGATTTTGGAACACATTTTGGAAGTAATTTCTATAAACTTTAGCAGCATAACATCCACAGATCAAATGGGTAGAGTTTCTCTTGAACCCATGGATTTTAAGGTCGTGTTCGTTTCTAAGGGTCTGGCCCTTAGGCTGTTTGAAACGGTGTCGCATGTAAAAAAAAAAGTATCATTAGCACATAATTAATTAAGTATAAGTTATGTTAAATAAAAAATATTGTCAGCTTATGGAGCACAGTGGTGCTACAGCCGCCTCACATGGCATCGCTCACTGCCCCGCTGGAGCGAACGAGCACGATGTTCGTCTGGGCCGCTGAAGCGGCAGGAGAAGGGTGATCTGCGGGTGGGCCCTACCGGTTGAGACGTTGCGGCATCGTACGGTGGGTAGGTTCGTGATGCGCTGCGGGTGGAAACTCCGTACTGGAGGCCGGGGCCGCTGGGGTGGTGATACTGACGTGGCCAATGGTGGCCGGTGAACGCCCGGTCGGCTGCTTGTCGATGAGCTCCGCTAGCTCTGCCATGCTGGTCTCGTGGCCTCATCGATCGAAGCGCCCATGCCACCGACGCCGGGCATCGATAAGGTGGGGATGGTAGGGGAGAGGAACGAGGTGGTGGCACACAGGCCTGGTGATGAGCCACGATCCATGGGCCCTTTCACAACCCATCTCAACCCTAATAGATTAAAATTATACCTAAATTTCAGCCCAGCCCCCTATTAGGCCTAGCCCTCAAAGTTTGTAGGCAAAAAAGTTTGGCCCATTACCAAGCTTAGGCACACTGGCACGGGTGAAGCCGTGGCGGGCTGACAGCAACGCAGGAATGTGGTAGCTCGTGGATGGAGGTGGTCAGGTGGAAGTGTTGGCACGGGAGCTGTGTGAGAGACGCTAGCACAGTAGCACGCGATGCTCCTACATACTAGGACCCAAGGATGGCAATTTCGCCCGTGGGCTCGGGTATCCACGGATACCCGACCCGATGGGCGTAGGCATGGGCACAATATTTTGCCCGTGGGTACGCCCGCCCGGTACCCGCAAATTAAGTGGGCACGAGGTGGGTTTTATATTTTGCCCGTGGGTATCCATACCCGGCCCGAATATATTTTAGCCCATATAAAATCTGTATACTTGTCCTTAAAGCCTCATCCAATATGGCCCATTTGGCCCATTAGATGCACTAGTATATAACCTTGTCTCCTGAAGAAACCCTACCCAATCGATTCCTCCCCCACCGCCACCCTATCCTCTCCCGAAGTCCCGATCTTGGTCTCCCAGCTCAGCTCCCTCTCTCACGACTCCCAGGTGGATCCCAGGCGACGGTGGCGGTGGCTCCTAGGCAGTGGCGGCGGCTCCCCAGCGCGGTCGCATAGCAGGCAGGCGGCGGGCGAGCGACACCAGGCGACGGCGGCGGCGGCTCCCAAGCGACGGCGGCAGCGGCGAGCGGCAGGCAGGCGGCGGCATTTGGGCGGCGGCGGCGGCACTCGGGCGGCGGTGGCAGGCAGTCAGGCCCAAGCGGCGGCGGCTACGGCAGGTAAGCAGAGACAATCTAATTTTTTTATGCATTTCTTGTTTCTTGTTCTCTCTAATTTTTTATGTATTTTTTTATGGTAGATCTGAAATGTTGTTCTTATACTTGTGTATGCATATTTCTTATGACAATGGTATTTTTTATTATGACAAAACCCAGTGGGTATCCATTGGGCATGCCCGTGCCCGTCGGGCATGAGCATGGGCATGAGGTTTCGCCCGTTAGTGCTTGCGGGCACGGGCCGGGCATGGGTGAGTCGGGTTGGGCATGGATTTGCTCTGTCCGTGCCCGACCCGGCCCACTGCCATCTTTACTAGGACCTCTCACACGAACACGACGATGCGTCAGACCATCATGATCGCCGATCAAGCCGGCCGGCCTTGCAGTCGCAGACAAACAAAAACCAAGCAGAAATAAGAGACGACGCTAGGATTTATCATAACGGTCCAACGGCAAACGTCATATGATTATTTTAGTTACTGCCTAATGAACTAAATGTTTGACCGGAGGACAAGGGATGACTAATTATCGAAGAAAATCAGCTTTGCCTTGAAAGATTCCGCAGCTCGCTCACCAAATCATTCAAGTCCCGCCGCGAGCTGCCGTCCTCACCCACTGCCTCCGCCATCCTCGCGGCGACCTCCTTGGCACGCACCCTCAACTCACCTCCCTTCTCGCCGACAATCTCGCGCAACACGCCGGCTAGCTCGTCCGCTTCGGGGACATGGCCGAACCCACCAAAACTCACCACCACGCCGACGCGCGCCTCGTCCACGACCAGCCGCGCGTTGAAGAACTGATCGGCGGCCATCGGCCACGCCAGCATGGGCACTCCCGCCGCGGCGGCCTCCATCACCGAGTTCCACCCGCAGTGCGTCACGAAGCACCCCACCGCCCGATGACGCAGCACCGCCGTCTGCGGCGCCCACCCGCGTATCACAATCCCCTTCGTCGTCCCCGCCGCTACGCGTTCCTCGAACCCGTCGGGGAGAGTCGCCGTCGACGCGGACCAGACGAACGGCGTGCCGCTCGTCTCCAGCGCCGCGGCGAGGGACGCCGCGTGCGGCGGCGGCAGCGCCATCATTGTCCCGAAGCTCACGTACGCCACCGTCGCGTCCGGGAACGCGTCCAGCCACGACGTGACGTCACCTCCGCTGCTGCCGGAGGAGGTCTCGTCGCCGGTGAGCTGATCCACCGGGCCGACCGCGTAGACGCGTTTCCCGGCGAGGTCCTCGAGCGGAGGGTGAACGTCGAGGTAGGTCCCCTCGAGAGCGCGGCTGGTGTTGCACACGAACGCGGCGCTCTCGAGGTTCCAGAGGAAGTTGTCCTTGATCACCTCGCCGTGCTCGCCGCCGTGGCCCTCGACGTAGCTCCGGTACATCCGCGACAGATGCCGCCACGGGAACGCCGGCGCGCCGGGCAGATCCGGGAACTCGATTTCGCCGGCGGCATCAGGCGGCGGCGGAGGAGGCATGCGGCGGAAGAGGGAGTGCGTGGCGGCGGTGGCGAGAACGCCGGAGGGCGCGAACACCAGCCGCGGCACGCCGGCCTCGGCGGCGAGCGGCTGCGTCCACCCGCAGAAGAAGTCGGACAAAACGGCCACCACTTGCCGTCCCCGCAGCCACTCGGCGAGCGGCGCACGGAGCGCGGCGGCGAGGGCGTGGATGTCGGCGCCGACGGAGGCCGGGCCTGATGTGTCGTGGTCGATGGACGGGAAGGAGAGTGGGGTAACAGAGGACGGGTGGTCGGCGAGGAGTGGCGTGAGGAGGTGGAGGGTGGGGGCCGTGGCGACGACGGTGAGGCGGAGGCCGGCGGCGGCGAGGCGGGAGGCGAGGTGGAGCAGCGGCTGCATGTGGCCTCGCGCCGGGTACGGGACGACCAGGACATGCGGCGCCGGCGCGGCGGCTGGGTTGGTGGTTTCCGCTGCCGTTGCTGTGGTGGTTGCCATGGCGCGCGCAAAGTGTGTAAGCAAGACGCAGGGCTGCGGGCAGCTGGGTTGGTTAGTAAGAGATGATTACGGATTAAGTGGAAGATTAGTGAGAGATAAAGGTTACACTGGAAGCACCTACTCCAAGATAACGTGAATCTTGTAGGATGTAAGCGACGACTTCTCTAGTGTAGGTCGTAAACTGCTCCGAAGGAGCTTGCAATATCATGCTGATGTGGTAGTTGGATGGTGGGTGCCGGAGCTTGAAAAAAAATATTGGCAGGGCTATGAAGTTTACATAATGCTATTAGCAAATCATACACCAGCTTTACAACATATATAATTATAAATTTTTAAGATGACTAATTGTGTACAAATTCATCACATACTCTATATTTGAGCGGACCTAGACAGACCTAGACAAATACTTCTAGTTGAAAAATTAAAAAGGTTTCCTAGCTATGGATTGGCTTTTGTTCTTAGGTGCGAATGCAGTGGTCTAGCTGGCCTTCTCCTCTACCTTAGATAACATACTATTACCTCCATTTTAAAATGTAAGACGTTTTGAATTTTAACTTTTAATATTTGATCATTCGTATAATTCAATTTTTTTACAAATATAAAATTTAATAAGTCATGCATAAAGTAGTAAGTCACAAAGAAAACAAATGATATTTTTCATAATTTTTTAAATAAAATAAATAGTCAAACACCGTAAGAAAAAAACCAAAAAAACTTACAATCTAAAACGAAGAAAATAATATATTTAAGTACTACCTAAGCATATAACCAGCTATGGATATACTGTAGTACTAACTAAAAAATTTCTTTAAATTTTGCTGGGGAGGCCACTATCCGCCGCCACTGTGGACGCTAGTTGATCTTTTTTAAGTAGATAGTCAAAGGGTTGGGGCGGGTCTGGCTATTCGGCATCTAGCGCGCGCGGCCCCACGCGCATGGGACACGTGGCAAAGAGCGAAGAGATCATCGGGTGAGGTGATATCAGGAAACCGTGTCGTCTGCTCGGCCACGCGCGGAGCGCCTTTCCCTTTCCCACGCGCGTGGGTTTTAAGTGGGCCCCGCATAATTGATTTTGAAACGGAAAAAAGAACATACGGTAAAAAAATATGTAAAAAGAAAATGTATGTAAAAAGATCATACACATTAGATTTTGATCAGAAAATGATCTAATCAGGTCCACTTAGAGATATATCTTGTTTAAAAATATAGCATTATATAAATTAAATATAAATAGTAATTATATTATGTGTTTAAAAAGTTCGGGTGTATAAAGTTTATGTGTATAGACTTTAGGTGTATATATTTTAATTGTACACGTCACATGGTGAAAATATATAAAAAAAATAAAAAAAAAGTCTATTAGATGAGAAAAAAACTGCTACATAGTTAAAAAAAAGCACGAGAAACGGATCTCACGTCTCTCTCGCTGGCGCATGTGCCCTCCTCTTCCACGCGACGCGCGTCCTCTTCCTCTTCCTCCGCGCGACACCTGTCTGGTTGCACGCCGATCGATGGGCGCACCTAGCGATTTCGCAACCTATTGATGACCAATATTTTTTAACCATATGACGATCTATCGTTCGGGATTAGCAAAAACCGCCGGCCGGTGAACTTGGCCTGGCCTCCTGGACTGTCGCCTTTTGATTGCCGATGCACGTGTACGCCTACCAAATCATCGATCGCGAACAAATTAAGCAGCAAATTCATCCTAGCAAATTCATCTAATTAACAGTTGGATTCCGGATCGGAATTGACAGTTAGATTCCGGATCGAAATAACTGTCATGCATCCGTGACATACTCGATTTCAACAAATTACGCCGCTAACAGTATACTACATCAATACAGGAGATAGTAGACTGCTCCGGATCGGAATTGATGATCTCAAACCTTTTGCCATAAATACAACCCAGCACGTACGCTGCTATCACCGAACAACCAAACATAAGCGTTTCACAGCCATCGAGGAGAGAAAACCCACCACCATATCATCGATCGACAAAAACTTCGCAACCCCGGTTTCGCCGAGCAGCTAATTAATGGCGGCAACACACTGCGACGGTGGCGAAAGGATGATCCTGCTGAAAAGCTCAGACGGCGAGCACTTCGAGCTTTCCGAGACGGCGGCGAGTCTGTCCCAAACACTCTCACATGATTGAGGACGGCTGCGCCGACAGCGAGATCCCTCTCCCTAACGTCACTGCCGCCGTCCTCGCCAAGGTGATCGAGTACTTCAACAAGCACACCGCCGCCAGCCCCAAACCGCCGAAGCCATCGCCGCCGCTAAAGCTAAAAAGGAAGAGGAGCTCAATAACTTCGACAAGGAGTTCGTCAAGGTTGTTGATACCAAGATGCTGTTTGATTTGATCATGGCCGCGAACTACTTGGATTCGAAGGGCTTGCTGGATCTGACGTGCCAGAGCTTGGCGGATTTGATCAAGGACAAGACGCCGGAGGAAGTCAGGAAGATGTTTAGCATCAAGAACGACTTTTCGCCAGAGGAGGAGGAAATCCGTAGGGAGAACGCTTGGGCCTTCGACAACTAGACCAGAGATCCAATTTAGGCATTTTTTTTTTACTATTTAGGTGATGATTCATGGTTAATTACTTCTGTAATACCCCGCAGAAAAAAATACTTCTGTAATAGTTTAGACTTCTAGTTACGTAGCGTCCATAGTTAAAAGTTAGCATAAAAGGTTACCATTTGTTAGCATTCAACAGTATTTTTTTTTTAATTACACGGTGAACTAGACACTCACAATGCAGCAGACTCACTCCTATGAACACACGTAAATCCTACCCCTATAAGCATCTACGAAGACTGGGCCGACAAATTTTTCGTAGACACTCATAAATGGTATCAGAGCCAACAAAAAAAATTCTTCGTAGACACTCACAACGCAACACACTCACTCCTATAGACGCACGTACACAAATCCTATCCTTATGAGTATCTCCGAAAACTGGGCCGGTAAATTCTTGAGATTAACGAAACCACAGACGCCCCGCTGTCGAGGGGTATGTCGGTTACCACTGAAAACACAAAACTGTTAAATACTGGAAAATTCGTTCACAGGGAAAATTAAACCCAGGACCTCAGGTATTATTAAGGCTTTTACAGGTTTGTTCGCACATTCAACAGTATAAGCATGCTACTAAAAGTAAAAGTTAGAGTTTCCGGTGTTATTAAAGTAAACCATCAGTGACACAAAACCAAAAAGACCATTTGCACCTATAAAATATTCGAAAAAAATCAAATACTCCGTACATATTACAACTAAGAGAACAAATCTATAGTCCTATAAAAAATGCTAATACTGGTCACCTACCTTTCTAGCAAATTTACAAATTACCCCTTCAACATTTCAATATTAATGTGACATTTTTGTCTAACTTTTTATGGAGATCTAGACGCGGCCTTAGACTCCACAGTTGTGCACACTACGGAGCAAATCCAACGGTTGCCTACGTATCTCGCTTCTTGGATATTTTCTAAAAAGAAATATGTCAGTTCAGAACTCGGATATTTGCCCTGGGTTTAAAGCTATCCAATTGAGACAAAACAAAATTGGGCCATGGAATCGAACTAGGAATAAGTTTATTTTTGGTTTCTCGACTATACATCG
The DNA here is from genome assembly GCA_000325765.3 of Leersia perrieri. Classification (NCBI taxonomy): domain Eukaryota; kingdom Viridiplantae; phylum Streptophyta; class Magnoliopsida; order Poales; family Poaceae; genus Leersia; species Leersia perrieri. Next base: position 7,388,740 of record CM002484.1, read on the forward strand.
AGTTTCGTTTTCATCCCTCAACCGTACCGAAAATGTTAGATTTTGAAGTTATAGAAACCGTTCGAAACAGGTCTCCCGACAGTATAGATGCAAAGTTTCGCTGACGTGTCGTCATCCAAGTCAACAAAATAAAAATAAATAAATCATGGGACCCACTTGTTAGTAAAATAAAAAAGAATTTATTATCCCATCTTCTCTCTCCTTCCCTTATTTCCTCTCTCTTAGATGTCCATGGGCTGCAACCGCGGCTTCGGATGTGGCACGACAACGACACCTGCAAACGTGGGCAATGATGCCAGCGACAGGCAACTACGTATTCTAGGGCCGACACGACCCTCAATGCCGGCTATGGGAACGGACGTCGGGGTGACAATGCAAGTGTTGGCCACTCGAGCTCTCCTCCCCATCGTTGGCATAGCCCTGCCGGCGCACCTGCCATGGCTATCAGCGACTGCTCGAGATCTCCTGAACCGCCCATGACGCAACGCCAGCTTTGGGATCCATCGTCATTCACCGCCACGTGCGGCGGCCACAAAAGTCAGGGAGGAGGGAAAAAAGGGTGAGAGAGAGGAGGAGACACAAGGCGGACACAAAGGTGGTGGTGGAGGAGCCGCACCGGGCAATAGAGGCACGGAGCTCATGGGTGGTGGGCCGACAGAGAGGCAGGGAATAGAGGGAGAGGGGAAGAGTATTTTTCTTTCGTTGATTGATAGGTGGGTGCCACAAGCTGACTAGGTTGTCACCTCAATGAAACCACCCCTATATACTACCAGATGACATATTTTAAACGGTTTTCGTGAGTTCGAGGTCCAATATTTTTACTACTGAAGTTAAAACGATTTTAAAACTCGGTATCAAAGGGAACTTATTCCATCGAACAAAATTCCCGGCCAGCTCATAGGCCGTAGCGCCGTGTGATGGGTCGCCAGAGGTTTGGGCTTACCAGCCCTCCTCTCCTGAGTCCGAGCCCAACCAGCCCAGCATTTTACACAGCTCGCCTCGTGCCAAGAGCCCAAGAGCGACACGGACTCGGACTCAGGCCCATATCAACTAAGCCCAACCACCATCACCACCACTCGATCCGACCGAACCAAACCACCCATCCGTGTCGGCTCGTCCCAATTCCCGACTGCGCGGAGACAGCGAGACGGCGACGCGCCCCATGGCCGGCGCCTCGTCCGCCGGCCACGGCGGCAGCTTCGGCGGCGGCGGGGGAGAGGGAGGAGACGCGATGGCTGCGGCGGCCAGGGAGGAGGCGGAGGGCGTGAGGTGCGGCATCTGCCTGACGGACGCGCGGCGGGCGGTCCGCGGGGAGCTGGACTGCTGCGGCCACCACTTCTGCTTCGTCTGCATCATGGCGTGGGCGCGGGTCGAGTCGCGCTGCCCCTTCTGCAAGGCCCGCTTCCGCACCATCCGCCGCCCTCCCGTCCCCGGCCGCTTCCCCTCCGAGCGCCTCGTCGCCGTCGCCGAGCGCAACCAGGTAAAAAAAATATCTGAAGGAACATCCCCCGGAGTTTTTGTCTCTGAACTTTTGAAATCTACTATCGGAAACCCTAACATGGCATTTTTAGATTTAGTTGTTTGTGACGCCTCAATTCGGCCTTTTTGGGTTCTACTATGCTCTCTTTTTGTTTATCACTGCAGTAAATTGTAAATATTTTTCTTTTAAGGAAAAAAAAATCGCCCTAGTCTGAAAGGAACACGCACCGGGAGTTGTTGTCCCTGAATTTTAGAATCTACTATCAGAAACCCTAACATGTTACATGCATTTGTTACATTCAGTTGTGTTTTACATCTCAATTCGGCCGTTTGGGTTCTACTATGTACTCTTATTGTTTATCACTGTAGTAAATATTTCTTCTTTACCGTTATTGCTGGTTGGAAATAATAATTAGTAGTGTGCATTTTGATAAGACATAGATACACAACCTTAATGCAGTGGAATTTTGCGATGTATCATCAAAACCCAACATTTATCATGATTTGTAACCAACTTCACTGTAATTCGACAAATTTAGTTATTTGGTAAGCTCTTTTTGGCACTGTGGTAGGAGATTAATACTCAATACTGTATTTATTTAATTGGGATATTTTTGCTAAGACATAGCAACAGAAAGTAACTGTAATTTAAGAAATACTATTCTATATTCATGTCACCCTCTAGATTTCTCGTTATAGCATGGTTATCAAGGCGTCGCCATACGCTATGGCGTCATGGCGCTGGCTGAGTGCTAAGGCGTCCCTTTGCCTTAGAGTAATGGGCCAGGCCAGCCCAGCCCATTTGGCCAGTACAAGTAAGACGAGTGATAGAAATAGGGTTCCACTTCTACTGTTCCCCACAGCCGCCACACAATCTTCCGAAGCCACGACATCTATCGCAGCCGCCAGCCTCCTCTCGCCGCTTTCTTATTGGTTCCGTTCTTGTGCTTTGCTGCTCTTCTGATGCTCCTTTCCCTTTTTCCCTTCTTCCCATCTCAACTAATATTCATAATCTCTACTCCAATATCTTGTAGTTAGAGGATTGTATGGCGTCGCCGGGCGTTACACCATAGACGCTATAGCGTAAGGCGGTGCAGCAGCGCCTTGCGTCGGCATACCTCCTTAATAACCTTGTGTTATAGCATATCATGGTAACAGCATTCTAGTCCTTGAAGATTCAATTCTTCTACTACTACCATGATGCCAAAAAGTTGTTTCTTACCTACTATTATGTTATACTTTTGCACCGTTGTTAGGTGCCATGAATTCTCGCAAGACTAATGTGTTGTTTCTGTTCACCAGGCATGCAATCCTTCGGGCAGCACTGCAGGAATTGATACTAATGTGACAACCAGCTGCAGTGCATGTAACCTCTCCAATGATGATGATTTGCTTCTGTTGTGTGAGCTCTGTGATTCTGCCGTGCACACTTACTGTGCCGGTCTTGGCACTGACATTCCTGAGGGTGATTGGTTCTGTATGGACTGCACGACAGCCAAGGAGGAGCATTCGAGGTGTGAGATTGACGACGACAATCGTAGTGATCATGGTGAATTTAAAATCACCATTGAAGTTCCAATAGCTGATCCAGTTGCTGCTCCTTCCGGTTTGGATATAGTGGACGAGGATTACCCTCCAACTTTAGTTCAAAGGACAAGTGTGCAGAGCAATAGACCTTCCATTTCTGATCCAGTTCCTTCCATTTATGATATTGTAGATGACGATTACACAACAGTTCCAATAGGCAGAGTCAATGGAAGGAGCACTATGCTGGACACAAGGGCTGAGCACTTGCCACCACTGAGTATTTCAGTTGGATCTCAATGTCGTGAATCTCCTCAAGAGCATGAAAATAGTCAGGTATCATCGCATGCCTGTTCTCGCTTGAAGCCTGAGAAAGCTAGAACACTGCCTAATTCTCGCAACCTTAGTAGCCGTATAAGGGAACTGCGTGAGAACTGGGCTGCTCTCCGTGCAGGTTCCATTGGGTTTGCAACAACACATATACATAACAACAGTACAAGGGGAAGATGTACTGGATCTATTTCTATAACAGAGCATCAGCGATATGCCACAGATACAACCAACAGTAGCCAAAATGGTGCTGGTACTTGTCATCAATCCTCGGCAACCTTCACAGAAGTGGCCGCTTCATCATCTGGCCATGCTAACAAAATTTCACCTAAGGATCGTCGTGATGTCCGTAAGGCATGGAAAATGCTAGAAATAGCACAATTATCTGATGGGAAGAAGAAAACTAACAAAGCTTCCACTGTCAGCTGCAGTGTTCCCTTCCTCGTGGGGAATAGCTCGACTTCATACAGCCCAATTGATGCAATCCTAGGACAGAGGAACACCAAATTGTATGATGGAATAGCTCAGAAAAACAACACAGATCTTAATCGTAGTATGGAGAATAAACCTCCAACAATGAATTTTGTTGAACGCCATAAACTGCCAGAGAAATTCCATGCATCAGCTCATGGAAGAGTACCTTCTACCATTATGAAGCAGGAAAGTTTGAACGGAAAAGTTGCCTCATCAAGCAGTAGCGAGGATGCGGATCAAATATTTGAAACTTCTTATGACATAAGCAGATCGCAGAAATCCAAAACAGTTATATCCTGTCCGCTTACGTTCGGTTCATTGTCTGGCCAGTCTTTGGTGACCTCATCACTACAATTAAGATCTGAACCAAGGAGCCAATTTACAGAAATGGTAAGCCCTCAGGAACCGTCAGCCATTGCAACATCCATTGATGTTGGTACAGCTGGAGCAAACATCGAAGTTAAAAGTTCTGTACCATACCATCATGAGCGCAAGAGAAAACTTGGTTTTGAAACTCATGATGATCATGGATCCAAGAGATCCAACAGATCTAGCACAAGAGATCCAGGTTATAAAAAAAGAAAAAGTGATATTTCATATTTGGCCATACGTGAGTTGAAGCTTCTAAATATAGACAAAACTTATGGTATGCATTTGTCTTTTAATTCTTTATTTACTAACAGCACTGTTAAATTGTTGGCTATTTGTTCTATAATAAAAATATTCTGGTAATTCAGGTTCTGACTCCTTCAAGGAAGTTGCTCGAGCAGCAACACATACCGTTTTGGCCTCCTGCGGATTGGACCATTCACCTTCAGTAGCTCTTGCACTTCCAAGACCGGTTTGCGAGCACATCTGCGGAATTGAACCTCTCCAGTCTCCAGCACTAATGAATTTCTGTAGAAAATGCCTGGGTAATTTTGTAAAAGAAGTCATCAGCTCATTGTTGTCAGCCAGGAAGATGGACCAAACTGCTTCCTGATGTTAGAATACTTCAGATTTTAGATACAGTAGTGATTTTCCTGACTTAAGGTGAATATCCTGAAATAGAAAATGCATACAATGTAGACATGTTGTACATTATACCATGTTCAGATTTACCTTACAGTTCTGTTTTTTTTTTGTCCGAATTACAATGCAGTGCAGTTGCCAGACCTAATTTATACTAATATTCTCTTTATTTTGCCATAATTTGGGTACTGGCAGTCTGCCACCAAACGCCTGCTGATTCATATGAGGTATGCATTGGCGCACCTGGAGTACGGGATAAGTATCACATGGCTGGATTATTTTGAAAATATCGCATATAATGGCAGGAGTAAAGTCTCCCAGCAAAGAAAAATTGTCCTGAATTAGACATCACTTACGATCTCTAATGGCTGGATTTGAGGATGAATAGCTTTTAGTGCTTGGTTGAACAAATGTCTTATTATACGGTGGAAATTAAAGCCGTCCTTGCGACATTGCGTGTGTACGTCAGTACGTGACACCCACACTTTACCCCCAATTTTCGTACAAGTTTTAGTACAACTTGCGAAGTTGGCTTTTCAGGAATGATTAGAATGAGAACTAAGCTGCTCTAATTTGGTTTCTTTAAACGAAAAATATATGTGGATCGATTAGGATCGATTATAATGTCAGCATTAACAAGTTCGACCAAGATCGATCGAGATCTCCATTAAAAAAAGGGTGAATAGGTTACAACGAGCTGTATAGATTTTGTCAATGATTCCTGTAATTGAAGTGTCCAATCTAGCCGAATTTGTAACTGTTCATGTATCTTCTTTAGGCAATCATTCGCTGCGCACTGTTCAACATCGTGCGCGCATGTAGCATCATGCAATGGAATATGGATCGATGAAAATTCGAAAGTTGCCCTATTCTAAGCTGGTAAGCTGTCAAATACTGCCACAAATCCAGGGAAATTCAACCGTGAACACTCATTACATAAGTTAACTTGCTGATAACTAGGCAAGACTTGTTAACAACTGAAGTTTACTCTAGTTTATCATAATTTGAAGTAAGAGATTGCACAATATCATTGCATATATACAATATAGTTAGGAATAAACCTGATACAATAACGATTGTATCACAAATCATCCTCCAAATGTGTCTTGGCAAAAGGATCTCATTAATCATAAATTAATTCGTGGAATAATTTCCTACCGCAGTCTATATTAGTTGATTATAACAAATTTTTAAGTGTGTTTATGTTTTTACTGCATGCATCTTATTTATTCATGTAGTGGTTGGAAGTGGTCTATGGTGGTATCAATTTTAATGTAAATTGTCTAAGGTTGATCAAATATTACTTTATCTATATAGATTGAACTTAAATAAATCGAAATCTGTTAGGTCTCTAAGGTTAGCTCGACAATAAGAAAATTCAAATTAAAAAAATGGGGATTTTATACTTTCAAGTAATGGATTAAATTTCTTATAACACAAACTACCCGAGAGGTGTCCATTACTGTTAGCCTGTTAACCAGTGAGCATCATTCATCAGCAGTTCATTGTTTCAAATCAAAAAACTATTTATTCATCAATTGGCGGCCCTATTACTACTAACAAGTAAATTACAACCGGCGGCAGCGTGCTAAACTTAGATCAGCAAGGCAATTAAGAACAACACACAGCCGAATAAAAAACAAAAACAGACAAACACAGGCGTTAAGCTCAAGAGAAAGACTTGAGCAGAGAAAGCGACTGGATTTGGATGACGCTGAATGACAAATTTATTTTTTAAGGGCATCCTAATGAGATCTGTGCGTATATTAACTTCTTGGCGGTAGCAGCCAGCGAAGAGTAAGCAGGACACGCGTGGAGGACGTTACTCTGCCTCTTGTGAAATTGCTGCTGAAATCTTTGTCTCGGACCAAACCCATTATTTTCTCAATTTCTGTGCTTCTATGATGTATCTGAATCTGATGGACCTGAATTGTTTGGAGAAGAAAATTTGTTTTTGCTTCGTTTACAAAAATCATTGTTCAGGTGAAGACCATTTTGATGAGTCGCTGATGGGTGGACCCAACGTGAAGTCGTTGGACAAGGTTGATATGGTCTCATTTGCACATGTCAGATTAATGAATAAAAACTGGCCATCACCAACTGCCTCCATCCAACTCCAAGACAAACATGCAGCTCCTTCGGAAACTAGCAAAAGCTAAAAATTAGAAAAAGACAGATGATAAAAGCGAGAGTTACACTCATCACGGTCCACAAAACCCTAAAAAATGCTCGGCTTTTGTGAAATCCGAAGTTTTCAACCGACTAGAGTTGACAGACTGCTATAAATCGGCCAAATTGAAATAACAGATCCACCCCTTTTTAAAAGGATCGACAAATTTTGTCTAAATTTTACCGGTTTTCCAACAGGTTTCCCCGAAAAACAAAAAACCATAACCGTCTGGAAACGGTTGAAGGCTTGAAGCAGTGGCAGATATTAATTACTACTGAGTTATGAAATCCTCAACAAAATATTTTTTTATCATCAAGTTGGGGTTGGACCGCGTCTACTCCAATACAGGTCTTCCTTTTCCACGCGCCAGTCTCCTCCAAACTCGTCGACGTGCCCTTCCTCTTCCTCCTACTCCCCCAAAGCAAAGGATAGAGGCAACCAAGAAAGAAAGATTGAGAATTCGCGTGTTTTTCTCATCTCATTCTTGCTGCGATTTGAAGTAACTGGGGATCGATCAACATCGTTGTGAAGACTGAAGAACTTCGTGCGCCGGTTGATTAATTCAGTGCATAGGTATATGTTTGTTCTTGCTGCTGCCTGTGAATTAGGATGGGTTTTTTGTTCCAGTTCTGAGGGTTTCACCGCCGAATTCGGACGAAAGATTGGTTTTTGGCGGGTGGTTCCGCGGAATTCTAGTGCAAAGATCGCTTTTTGGCGCGAGTGGATCGTTTCCTGGTGCGTTTCGCGGCGGGGAGATTGGTTCTTGATGCGTGTGTTGCTGCTTTTCCATGGCAGGAGAAGAGGAGGAGAAGCCGCCGGCGACCTTGCTCCGGCGGGTGATCTCGCACCGGCATGGTCTTTGCCTCGCGGGGAAGAAGGCATGGTCGGTAGCACGACGGCCGTGGTCATCGGGGTCACCGCCGGCGTGGCCGCCACGGCGGTCGCGGCGGCGTGCGTCCTCCTCGCCATCTGCCTCTGCCGGCGGCGGGCCAGCGCCAGCGTCGCCGCGCCGATGCGGTCGCCGCCGGAGTCGACCACGGCGACGCTGCGTGCCAACGGCGTCGGCAGCTTCGACTCGAGCGTGTCCATCTCCGTCGCCTCCGAATGGGGCGACCCGCCGCCGCCGGCGAAGCGCGCCGCCGCGTTCTGGGCGTGGCGAGGCGGCGTCGGCAGCGGCGGCGGCGCAAGCCCGCCGCCCGTCTCCGTCTCCGGGATCCCCAAATACCATTACAAGTAATGAATGACACATTGACAGTTTGACACCTACTCCTACTCGTTACTACATTTATTAATCAATCGTGTCACTGTTCTAGCTGCAATTAAAGTGGTCACATGCTGATGAAGTGATGATGATAATATCCTCATCTGAATTTTCTGGTCAGATGTGTGATCATGCGATTTGTCTGAATGTTTCGATGTCCTCATGTGTTGTTGCTGGTTGGTTGTTTTGTTTGTTCAGAGATCTGCAGAAGGCGACCAACAACTTCACCGCGATTCTGGGGCAAGGTTCGTTTGGTCCTGTGTACAAGGCTATAATGGCCACCGGCGAAGTTGTTGCTGTAAAGGTGCTGGCGAGTGATTCAAGGCAAGGGGAAAGAGAGTTTCAGACAGAGGTGTGTGTTTGGTGATTTTTCTCTGGTTCCAAAGTTCTGGCCTTTTCTTCCATTTTCTTTGAAGCAACCTTGTTATATGGAAATTTGTTGAAGTGATGGATTTTTCTAGGAAGGTACTCCATATAGATTACACAAGGGAGCATTTTCCCTGAAAAGTTTTCTTGCTGTCAGAAACTGACTGCTGTGTCTATTTCAAATTTGTCACATGGTTACTGTGTACTAATTACATCTTATGGTAGTGTATGGACCAATGTTTTTGGGGGCAGATCGATGTCAACTTTTGAATTGTATAGACCAAGGGTCAAACCTTAGGTGGACAGAATACTCTAGTGTAGAAATATCGACATTTAATTGTTTACTTTTAGTAACTCCTAAGATTAACTAATTTGAATGTTACCTTTTCTAGTAGGTAAAATGCTTGTGTGTTAGGCATGTAGCTAGTTTGAAAGTAAGTGTTACTGAGTGATGAATGATGCTGTGTATTGCAACTTAATTATCTTCCATCTTTAGAAGGTGTAGTAGTTAGTTTCGAAGAATTTATCACTGATAAACTGAAATACAAGCATGACTAATTGACTATTTCTTGTTTGCAGGTAGCATTGCTAAGCAGGTTGCATCATAGAAACCTTGTTAATTTGGTCGGATATTGTGTGGATAAAGGCCAGCGCATTTTGATTTACGAGTACATGAGCAACGGGAATTTAGCAAGCCTTTTGTATGGTAAGTCTACTTTTGGAAAAAGAAACATAAACGGGAAAACCCAAACAAGATGAGTTCTATAGTACTTCTACACAGATACACCTAAAGATTAAATGATTGGTCCTCGAATCTCATTCTTTTTTCTTCTTAACTAATTGTTCATACCATGTCCTGTCAGATGATAATAAGCGAAGCTTGAGCTGGCAAGAAAGGCTACAAATTGCTCACGATGTCTCTCATGGCATTGAGTATTTACATGAAGGGGTACGGTTGATGGCTATTAAAATGTACCTTTTCTTGTTAATGACCTGATCGTGCTAATTGATGAAAGCTATGACTATTTTTGCAGGCTGTTCCACCTGTTATTCACAGAGATCTGAAGTCCGCTAATATACTCTTGGACCATTCAATGAGGGCCAAGGTAAGAAAATTTATGATGTAGAGTAGTTCACATTAATCATTGCAAATGCATTTCTACTTCATGGGCGCTTTAAGTATGATTGTACCAGTAGTTTAACTAAACCAATACTGTCCCATGATGAGCCTATAGTGCAGTGATCAACTGTACCAAGTACCAACTGAAAGTAGTGTTTCCAGTGAAGATGCCATTCATAAGAAAAATCGTTAGCCTTAAATAAATATATCAAATATGTACTTGGTGGATGCAGGTTGCAGACTTTGGTCTATCAAAAGAGGAAGTATATGATGGAAGGAAGTCGGGTCTCAAGGGCACTTACGGATATATGGATCCTGACTACATGTCCACGAGCAAGTTCACGAAAAAGAGCGATGTTTATAGTTTCGGCATAATACTTTTTGAACTCATTACAGCCATAAATCCACAACAAGGTCTAATGGAGTACATTGATCTAGTAAGTAATTTTTAACATGTTTTACGGTAACTCCAGACAAAATTATAGATTCTTTCCGTATGGAAAATATTTCAATTTAAAATGCATAACATTAAACAGATATCTCACTTATTGTGTATCTCTTTTTTGTGTAGTATATTTCCAGTCATGTACAGCATACTAGTGTATAAAAGAGAAATCCAATAATCTTGAGAATGTAGTAGCTGAGATACCAATTTAGCACAAACTTATTATAACTATCATCTGTTCAACTACCACCAAGAAAGCCCCACGCTTCCACTATTACCGTTTGCAGCAGATATCAGATTATCATGCAAAGAACATACTAGTTATGTAGACACTATAATTCTTCTGCAAGATGAATTTACCTTTGTAATAACTGTCTACAATACATTAACAATGTCATTGCAAGTGCTTATTATATATGTCTTTCCAGGCAGCTATTGGAGGGGAAGGAAAGGCTGATTGGGATGAGATACTAGATAAGAACCTCATAGTAGGGAACATTGCTGAAGAAGTAAGGATGCTTGCCGATATTGCCTACCGATGCATTAACAAGAACCCAAGGAAGAGGCCCTGGATATCAGAGGTTACTCAAACCATATCAAGGATAAGGCAGCTCCAACTGATGAAATTTGACACACTGAATTTACCGAGGAGCGAAACCAGGACAGTACTAAGGAGAATTGAGCACCAACATGTGGAGCTAAGTGACCTTACCAGCATGAAAGAACTGACACCTATAACAGTTTGAACTCCCCATCCCTCTAGGCTCTAGCAACATGACCTGGTGATCAAATGTAAACAGAAATGAACTTTCTAGGTTTGAGGAGCCTTGCTGTGTGATAAACCATCAATTAATTTTGCCCTTCGGTCTACTAGATGCTAACATTGTAGGTCTTACTAATTTGGATGATTGCCAACTTGGGCTTAAATAGTTGTAAATAGTCAAAAGTTACGGTAGAATCATTGCATCTCCATTGGCAAATTGTGGTTAACTAACCGGTAATATGGAAGCTGTAGCAGCAAATGTAAAGATGGTCATAGATGAAGGGCATCTATGATTTATTCAGTTTGCTGCATTTTCCTCAGTAATGTCCTGCATTTCAGATGCATTTATGCTGGATCCAGTAGTTCTGACAAAATTGAACTTGTATCTAAAGGCTTCATAGGAGTAGTACGCAGGCGACAGGAGACATTAGGTTGCAATTAATTTCTGAAATTTTCAGATGCAATTTAATCCAGCTCATGAGAGCATCCAACTAGTAAGTGCCATATGAAAAAGAAGTTGATTCCCAGAATCCCAGCAGCAAGAAGCCAAGAACATCAGACTGCAAGTTTAACTGCATCAGTTGAGAGTGGTAAACCACGGATAGTACATCTGTGACCACAGGGGGTTCAGTATACACAACATGACAATGGACAAAACAACAAAAACCTTGCAAGTCGAACTTTAACCGTACTCTGAAGCCTGAACAAATGTTTAATTCTCACATCAGAAACCTTTTTCATTGTTTATTTGAATGACATCTTTGAATGCATATCATGAGTGGAAGAACTGGGAGGGCCAATCACTGGGCAGACATCACACCCCAGCTTCCTTCAAGCAACTCATGTCTAACTAGAAAAGAAAAAGAAAAAAAAACTATGTACAAAGAAAGGCCATCATCACAACATGGACCTCTGGCACAGGCTATCAGTTTACTCAAACCCTAATTGCAAGCCTGTAAAGGATGGCTTTTATTCTACAGCTGCATAGCTTAACACCTACAAGAAAACCACAGCAAACAGCAGCAGCCAAACAGGTGTTCTTCACCTCCCTACTCCTGCACTAACTCAAAACTGACAAGAAGTGCCAAGCCTCAGCCTTGCCCTTTGCCCTGTGGCGCCACACTTGTGAGAGCGGAATGCCTCAGGAAGCAGCTCCTGGAACTTCTCGAGAAACAGCACCCATGTCTCGGTTCCCATGTCAGCCAGCTTGACAAAGCTTGCACTCGTTGGAAGCTGCTCATTTGCACTCCTCCAGTTGCCATGTTGGGAGCCACTGCGATTGTTGTTGCCCTCGGAAGTTTTCACAGGATCCACAATTTTTGGAGCAGCGGGCAGCTGACGCTGGATTTTGTCGCTGAGACAGACACCATTCAGTGAGGTTGATAGCTTCGAAATGTTAGGAAGCCACTTATTGACAGCTTTTGGGTAACCTAACTTTTCTTCATTGCTTTCTTCCTCCTCAATGTCATCTTCCTCTTCTTCAATTGCTTCATCTAGTTTAGACAGTGGGTTTCTTGAGCTTCCCCCCTTAAGTTCAAAATGATAGGCTGGGTGTGCCTTTGGTATTTCATGATCATCTTCACAGTCAAGCTCAAATTGAGTTACATCCTCATCGCCAGAATCAATTTCTGTGGAGCACTCTTCACGTTCCATTGCTAGCCTCCTTGCTTCCATACAGACAACCTCTAACTCGCTTGGCTGATCTTCCATCCTGGTAAATTCCCTGCTCATCATCTCACCAATCTCTGCAAGGCAAAGACCAAATGATGTGGCTTCTTTCAGAAATATGGTTGAGAGTATGAGCACTCTAAGGCATGCTTCACGGATCATAGGAAGCTCCATACGAAGCATGTCAGCATCTCTCATCGGATCAAGTTTAGCTATGTAGTCAAGCTCATCCTCAGAGAATGGGATCGATGCCTGTGGCCAATGGATCCATTCAAAATAAGGATCCTCCAAGCACTCTGGGAGGCAGAGACCATGGTCAATAGGAATCAGCTCAGTCTGATTCCCAAATTTTCCTGGTCCAGTCAGCTTCCTGACCAGAAGATTTCCAGCATGTCTGTCAGTGTTAAAAATTCTGATGTCAAGAATACCAATCCTATGAACAGCAGAGACAGGAAAGCTTGAAGTCCCATGGTCACTGGCATCAAAATCATGAGGAATGAACTGCTGGAATGATGCAATCTTGCTCACAGCCCCTGTATAGTCCTGAGAAGTTATCTTGTTGGCTGAGCTGACACATTCATTCACATTAAATACAGGATGAGAGATCTTAACAAGAACCGTTGGGGGGACATTAGCAGAGTTATCATAATCCAGAAGGTAGGCAGCAACCTCTCTAAAACCAGTCTCACCAACTCGAACTGATCTCTTAAGGCCTGGCTGTCCAAGGGCTTTCCCTGTAAAACCTTTTGGATTGTTGGGTGCAAATGGTTCCTCGTCATTTGGCTTCACAATGGCAGCATTCTCACCTTTGCTGTTTCTGAAATAGTAGGCACCACCAAGCCCACTATTGACAGGTATTGGATCCACATCATTTCTTATTGCCCTGGCAACATCCTTCACAAGCTGCTTTGTCCGAGAACAACGGCTTGGGCATACTAACAGTTCAATAGGACCACTCCTATCCTTTTGCTGCTGGACATCCTTGCCAGTAGGAGACAGGCATGGGGTGGAGGAACTTCGATGCATGAAAGTCTTGGTCAGAAGCAATGGAGAATCATTCCGGATGGTGCTGAGATCATTCTTAAGAACACGATCACCAAATGTCAAAGAACTCTCCTCGGTGGGAACATTCAGGGCAAGCTGCAGCTTTCTTTTGACTGTGTGTGCATTGTCACCTCGATCTAATTGAACAGCCAGGACACAGCCGCTGTCAGTTTGGACAAAAACACGTTTCCATCCACCAGCTCTGCCCTCACTTCTAGTTTTAGAAGGGTAATCACTGCTCAGAGCACGGTTCAAGGCTGAAACTGCCATCTGAGTCTGAACTGGGCTCTCCAAGTTGCGAGACATGGTTAACAATGACAAAGGAATTGAGGTCAATGCACCAGAGGCAGCTGCAACAATGAGACCCTTCTTAAGCCTCTCTTCACTCCTGCGCCCGTCAAACTCAGCAGATGACGTGGTGCTAGGGTGCGAGAGAGATGTCACAGCAGCAATCATCACGCGAAAATGAACATCTTGAACACTAGCTTGATAGCACCAGCAAGTGACGACAGATCAGGAAGGTGCAGACTGCAGTAACCTCCCCTACAAAGGGGAGCTGCTATGAAACCCAACAAGCTCAAATTTGGTGGATTACCAGATCCTGCGAAAACAGACAGAACAAATAGAGGTTACCGTCATGTTTTTCTCAAGTCAGAAACTAGTAACTTCTAAGCATCAAAACATAGACATGCTTCTCCACATGACTTCCAACAACTCTGCTTCACTCTTCTGTATAAAATATGAAATGCAAGACAGGGAAGTTTCCTCATGATACACTCATCCACTTAAAATTAAACAAACCCTAACCCTTCACACGACTAAGTGAGTATCAATATTTAAGAGAGTCGTTTAAAAAAATTAAGAGAAAGTTACCATACGTAAGGAGTGGACTACCACTTTCCATATAATTGTTGACTATTATGTGGTAGTACCAGTAGTATCTTTAAGGTGAGCACTGAAGCCATTATCTGTTCGCTGAACACAGATGCATTTTTTCTCAGCTTCATCATTAGGATTCATGCTGTCCCCCATCCACTCTACCATCAGTACCAGTTGCCCTTTGCTTACCCTAAATCACCGGCAACTGATGAGATCTAGACATGTCTCCAAACATTCCATGTAAAAGCAAACACCGATTCAGACTAGTAGCTCTACTGCAGCAGCTTAATTGCCTCCAGATTCAACAACCTTGCAATTTCTAATGAGTAACTCACGCTCATCTCACTCTCCTCTCCTCAGTCCTCACTACAGCTACTCTTCTCAAAGGTGTATTTTTTACTAGAGGAATCTAGCACACCTTGAAACAAGACAAACACCATAGTAGATATGCAAGTACATACATACAGATTTTGCCCCTCACAGCTTGAAACAGATCAGCTGCGGGAGAAAAAAAAAAACAAAATTTCATGTGCGGATCTGACATGGTACAAGCAAACCTTTTGAGCAACCCACAAAATGACTGTTATTATGTTTTAGGCCAAGGCGAATTAAGAGAAAAGCTTCCTTCCAGATCTAGAAGAAGTGGAGCTAAGCTAGAGCCAACGCACGCAAGAAAATCTGAATGGGGGACAAAAAAGGAAGCAAATTTGAGATGAGAAAAAAGAGGAGGATTTGCGGTGCCTGCTCTGCTCCAGCTAAGGAATTGGATTGATGCTCACCGGCAACGGAGGATGCGGCAGTAGCAGCAGCAGGACGAAGGACGGTGCCCCTGCCCCCAACTCTCCTCCTCGCCACAGACGGAAGGGGATGGAGGAGATGGGCGCAGGCAGCGTGCAGGCGGTGAGGAGAATGAGATGAGCCCCACCAGCCGCCGACGGCGAGCCGCCGCCTCCGCCTGGCTAGCGAGCGAGCGAGCGAGCTCCCACCTCCTGGCCTGGGAGAGGAGAGCGTCGCGTGCGTGCGTGCGTGCGTGCGTGAGGGGAGCTGTGTGAGCGCAGAGACTGATTGTTGTTGTGGAAGCTCTAGCTCGGTCTCAGGTAGGAGAGGAGGAAGGAGGGGAGGGGAAGAAGAGAAGGTGGGGTTAAGCTAAGGCGTGGGAGAGTTTTAACCGTGCGTGTGGGGCATGTTTTTACCTTAAGTTTGTTGTAATTATCTTCTTTATTATGATGATGGACACACGTGTTTCCTCTGGTTTGTTGTAATTATTTTGTTTTATTATTCATTATTGAATGTATCTTCTATTAGCTATGAAGCTAGACAAAAAAAAAAGTAGCCAGTATGTCCAGATTCATAACAAAAGTTGGCTACGGTTTTATTCACAATTTGTGTGGGGATATGATTTTAATGTAATCTTTTCACATCATATTTAGATGACTCGAAGACAACTAAAATAATAGGATTGGGGCATCGTGTCTAATTTTATCTATGTTTTAGGTTTTCCTTCGATAGGAGGGAACATTTTATTTCAGCGAATTAAAGCCAGATCGAAAATTGTGTTTTTTTAAACAAAACATCATGCAACTATGGAAGATGACTAATTTTCATCTTCAAATTATAATGATAATGATGTAGTATATCAACCAAGATAAGATTGTGTTATGATGAACCTAACTTAAATGGAAAAGACTCCGAAAATTGTCCTTGTTGTTGCGAGCTGGAGGGGGTGATTTTGTTGTTGCCAGAGGGAATGATTTGATATGTATTTTTTATTTCACTTTCTCTGTTTTGACCAATAGATTTTGGAACCATATTTGGGGAAACATTCTCAACTATAAAATGACAAATTCAAATTAATAATGTTGTTCCACAAGTCGACTCAAAAATATGGGTTTGTTGATTTGTAAGCAATTTACAAGTCATCGCATATGATATATACCATTGTGGGCTAAAAAAGAAAAAATAATTTTGTTTTAACAAATATATAGTTTGCCTCCATAAATATTAATGTTCAAGGAAAACTAAACCAAAAAGCCTATGGCATCTCACTTTTCTCTATCTTTTAAGCAGGTTCAATGTCTGTATGGTATACTCAAGTTCCTTTTTCCTTTTTCTTTTTTAAGCTTCACCATCAACCTGCATGCACAAACAAACACATTGTTGCAATGCCCAAGCTAGTCACATAAACCAATTTTAGTTTGTCATTATTTTGTCATCACCATAATCCTTTTTTCATGGAGCGTGCCACATACTCTACTTGATCATCACCCATTTCATACTCCTTGCAAGGCCACGAAGCCACGAACTCCAAGCTGCACGCAGCATGTGTCCCATGGCAGCAAAAAGGAAGTTTCGGCTACCCAGCTCGGGTGCTCCATCAACGGCGCCTCTCTCTCAATCGTTGGCTTGCGTGCAAGAATCCATTGGTGGAAGAAGCCATGGGTGTGTGTGCTCATAGCAACGACAGACACAGCATGCAGATGCAGGTCCCTATAGCTATAGCCAATTATTCCTTGGAATTGGTCCTTTTGGGGGGCCTTGGCAAAATTAGCTTCTTGTTGAATGCTGCCGCAAACCAGCTCCAGGCACACAGGAACGTGGCACCGGTGGCGTCTTGATGCGTGATGGAAACACGCCACAGTCCAACCCATGCCTCAGCTGGCTGCCTGGCTCATCTCCCAAGAGATAAGAAGAGATAAGGTTCATGACAGGGGTTTTTGGTTTTCTTTTCTTTTGTGACTCCTAGTATGGACGTGCATGCAACGCTCTTTGCATGACTTCAAACTGAAAATGTTTTGTTTCTAATGATCACATTCTTTTTTTTCTTTCGCCGTAGATATAGATTGATCCTTTTTAAGCGTGCTTACGTTAGATAGAGTGTTGCTTAAAGAGGAAACGGGACTTAAGATCACATGTTGTGGACGTCTCCGATATGCTTATGGGGAAAACGTGCGAGTCTCTTTTTATGCATGTCTATATAAGCTTATTACATGTATATATGGATATTTAAAAATATGTGAATATTGCTTTTTGCTACTCAATAGAATCATTATTATAATTATCTTGGTATATGGTGGAGTGCTCATTGCGAATTTTACTAAAGCAATACCCTAAGTTCATACTTCGTAATTAATCAGTCATATGTGTAGGTTCGTTACACTAGAATGGGGTCACATTTTACTCTAAATACTTTATATTTATATACATGGACAGAGTAGAGAGTATCGTTTTTTTTTCTTCTCGGTTCACGGTAAAATTACATAATTTAGCTGATTTTTTTGGCCCAAAGATCTAAACACCTGATTCAAAATACAAAATATTATCGCGCCTGCGTTCTGTCAGTTATGTTAGGGTAGGTGGGCCCATAATTTCAGAGCATCGAGATGGAATCCCTAGACAGAAGCGTGGATCCCACTACCCTGAATCCTTCTACCCCACAGTTCGCGCTTTTTACCCTTTTTTTTTCCTTTTTTCCATTTCAGCAAAAGGGACCCCATCAAGGAAACCACTAATCTTAATCCCCACAATAAAGCCAATAAACACACAAACGACACAACCACACCGATCGATCGACCGAATTAAGCCCTGTACAAGAGAGAATCCTACACGCTTGGTCGCTTCATTAACGCCGATGCCACGATGCAAAAACAACAAAGTAGGAGTAATTGCTGCATTTCTTTATGTCGTTTTTTCCACCTAACCATCACAATTGACAAAAGCTCGCCGCTGCCAGCTCGCCAGATGCCTGATGCCCTGCACAGTTGCACAAACAACTTGGGAGTAATCGTCCGTCCGGCGGCGGATGCACCTGGTTTTTAGGCTTGCACGCGTCACACGAAATCTGGGACCTGATATGATATCATCCATCGATCGATCTCCTCGCGTGTCACCGTCGCAATCGAGCGAAGGAGCAAGGAATATATGTGTACAACTCCACGAACGGTCGACGACCGATGGTTCCAAACGCGAAAACGCACCAGCCGGAAAGCAACTTGAGTGAATAATAGTCTTGGGAGGAGGGGAAGGAGCAGGGAATTAACCTAGCTCTGGCAATATATGGGTTATTGGTGAATTGCTACGTACATCTGTGTTTTTCCAGCTCGGATTGAGAACGATCGGTCGATGATGATGCTGATGGAATTTAAGATCTCACTTTCGTGATGATGAGTCGGGAAATTACGTCGAATGACACCACTGATCGCGGTGGTTTACCATGCATTACTGGATCCTCTTCACTCCTTGTGGCTGGTGGTTGTTTAACATGACATTACTTGGCCCATATATCAGGATCAGGACAGTGAAAAAATGCCCGGTCCCTTTCTTATCAGTTAATTTGTGTGTTTGATTATTAAGTCCTTCCGGTCATAAAATATCTTCAGATTTTAAGTCCCTGTGATTTTATCGAGCTATATAGGGAGTTATGTTTTAAAAGAGTCTCCGTGGTCAAACTTGGAACATCAATCATCGATAAAGGTGTTTTTAATATTTATAAAACAAATATTTGTGAAATTTTTAGAAGTCTATACAAATATGCTCATACAATTTTTATACACTAAATGCACTTCTAGTCTGACCAACCCTCAAAATCTTTGAAGTCAACTTTTCTTAATCAAATACTCTCTTCGTCCCAAATTATAAGGCCTATTTCATTTTGATAGGACAAGTGTCTGACTCATGATTTCTCTATTGAGATATTATTATTGTTATGAAAAAATCATAAGGAAGCACTTTTGAATATTAATCTAAAAACATCAATTTTATGTCATAAAAAATAGATTTTTTAATAGAGAAATTGTTGGTCAAACTTTTATCCTGACAAGTCAAATTACACCCTATAATTTAGGACGGAGGTAGTATACAATAAAATAGAAATCTATAAAGCCTGTATTATCACAAATGTTTTAAGTTAGTATTAAAATATATAAATTCCATGGAGGGAGTATGCCATGTATTAATATCCTGTTCCACAGATCTCTTTTGCAGCTGTACGGCTGCAGCGGCAGCTCATAACAATAGTAGTTTGTTTCTTGACGTGGTTGCAACATAGTCGTTATGCTGCTGCTGCCACGACAGTCGAATAGAGCCCAAGTCAGTGTTGCAAAACTTGAAGCAACAATAATTGTTTATAACCATTTCTAAAATTACCTCTATAATATCTTAACTTAACTATGGTCCATAAATATTTATGCTATAAAGATAATAGTTATTACAAATTAAGACCATATCAATACCAAAATGACATTTATTTTTACTAAGGGAGTAGAAAATCTTTTTTTCTCAAAAACATGGTAAGACAAAGTGCAAATACACAAAGTTATACTCACTCCTGTAAATCCGCACATGCACATACCATCTCTATAAGCTTCACCGAAGACTGGACCGATATTTTAATTTGGATATTAGCGAAATCGTAATAGGCGCCTATGTCGATGAGTACACCATTTGATGCTTTAAAAAATAATTAGTTGTAAATATGAATACTGGTGTCAAATCTAATTAATTAATAATTGACACCCGGTTGGCAGGTTGCTATGTTCCACCTACAAAAAGTTTAACAAGGTGAGCTTCGCTCGGCACATGGGAAGGGAACCTAATACCTCAGCCGACCATGAAAGCAATTTTTAATATTCTTAAGCCAATATTTCAAAGCTTCAAACATCACAAATATATACTCCATCCGTTTTTTATATTTGACGTTGGTTAGCTTATATTTGAGCTAACCAACGTCAAATAAACATGGAAGGAGGGAGTATATTACAAATGTCAAACTCCATATAAATGCATAGTATAATAACCAAAAGTATTTCCTAGTATTATGACTTGTCTATTTTAAATATACCGTAAGAAGAAACCAGTACTCAAACATTGTATCACGACAACTATATTGATGCAAAAGTATATTTCCTTCGCAAGAAATATCTTTTTTCATAACGGAGGGAGTACTACTTCCTTGAACTACATAGCACCATATATTTTTGAACCGGAGAGGAGACAACAGGAGCTTAAAGAATTATAAGATTCAGATGCTCATCAATCTCCAGCCAAATATCGGGTCATTTCTAGTTGTGTATTTATCTAATCTCCAATCTTGTTGTCATCCGCCGTTTTCCTCAGGCGTGCACACAGAAACACACTCCTACGAACCTACTCCAACGCTGAGTATTGTTTGATGTTTCATTACTTCCATATCCGTTCTCGGTTGTCCAACGCTGATGGCTAGGTAGGTAGAGGTCAAGGTGCTGATCCCGTCGTGGGCAAGGCAAGGCAAATGTGCAAAGCTGATCTCTGCTGACATTCTGCATTTCTGTGGGTGTTGGATACAAAATCCTGGGTGCTGCGCCGACAAGGACACGCCCGATTAGGAAACATCGCCGTCACCTGCCAAGCTGCCACCACAGCAAACTAAACACACACTCGGGATGACGATATATATGCCTCTGGATTTGGATCGCTAATAATTAGCCTCGAAAATCTTACTATCCAAATTCTATAATTCCTAGTTAATTTACGAAACAAATCTACGAAGGTATATTCAATCCATGATTTGCTACAATATACCTCGTTAGATTCGTCTCGTAAAATTAGCTCAGTTATTATGGAATAAATTTTGTCAGTAATTTATGTTTAACACTTCTAAATAACAAAATTTCGGAGGATTACTATTATTAGTCCCGAGGATCCTAACGTCCAAACAGGACCTAGGTTAAAATAGAATTAATTTTACCTGCAAAATGTTTCCGACTGTGCTGTCGTGGAGGGTGAGCCAGCGCAACCACCAGTCCACCACAGGGACCAATCTACCATAGAGTATGTACCAAGTCGACGACCAACGACAGGACGGATGGATGGCAAGGCGGCGGTGTTAGCTGGCGGGGTTATCCGCTCCACGTCAGCGGGAAAAAGCGCACGCATCCACGTACGGCGACGAAAAAAGCGCAGGAACACGAAGAAAAAGCGCATCCAGTGGCAGTAGTACTACTAGACTACTAGTAGCCGTCGCTGCAGTTGAGAGATGCATGAACAGTTAAAAGTGCAGGGGTGAGCACGGCGACCTGTCCTGTGTCTGTTTGCAACGTCGCTCTCTTGCAAGGACGCATGCTTTGTCACTCGCGGCACTTGCTTGTGTTGTGATGAGGAAAAAAGAGGCTCGTGTCAATGTGTCATGATTAATCCGGCCGCATGACCGCATGTTGGTCCGTCCTGTGCTCCTACTCTCTTCGTCTTATATTCTATTTTGTACTGGTCTAGATATTTCCTAGTCCAATGTCCTAACTAGTCTTAGGTATTTAGACTGAATATCAATATCAATTTAGATACATTGGACTAGAAAATGTCCCATCTAGTGTAAGGTATTTATATTTTGATGGTATGAGCACTAGCTTATTATGTTGTAAATTCGTCTCCGGAAATCCAGGATGAAGCCCGCCTAGAAACGCATGAATGACGAATCACTCGAACAGGAAACACTATAAATTTTTATATTTAGATGGATATATGAAGATAAAGGATTGCAAACCAAATGTGCCATGTTCAGATGGGCCACGGTGAGAAGTAACGCATGAATTGAATGAGAGGGACTGATTGCAAATTTACCAATAGGTTAAAATATCATTCTAACACCATTTCAAAAGCAATTTTCATAAGAACAATAGTACCAACCCTTTGTCTTAGAAACCTGTATATCATATTCACCGATATAATCTAACAACAAAATATACCGAACATGTCACTGCCTACATCCAAATTGGGCCCATGAAGGACTTGTATGCACATCAACATTTTCAAGCTTTCGGTCCGGCAAATACAACACTTTAAAGGTTTGATGACTAATTTATATGTGTAAACTTCCTAATTTTGTTTGATTAAGAAAATAAAATTTTAAAGTACATTTAGTAAAATTTAGCTTCAGATTTTAACTGAACTAGTACCAATGAAATTTGCTGTTAAAAAGAAGTAATACAAACACATATTTTGAGTTGATGCTTTGTATACAATTTACAAATGAACTATTTAAACAATATGAAAATATGATCGTTTGTAACTAAAATATTAGTTATTTTAAACTTACTATCATTAACACTCAAAATACGAGTAATTTTATGAAATTTACTTTCAAATTATGCGATCCAATTTATAATGTAAATATTATTTAATATTCTCCCATATATTAATATTAATATTTGACTTTTTCTAAGTCTTCAAGATGTGACCTCAATCATTTTTTTGTTAGAATAAACTTGTATAATCTAATAACTTTTATGAGATTAATTATGAAAATACTTACAAAAATTAATATACATATACACCTTTTTGTATTTTTATTAGACGTACTATTTTAAAAGTCATTGATAGTTAAAAGTTTTGAAAGTTTTAATACTCCCTTTAGTTTTAAATAGTTGATGTTGGTTAGCTCAATTTTGAGATAACAAACGTGAGGGATTATATTGTTTGATCATATGATATGTAAAACTCAAGTTAGCACTTCATGATCAAAGGGAGGTTATTTAAACTTCGTGTTCCTCCTTTTATTGTTTTAACAAAGAGTATCATGCGGTACTTTTTCGGACCGTACAACGGCTTGAATTGATCGAGAGTATTGAATGAAGAGAAGTCATAGTAGTACTAAAATATATACATAGCATGCATAGTTTAACATAGTATTTAACTAATTAATATGGTCGAACCTATTGTACGTGTACGTGCACCCGAAAGCGACACAAGATACTGAAATTAGGAGTTTGTCAACTACTGCTTAACGAGAATCTCCAAATTAAGTACTCCATGTAAATATATGGTACGAAGCTAACTGGTAGCTACGTGCAAGCAATAATATAGTTTATGCCTACTAGCTAGTTAATTTATAAGTATATCTTGTTTAAATGATAATTAAGATAAGCTGTAGTTTGAATGATGCACGTAATATGCAGGTGAATAGGTGATTGTATGCCCTAGTGGTGGTGAGTTTGCCTTCTAAATTTATTGCGGCACTACATCCATCCTTCGAAATTTAAATTCCTTCTTAAATGTGGAAATTTTAAATCCTTATTAAATGTATATCCATCCTATCTAAGGTCAGTCTATTCATCGCATGTAGGAAGGATTTAAAACTGAATATGATACATTTCGTTTACTCTACATTTTAGTAGTAACAACTAGACAAATGACAGATCCTCTTCAAAGTTAAAACTGAAAGATCTCCCACAAGTTATTTTTAAGATGAGTGTGACTACACATCGAACATTTGTTTCGAGAAGGGACATCTCCCATCCATCGTTATTCCTCTTTCACCCTGCAACTTGTCATCGTCTCTAGTCCCGAGTGCCTCCCTGTAACTCATCGCTGCCTCCGGCCCAACACACCCTCGCGTGTGGCTCCCTCCCATGTTCACTCATTGGTATTTTCTTTCGCCACGACCTTGCCATCTGCCACCGTCGATTCATTCTCTTTCGCCGAACCTTGTCGGGAACGTTGCCTTCTTTTTGCTGCCATCCCGTACGTAGGCACAGCCAGGTACTCATCAGCATTGTTGTCTCCCACTTCACCACGTCGCATGTGAAGATACCACTCCTCGTCATCATCACCGACACCAGAGTGATTCCGATAATTATGGAGAACTGTCCATTGTCACGGGGTAGAATGAAAGGATGAGGAAAGGGGAGGAAAAGGCTAGGGAAAGAACGCGTGTGTGTTGGGGGGGGGGGTTTGGGGCTGAGAGAGAAAGAAAAGAAGTTAAAGTTAGGATAGAAGATGACAATCGATCTCAATGGACGTCCATTTTGTAGACTTTCTCAAATAGAAGAACTACATGCATGGGCGGAGGCAGGCTAGGGCAACTAGGGCTTGAGCCCTAGACTTGCCTCCATAAACATGCTTATATTATCTTAAATCATTACCAAAACTTTCGAGAATCTTTATAGTCCATTAATTGAGCTCTAGGCTTAGTGCTTATTTAGCATAGCTCCATCTTCCCTGGAGCTGGATGACAAGCACATGATTTCAGCTTAAAAAAATATAAGCAAAACAGGTGAAGTGACATAAAAAATAAGTTAGAAAGACGAAGCTTATTTAATTGTAACTCTATTTTTGAATTTTATTTAGACGTTGAAGTTCTGCCAGCCAAACAGAGGCGACAGAGCCTTGTTTCATTTGCGGCTCCACCACTGACTACACGATGCCTAACATGTGTATACAATCGGTCACACATCCCGTGACCGTGCATGAACCCAACAACGACCGGTCGGCCGCACGCACACCGCACTCACCTCACCCAACCACATAGCCACCGAACAGGCCGAGCAAACGGCCGGATCCATCACGAGGGGAACCCTCTTTCCGGTCCACGTACGATGTATCTACACGGGCCGAAAGGTACACACCTCCTTCCTCCCCTCGTGTGGTCCAGATACGCCCACGCACCCCCATCAATCGATCTGGACCGTCCACCCGCCCCAGCCTTCCATGCTCAGCCTCCCGATACGCGCCACGTGTCGGTGGGCCCCGCTAGCTCACGTGCTGTCAGCGGGGGCGTCGACCACGGCACGTGGGGAGGCGCTGACGGCAATCATTGCACCGTGTCCAGTCCAATTGTAGCTCGACGCGTGAATTCAGTATCTGTTTTTCCCTTGTTTAGTGGCGCTAATCGCTGATTAGTGGGGGCACGAGGGGGAGCAGAGCGCTGTGATTAGCGATCTTGTTTGATCCTGTAAGCCCTGCAAAGCTACAACCACTAGTCGTGTAAATGGTGATGATGATGGTGATTAATTCCTTTGATGTCTTAGCTTATTTAATTGTAACTTTGTTATTCTTTTCATGATTCTGCCTGCTGTTTAGTGTGTAATCTCCCGTCAAAGCTGCCTGGTTTACGCATGACGTATTCTGTCGGGAATCGAGGACAAGGTGATCATGTAAAAAGGCAAACAAGATCACAGGCTCGATCATATTGTGTGGAATCGAAATTAATTAAAAGCTTTGGTTTATGACGTTCTTTTTCCAACAAACGGCTATGCACCATTGTTCATCTGTGTATAATATATCTCACCGTCCAAGAAAGACTCATCCTTATACTAAACCATCAGCATTTTTTCGTGTCATTGGATGATGATTTGATGTTTCAAAATTATCACCTAATTATTCATAGCGCACACATCATTTTCTCCCTACTAGATTAGTCAGTCCTTAAAAAGATATTATACTATGTTTCTTTTCCATTTACTACTGCATGCACCTGTGCTAATTCCATAGCAACGAACAGGTGTATGTATCATCTGGTACAGAGTTACAGACTGGTAGCATTGCGTCGTGCGTCAGCTTGGCCCATGCGATTTCTAAAGGGCACGATGCATACACATTTATGCTTGTTATCAATCGACCATTGGAGATACCAAGAGCAACAAAAAAAAGAAGGGGCAATTGTGCTATACCCCTACTTTCAGTTTCAATTGTAGTTTTGCCCTGTGCTTATGAATTTGCCCTTGATTTTTGAATTGAATCTTCACTTTGCCTCTGTTCTGTTAGATGTCCTTAAAGGGGTTAATTCAGTGGTGAAAATACCTATATGCCCCCGGTACAATTTTTAGGGCAATTGATTTGGGTCAAGATCACAAAATCATATATACATTTTAAAGAAACAAAATCATACTCTCTCCGTCTCCAATTGATCAGCGTATTTGCAGCTAAGTTCGTTTCTTGAGGGTGAGTTAAGGACTTATGCATGCATGTATGCTGATGGCGTTCTGCTATTTGCAGGATGAGCGTATTGCTTTACCTACTCAATGCATGTCTAATAAAAAAGTAAAGATAGAGATTGAAGCATTTGCGTATTGGTATGGGTGCATAATCCAAATATACAGATCATTTGAAGATGGAGGGAGTATACAATAACCATCACCGTTCACAAAGTATCATATAGTGCTATCAACACATATAACATGTTCAGAATCCTTATCATCACAAAATACCATCTTCACCAGCTAGCTGTCGTCGTTGCGCCTCTCTGTGACTCCTCCATCCCATCGCGGGAGCTCGTCGCCACACCGTTGGTCGCGCCGGGGCGAAGCGAGGCCTAGGCGGCATGGTGAAGCTGCTAGGCTGCTCCTTGCGCCTGTTCGTGGT
The DNA here is from genome assembly GCA_000325765.3 of Leersia perrieri. Taxonomy (NCBI): domain Eukaryota; kingdom Viridiplantae; phylum Streptophyta; class Magnoliopsida; order Poales; family Poaceae; genus Leersia; species Leersia perrieri. The sequence goes on from CM002484.1 coordinate 7,415,382, forward strand.
GCTCCTGCCGACGCCTGAGCCACCCCTCCTGTTAAAATATGATCCGAATTTCTATATGCCAAATATATTCGGATTAGTTTTTCTAGGAGTTGGATTAGTTTTCTATCAGGACTTTGTGTCTTCTCCTATTAGAACTTCTAGTTTTCCCTTTATATATTCTTGTAAGCCGCACGGGAAGGGTGCGTTGCCACCTGAAACAACCCTAAAATTTTTAAATCATAAATCTGAAATTACACCCTTAATTATAGGAAAAACAAACTATAATCTCAACCTAATGATTTAAAAATAAACATGTAGCTTAGCCACCGGCACTAGTAGAATTATTTTGGGCACACACCTACTGATCATCAAAATTCAGTGTACATCAATGCAGTTCATACATGGTTAGAGTGTATATTCTAGTATGAGAAAAATATGCACACACATAGGTTCTTGCTGAAATTGCTATCAGATCCATACTTGTGATTTAATCACTAGCTCATAGATGTACCAATGCCATCTAGGACATTGTATCAATTTTAGAGCTAATAACAGGGTAGCATCATTCAGCTTATTAATCAGCTATTAACCTGTCCTAAAATCTTAATTAGTGAAGTAACAAAAACAGATAATCTATGTGGTCACTAATTTCTACCATGTGCACAATCTATTAAGGTCAAGAGGAGTCAAGGGATACACAGTAAAAAGAAATAGATAACAATTCTCATCTAATAAATGTGTGACACATGCACATATATACATTAGGGTATGGGCGTCCATATTCAACCACTCCAGTAAATAAAAATGAGAGTTAGTATGAGTGTGGCAGATACAACAACATTTCTCACCACACGAGCACATCAAAGCAAGCAGCCATCTCCATATCCATTCCTCCTTACCCAATCATTTCCAAAAATCAGTAGCAAATCCACATCAAGATGGTGACGTAGAGCAACACCATCAGTTCGGCTAGGTGGGGGAGAGGGAGAAATTCCACTGCAAGGTTATTGGATTCAGCTGTATATCAAGAACAAGAGAGCAGGTTATTTTTCTTGCCACCACAACCACATAAATGAAGCCATTCTCTAGGAGTATTATCATGATACCTTCCAGATCTGGCCAAGGGATAAAGGGTAATAGTAGAAGAAGAGGGGTTAGAAGGGGGAAGAGAGGAAGAACTCACCTAGGAGCTGGCCAATCCAGGTAGTAGCTAAGAAATCCATGGGGAGCACTAGGTCCTAACCATGGGGATTCGTCACTGTAGTGGTAGTGGGGAGGTTTGCATAGGAAGCAGCATTGCCATTGTTGGCCCAGGGTCGCCGATGGCAGCAGGACAGCAGCGGTTGGGGGAATCCAGAGGGAGAGGTGGAGTTGGAGGAGGTATCGCTGGAGGAAGGATCCATTAGTAGTTGAAGTGAGGAAGAAGAAGGGGACAGCAACTGTTGCTCTTTGTCTCCACTACCTGCACTGTACTGTACGAGAGAGAGGGAGAGTGAGGAATAAAAGAGAGAGGGAGAGATTAGTAGAGTAAATCATTTAGTGAACACATTAGTTTACCCAGTACCTTCACTTGCCCCTAATACTCTGTAATTTACCTCTGTTATACAAATCAATTAGCTAATCCTTTTATTTATAGCTTGTTTCTTGTTGTCATAAAAATATTAATCAGTTCTGAACACTTTTATTTATAGCTTGTTTCTTGTTGTTTCTTGTTTCTAGTACTTAGAGTTAAGATATTTACACCGCGTATATGACAAAATGCAGGAAAGGAAGTAGAGGCGGAGACGGGTCAGTCGGGAGCACCGCCTAGTTTCGATCTGAACTACGAGATTTCAGGCAAGCGGATCTTCCATCATGATGATTTGAATTATTTATGTAAACTATATTTTCCTTACAATATCATAACCTTGCATAAAATGAATTTCTTGAAAATAAATTAAGCAACACATAGGAATGATGATAAATATTATTTGAGACATCAGTTGATGGAGCAACTGATTGACTAATTATTATTATTTGGAAGGTGGAGGGTGCTCATGGATGAGAGGTACTGGAAGCGGGACCCTTTACATATGGCTATAATATAAGGATTAAAAACATCTCTCACTCGTGTTATTGAGCCGTATAATCGTATCAACCATATACTCGTTAAAAAGCGAGCAAAGCTTAGTATCTTATCAAGTCGTTACACTCTACATAGGTATGTAGTAATAGCTTGGGCGATGAACGAATCCCAAGACAATGCCGATGGGTGCATTGATGCGCATATACTAGCGCGGTGGAGTGGAGTGTAATGTACGGAAATAAGAGAACATGCTTTGTACTCTAAATATTATAAATACGCGATTTGTAGTATTTGGAGTAAATATGGGTAAAGTGGTATAAGCCTGCGCAGCGCTATATTAAATCGTGATTCATGCCTGTCTCTTGGATTAGAGGCTACGGGAGCCTTTTGGCGTTCTTTCTCATTATGCGAGTGATTAGTAGATTTATAAATTAATTATGGACATTTCTCACAATAAATATATTACTGAAAATATTATATTTTGAGACATGATGGTATGAGATGGATGGAAAGTTATCATATATTGCATCTTTGTTATTAATGCTTGCTGAGTACTTGTACTCACCCTTGCTATTAATCCCCCTTTATAGAGGTGAATCCATGTGAGCATGTCAGTGATGGTTTGGAGTATCAGTTTGCTTCTGAGTATACTGGGAATCGAGAAGATGATGTTTATTACTATGATGTGCTGTATGGAGGCTGGGATGAGTAGATGTATGTGTATGCTGGGTGTCACCTTAGAATCCAGTACCCTGTTAGTGAACTTGGATTGGCTAATGTAATGTATCCAGGCACTGCTAGCTTGCTTGGTAAGTTGTAATAATGGATTGGCTAGTACAAACTCTTGTGTAAGACTTTAGCCCTGCGTGGCATGGTATTGTATTTTGATTAGATCCTTTAACTATTTTCTGTTGCTATCTCTGATGATTTTGGATCATTATTCGCCTAAGTGAGACTTTGGCGAATAATAATCCATGGACTAGTGATGTCATTTCTATAATGACGGCACTGGTCGACACACCACCGTTGTATCTCTGTATTCTGTATCAACTCCTCTATACTGATAGTTGCCGGTTGGCGCCCGTGGTTTTTCCTGTAATGGTTTTCCACGTTAAATCTTTGTCTCCGTTGTTGCTCTATTTTCATATCAACTGGTATTATCGGCAGATCCAGGATTTTGATCCCAATGGCGAGTTTTGGAAGTTTGATCTACCGCTTTTTTATTGAGATTGGCATCTATGGATATGTCAAGTTTGATTTGCTATATTCACACGGTCATCTACGAGGAATTCTTTGATCATTGCTTTGTGCATAATAAGTGTACTGTGATTTCGCGTTTTTGCTAGATTCCATCAGCCTCAATGCTAGCAGACTCAGGATTTATTCCCATGGCGATTTGAAGCATGATATTTCCTCTTCGACCGTGATACGAGATTCTCGTTTTGGCAAGTCAACATATGAGCAATTTTGGAAATTGATGTGGTGGATGTTACAGGAGGTTTCTAAAAGGAGATCTATGTACTTCATTTTGTACACCAATGTGTGTGTTCGCGTTTCTGCTAGGATTCCAAATTTCATGCCAGCAGATTCAGGTTTCGTCGCAATGGCGAGTTTGAAGTATGATCTATCTCGCCTAGATCAAGGTTAAATCGCAGGGTTATTTGGTGCATGGTTATTTCCTCCATATCAGAGGTTCTTCGGAGATTGATGATTTATGCTACAAGAGAAATTCGTCTTAAGGTGGAAATTCGTCTCAAGGTGGAGATTGTTAAAATATGATCCGAATTTCTATATGCCAAATATATTCAGATTAGTTTTTCTAGGAGTTGGATTAGTTTCCTATTAGGACTTTGTGTCCTCCTATTAGAACTCCTAGTTTTCCCCTTTATATATTCTTGTAAGCCGCACGGGAAGGGTGCGTTGCCACCGTTGTATCTCTGTATTCTGTATCAACTCCTCTATACTGATAATTGCCGATTGGAGCCCGTGGTTTTTCCTGTAAAGGTTTTCCACGTTAAATCTTTGTCTCCATTGTTGCTCTATTTTCATATCAACTAGTATTATCGCTTCCGCAATTTCCTAACACCTCCTCCTCGTCCTCTTGCTGGCCGAAGCACTCTCGTCGCCGTCATCGCAGATGATGAGGTTAGGGATTTGGGGTTGAATCAAATGGGGATGAATCGGATGGAAACAATTATGTTGTAAAGTTTATATCACCACATGGGTAGAATAGTCCTTTCTTAATTTGCAAACCTTTTCTCTTTTATTTTTCTCATATTTAAATCAATATCTCTAGTCCCCACCTAACGACATTGCAAAGTAGGGGAAAACGGGAGATTCAATTCATAAAACTAGGGGCAAATTCACAAACCCTAAAAAATAAAGGCAAAATCACAAATGACACTGAAAATAGGGGCATAAAGACAATTGTCCCAAATACTTATGGTTAATTGGATCCGTGCCATTACTATTTGTCCCGATTCAAAAATACACTACCTCTCGCTATACCGGTCAGATGTCATTTGTATTTTGGGTAAATTTGAGTCATGCCATTTTATTGACCAGATTCGGCATCTTTGCGTACCTTACTAAACCATAGCATGAGGAGACGGCGATGGCGATGGCACTGTGGCAATCAGAGCTAGTGGGTGAGGCGGGTAAGGCGGTCATCGATGCTGGTATCGGCTACTCTCCTCCTCAGCTACCGTCTACTCTCCCTTTCTTCGAGGTGCGACCATCTCTCTCCCTGGTCTGAATCTAGGTCAACGGTGAGAGAGGCGGGATAAAAATGGCAAGGACCGAAGGACGATGACCTTGATAGGGGAGGATGAGCTCAACGGCGACTGCAAGTTTAGTTGCAGCAGCAAGAGGAAGGGAAGGAAGACAACTAAGCAACCGACGAACGACGTTGGCTGCTGGTAGGGAATCTAGGCAGCAAATTTGGAGTGGCTAGTGTTGGTGAAGAGGGGGGTGTAGTTGGAGGAGTCCGGGTTGCCCCGCTGCCAGCGCCGGTGCCCTCCTTGCTCGTCTCACTAGCCATGCATCCACACCATTTCCTCCCTCTTCCTCTTCTTCAACCCTGTCAGCCGCCGAGTGGAGCAAGAGAGGAGCGTCACCGCTCCGGCCGCCACTTGGCTGGCCTCCAACTGAGACGATGCATCAGGCGTTGGCGATGAGATTGCTTGGTTGCTCCCCGACTCGCCCACCTTCCCCACCGCCGGGCGTCTATGGTCATCTCACCGCATCCTCCTCGGTCCTCGACTAACTCTTATCTCTCTGCCTATATGGGACCCACATGTTAGTAGGGGTAATTTAGTTCATACAAAAATTCGATTGAATATGGTAGTCAAAGATGCCGAATCTAGTTAACAAAATGACATGACTCAAATTTACCCCAATATGGATGTCTCTCAACCGGTATATCGATTTGTAGGTGCATTTTTCGAATCGGCGCAAATAGTAATGTCATGGACCCCATTAACCCTTTGCATAATGGTAGAGTGGGGCTCGGGGATGTTTTGCTATAAATGTTTTGTTCCCTAGTGTTTCCAGAATATGGATTTCAATACAAACATAATTTTGGGGCTTTTAAAAGCAGAATTACAGGGGTCTGAATCACAACCAGTCACCGGTGCATATTATTAGTTCCAGTACTCGTACACCAGTGGGGGCCGTTCCATTGATGATGGCAGGCAGACAGGAAGACAGGCAATGGAACATAAAGAGGTCTTGCCATAGGCCCACAGCAGAATGGATGGCACATTTTCACGCGGTAGCGAGGGAAAGCGATTCGAACCCGAGCTATGTTGTCCGTCCACTCGCGCGCCGTGTACAGCCAGTGAGCCTAGATCGAGGCCCAATAGTGTGTGTGCGTTAAGCGCGTCCTGGACTGAATTCCTCTGCTCACTAACGTGGCCGCGGCCTTCGCCCACCGATACTATCTGATTCTCTCGCCAGAGTTGTTTTAGAGAAAGTCTACTTTTCGTTCGTCCATTTATGGGCTTGATTCGCATCCCACAATCGGTTTTCATAGTTGAGGGAAGGAAAAAACTCCAAGTGGTGCTGGAGTGCTGGACTGCAGTTGCCTCGAGCCACTGGATGTGTAGGTCACCTTGTATTCTTTTTAATTATTACCTACATGTAATTCCACATAGGTCATGTTTGGCAGTCCTGGCGCTGTAGCCAAACCAGCCGAACATGGCCATAATTGCCGCTTAGTCGCCACATCAGAGAGACAAAAATGAATTGGTGTTAATAGTTGGGAGATACTCCCTATCTCGAATATTGTTTTGCAGTTAGAGATATGAATAAAATGGATTGTCCTCTTTATTTTACAAGTCGCAACCGATGATGATGGAGAAAAAAAAAATCCGTTAAGTAATCAATGATAGAGGGGGCTGTTAAATACTTATCTGTCGAGGAAAGAGTAATTGATTTTGCTAAGAACTGTCGGTGATATTTTTTTGGTTAAAAATCACCCGATTCGGTAACCATATGATCTGTGTTGCACAGTGAATTCAGAGAGAAAAAATCAAGCGCAAAAGCAGGGTGGGCCAGAAGCGATCCCGTGGTTCTTGTAAAAACCAAATGCATCCTTGGTGGCCAAATAAAAGCTTCTTTGAACTGATAACGTAATTTTGCAATAATTATAAGAGAAAATCTATCCTATACCACTAAGTTTATTCTAGTTCAACAATATATCATCGACTTTGTCACTCTCTATAATATACCGGTCACTATATCTATTGTTCTATAATATACCATTAGACTGAGCATATTTTTCAAAAATACCCAAAATACACTTGCAAACATACAAAATATTTATATATTTATAGTTGATTTGTCCCCTTCGAAGTATCCAAAAATTATGAAAATTTTACTGTAGCCTCCTTGCACAATATGGAAGTGTGTGTATAAGTTTCAAAATTTTTGCATTTCAAAATTTTGTGTATAATTAGATATATCCATTTCTTTATACATAGAATATGGATTATAAAAAACTTATCAAAATTAGAACATATAAAAACTTTCATATTATGTAAGGATGCTATGATAAAATTTTTATATTTTTTTAATATTTCTAAAGGGAGAAATCAACGATTAACTTTGTATGTTTGTAAGGGTATTTTGGGTATTTTTTAAAAAATATGCTCAGACCAATGGTATATGATAGGACAATTGGTAAAGGGACCAGTATATTATGAAGAATGGCAAAATCGATGGTATATTGTTAAACCGAAATAAATTCTGTGGTATATAATAGATTCTCCCTAATTATTACTTCGTCGTATTGTACACGTGAACTCGGCACTCGCAATGATTAAAAACGTGACTAAAAAATATGTGATTTTATCTAAAAATTACACGGGTGATCTATAGGCAGTCCATGTAATGGCTTAGGACCGTAATTAATCGATCAACATGAACCGAAAACTCAGAATTGACATATTCCAATACAACTGAAGAAACTGAACATTTAGAATCAGGTGCGCGCTTATGCTAAAAGTAATAATTTGTGTTAGGGGATCATCAAGGCCAGGAATCTCAGCTAAGAATGCTAGCACTGTTCCAATCAGCAACAATTGTAATTGAACGTTTGCTTCAATTCATTGCACGAGAATCACCAGTAAGTATATAGGAATCACCAGTAGCAAATAGTTAAACTACAAGATGATAATACACACTGACACACCAGCCCTAATTCTCTTCCTCCTCATCATCGGTGATTTCCGACTCATCTTCAGCATACCCCTGTTTGTTGTACGGATCGATGAGGGTCTGCTCGTCGTCAAACCACTTATCATCGATAAACTTTCTCAAGGTGTAGACCTGCCGATAAGACTCGGAGCAGGTGGCCAGCTCCTCCTCAGACATAACCTCGATGGTCCTAAATGGCTGTCTGATCATTTGCTTGACGAGACCGTTTGGCAGCCTACACTTGACCACCTTCTTCTTCTTCCCGGTTCCTGCCGCCGCCTTCTTGGTCTGCTCCTCAATCCAGTTGTCAATGTCATCCGGCTCGTCGTCCATTGGACTCCAGAGTGGGAACGCCGCCATCGCCTCCTTCTTCTTTAGTACTTCACTCGCCTCACATGGGATCGCGTATTTTCTCCGGTTGGAGAGGATCTTCTTTTTTTTTTTCTCGGTAGGCTGAGTTGGAACATCTGATTCTGACGCCATGTTTGGCTCCTTCCTCTTGTTCCCGGCCATGGTTTCCATTGCCTGCGGTGCCCTAATTCTTCCGGCCTCTCGGTTGATCGATCTGAAGCGTTGTTCTGGATTGCCAAGATTAGGTGGCTGTCGTCGTGGCTTGAACACGGAAGAAGGGAAGGGGCGAGAGGAGAGTCCGGATATATAATATCTCTGTTTCAGCAACAGAATCAAATTACCAACTCCGATACAGAGAACTCCCCTAGCCGCGGCTTGTTCCGGTCGCTGGCGGCGGCAGCCGTTGGCTCGATCGTTGCTTTGACATCAGAGAGCTGGAGATTAGCCTGGAGGAAGACGAAGCCGATGAATTTGAGGAGACTCTGAGGTAGGAACTCGACTGATCGAGTCGAACTCAATGGGGAGACTCGGACATCTGGCGGCTAGGAAAATTGGCGAATTGCGATTATGCCTTCATCCAAAATGGCTTTCGGCGAAATGTCATCTGCTCGCAATTAGGATTTGCTCATGCATGGCTCCGTAAAAAAAAAAGGATTTGCTCATGGCTGGTGGTCTTAAACCGAGGCAACTCACTAAAATGATTATTGAGCACTAAACAGACAGATTTACCTTTAGGCATCTCTTTCAGTTTAATTGCACCCATGCCATTACAAACATGCCGGAATGAAAAAAAAACATCGATGTTATTAGTGAAACCTGCAACATGTCATTAAAATTTTATAAATTGAACCGTGACATTGCCATGATGTTTTCTCTCGACAACCGTTAGTCGCCTTGTTCCATTGCTGTTCGTTAAAGAATCACTTCCTTAAAGCCATATCACCGTGATTTGTTCGTAAAAAACATGTTAGGTTCATATTTTGTTGCCCTGCCTGTTACTTTGTTCTGTTTATTAATTTTGCTTTACTGTAGTTGATTTGTGAAAGCTTATGCACGTCTTTCTGTATCGATGCGTCTTCATGCACTTGCATAATCCTGATTGCAAAAATTTTGGAATGTGTATTTTGCAAGTTTGTAAATTTAGTTATCATAAATCTGAACTGCTAGCGTTGGTATTCTTTTTTTCATATCATAAAATTTGAATGCTAACAATCTAATTATAATGTTTAATATAAATTCAGTATTTTCCGTTGCAACACACATACAAATATGCTAGTAAAAATAAAATGACTAGTTAAGCAGACAACACATGCCAAGTAAACACAAGCATTTGGCCCAAAAATTAAGGGGGTGGGCGGAATCCGGAATATATGCTGAAAATAGAAAGGAACAACATTCATAAACAGCAAGACTGACCAATTCAGTCTGGAGTCTCGACTCGGTAATCACTAAGGACTATATCTAGCCATACATAAGAACCATACTCCCTCTGTCGATGAATGTAAAGGATTTTGCCAATAAAAATACATAGGCAAAGTCCCTTACATTTAGGGGTAGTAATTGTCGACAATTTCAGAGGAAAAAAAACCCATAGCAATCATAAAAAGAACAATAAAAACCCATAGCTTCCTCCATCGCGTATCTCCGGTGGCAGTGCTTCCTCCGGCGTGACCGTTGTTGCCAAATCTTTAGTCGAGGAGGCCCAATGGAAGTGGGATATAAACCTGCCACTGGAGAGGGTATCGATATACTTATACCCATAATCTCATAAGTGTTGATTAGCCATATTCAATGGAGATGGATAAATGAGTATTATTTAATGGATAAGGGTAATAATGGATAATGTATATGTGGATCCCACATTTAAATTTTGCTCAAATTTTGTTCAAAGTTGCTTCTCCATACAATAAACTATCCCTATAAAATTTAATTGAATTGTGAATCTGAGTTTAACATTATACAAAAAAGTACAAATGAGCATGTGTAAAACGGGTAATTATGGGTATTACCCTCTTCTAGCAAAAACTAAAATGGATAATTTTTTCCTATCCATACCCTCCCCAAATACCATATACCCAGTGGCAGGTTTAGTGGGATAACACGTATGGCATGCAATGCCAAATATTAGTCATTTGAAAATTTTGCAATGCCATTGTTTTCTAAGATGAATGCCAAAGAGATGAAGCCTGATGAGTTTGACAAGTAATGGCTAACAATTGCAAGTAAAAAGGCAGAAACGCTAACGACACAAGGAAAATAATACTAACAAGTCGAAATTCGAAAGTCATTATACCCGCGTCTGTACACGAATTCAACACACAAATTCAGTAACATGGTGCATCTTCAAAAGGACATCATTAGATTTGAAAGAGATCAGATCAAAGCTACCAAAAAGTGATTCACTTGCTCAATGGCTACTCGAGTCCACGACAAGTTTGCAACAATCTACTGGTCTTACAGGTTATAGGAACATGACGAAAGTAACAAATCGAGGTATAGGAAACATGACGAAATGAACACCACATGGAACATGGCGAAATGAACACATCGCGCCTCGATGCCGACCTCAATTACTCATCTTGCAAATAACAAAAACACTCTGATGAATATAACTATTTTTTTACATTGGTTACAAATAGAAGTATTAGATTGTGTAACAAAACATATAGAGATCAATGTTTTTGGAGAAACCTTTCCACCTCCACCAATGTAATAGCATAACCCTACCACTTACGAACGCTGTAAAAATGGCAAACCAGTCTCCGTTTCCATCCATAACTGGACATCCATAGTACTTCTCCACTCCTTCATCTTTGAAACTTTCATTATCTTTTCATGTCATAGCAAACTGTGTGAGCTTCATGTTTTCAGCACCATGTGATTTGAAAATGTTTACAACTATTTCTATCAAAATGATTGAACACATTGCTCCACAACATCACATTGAGACATAAGCATGGTCAAGCCTTGAATAGGCACTCTTGACCCTTGTGAGTACCATTCTTTACCATTTTAAATCATTGATGATCAATCTAATAGGTCACCATATCTTTCGCATCCATCTCAAGCATCACCAAACTACTTCTGAGGTCTACATCCAACATTGTTATTTGTTGGTACAACCTCTGCGCCTTATCAAGTACTGTCGTTATTACGATAATTATCTTATATGTGACTACAGAGGAAAGCAAAATTAAATAACTTTTTATGTTCCAATCCAAAGTTGCCGAATATCATCATGATCGATGCTATCCTTGTACTTCTCCAGTAGTTGAAAGGTAGTTATTTCCCACAAAAAAGGTGAAAAATAATATATTTTTTTGTTTTCTCCCATATGTTGCTTCAGCGGCAAACCTAGTACAATATACAATATAACAGCTCATCATCATGATCATTGGTTACTTCACCATCCACTCTGACTGCTTTGGCTACATTACCATCCACACATATTTCTAAATTGAAAATCAGGTGTTCGTGAAGTCACAAAGCCAAGATTTGGCAGGATCGGCAAGAACATTTGGTGTTTCATAATAATCTATTAGCGTGCCCACGAGAAACAAAAAGTAATCATTTGACGATGGAGAAGTCATCATATATTGGCATCAGCAAAGGGGTTGCATTCACTATACATTTGATTGTACCGACTATATGCACGGTACTCTAATTCAATAAAATAACTCTAAGAATTATTAAAAAACTAAAATTATTTCACAAACATATGTTGGACAACTAAAAGGGCAAACCAAAAGAGCATATCGATGTGTTGGTTCAGAAGGTAAAAATTTGACAAAGAGCTTGTATATGAAGAAAGAAATAAAAATCATGTAGCTACTAGTCACATTTAGCATGCTTGTCTAGGATCAACCTATTCTACTAGATGAGACTCTATGCTTTTCGCTGAGGGCAAGCTAGGAAGTCAAGTAGCTATTTGTCACATTTAGCATACTTATCTGGGATCAACCTACTCTACTAGATGGGACTCCGCGCTTTTCGCTTACGGCAAACTAGGAAGACTATGGTAAATAGGATTAATATTTATTAATAAAGAGAAAGAATGCAATATATACATATAGGCTTGTGAACATAAAACATAAAGCGTAACATTGTTTACAGGCGGTGCAAAATACTATTGTCTTTGTATTAGGTGGGAAACCCAAGATTGTGATCTCAGTGTTGTTTGCTTTAGGAATGAAAAGGAAATATTATAGATATAAATATAGTTGTCCCCATCTATATAATGAAATTAATTAATAAAACCATATATATCAAGCAGACAAGCACATATCATTGTAAATCAATCTAGCACGGTGTAAGTAGGCAAATCTCAAGCATGGTAAATTTAGTTTAACACAACGGTGACCTGGAGACTGGCTAGTTAAGATTTGTTGCATGTGCCTATGACGTGAATTAGATGTTGAATATGGAGGAGATGCAGGAATAACAACTGTGTCTACATAGAAGGTAATGACTATATAGATAAGTATCTCCCAAAGGTCATGGAATAATTTCATTATTGCCCCCAATTTGATGTCCAATATTGATTTTGCCCCTACTTTTTAGGGTTTTCGATTTTGCCCCTGTTCTTCTAAATGAATAAGATATTTGCCCCTAATTTTGACGGAAGTGAGTTGAGCCAAAGTTACTAAGGTAAAAAATATAAAAAAGAGGAGTGATAATGTTGGATTGACATTTCTGCCTTTGCATATGTCATTTAATAGTGTTGTTCCCCTAGCACCGCTACTTTCTCTCTTGATTCCCCATCTCAACCCAAATCAGGCGGTGGCGGCTTGGCAGAGGAAAATGCGACCGAAACAGGCTAGGTGGCGGAGCCGGTGTCACCCATCCTCGGCGACCCAACCAGGTGGGCGCACCCCTAGCAAGTCGCGAAGCGCATGCAGGCAAGGAGGCGTTGCGGCGATGAGAGGACAAGGCTGCGGCTGGGAGCGGTGATTGCAACGGCAGATAGTGGACCCAATGGCGTCGCGCATCGTTGGTGACCCATCCTAGTCATGGTGATGAGCAGCTGGCTCGATGGCATCGCCAGCTACCCAACCTAGCCACGGCAGCGGGAGCGGCCCTTGCACCGTCACCCTTGCTAAAACACGATGGTAGGAAGGTGGAGCGTCCTTGGGCAATCAGAAAGGGGAAGGAACAGAACAACTGCAAGGGAAGGAGAGCAGCTAGACTTCTGGGGCTTGAGAAGGGAGAGCCAACCATGGAGGAAGGAAAATGGAGATTTTTCATGGAAATGTTGTCAAAATTTTGTCCAAATTTTGTCAAATGCTATTAAAATGATGTCAAAATTAAGACATGTGTCAAATTCTGAATCCGAGCATACAAAAAATCATTTCAATTTCGAAATCAAAGTCCAAGCCACTTGTACAAAATGTAATGGGGGTGGGAACAATTAATAAACAGTATAGGGGCATAAGTACAACAAGTGAGGGTATAAAGTGTTCTTTTGCCAATAACTTAACACCGTTAACTTCACCGTTCAAAATAGGGGTAAATTGTGGATTCCATTCAAAAAAACCAGGGGCAAAAACGAAAACCCTAAAAAGTAAGGGTAAAATCAATATTAGACATCAAAGTTGGTGCTAGAATGAAATTGCCTCAAAGGTCATTTATAGGATAGAAAGCAAATTGAAGATATTTGAGAGAAGTGGATAGATAAAAAAGATCAAGTACTAATGTAGCATCGATGAATAGAGAAAACATGAAGATTTGAATAAATATATCAATAGCTTCATTGGATAAGCGAGAGCGCACTGGACGCCTCGTTGGCAAGTGGAAACCAATAGGAAAATCAGCATCATCGACATTTCGCATCTGTCAATGTTGCATTGGGGTTGCCTCACCATTGCCAGCATCGTTTACAAAAGGAAGTTAGTAGATTGAAACATGGTGTAGGCACGTTGTAGAAGAAGTTCGATCACCATAACCGAGGTAGCTGTTGCACAGCATGCAATAAAATAGGGTTAATTAGATCCATGCCATTGCAACTTTCACGAATTAGAAAAATGCCATTACAATTTGCGTATTATTTGGGTAGGTGCCATTGGTATTTCTTCTAAATTAGAATCGTGCCACTCTGTCAAGATTTCCATCCCTCACTAACATTTTCCATCCATCCTCCAGCACGGCGCCATTCCTCCTCCTTTTTCTTCTACCTCTACGGCTGACCAGATGACAAGTGACAACGACCAAGCCCACCCTCCGACGAGCTCCTTCCGTCACGGCATCGGCGATGGAGATGCTGAGATGGGGGATGGCGAGCTCTGGCGAACTCGTGCGGGTTGCGACCTCTCCACCGCCCCTCCATGCCAGACTTCGTCGACGGCCCGGCGCGGTGGCGGAGTCTGGGGCGGAGGGAGGTGTTGCGGCGGCGGCGGAGTCTGGCCCGGAGAGGACCATCACAGCGGCGGAGTCCAGCATAGAGGGAAGGAGTCGCGGCGTTGATAGAGTCATGCACGAAGGGGCGTCTACGAGGCGGCCCAGATCCGGAGGCTTGGAGGGTAGCGGCGCCGGTGGGATGAGCTCAGAGCGGGTGGCGGCAAGCTCGAGATGGAGCGGACTGTGGCAAGGAGGGTGAGGGGGCAGGAGCCGCCGCTGATTCCCTGCATGACAGTGCGCTTGAGGGGTGTTTGGGGCACAAGGGCGCGAGGAGCTGGATCTGGCGTCGAGGTCACCGACGGCCCTGAGCGCATGGTGGTGTCGACGACGACCACAACAGCGGAGGTGGCGGCGACGGTCTCTGGATTTGGCGGAAATGGCGGTGGTGGCGGCGCCGCCCCTTCATGCCGGTCGCCAACTTAGCTGTCGCGCCGCCCCTTCTTGTCGTTGCCGACGGGGGAAGAAGAGGAGAAACGAAGAGAGCTGGAGGAAAAAGAGGAGAAACAGAGAAGAGGAAGAAGAAGAAATGTCGTGAGCAGCGATGGAAATTGTAACAGCAGTGGGATGGATACAATTCTTAAAAGTAGTAGTGGCATCCACCCGATTTTAGGAATAGTAATGGCATTTTTCTAAATCAGGGAATTTGCAATGGCATGGACCTAATTAACCCGGTGCCAACCTGGACGTACGTAGGATGACATTTGCGGGATGTCCCTACACCAAATGTTGCACGCAGAAAAGGTATATCATGTAGGACCTAAAAAGATGTAGCTATCAAATTCTAGAAAAACAATACTACACATCGCTAACAATATGCATAGGTAAAAACAAGAAGAAATCTACAAAACGCATTTTGTAAATATCTTATGAAATATTTAGTACAATTGGTTTATATATAATAATAAGCATGTAGCACTGAACAAAAGCACAAATATTGATGAGGAACACGAAGGAAGTTCACTATATGTGCATGCTAAATGATCACATGGAACCAAATTGACAGGACCATTGTCCATCGTCCATCGTGCATGCGAAGTCATCACATGGAACCAAACACAGAACACCTAGAAGCTATTTAGAAGCCTATAACGTGAACAATGAAACAAAGGTTTATAGGTGATAATAAGGCATAAAAGAATGCACCAGGTAAGCAACATGACAGTCATAGAGAAGTCTTGGCTATGTACAAACATGTAGGGTTTATTTGGTTTGCAGCCGTTCCAAGTTGTTGGTAGTGGTAAACATTAGGCAAGTTTTGGCACTAACAAATTTTTGGTGGGGATAGTAGTATAACTCTATTGGTTTGGCTCCAATTCAAATAGGTAGCATTCACTGTTCAAGTTGTTAATTAATTGGTAGGGCATAAATTGACTTCAAACTAGAATGACCCATACAAAAATTTAAATGGCTTGGTGAGAGGAGGAAAAATTAGAACAACAAATTAACGCAAGACAAAAGTACTATGCATGTGTACAAACTTTTGCCCTACACCCTAGTTATGTTAATTATCGGATTAATTAATGAAATATGCTTCTTTTCTTTTAACAGAGAATAATAAGTGCATAATTGCAAGAATATGATGATGATGTGCAGAGCTGAAAGTTGTAGAAGAAAGAGGGTCACATGGCACAACTGCTGTAAAGAGCTCGTAATAACAAAATGCATAATTTTCTGACTTAAACCAATCCAAAACAGTAACAAAGATCCCCAGTAAAAGAATAGCATCATTTCTTTCTTTAAACGAACCGCACAGATTATTAGCCTATATATTATCGTTGTCAGTATCGGGATACCAAGTTATCATTTTTGTAAAGTAGTATCTAGGATCATGATACTACGTTAGTATCAAGATACTATTAGATTTAAAAAAGTACACATTTTATATATTTTTAGTATGATTGGTAATATTTAGTATAAAATTAAGTCTATAATATTGATTTTGCTTAATTTAATTAACTTTGTGTAACTTTTGAGTGGATTTATTGACATAATTTTCAATCCATCATATTATTTGCTTAATAACTTTTGAGTGGTATCGTATGGATCGTAGTATCGGGATACACCTAAGATCTGCTAGGATCGTAAGGAAATGAATAGTATGATCGGGGTACTATGAAAACTAGGTAGGATCGGTATCCTTTTGGCTTCGTAGGATCGTATTATCGTAAGATACTAGGATACGTATTGAGATACTGACAACCTTAGGCTCGACTGGCCCGGAGGCAGCAGCGATTTTTTCGACGGCCAACGATTTTTTTTTGGGGGGGGGGGGCAACGTGCGCGGACGTTTGCTGGCCTCGATCCACGGTGGCAATTTTTTCCGAGGATAGGCAATTTTTTTTTGGGGGGGACATGGGGATGACCGACATGGGCGCCGACGGTGGAGATTGTGGTCGATGGTGGGCCTAGAGCGGAAGCGAATGGCCCCACAACTGCAATACGCACGGCACTTGTACTCCCTCCGTCCCATAATATAAGAACTGTTACCGTTTTGGAAAATAATAAAAATCTATTACAATGTCCACGGTACCCCTCATAACAGACAAGCCCCACTAATTTTTTAATTGATATATAGAATTATAGATGACACATTTCATAATTTAAAGTATTAAAATATAGATATTAGAGATCTGCATGGAAGCATATAACTTACTATGAAAGATCCAACTGCTAATAATGAATGTGTGGGCCACAAATTAACTGTCTAAAAATTAAAAGTTCTATATTTATATTATAGGATAAACCCAAAAGACAAAAATTCTTATATTATGGGACGGAAGGAGTAGATCAGAGTCTGATCTGGAATTCTGGATTGGTTGGATCATCGAACGGACATAGTGACGCTGTCTACTGTTCAACGGTTAAGTATAAACCCACATTTCTTCAAGAAGGAAAATAAAGCAACTATAAGAGCAAATTTCACAAAACCCCAGGTTTTGCAGCACCTATAACACAAACCACAGATTTTACAATTTGTTTCATGAAACCCCAGGTTTTGGGGCAAAGTGTTTCAAAATACCCTAGATATAAGCTCATACCTCCCATGTGGCTAATATCTAGATCTATATATAAGTATGAAAAATGTATGAGATAATATTGAGTACATATACGTGCCACTTACTTTTCAACAAGTGTTTTATCCTTGGTTATTTGAGTGTTTGTCTATATAGTTTAACATATTGTCATGTCATTATTATTTGGATTATATTCAATTTCAATAGTGCATTGCAAAATTGGCGAAAAAATATAAGTAAACAAGAGATGTGTATTTTGAATCAACTAATATGATTTTTTGTGAAAATAATTATAAATAGTAGTGAAATATGAGTATTTTATAAAAATATAGGTTTCTTGTAACATTTTACCCTAAAACCTAGGGTTCTTTGAAACAAATTATAAAATATGTGGTTTTGTGTTATAGGTGCCCCAAAACCCGAGGTTTTGTGAAATTTGCTCCAACTATAAATCTGCAGTTTATGTTCCCTTCTTCTAACAAAGGACAATCAAGGCATTACAATTCTCATGATTGGAACATGGATAACAAATTCACAGGTTAACAAACCACCTCCATGTAGGTATTCAATGCAAAAGCAGCATTACAAATTGCAAGTGCTAGCAACATTCTGCACAAGTTACCGTGTATCTGTGTCTCGTAGAGGCTGTATACTCTTTTTCCAACAACTTCGATCGACAATTTTTTTGGAGATACTGGAGGACCAGGGAGTCTACCAAGAACAATTGTTGTGTTACACTACCCGAGTTCAGAGAAGGGAATCCGGCATTTCATTCTACATCACCATCTATACAAGGAGGGTTGCTCTTTATTTTGTGGAATAAAAGTCTCCCTCCATTTCAATTATTTGCCCTTAAATTTACAGAATTTATCTATGGCTCGAGCCAAGGGCAAGTCGCCTTTTGACTTCAAAATAGTAAGGACCACAGCTAGATTCGAAGTTTGTATTTACGAATGAATAAGATGGTATAGCGTGGATGAAATATCAACATGAGCGGATATTATGATGTATGTAAGACATTAGAATCTTGCAGGAATTCTTAGGGATTGGCATAAAAGTAGTCGTCTTCCTGGATCCCATCTGGTTTGCATAGGCAACCTGAGAATTATAGAGAACTCATTTCATCACAAAGAACTTTGTTATATTGATCTACTATCTCAACAATATTTTTTCTCTAAAACTTGTTTTTGATCTGGCAAGACTGTCTTCTTGAATCTCATGTATCTGCATCCAACAACATAAGAGATTTTACTAACTTAAACATTCCATGCAGATTACAAAATCAATATACCAAGTATTTGTCATCATTAACTAACATGTAATAATCAAGGGTCATATTTCAGCTTTAAAAGGGAATTGAGAGAATGACAACAATCAGATTAACAGACATCTACAGAATACACACTTGCGATGACATGACTATTGCAGAGTTCAACCAAAATAATCTGAGGAAAAGGCAACATGCCTATTGATGTTCTGTATAAGGAAAACTAAACAATTGATTGCAAATTGTTGAAGTACCATGCAGTTGAACACATCAACATTTATTTTCACAAAATTCAGATGCTAGAAAAGGTTATCTAATTTGTTATCCGAATGAAAACGGTAAGCAATTATGGAAGACATAAACATCCGTTAAGAAATCAATGATCACAGCACCTGCAACTCACAAAAATAAAAAGAAATGATCCCAACATGGAAATAACCTAAAAAATATATCATGTGTGTAATAACCACCAGAACAGTAAAACTCTAGATGGGCTGACTGAAAAGATCTCACACCGTGCAATTGTTTCACATTTCTTTCTTATATACCATTCAGATATTCCATTAAGCACAAACTCAATTTACTTCTTAAAAACAGGGGAAAAAATGAAAATGCATGACCAAATTTTCCAGTTATACGGAAAGCACAGAAGGCAATGTTACTCGGAATCACACTCATATGAACCAGCTAAGTTACGCGAATTTATTACCAATTCAAGCATGCAAAAGTCCAAGTTTGAGGAAATTTCCAAGGAAATGCATTGGTGATGAAACAACAGATAAAGACTTGCTAAAGTAAAAAAAAAGAAGATAAAGACTTGCCAATCAGTCGCTATGTTAGCAGGGGCGCTACTACATACTTCTTTGACGAGGAAAATAATCATGTAATGGCTTAGGACGGGAAAACCAAATTGATAGACATGTACTGAGAACTCAGAATTTACAGATTGCAATACAACTGAAGAAACCGAACATAGAGAAAGAAAACAGCTTATGGCAAAAGTAATCATCTGTAATAGGCGACAATCAAGACCAAGAATCTTGACTAAGAATACTAGTACTGTTTCAATCAGCAAGAATTGTAAACCAGTGATTCTATAGCAGAAAACATATTCATCGATTCATTCAATCCAATATGATTGCAAAACTAGCTGGTTCAATTAATAGCATGAGAATCACTGGTAGCAAGGCTAAATATCAGGACCATAAATAAACATATAGAGGAATCACCAGTAAGATACAAGATAACACACACCAAGATGATCATTACACCATAGTCATTGATGAGCAGAAACTTCACTAGAATATAGACGGATCTCAAACACACGGACACAATGCTACTCCAGTGAGCTTACTATGGGTAGATGGATCTTGCACATCCACACGTGCTACTTGTATTGAATGATTATTAACCAAACCCCTTATTCCTGCCCTACTTTTCCTCCTCTTCGTCATGGGTGACCTCCACCTCGTTCTCCGCATAGCCCTTTTTGATGTATTGGTCGATGAGGGTCCGCTCGTATTCGTTCATCTTGTCGCCAATGAACTTTTTAATGGTGTAAAATTGGCGAAATGTCTCAGAACGGTTGGCCAGCTCCTCCTCAGAGAGAGCCCCGGAATTTCTATAGGGGCATCTCATCATTGCTTCAACAAGATTATTCGGCAACCTGGTCTTGAACACCTTCTTCAGAATTCCAGCCGCCACCTATGCCTCCTCCTTCGCCTTCGCCTCGGCCTGCCTCTCCAACCAGAAGTCCACCGCCCCCAGGACATCCATCATCGTCCTGAGACGCTTCACTGCGAATGCCACCTTCTTCTTCTTAAGGACCTCACTCCCCTCACATGGGACCGCGTATTTTCTCCATGTTGGGAGGATTGTCTTCTTCCTCTCGCCCGGCTGAGTTGAAACGTCTGATTCTGACTCCGCGTTTGGCTCCTTTCTCTTCTTATTCCCAACACCGGCCTCCTCACCGTCGCCGGCCTCCATCGCCGGAGATCGAGCCCTAATCTAGGAAACCCTAGATCTGAGGATTATCAAAGATTCGGTGGCTCTGTTTGGATTGAATTGAACATGGAAGAAGCGAAGGGAAGGGGATGGGATTAGAGGCCTGATATATATAGGGCGTAGTTGGTCGATCGCCTGGATTTTAGGCCTGGCTCGCGTCGCACCCGGAATAAAAACACCGCCTTTGCTGCTCCCGATCCTACCCTGTCGCACCGAATCTTCCTTACCTTAGGCGAGCTCGACTGCTCGAGGGGGAAGGCCGGATTGGGGCGGAGGATTCGGGACACTCCGACGGCGAGGAGCTTGCTCGGGGAAGGACCCGGCTCCTGCGGCGACGCTACCACCAGCAACAGCTTCCACCTTTCACGCCATTATTGCAGGCTTGGAGCTGCCAGATCTGATGACGGCGGTCGGATCCAGCCAGTGCGGCGACAGTGAGTGGCAAGGCTGACTGAGCGGCTCGCTCGATGACGTGGGTGCTGCCAGCCGCCAGCGAGGCTAACCTTGGCAGCTGATAGTAGTTTCTGGGGCTCTGGGCAGCGAGAAATCGTCTCCTTTTTCTTTGTTCTTTTCAAAATATTGCTCTTTGATGTGTTTCAAACGGATGATTAAAGAATCAAAACCATGCTTCCGAAAGAGATTATAATCAAAAGTTACAATTATATCTTTACCTATTAAGTTTAAGATGAATCTTTTATCTTTCCGCCGCAAATTTTCGTCTGTCGCTGACGTCATCAAGCATGACGTCACCTTTTTTGTCCGTTCTCCCGAGGCCGAGTCCACCTCCCACACGACTGCTCGCGGGAGCAAGAGTCCTATTCGTGCGCCACAAATCAACGCAAGCCACTACTACATCTTCCTAAGATTATGAATCAAGAGAAAACAACAGATAAAATACAAGATTGAAAAAGGAGAAATCTAGCCATAACTTGTTCCGGTCGATCTCCACAAAATCTGAGGGAGGGTGAGAGGAGACGTCACCGCGGCTTCCGCCGAAGTGCTTGACGCGGCGACATACAGGGAGGAGGTCGGACTCCACCGGAGCTGTCTCGAGGCCATGCCGCAAGCCAACTCCGCAGGCGCGCCGCTCTTTGTCTTCCGGAGGTGGAGAAGGAGAGGACGGTTGCGACACCGGCGTCGATTTAGGGTTGTGCTCGTCACAGGATGCGGCGGCTGCTGGATGAGGATGCGGCGGCGTATGCGTCGCAGGAGCACCGTGCGGGCGTGCGGCTGCGGGAAAGGGATGCGTGCGATGAGGCGGCGTATGCATCGCAGGAGCACCGTGCAGGTGTGCGGCTACGGGAAAGGGATGCGTGCGATGCGGCTGAGGGTGGGGACGTGGGACGGTGTGGGGATTAGGGTTTTCTTTTTGTTGGGCCTGGTGGGCTGGGCTGTACAACAGAAGTAGTGGCCTAAGAAAAAGAAGAGATGATTCTATCGCATGGAGTTTTCGTCCATCCGTCAGTCTGTTTTGACGCCGCCCGTCGCGCAATGTGTTCGGTGTTCCGTCCAATTTTTGTCTACATTATCGTCTCCGGTCTTCGATTTGGTTCGCATGATTCATATGTTTAGCCGCGCATAAACATTGGAGAGCAATCAATCGACACGCCAGGCCCAGGCCAAGACTAATTAATTTTACCTAATTTGCATCCGATTGAATGAGTGTCCTGAGTTGACTAATAAAATGATATTGTTACCAACGTGTTATGTCTTATTTGCAGTATTGATTAGAGTACTACATTATTCATTAATAGCAAGATATTTAGGTATTGTCACATACTCTAATACTAATGTAGAAAGAAGAATATTTTGGGCACAAAGTAAACAGATTTTGGAAAAGCGAGACTGATTGACTATTGGAGATACTTAACAGATTTTGAAAAGATGAGACTGATCGATAATTTGTCAGAGGGTGGGGGATTAACTTTTAATTTCTCAAACTTATATATACTGATTTTAGTTTTTCCCGTTGTAACGCACGAGCAATTTGCTAGTTTATATCTGATATTATAAACCGTTTTTTTTACTATTTATTAATTACACTTTTTTTTTTGGGACGGGGGAGTAAGAGTCAGGATTCCATCAACAAACTATGAATCCGTTTGTGTTGAAAAAATTTGATTTATAGTACAAGTGGAAAGTTGAATTTGTAAAATATTACAAAAGAAACTCAGTGTCGCTTCCCCGTGCAACTTTCTTTGCTTTATACCGTCTATTTGTTTGTTATCACCTTCCGTTTATTTTGTGTTGGGCTCATCATATTGGCCACACGAACTAAGAGCATCTCCAATGTAGGGTATAAATCGAACCATGCAATAAAAAAGCGAACGCAGCACATTATGGAGATCGGCTGCTATCTGTCAGACAATAAATCAAACTCTACCCAAAGGTCGAACATAGATGGATAACAAAACCATTTGCTGCTTCAGTTCCTTCATGTGAGGAAGCAAATGGACAAGGAGAGACGCGAAAGACAATTCACATGGGTCCCACAGATCGACTTTTAGCACTGTGGGTGTCGAATCAAACTTTGGTTCGTTCTCCTAGTTGAATATACACTAGGGATGCTCTGATGATATTAGCCTCACCGATCGACCATATCTGTCACTTCTTTATACTCCATGTAACTGTGAATTGTCATCGCAATATTCCACGTCTCATCTTATGTGAGCCAACGAGGACATGTCACAAGGGTTGATCGGGAGGATAAGGTTTGCCTGACTTCAGTTTAAATTTATATGCCACTGACATGTGGTCCCATCTTACTGGTCTTTATGTCAGTGAGAGAACTGTAAATTATCCCAAGTCTAGAGGATCTACTTCCTTATTAGGAGCCGGGTGCAAAGGATGTTTTGATTGCTTGGCTTTGCACCTCTTTGGATCTGATTTTTGTTATGCTTTTGAGGACATGTGATTTGAACGGTAATCGGTCTCTTGTGAATCTGTGATCATGTCTGCCTCTTGACTTGCCTGTCGATCACTTTGAATGAATTCTTGATTGATCATGTCTGCTGTGACCTCCCATTTTGATTTCTCTGAATGAATTCCTAATCCTCCAATTATCCTCTGAAAATTTCTCCATCATGCATCGGAACTCAGCACATATGCAATGCCATGAATCGGTGTTCTAGGGTTAGGGATTTTATGGGGAGGGAAATCAACTGGGATTAGAATCAGCTGAGAGGGAGATGATGAAAATCGAGCGACTGCACCGTTGGAAATCTAGTAAAATGATACCACTAAGTAGATAATGATCTTATGAAAAGCTATACATGTCCAGCACCAAAAAAAACACGATAACACCATGATCAAAGTGAGAATATCATACCCAGGGTTGAATGTAGACGATCTACTTGATCCGCCATGGTTTTCTCCTCCATTGCCTCCTCCTCCGTTGCCCGATCCATCACCAGTTCCGATCGTCTCGTCGATTGCCATGAGGAAGAACCTTGAGAGTCGCACGAAAACGCTCCCTAAAAACTATATCGCCCGTCTACCCGTACAGATACTCGTGACGCGACGTTAGTTTCGAAGGCATGCTCGTTCTAAGGTCTTGTGTACGTAAGAACTCAGAATCAAGGATGAAGATTTTGCAATGCAAGAGCTTGAACTTCAAGAACAATGGTAGAGAGAATGAGAGAGTGACTTCTTATTTGCCAAGGAGGAAGAAGTGGGAACGAATGGCTGCCTAATTGAGTTTTAATGACCTGTTTTTGAAGAATAAACGCAGCCATTAAATTTCCAAACGTTTTAGAAGTTAAGACCTCTAATGTTCGCCTGCTACCGGACATTCCGGTAACATCACCGGACAGTTCGGTAAAATGGTTCTGTTCGCAACAGATGTATTTTATCGGACATTCCGATAGTTCTACCGGACAATCGACCGGACAGTCCACCGGACAGTTTGGTAAAAAATCAGCATCCAACAGAGAGTTTTTACCGGACTATCCGGTAACTTTACCGGACATTCCGGTGTAAGAACACTCATCCCCTTGGCTTATAATTTGCACTTTTGTGTCTTTGAAGTTTTATTATTAGATTTAAATGGGTCCAATCCTAATTAAATCCAACAATCCCCA
>CM002484.1:7440330-7537195 GCA_000325765.3 Leersia perrieri
TATATAGTTTTTTGGATTGTTGGAAATCTAGTCAATTTTCGATATAATTTAATCCAGAAATTCAGTAAAGAAATAATCATCAAAATGATACCACTAAGTAGATAATGATCTTGTGAAAAGCTATACATGTCCAGCACCAAAAAGAACACGATAACACCTATCATGTTGATGATCAAAGTGAGGATATCATACCCAGCGTTGAATGTAGACGATCTACTTGATCTGCCATGGTTGTCTCCTCCATTGCCTCCTCCTCCGTTGCCTCCATTGCCTCCTCCTCCGTTGCCCGATCCATCACTAGTTCCGATCGTCTCGTCGATTGCCATGAGGAAGAACCTTGAGCAGTCGCGCGAAAGCGCTCCCAAAAACTATATTGCCCGTCTACCCGTATTGGTACTCGCGACGCGGCCTTAGTTCTAGAGGCCTGCTTGTTCTAAGATCTTGTGTACGCAAGAACTTAGAATCGAGGATGAAGAAATTGCAATGCAAGAGTTTGAACTTCAAGAACAATGGTGGAGAGAATGAGAGAGTGACTTCTCATTTACCAAGGAGGAAGAAGTGGGAACGAATGGCTGTCTAATTAAGTTCTAATGACCTGTTTATGAAGAATAAACGCAGCCATTAAATCTCCAAACGTTTTAGAAGTTAAGACCTCTAATGTTCGCCTGCTACCGGACATTCCGGTAACATCACCGGACAGTCTGGTAAAATGGTTCTGTTCGTAACAGAGGTATTTTATCGGACATTCCGGTAGTTCTACCGGATATTCCGGTTGTTCTACCAGACAATCGACCGGACAGTCCACCGGACAGTTTGTTAAAAAATCAGCATCCAACAGAGAGTTTTTACCGCACTATCCGGTGACTTTACTGGACATTCCGGTGTAAGAACACTCATCCCCTTGGCTTATTATTTGTACTTATGTGTGTCTTTGAAGTTTTATTATTAGATTTAAATGGGTCCAACCCTAATTAAATCCAACATGCACTTTCTGAATTAGACTCTGAATAGGAAAAAGCTGTGTGGATAATGGTACAAAGTGACACCGAGAATATTTTTGTGGTATTTTCTAAATTAGACTCTCCACATGTGCTACAAACCAAACTTTCCCAACACTATGCCAGCCTTCGTCTCGAATGGAACAAACAAAATCATCTCGCAACGAAAGCTATGGCACTCACACGAAATTATGACCGAGCTCAAATTTGATTGTGGAAAGAAAAATATACTAGGGTCAATGTGACGTGGTTTGGATGGTTTCTCGATTTATTTTCTTTATTTTTCACGTCTCTGTACCTAGGGCTGTCAACGAGCCGAGCTCGAGCGAGCCAGGCTGCCTAGGCTCGAGCTCGATAGAAGCTCGAGCCAAGCACGAGTCGAGCCTATGTTACCTTCGAGCTATGAAGTAGGCTCGGCTCGAGCTCGGTTAGGCTCGTGAGCTTGACTCGAGCTCGTAATAACATATATTGTATGATATTTGATAAATAAAAACTAATTTTAAGTTAATCATATTAGAAGAAATGGTAATAACGACCTAAACAATTAATATATGATACTAATAAATATTATTTTATTATATAAATATACAGTAATTTATAGATAATCCACTAGCTTATCAAATAAATAATGAAAACTATCCCTAATGTGAGGCTTGGGAGACGCTCGAGCTCGACTCGACCAAGCTCGCGAGCTTGAGACAAGGCTCGGGTTTGGCTCGTTAAGAGCTCAAGCCGAGCTCGAATCGAATCTAGAGCGAGCCAAGCTCGAGCAGCTTGCGAGCTCCGAGCTTTTTTAACAACCCTATCTGTACCATACATTTAACTAGACCAATTATCCCTAGCTAAAGACTATGGGACATGCACCCATTTTAACAAACCTCTCCCTTGCCTCTCTCCTCCCTACCATCCCCGTTCCCTACCATCCAACACCCATGCCTGCTGCCGACAAGTTGTGTCCCGGCTTTCCAAAACAATGCAGCAACTCTGATGTCATTCTCTTCCATCCCTTGACTCTCGCCAGCTCTAATGAGCTGCAACAGTTTCGGCATGGCCTTAGTGGCAACAAATGTGCATCTCCAGCGAGGCCACGGCAAGGCGGCGGCTTGACAAGTCTGGTGAGGACTGAGGTACCAAGTCTAGTACCCGGGTATTGAATCTGGTACCCAAGGTACCAAAGCTGGTACCCGAGGGTACTAGATTTGGTACCTCTAGGTACGATGCCGCAATAAAAGTGAGTCATCAAGGTCGGCATGTATCACACATCTCCGCGCACAATACCCGCGAAGAGGTAGATGGCGGCGTTGACGAGGTTTCGCTCGAAGAAGCGGGATCGATAGGCAGCTTCTATGAGGGCACAAAGTTGAAGAGGACAGCAAGGACACATATGTAGATACATCAAAGGAGCCGCAGGCTAGGATACATGGAGGGGTATGGCATTTATACCTGTTCAACATGGGCCCGGCCCGGCCCGGCTGGCCTGACCCGGCCCGACCCGCTCATGCGTCGGGCCGGGCTCGGGCCTAAAAAGTGCAGCCCGCAGGCCTGAAAAAGCCCGATATTTTTGAAAAAACCCGAGAAAGCCCGGCCCGGCCCAGAAAAGCCCGAGTGTTGTGCCGGGCTCGGGCTTTGATTTTTCGCAATTTTGTCGGGCCGGGCCGGGCTCGGGGCTCGGGTTTTTAGGATGAAGCCTGGTCCTGCCCGAAGCCCGAAAAAACCCGACAATGAACAAGTATAATGGCATTTTTTAGATCGACGAGGGAGGGACATGGCGACAAGTCCATGTGGGAGGGAGCAAAGCTAGGAAAAACTCGTGTGGGGGAAGACAGAACGCTAAGAAGGGAATCGTGTGAGCAAGATGACGTCCATTCTTCAACGGTCGTCCATTTAGTAGTTGCCCACTTATCTGTAAGTGAAGATTTTTCCTCTTCTAATTGAATGCACGTGTACACAATATAAATCAAAGAATAAGATATAAAGCACATCTATACAGCATTACTAAAATTTTGGTAAAAATTGGCTGGACATTGTTGGGTTTGCTACCAATATTTTACCTTGATGCATTGAACGAGGCAAATAATTTGGCAATGTCAATTTCTTTTTTTTTTTTGGCTAGTTAAGATTGGCAACAAACCATCTTTTGAACCAGCGCGCGCGCACATGCAAGAGTACCCGAACATAATTTTCCTTTCTCATCAACACTTCCATGCCTGACGAATTCGACGAGTGATGGCTGCTTACAAGACAACTCGCAGAAGTTGGTGGTTAAAAAATGCAGAAAAGCTAACGACAGAAGGAAAATGATGGAGTAAAACTTAGTCGTAACAACAGGTTCAACGGTAAAGTATAAACCCACTGTTTGTTCAAGGAAAAAAGAACTGCAAATCTGCAATTTTTGTTCCTTTCTTCTAACAACCGCCAATCACCGTCAATGCATTACAACTCATTAGTACATGGATCACGAATTCACAGGTTAACAAACAACCTCCATGTAGGAATTCAATGCAAGAGCAACATTACAAACTGCAAGTGGTAGCAACATTCTGCACAACTTATCATAGAGGCCTTATCGATTGAATAAACAGGGTATATATATTCTTTTTCCAACAACTTTGATGGACAAAATTTTTGCAGATGGGGAGGCCGGGGAGTTTACCAAGAACAATTGCTATGTTACAACACCCGAGATCAGAGATATGAATCCAGCATCTCTCTTAAATTACTTTGGCCTTCATGGTAGATTCTATCACCATCTATACAAAGAGTGTTACTCTTTATTTCGTGGAATAAACAAATCTGCCTCAATTTCTATTATTTGTATTTACCAACTACATCCATCCCCCACCCCCTCCCCCCTTACCTCCACTGTCCTTGAGTTTCCAGAATTTATCTATGGCTCGAGCTGAGGTCGAGCCGCCTTTAGACTTCAAAATAGCGAGGACCCCAACTCTGGATTCACAGTTGCATTTACGAAAGAATGGAATGCTATATCGTGGATGAAATATTAACATGCATGGATATCAAGATGTATGTAAGAGATTAGAATCTTGCAGGCATTCTTGGGGATTGGCATAGAAGTAGTCCTCCTCCTTGGGTCTGTCAGGAATCAGCGTCCTCTTTGAAGCTGATCCCATCCGGTTTGCATGGGCAGCCTTGAGCATCAAAGAGAACTCATCCCATCGCAAAGAACCATTGTTGTATTGATCTACTAGCTCAACAATAAGTTTTCGATCTAACAAGATTGTCTTCTTGAATCCCATGTATCTGCATCCAGCAACATAAGAGATTGTTAACAAATAAAACATATCATGCAGATTGCAAAACCAATGTATCGAATATTTGTCAACTGAACTAACATATAATAATGAGGATCAAGAGTCATATTTTCGCTTTGGATGGGAATAGGAGAAAACCCTGATGGCAATCAGATTAACAGGCAGTTTTGATGGCACAAGCAAAATATGTGCTCTATTACTACAGAATACACACCTGCGATGACCCTCGACAACTTTAGCCATATTGCCATCATATGTAGGAACAAATATATCACTTTCCAAAGAAACCAAGTAATCTAGCGCTGCCATTTGTGATGAATGGTTCTGGAAGAACATTAAATCAGAAGGTTCCAAAAGAGTCTCTTTCCTCACCTACAGCATTGTAAGCAGAAAAATACATCAGCAAATAGGGAGAAGGATGCGGTATAAAAAGATTTCATAATATTATATAAATGCATTGCTATTATAACATGTTCCGTTATGCACATACCACATTAGGATAAGCTGAAGTGAGAGCGGACATTCTACGCTTTCCACCATAAATTTCTCCAGCTGCAATATATATTTGCATGCTTCTATCAATGTCCATTGCCCTGAGGACAAGAGCAGTCTCCTCTGGTGTCAATGGGCAAAGGCCATCCTTTCGTTTCAATTCGGAGTTAATAATTTTCTCTTTCCACCATGGATAAGCATATCTGAAACCAAGAGTAATTTGAGAATGATTGTCAAACTCAGAAAGGCACAACAAATTGGCAGGTGTTTAGGCAAATTCAAGACTGGGAACTTTTAAGATGAATAAATCCAACAACGAATTCCAAAATCTTACCTCATTCTTGTGAGGTCTTCTGCTTCTTCATTACTGCAACCTTGTGTACAGCCAGAGAAAGCCAGCATATCCATTTCGTAACGTAGGTGAAGAACTAAGAAAGGACCATTTTGGCGAAGTATCCTAATTACTCTCTTTCCCAACTCCTCGATTTGTGAAGTAAATCTCAAGGAGGCAAAGTTTACTCGGCAACGTAGTTTCTGAATCTCCATAGGTAAACCATTGTTTGCTAGCCTAGCATCAGTTCTATTCAAATGAAGAACCTTGTATTTCCGAATCAAAGGAAGAATCTGGTTCCAAATTGATCAGCCGTTAGCTTAATCTATATGCATTATATTTGTAATACAAAGATTTAATCAACTCTTAGCTTATTCAATAGATGCTGTGTGATATGAAAGACTTAACAGAATGGAAGATGAACCTTACCTGATTGTGGTAATAGGAGATATCCGACCAACTTATTGGTGGCATTGAATGGTACATTCCATGTTCAACTCTTCTTTTTACCCTTGGGGGCAATTCTCTCAATATGCGAACTTCGTCTCTTAAAGAGGTTATAAAGTGTTCCACATCGAAAATATCTTGGAACTCACTACAAGACAGAATGAACGCTGATTCAGTTCTGAGTTTATATTAAGCAAAGGAAATAAGTATTATAGCCCCAAACCACACCTTGGATCGTTCCAAAATGAAGTCTTGTCCAACTCTGGCACAACCAAAGTGACATTCAAATATCTCGCTATTACAACCATGTCACATATCTGATGAAAGAAAATTAGGAGAAAAGATCATGTTAAGATGAAGTTGTAAAGCGCATTCTTGATGAAATTTCACAAAGGGGTTTTTCTGGTATCTTACTGCAGCTCGCATTTGATTAAGTCCACCATTGCATGAGACCATCAAATAACCATTATTCCTGTAAATTCCTGGTAAACAACAACTGCATCACATGAGTACAACTAAATTCAAACTAAAGCATGTATTGCGTACTCTAGAAAATAAGGTGATCATTGGCAAATAAAAAACTATTTTACAGGTCTTGACGATGTCCATGGTTTCACGCCTACTAGTGTTATACTCGACACCTCAACCATAGGAAGGGTACCATAAGATAGAACAGATTCACACTAAAGGTGCAGCTCACAGAAACTATCTTTGACGAGGTGCCTAGAGGTATCACTCTTTTGGTGCAAGTTTTTAGTACCACCCGGTAGGTCCTAATGTCGAGTTCAAGCAAAAATAATCTTAGAAAAGAGGCAAACATTCCTATTCATGTTCTGTATAAGGAAAACTAAGCAATTGTTCTTTGTTGAATTACACGGTGATGTAAAAGCTGAAGTACCATGTGGTTCAACACATCAACATCTATTTTCACAAAATGCAGATGCTAAAAAGGGTCCACACAGAAATTTTGGTATAGAGTAACCCAAAATATGACGGAGTACCTCATTTGTTCTGTAGGTGAAAATGGTAAGCAATTATGAAAGACAAAAACATCCGTTAAGTAATCAATGATTGCTACTCATCAAAGTACTTGCAGACCACCTAAAAAGCATGATCCTAACATGGAAATATCAAAAATAAAAAAACTCATGTGCAGATAATAACCACCAGACCAGCAAAACTCTAGATGGGCCGACCAAGAAGGAGATACCACATCGGCCAATTCTTTCTTAAACACCCATTGCGATAATCCTTTCACAGGTAATCAATTTACCGGTTCAAGAACACGAAAAAGATGAAAAGGTGTGACCAAATTTTCTAATCCCACGCAGAGAGAACAGAAGGCGACATTACTCGGAATCACATCCACATGAACCAACCTAAGCCACCCGGATTTACTATCAATTCAAGCACGCGAAAATGACTGAAACGTGAAATCCACACCAACCACCGGTCAATTTTATCCAAAGATTGATGAAATTTCTGTATGAAGCTCGCGACGATCTACCAAACATGCAGACTGGCTGTCAATGTCGTGGGGAACAACATCTATCACACACGGCGAACGAAAAGCGAGCAAGCGACGAACGAACTGACTCACTTTTGGGCGGTAGCGCGGGGAGCTTCTCGACGACGGGCTCCGGCCGCGTCGCGACGACGGCGGCGGCCTCCTCCGGCGCGGTGATGCAGGAGGGCCAGCCCCTGAGGACGCGGGGGCCCCAGGTGTCGCCGACGGCGGTGAGCTGGACGACGCACGTCCAGAGAAGGACGGTGGTGGTGGCGCGCACCATCCACAGCTTCATCCGCGACCGCGCCGCCGACGACGACGGCGGCGCCCCGCACCTCAGCTTGTCGCCGCCGGCCACCTTACCCCCCACCATGGCCGCCTTCCACCCCATCGACCATGGAAAAATAGGCAGATAACCTACAAGGCCACCATCCCCAATCCCCCACGGCTCAAATCCACCCAATGCCGCTAGCTCCGCCGCCGGCCGTCGCCGGCGCCGCCGTCACCCAAGAACAAAATGGCTCCTTTCCCCCTCAGCAAGAACCCTCCAAGAACACCTCGCCGCCGTCCCACTTCCTTATCGCCGACGCCACCACCACGGCAGCAACCGCGCCCTCTCTCTCTCTCCCCTCTCCTCGGGAACCGCACCCTTATCACTACACCGCCACCGGCCAAGAACCGCCGTTGCGGGGCGCACTGCGAGTCACAAACACGCCGCACTCTTCCAAGATGGGGCGGGACGGCGGGAGACCTCGCCGGCGGAGGCGAGTGGGCGGGTGGCCGGAGCGGATCTCGGAGGAGGAGGAGAGAGAGAGAGAGAGGAGAGAGAGAAGGGGGAGAGTGGAGGGCGAAGCGGAGTTGTGGCGTGGGGACGCCTAGTTATTTTTGGCTCGCGGCGTCGGTGGCGCGGTAGTGGGGCCCGCGGAGCAGGCTGGTGGGCTGGGGGTGCGCGTAGCGAATTTGGATGCGCTCGCTGGCTCGCGTCGTGTCCGAATCGGGTGGAGGGGGGAAATGGGTAGGGGGCACCGGGAGGTGTGCACGAGAGGGGTGTGTGGACACGTGGAGGGAAGGGATTGATGTGGGTGGCGGTTGTGGGAGAGGATGGACGGGTGGGATGGTGAGTCGGTGGTTGTGGTCGGGGGCCTGACGCGGCGTAGGAGGGATGGAGCCGTTTGGTGGTGTGGCGCAGGCGCGCAGCACAGCGTAGGAGTGGTGATTTCTCCCGTGAGTCGTGTCGTGACACGCGAGGGAGGGGAGGCTCACTGCCTGCCAGCGGATACATGTAATCGTGTTGTGTGCTTTTCTACTTGTACAGCCTTCTTCTTGGGTACTACAATGTGGCTGCGCACACGTTAGTAATACTCCGACTTTTAATGGTTGAGTGACGTTGGCTAGTTTAAATTTGAGTTAATCAATGTCAAAAAAAAATCAGAGGTTGTATAAATTAGCATGATATCGATGACTTTTTCTATATTCTCTTTTGTCCCTAGGTTCACTGACGTCAATAAGTCCATATCGACCAGCCTCCTTCGTACTCCGGCAGTGGCGTCTCAAATCATTAGAGTTGTCGCCGGCTCGCTGCCAACCATAACCTTTATTGTTCCTACCATTGGCCTTAATACATGTAACTTGGGTCCGTCACTGCTAACCAATGCCTCCAATATCCCTATTGCCAACCCTATTTGTCGTTAGCCTTTATCCCCACAGCTGTCGTGGAACTCATCCATTATCAAAAGTATTTGTTGTTAAAACATGAGTAGACTAACAAAGCTAAGAAAATAGGGGCAAATATTTAAAAAGGGGTTCAAATAAGCATTAGTTCAAAAAACAAGAAAAAAAGTAGAGATAAAATCTCAAATGGAGTTACAAACAATGGCAATGATTCTATTACTTCTTTCTGTAAATGTTAAACGGAAGAAATAACCTTTCCTTTAGGAAGGAAACAATAACATTTAAAGTACTATTAATATTATCTCTAAAGTATGTTCTATCCGATGGATGAAGCAATGTTTTTTTAACTTATCATCACAACAAATATATGTCCATTTTAGTTATATATTTCCTCTGTTACAAATATAACAATCTTGGCATAGATTCAATTCGATACTTTCTAGTACTACGAATTTGAACAAACGGTCTATTCAGATTCATAGTACTGGAAAATATCAAATCCAAACTAAAGTTGTTATGTTTCAGGACACAGAGGTAGTATGTAATATCTGTTGAAGGATAGAGTTTTTCTATAACTTACTGTATCAATGAAATATATGTAATTTTATTTATATATGTAATTGGAAAATTTTGCTAAGTTAGTGCACAAACTCTAAAAACTCAGCTAAAGTTATTTCTTTCTTTGGACAGATGGAGCAATGTTAATCCATTTCTCTACAAATTAAGAAAACTCTATAGATATAGCATACATGGATCATATATTCTTATCACTCCGTCCCAAAATATAAAAAGTTTTAGGAAAGTAAAAGTCAGACATTTTAAACTTTGATTATTAATTAATAGTGAAAAACTCAAAATGAACTATCACGTAAAAACGAGGCTATTAGATTCATCAGTAAACAAACTATTATATTATAATATGTAACTCTTTTAATTTAAAATAACATGTTTTTATAAATATTATTAATTAAAGTAGTACCTCGAAGATTATAACGAGTCAAAAATTATTTATATTTTAGGACAGAAGTATCATATTTTGTAGTTGTCATGCGTATACACGAAGAGGCGACATAGCACATATTTACATGCATATAGCAATTAAACACGCATAATTTAAATTATTGGCATGTTATTAATTTGGATTTGGCACCCGCAGATGTATAACAAGCTGCCATACTTTGTACGCTTCACAGGACACGTCCGCGTTTGGTCGATAGTCAATACTGCTACTACCATTTTTTTTTCAACCCGATACTATATATGATGATATTGAGACTTAATTATTAGTTAGTAGGCATGCAGTCCAACTCTAAACAAGAAAAGAAACAGGACATTTTGACAGATCATGTCGAGATGAGTATTCTATAGCTAGCTTGCAACAAACAAAGTAGCCTAATTAAGCCTTAAACTTTAATTTGTTAATCAATGTGGTCGCCAACTGATCACAATGATTTAGCTAATCGTCTCTCTCTCTCTCTCTCTCTCTCTCTCTCGATCAGTGCCTGCATCACTGCATGGCTCACGGCTGCCATTCTCGTGTCAAGCATGTTACCATATCGAGCAAGAATGTTCGTTAGAATATTTTTTGTTAAGTCTTACAAGCAAAAAAGAACCCTGATCTTTGCTGGAGCATACAGCCATTGACATGCATGGCGTCATATTGCGCTAGTGTTCTATAAAAGCACATATTCCTGCTTTCTTAAGGTAGCAAAACTAGGCACATGCATGATGCATCGAAAAATGGTTAGAAGTTTTAGAATTAATTTAGGCTCCTGTTGTTCCGTCGTTGGCTTATAAGCCGTAGTAAAACATTGAATTATCAAACTTAATTTTGTTGTTTTTATTGTGGTCTTTTTTAATACAAAATTTGTTGTAGGGCATCTAAAATTTTGCGGTCTTCGCTATAAAATCCACAAAAATAATTTGCAAATGGAATATATGGAGTATATGGGCACCGGGTATCCACTCGAATCAATATGAGCCTACGAGGAGGTGTTCTAGAAGAAGAAGTTATGAGGCCCGGCCCATCACTGCCTTGCTTTCCACGGCGTAATCCAAGAAAATATGATCGAAGCCATCATATATGGTATACCACGAGTCGTATCTGACTCGAAAGTTATATTTGTTAAGAGATAAACACCCGGCTGGGCCTTGCTTTGTATCCCACGGCAATCAGCCAGATCAAATTTTGTAACAGAATAAGAAAACCCTAAACCAGCTAGGGCTAGGTTAGCTTAGATGACTCGACTTCCTACCCCTTATAAAGGGAGCCGAGGTCATCGATCAACATCATCTACTTCATCATACACAATACAAACTCGGCGGAATATTTTCACTGGACTGACTAGGTTTATTACTCCATTGGAAGGCCTGAACCAATATAAACCCTTGTGTTCCGTCGCCATCTTACTTTTCGAGTTCGTGCGTAGCCCCGTAAAGTTTATTGCCGGTCCAAAACACCGACAGAATAAATGACATGTTTTATTATTTTTAGTCAAAGTGGAGAGAGAATAATATTAAAACCATTTCCTTGCTAATTTTTCTCGAATATATCTGAATTGCTCCTAATTGTCGTTTGAGGTTAGGGTGGGGAAAATAGTTTCACGATTTTTACTCCAACCACAATTATGAGCGATTCAACTACATTTCAGAAAAACGACCAAGGGGGCAAAATGGTTATTTTGATGTTTTCTCTCTCCGCTTTGACTAAAAATGATAAAAAAATATGAGCAAATTGCCATATTTTGATGGTATCTTATAGAAAAGACCATTTTAAGAATGTCCTATAGCAATCACCATAAATTTTGGATGTTCTATAGAAAAGTTTTACCTATAAAAGTTTTACCTATAAATTGTTTTATTTGTTCGTCTACGTAGCTATGCCAGTATGCCGCTATGGCTTATTTGAATAAGCAAAAACGATTGAGCCTGAGCTACAAGCCTACAAGTGCACAACCAAGAAAGGTTTGACATTGGATACTTTTGAAGGAGAGAACTCTTAGGTTTTTAATGTTAGGGCGTCTTGCCTTTTAAGCTGATATATAGTAAATCAAAGACCAGCTGATATATATGGACATGGACAACTATGGTTCTTCGGACGAAATAGTTCGTCTGTAGTTGTAGTTTGGTGGCTAGTAAATCCGTAATAAATGATATTTTTTGTTGGACACGTTGTTTTGCCTTCACGGTAGACCTATCAACTTTATCTTAATAAAATTTGACTGCGGACCATCTAGACTGGTCAAGCTAAAATAAACAATTTACTAGCTAGCTTCAGGAATAGATGTACGGCTTTATTGGAAAAACAGAAATATATGGTACGTGTAATTTCAAATGGCATAGGTTCCCTTTCGGATTCGTGCACATGCATTTCTCTCTGGTCCATACTATGATTCCATTTCTCCTTTGGAAGAAATACCAGCCCCTTGGAACACGGTCCCATACCCACATCGAGCATACATGTATGTCCAAACCTTATTGATCTACCTTCCCTCTTACATTATTCATGGATTTTATCTCAAAATTTACTAGAGTACTTTCGAACATTTAGAGAGAATTGCTATGGTGCTCAATTAATATATACGAGACAAAACTTTTATCCTACTCAAAGATGCTGCTTAACATTTTTTAGAACGTCCAATTTATCCTAAACAAGCCTTTATCAACGATATTGATATTCTAACAGCTAGATACAAGCATGTTCCCTACGTGTCCTTGAACTTTCGTGCAATCCCTTCCACATCCCTAAGATTTTCTTCATCTTTTATACATGCCTGAGTTTTCTTAATCCTTTACATATGTACTACCAACTTTCCTGCAATCCCTTCACGTCCCTAAGATTTGCTTCATCTTTTATACATCCCTGAGTTTTCTTAATCCTTTACAGATGTATCCGTTTTCATTAGTTGAATCTGAGTCGATCATTAGTGTTTTTTAGAACTGGTCTTATTGTCGTTGGCATATTACCGAATGTTAGATTTGTTCAATGTAGGAATTATCTGGATTGTGAAAAATAATAATGCATAAATTATTGAATACACAATTTTGAATTTCAAATATTTGAATAGTAATTTCAATGAACTTTTTTTTGCATCAAATTTGAAAATATTATTTCAATGAATACATACTTTTAAATTTTAATATTCTCATAGACCTTATATTAATATTTTATCACTATTGTCACTTCATGTAAATTATTCTGCAATTTGTTTAATATTAATGTCACTTTTCTTATTCAGTGCAAAATTCATTTTTTTAAA
Source organism: Leersia perrieri (assembly GCA_000325765.3). Classification (NCBI taxonomy): domain Eukaryota; kingdom Viridiplantae; phylum Streptophyta; class Magnoliopsida; order Poales; family Poaceae; genus Leersia; species Leersia perrieri. The sequence continues at coordinate 7,453,308 of CM002484.1, forward strand.
TATGTATTCGAGCCACTCTCATAATTTCTTATACCTGAAAATTGTTATTTCGTGAGAACGCTTATCATTTTGTAATATATAAAGTAGGGGCAATTTGGTCAATTAGGAAAAATATTAATGGTCAACAAATGGAATAACAGAGCAGGCGAACATAGAAACTTTTGAGTATAAAAGAGATTGGACAAAACTTAAAGACATTAGAGAGACTAGCTAAATATATAGGGCATTCAGAGAATTTTCTCTTTATTTGTCTATATGCAAACAGTCAAAATAAAATCCCATCATTCCCTTGATGCTGGCTAAATACAAAGGCTGCCTACGACTACATGTGGTGTCCTCAGCACAAAACTAGTCGATGTATCACGCAGCAACTTTTTTCTTGTGCTGTTATGCATCATGCTGGTTGGTGGACAATAACATTCCACCAGCAGATGCTACTCCTCCTATAGCCGGCTACCTTTCTATTGGAACACCATTAAAATTAGTCACAAGCAGAGCATCGATCAATCAGCCTTACAGCAACCGCAAGGATAGATCCATCTACCTATATAAAATCCCTGAAAAATCCAACAGAAAGGTAAAGGGTTGCACACACCGGTTGTTGGCCACAGGAATTAATTTCTTGTTAATTAGTTTAATTAGTATAAACTAATTAATAGTACACATGTTCAGAGGTGCTCCAGCAACCTGCTGGGATTTTTCACAAGTTAGGTCGAAATTAATTATCTATATATAGCCCGACGAAAATGATTTGGCCGGCAGTCACATGCATAATGTGCGATTGTGCTAGAGTATTTTTGTGTACGGAACTGATAGAAATGTGGTTGCTAAGATTTTTGAAAGAGGACAGAATTTAGGGGTCAAATGCTTGAGAATGAGATCCCTTGATAGCTACCATCTACTTTGTGAACTAAGTTATATAACCAAAGACATACATTGGAATAGAAGAATTGGTGTCGTCGTGTTAGGAGATGGGAAAAGAAAAGAATAACAACATGACGAACTAACCACCGCCTATTGGGCACCATCTTGAATACTAGTGATCCCCATTTTATGCACTTGATGAATGATGGGCACAATGATCCTAGCTGGAGGCTTGGAGGAGCACTGTCTACACTCTGTACTACCAGAAAATGGACCTTAATTCCCTTGTGGACACAAATTCTTGACAGTGTGGAAACAAACTCTTGACAGGCTCATGGATGATCATCAAGAACTCAAATTGTATTTCAAATTAAGTTCTTTACACAAATTTTCTATCAATTTGACTATAATTTGTCCATATTATAGGGTGCATGCGTATGTGTTTTTTATACAATAAAAATATGTAAAAAGTGTTGTATAAAATTATTGGTGTAAATAAAATGTTTTCTATCATCAATTGTTGCGAATAGAATACCATTAGGTGCTCTAATCATTTATCTCCATATTGATTCATGTTGTCAATAGTAAAAACCGCATCAACAGAAGAGATGGGAAAAAAAGTGAAAATTCTACGAAAATTAGAATCTCGTGAGGTGTTACTAGCGGATGATTTAGAGTGGATGGTGGGGGTGACACCGATGTGTAACAGCAGTAGTTTAAACTGTGGTGGTAGGTCTTATGACAAGTGAAGTCGAATGTTATGGCACATCATAAATTATTGGTAGAGTTTTAGGAAGATGATCTTCTAATTTAAAGTTAGAGGGATTCTTTCACTAACATATGATATGTGGAGGTCAGGATGATGAGGCTCACATTCCAGTGATGGCCTAGTCCCTTTAACTTAAAGTTAGAGGATCATTTTTCAAGTTTTGTGATTGTATGTTATGTATGAGAAAAGAAGTTTCACTCCCATAGCTAGTAACATAAGAGAGTGAGATGTCACCAGAGGCTATAAGTGGTCTAGTTAAGTGGTTGAGAAACACATTATTACGGGGGAGGGCAGTGGTGACACGGAGAAGTCAAACGGTCTCACTTGAATATAAAATAAAGTAGTATTGACAAAATGACGATGGATCAAGATACCACACCAAAGAATATGTAATTTTGTTAGACTCGTATTGGGGTTATTAGTGGCCGACTTTCTTTTGTAATGGCATTGTTATTCATAAAACACACCGAGGTGATTTATAAATATATATGTTTTTTGAAATTATAAATATATATATGGACAGAAAGTTGAAGTATTTACAACAAAACAATAATTTTAATTATCTCAAATAGTAAAAACTGATATCAATACAGATCGATTTTTTTCCTAGAAAGAGAGACACCTCCTCTCCCATTTCCAGTATCAGAAATACAATTAAGAGTAACATATATAGTTTTTGTTTAACCGAATACCAAGATAATGTAACATATCCAGCAAGAAAGTAGTTCTTCTGCTAATAAAATGACATCCCATCATACTGCAGAAAACAATAAAAAACACCCAAAGTTTTATATGCATCTAGATTAATTGACTTCATTTCGATTATTCCATCAGCAACTCCATGGTGAAATATATTGCGTCAAGAGCGTGTGACAACTACCAAGAAGCGTGACAACCACCAAGAAGTTAACAACCATATCTTATAATTCGTACTTGACATGTGCGTGCAAGACCGTATGATTCGTACGGTTTCACATATAGTTTTGACGGCCGGGTAGGCCAGAAATACAAAAACCCAGGACGACGGTAGCTAGAAATATATAATGCACTTTTGGGATGGTGCCACCGGCCATCGACAGCTCCACCGGATTGCGACGGCGACTCCAGTGGTCGCGCCGCCGCCGCCGGCGAGATATTAATTTCCACCGGAAACTAGCTTTTCCTGCTGTTTAATTCGTGGTTAGTAAGCGTTAATGGCACAGGTAAAAAGTTCGGAGCTGTAATTAAGCTAGAATTAAGAACTGACGTACTGCCCTGTCTCTCTGCTTAGTAAAAATAACTACTAGTAGGATTTTCGTTCTTCTTTAAAAATTTTAACGCTCCATTGGGCTTTTCTGCTCCTAAACTGATCGACTTGAGATGGGCCCCATTGTGACTTTTGGGCTAGCAAAGTACTAGTAGTTTCGGCAGTTAATAAGGTTAGGCCCTTGGTTATATATGTTTCCTGAGTTGAATGGACGATCAATTTACAGAAGAACTCTAATCCAGGTTTAGGACCAACTTTTACATTAAAAAAGTGTAGGCCCAACTTAGTTTTTCTTTTCATTTTTTAAGAAAAAGGCCCAACTTAATGGGAATTAGTCCATGATGATTTCAATAGCTTTCCCATTGGGTCTGAAAAGTACTGGGCCAGGCCTCAGCCCATTTATATCTTTTCAACCCAATTTTTAATCAATTTTACATGAAACTAAATTATGTTCTAGATATATTAAAACAGTAAGCCTAAACACAGATGCCAATGCCCGTGTCACACCAATAGCAGCAATGCCAGAGGCCTCACGTCCCCTTTTCTCCAGTACGTCTCCACAAGAAAACAAAACAAAAGAAGAACACAACAGTGCAAGAAAGCAACAGCAACAGCTATGCAGCGCGGTGGTCATCGATGGCTGTAGTTTTCTGCAGCAGCGAGAGCAAGCAAAAGGGCCATCACAAGATACAAAACGCTTGCCTTCTTGTCGCACTATACCGCATGCACTTCGAGATAATCTTCTTTGATTCTGCTAGATGCCATCTCCACCTCCACTCATGCGTAATGCATCAAACGATCGCAATGTTGCTGTTGAGATTAACATAGCAGTGTCGTAGTGTGTAGTGTCATAGTGTGTGTGTCACCTCTGCAATCGGATAGGATAGATGGATAGGGATTGCAGTCGTCCGTGACTCACTGGCAACTGACAGCAATATATATTAGTAGAAGTAGTCATATCTCTTCAGTGATATAATGTAGTTTTCTGTAGCCTTAAACTTAATTATCAGAAAGCTATTAATTATAGCTAGACCAAATTGCAAAGGCTAAGATCGGGTTGCCTATATAGTTAAGCAACTTGATACATAGATCGGTCAACTTCTCTGAAGGATCGATCACTTCTGTGATCACAGGGTTTTCTTCATTCTTGTCGCAGTAAAACTGTCGGAGAGAACAGCAACGAGTAGCGACGCAGCGCAGCAGATATACCGGGAAGTGAACGGACGGCTACGTTGCTGTCACCGTTAATTTTCTCCGCCGGCAACTCAGGGCCCATTTAAATGGCCAGGTTGCGAAAACGAATGAATATAAAAACACATAAGGAATACGTGTGTAAATTAAAGAATAGGAAAACACAGAAAAATGCAGCCTGTTTGATTGGACATCAGAAAAAACACATAAATTTAAGGTAAGAGATAGACTCAAGGGAATTTTTCCATGAGATTTGAGCTCGTGTTGATTCCTCCAAAACTTATATGAAATGAGTCATTCCACAAGAATATTATAGGAAGTCATATGGTCTAATCTTCTAAAACAAAGAAACATTTAGAAAAAATTTTCTATAAGATTAGAATCTTACAAAAATTTCAGTGTTTTCCCTTCTAATGAAACCAGCCTCGGTCTACGCCATCGCTGCCGATGTGAAGGCACCAACGCCAGCGTTGGTCTGGTCGCTTTGTTTGTGTCATGTTGATGGCCTCCCTGCGAAGACTCTCTCAACAGTATCCTTTTTGGCACTATCCGTAAAATATAATACCCTCGTCTCAAAATATAAAGATATATGCCTTTTTTGAAAAAATTAAGGTTGAGGTAAGAAAGACTTGTGATTGGTTAAAAAAAATTAAATGAGCGATAGTTGTGATTGGTGGGGATGGGCAGGTGGATGTAGAAGTACTTGTATTTTAAGACAAATTTGAATTGCTTAGATAGTTATATTTTGAGACAAATGGAGTAAATGTCAAGCAATGCATGCATATAATTATATGGGCTTTTCTAACAAGGTTCAATTCAACGTTTCGAACACAGGCTTATGGAATTTTCAAAATGATATCGCGTAGGACAAACAGAATTCTTGGTATCTTGTTTCAAACGATACAGTTGCTGCACAGTCCATTGCGCCCGGGCATAAACATCATTTTAACTCTATAAGTTTAACATGCCAGATTGGATCAGATGAGTAAATATGCAAAAAAGGGGTAAATTGTTTGTTAGTATTCAAAATAGAGTTAAAAGTACAATTGTCCTTATTTTTTAATGTCAAGACTTTCAAAATCTAATCTTACTACTGGAGTTTTCTTCAAGGGAAAAGTCCATTTTACTGCTCGAATGTTTGTTGGTATTGACTAATTAAAAAAACCCGATAAAGTATTTTTTTTCTTATTGTAGCCACTAAACTTCTGAAAATGCTTCACTTTCTTTTTCTTTGTTTTGTTTCTTTATACAAGTCGTATTTTAAGCTAAATTTTTCAAAAGGCACTAATGACACCGTAATTAAGATAAAAAATATTTTAAAACTTTATGACAATTTCTTCAACTTAAAAATATTGTTGTCTAAATAAGTGCTTCTCGAACTATATAAACAGTGTGAACAAATTATGGAAAAAAAAATGCTTCAGACGTAGGTTGTGGTGCATTTTGCATCATAACAATTTTAGTGCAAAATACAACTTAACTATACATAGAGAGAAAAATAAAGGAATACCCTTAGCATGTAAAGAAAACCATTTCCAATAGTTAGGGGGGGAGGGGTAGTAAAATAAGCCTTAAAATATTTTAATAGGTTAAGTCTTCTAGTGAAATAGTTTAAGGAGTAAAATGAACTTTTTCAAGCTTATGGAAGTCCAACAAGCCTTTGCTCCCCATCATCTTCTTTGTCATTGGAACAGGAAAAAATTAAAATTTTCATCATTGGGTTTCATTTTTTCTATTTTCCCACTTCACTCCGTATCTCCCCATTGCGGATTTATTGGCTAACTCCACCACCCTTAAAATATTGTCAACAAAAATAATATAGCTATTAACAATAAATATATTATTAATTAGGAACTTAATAAAATATGAAAACATTAAAGATATAGCAGTATACATGTGGTTATTTGTGGCTTCGATCAATCCCATTGTCCCTTAGTCAAATCTCTTCACACTTGTCACGCCTATTTCATTCTATTCACGGTTTCTTCTTAAAATCATTCTCTCTTTAGGTCCCACTTTTTTCAATTTCACATTAGAGAGGGAACATGAGCAATGTTACCATGTTATGTTAGCAACAGGATTCATATTTTCAACGAAAACCGATTGAAAGTTGTGAATATTTGAGGTTTCGACATAGGATGAAAGGAGACCCGGAGTGAAATTCCGGATGTTTTTTAAAATGAAACAAAAATTCACAAAAAAGATGCTAAATTTGTCCAAATTTTAACAAAAATTGTTCTGCTGCCGGTGCTCGGTGTTTGATTCAGAATCGGAAAGGTGAACCATAGTTAGAGAGCCATGAATCTTGGGTGGTGCTCACTAGTCAGAACTACAGAAAGGGTCATAATGGGTGTCTTGTTATATAGATTGCTTTACTAAAATAATCTCAAATAAAATTATCACACATAGTTGAACAAAAGGGTCGTCAGAATTTTACTATGAGGGTAATAACAACATAAATGACCAACATGTATTAGAGACGATCTGTTATATATACGTAGCCATCTGCAATACATTGGAGACCATATTTGTAAAAAAATTTCTACGATAAATACCTCACGAGTCACAAAAGTCAATTTTTGTACAAAACAATTTAACTTGATGCATTTTTCCAAGTTTGAACTTCAACTTGCTGCATTTCCCAATATAAACTTCATCTTCAAGATTGACAGCCCGGCCTTCTTTGGTCCATCTGATCTCTCATTTCAGTTCTGATCCTCTCATCTCCTCTCCTCTCCTTAAACCCTTTTGCACAGATGTTGCTGTAGTTGAGCTTTGTCGCCATCTTAGACTCCTCAAAAGTTGTTAGGTCCTACTCATCCCGACTTAGGCCTCGTTCGAATCTGATAAGGGGAGGTGGATTATTTCAGGCACATAAAACACGAAATATCATTAATGTATGAGTAATTAAGATTTACTATTGTAAACTTTAAAAATGGATTTATTTGACTTTTTAAAAGAAGTTGTATATAAAAAGTGTTTTGAAAAAATATACCGCGGCTTGGGAAGCGTGCACGCGATAATCTGACGAGTGAAAACTCCTAAATTAGTAAAAGAATTCCGCATAAGCCGTTCAACGTGAAGTCCTCAAATGGTAGGTGCTCTTTCAAATCTTACTCCTAGTCCTGGCTTACTCACTGTGTATGTTTCGCTACGACTTAGATGTACAAATTTAAAATAACAATGATTTAGTACATATATAGTTGAGTAATTGATCGACGGGACTGATAGTTGTCAAGTAGTATGTCGGTAATTTTGCTTAGAGTAGACACCCGACCCCTCCTTTGTACGTACACGATCATCGGTGATGCATCATCGTGAACGAAAACACGTCTGACAATATTCCAAGGGCATTTCGGTCATTTTGCTCCTTTCATCGATGAGATGTGGGCAGCTTACAACGCGCGCCGCGAGGATATTTACCCTCCCCTGCTTCTTCTGTGATGGAGAACCCAAGCCTGAGCTGAGCAGAACAGATAGCTAGATAGCCCAACCTCGCCACCAAAGATCACCACGACAACTTCCTCTTCCAGAAGCTTCTAGAACCTCCGATCGAGCGAGCAAGCGGCATGCAGGAGTTCCACTCCGTCCCTGCAGGGCTGGCCGGCCGGCTGTTCGGCGGCGGCGTCACGGCGAAGGACGCCGCCGCGCAGGCGGAGGAGGTGCGGTGCCCGCGGTGCGAGTCGGCGAACACAAAGTTCTGCTACTACAACAACTACAACCTCTCCCAGCCTCGCCACTTCTGCAAGTCTTGCCGCCGCTACTGGACCAAGGGCGGCCTCCTCCGCAACGTCCCCGTCGGCGGCGGCTGCCGCAAGCCCAAGCGCCCCGCTCCCTCCTCCTCCGCCGCCGACGCCGACGCCCATCGCGACGCCAAAAACGCGCGTTCGTCACCCGCCGCCGCCGCGCCGGCGTCGAACGCGTCCTCTGCTGGCGCCGCCACCGGCCAGCCGAGCGGCGGCGTCGCGTTCGCGGTGGGCGACGGCGACGCGCTGTCGCTTCCTCCTCCTCCGGCGCCGATGTTCGCCGACCAGGCGGCCACGTTCGCGTCGCTCTTCGCGCCACCGCCGCAGCCGCGGATGTTTCCGGCGTTCGCCAGCTTCTCGGCGCCGACCAAGTCAGAGGAGGAGGACATCGTCGCCGCAGCACCAGTGACACCCAGAGTCAACACAGACATATCGCCGCCGTTCGCCGCAGCACGGTCGCCTGCGGAGGCGGCCGAGTGGGCGGCGCCGCCGCCTCCGACGGTGGTGCTCGACGCCGGGATGTTCGACCTCGCCGGCGGCGACGCGTCGTACTGGAACACAGCGAGCTGGACGGACCCGGACGGGACGATCTACCAGCTTCCATAGTATTGTTCCCGGAGTACTGCTTTGATGATCGTGCGCGGCCGGCCGGCGACCTGGCTCCGCCGCCGCTTAATTGCCTGAGCCGTACGATGGTTAACCATTAATTAAGCGACTTGTCTAATTAATTGTTAACCACCGCCTTAAACTCAGTTACTGCATGATTCTTTTGGGACTCTTTGTGTACAGTAATAGTAGCTTAATTTGCACAGATGTATTACAGGTGAGCTCTAATTAATTTGATTAATCACCATGTGTTTCTTGTGATTAGTGAGTTGTACACCTAGTATTATCAACTAAAATATTAATTAGTCGGTGTGGCTGTCAAGATCAGTACTGGTTAATTAGGTTTCAGGTGATGATCGATGCGTGTCCTTCACACACACACTAGATCTCTCACATTCTAAATCTCTCTCTCTTGTTTGTTGATGAATGTTGGTGATGAGATCAGGAGGGAGACAAAGCTAGGTTTAGCTTACGTCAATTGCTTCTCCCTGTATCTAGGAGGCGGTTGGCTCGCCGGCCATGGCGTGTGACATGACAATGTGACACACTCTTCTACTAACTCTGGATGGGCGGTTTGTTAGTTCGGCATGCATGGCGACGGCTTCACCACATGCATTTATCATACTTTGTACTTAGTATGAAAAATTGTGCACTGCCACGCCATATGTGTCATCGGCATGACCATGACCTCTCTCTCAGGCACAATTTGATGTCCTCCCTCCACCCATACAAGTATTTGGGTTCCTGTAGACATCGAAAGTATGTAGAACGGACGGAAAATCGACTTTACCATATAAAATTCTTTACAACCGACTTTCAACTATAATTTTTTTTGACACCGACCTTCAACTATAAAATTGGATAGCTAGGATCCATGTTGGACGCCTGACCATGTTGGCTCCTCTCCCGCTGCTTCTTCACTTAGGTGTTTTCAAATAGAATTAGGGATGGACGAATGAACTATTGGTTATCTCACTCGTGGTATTTATAGAGAAATAAAACATTGGGAATATATCTTGATGGTGAACATTGGAACCTTATTAACTCTTCAACAATAACTTCTCGTCGATTTTCAACATTGACAAGGAGGAGCAAGAGAGTTGTGAGTTGGGGCTAGCACTGATATAGGATTCACGGTGTCGATGATAGATGTACCCTTCGGATATGGCTCGCTCCAGGGATGGGAGATTGTCCCTTTGAGACTCTCCTTCACATAGCTTCTTCTTCAGTCCGCACGTACTCCTAGAACTTGCTCATGAGCTTCTCCACTATGGCATCAACTTTATGTAAAGCTGGTTGAAGAGCTCACATCCCTCCAAGAGGATACATGGTGGCCTCAACCACTATAATGGCTGAGAGCCCCTAAATCTGGGATGTCATGGTGGTGAATCTTCAGATTCAATCCAGGAGGGACTTCCTCGGTTGTTGCTTCACAACGAACATGCTACTAGAGGCGGGCGGCTCAATGAATATGCCCTGAAAGTTGTTGCAGAAAGCATCCTAGAGCTAGGACCAATTAGTAGATAGATCCGGGGGTCTGCGACATCTTCGAGGGAAAGTAGGAAACACTTGGCAATCATGGTCATGCCCCCCACTAGCTTCGATGCACGAACACCTCGGGTTAGAGCCGTCCTTGATTTGGTGGTTTTGGCGCTCTGAAATCCGAGGGGTAAGGGATGAACTCATGGTCTGCCACTAGCGATAAATCGGTGGCAACACAACATATGGCCTCTTGCACGATCACCAAGGCAGCCTAAAGCTCATTGACCTAGGCCTTGAGGCTGTCAGAAGTGTCTGTATCACCTGGATTTGCGGTCATCACATGACGTGCCTGCTTGAGTGGAGCAGGCAATGCAGCGATCGTATTGGTGTCGTTTGTTGGTGACCCAGTCTTGTGGCTACCTGCTGTAACAATATTGTCGTCTAGGCCTTCGGTTGGCTCCTCTCACTGTGGGAAGGTAGATCACCCCTCATGTGAATTGAGCAATGTGTCGCATGTGTCACATGTGCTGAGTATCGTGTGGGCGTGTGTGAGGCACCTGCATCATCGGCGACCCATTTTTTTATTCGGCGGCATCATCTCTTTTTGGGCTAGCACTTTGAGTCTAGTGGCTATTTGTCTCTAACTCTCTATTCATAGGACCGATGCCAATGTTGGAACAGGAACAGGCGGATCCTAATGCCATCTTGGGTGACGCTCTTGATGACAATAATGTTGTAGAGCTCAAATAATTGTTGAAGGTGATGTGTTGGCGTCCTTGTTGGTCTTTCCATAGAACAAGCTGCATGTACCATCGTAATGAGATATGTCCCGATCTTGAAGTTGGCATCCCTAGTGTTGACAGCTGGTCTGGTGGAAACGTTGGTAGCATAGGGAGCTGAGAACTTGCAGAGAGTCTTCTAGGACATGGCTTTGGAAGCTAATGGTATTAAATTGACTGGTTCAGAGTGCCAAGAGCATGATCCGAGGCACGACACACTTTCGAAGTCTCCTCGTGTGCTTCTCTATATTTTCAACGAATTTTTTTGGCAAGTCCAAACCAGTCCTATACTACCCAATTTTCACATAAAAGAGAAAGCATAAACAAAGTTAACCTATTTGGACAATGTTTAGTCAATCATAAATAGAATCAAGAAGATGAATGAGTTATCCTTTAACCAGTGCCTTCCCCAGCAGTGGCACCAAAAAAATACTTGTTGGTATAAAACCGTTGTAGCACTTCACCCGTAGGTGGGGTGTTGTGATTTAGTTTTTTTTGTAGGCAAGGCGGGTAGTCAAAACAGGCGTTAACAAGATAATATCATGGTAGTGTGACACACAGGAGAATCATTTCTAATAAATATCCTCTAGATTATTGGAGAATAACAAAAGAATAAACTAAGGCCTACACAAATATTCACTTCTATATTCTTTTTAGTATACATTGTGACTAATGAGCAATTCCTTACATGCCCACGAGTTTTCCCTCAATCCATTCTGTTCCCCTGAAATTTACTCGGTCCCTTACATGCCTCTAAGTTTTTATCTCCATCTCCTCTATACCCATTTCGTTAGTTGAGTACTAGAGTTTTGTCAAAATGACTAAATTTCCCTTATCTTGTCTCTCAATTACTCAATGAACATAAATCTCAATGTGAAAAAAAGAACTGAATTCATAATAAAATCAAATGAGACATAATTATTTGACTTAAAATTTTAAAAAATGAATTTATGTTCTCAAACACGTTTAAAAAATATTATAAATGCACACAATATTCCCACAAAATTGAAAAAACAAAATTTGTTTATTTAGGTTTAAATTTCAATACAAATATTTGTACATATTTTGTCAAATACAATTTGAAATTTATTTTAAAATTAAATTAAAATTTTAAGTTGGTGGGTTAAATAATTAAGTTTTGTTTTGTATTTCTAATGAATCATTTTTTTTTTACCTTTGAGAATTATCTTTTTCTCATTAAGCAAGCACACAAGTATGTGATATATGGAAAATATAATATTGTTATTTTGGAGAAAATTTAACAGACAACTAATGGAATGGGTACATAGGGGATAAAGATGAAAACTTAGAGGCATGCAGGGTTTAGTCAAATTTCAAGAGGACAAAAATGATTGTGAGAAAATTTGTGGGCAAGTAGGGAATTTTCTCCTCATAATATTATATATCTACATTGTCTAGGGCTTAGTTCTATGAACCCATGTACTGTCAAGAGACTGGCCCTGTTGGTTTGCCATCGTGGTTGCAACAATTTTCAAACTCTTACATCATACCCTAATGTGGAGGATTACAAAGGACAGATGGGGTTGTCACCACCTGCTGCCTACCTCTAGCAACTTGTGGGGTACACCCGTATCGAATGGTATTTATCAATCTAAGCACCATGCCTATAAAGATAACTAATACTACTAACCCCCCTATGATTCCCACCTTCAGATGGACAAGCTAGGACTAAAAACCCATTAAGATTATTGGACTGATCTCGTGGCATAGATTGACTAGCCTAGTCAGGAATGCATATAAATGATATAAACTAAGCATGGGGCATATAATTGGCATAGCAGAATATGAACCACGAATATTGAATAAAGTAGATTATAACTTTATTAAGCTCATGAAAGAAGAGGAAAGTAAACTTTACTTGAATCTTTGAGATGACTCGAAGACCATAGTATTCAAATGCTGAACTACATTGCAACTAGAAGAATACCAGTGAGAGAGGAATGATTTTCTCCTTGAGTGTGTATTGTGAAGTGAGAATGGATCCTTCTTTTATAGCTTCCAATGATGTTTGCTTGAGGCAGTTGTCGAGATTGTTTCACCCACAACCATCATTGTGGAGCTCTAAGACATCATCACACGGAAGATGCAACTAAGGGGCAACCAGGCCGAGTCGGCCGACCCCCTGGTTCAACTGAGGCCGAACTAGGGGAGCTGCCTTTGACCACCGTCTTTTTCCTAGAGGTTGACATGTGGGCCCTTATGACGGTGAATGGTGGATTATCCCAAACTAAGTTGGTTTGCATTGACACATGGGCCCTCCAATTTGTGTATATGCGTCTGATTGGCCGGATGTGTGTTCCTTTGCATGCCGGCTTTATTTCTCATTCATTTTGTGTATTACTCCTGTAATCATAGTGTTCGCTAAGTACATGCGTAACTTGATTTTTTTTTAAGATTGATATGTGTGCAAGAAATGCAAGTCTTTATTTATTTATTGAGATAAATGACGGTCGAAATCGATACTTAACGGCTGTCAACAATATACCATTCTTTACTCTAATGATATATAAATTAATCCTTATTTTATTTTACTTTATGTATCATCAGGTCAATCTCAATCTATAAACCATGTGTATCGGTGATATGGATATAGGGGTACCCCAAGGGCGTGACAAAGGCCCCGGAGGGGGTGCATTACAGTACACGCGACGACCAAGTCCGGCACGGGACTCGGGGGCCACTGCCTTGAGCCAAAGGATTAGGCCCCGAGGCATCCACGTGACCACACGGAGGGGTCGGCCCAGTGCGCCGCCCGGAGGCCGAACCCCTACACCAAGGGGTTCGGGTAGATCCCGAGGCCCCATATGTTTTACGCCGAGAGGCTCGGGTCGATCCTGAGCCCCCCGCGCACCCCACACCCCTCTTTTTCTCTCTCTCTCTACCTACCCGAAGGGGAGGAGAGGCGGTGCGGGCTGTCTTCAAACCACCGCGTTTAAGACTGCAGGGGGAGACGCCTGCCCCGTTGCATTAATGGCCCCTCATCATCACCTATTCACCTCCTTTCTCTTGGTTCGAGGGAAAGGGGGGTGGGCGACCAAAGTCTTCCCTCGGTGACAGTGCGCTGACAGCGCTGTCGCCGCGGGACATCACGCCTCTCCGCCCCGTCTCCGTCGCATTTAATACGACGGACGGCTGCGTGGAAGAGGGGCATGAGTACTCTACTCTCCTACTCCTTGCCTAGGCTAGTCAGTGGGACGCTGACAAGCGGGCCCCGCTACTGGTTGGGTAGGATGACATCCCCAAGCATCAAATCTTCGGTGACCTCTCCGCTCGTTTTCTTCACTAACTCTCGCAACGTGGCGATCTGAGCAGGCGTAGGGGTAGACCCCCGACAAGACAGGACAAGAATTGCTCCACGGCATAGAGTAGAGGAGGAGAAACCCATGGCTACTGTGGTGACCTCTTGCATTATAAAAGGAGGCCCAGGTCCCCTATAGAGGAGGTTGGCTCATTCTTAGAAGGACAAGTATAGACTCACGTCACAGTGGACCTCTGTAATTAGCTCCAGCCTACTCAGGAGAGAACTCCTCCTTGTAATTCTTCATCCTCCATATCAACAACAAGAACAGGAGTAGGGTATTACGCTTCCCCAACGGCCCGAACCTGTATAAACCCGGGTGTCATGAGTGTTTAGCGGGCCTTTTTCCTCCTGCCCACCTTCTTCTTCTCCTTTGCTCAACCCTCGGTGTACCGTACTCCTGTGCCGAACCGGAAAAAGGTGGTCTCACGGATCCCCGCGTGTCGATCGCACGCATCGACAATGTGTAAGATCTTACAACTTAAAATAATTCTATACAATCATTGGAATGCATATAGATAATTTGGACATTTGATAACAATTCTTAATAACAAAGAGTTCAAGATACTATCCTCATATCTGTACCTTGGTGAGCATCGTATAGTAACCAAATAGAGCCCAATGTTCAACATATATATTGCATATCAATGACTTGAAAAAAATAGAGAAATGGATGATAACATTTGCTCGCTTCACCAAAATATATTATTTTTCAAATATTATTCCAGATGTCACATGACATATATTGTGGCTAAACTAATAGAATATTTTTTCAAATGCCTAAGTTTTTAGCACATTAAAATAAATAATCTATTACTTTACTAAAAAATTATACACTTTTATCTATATTATTTGCACTACATGCTGGCTCTTACATATGTTTAATATAGAAAAGTTGGAGAAACCAACACCTAAAGTTATTGGGGTTAGGGCACATGGATAGTTAACTTGTGCGAGAGATACAAACATGAATTAAGTATAAACCATACAAATAATTGTATTTAACAATTGGGTTAATGCCATGTGGCATCTAGATATATACTATGATAAGTGAAAAATATTTAATATAAATACAATGTATCAACATATTCAAAGATCATGTTCAATCCTATTTTAAATAATGGATTAACTTGAATTATTATAAATATAATTACATCAAAATGTTTTTCCTTGACATATCAAATCAACATTATTTTGATATACCAATGTTTTTTATAGAAGAGATGTTGCTCACAATTTAATTATTTTATTTTATGACATTAAATCCTATGATACCAAGTCATATGGGAGATGATGAAGGTCACAATTTAATTATATATCAATGTTTTTCCTTGACATACCAAAGCCGTTCTAAATTCAGATCTAGAGATTAGAAGGTAGGAGTATTTATCTTATAGCGTCGAATAGTATCTGTTTAAAAACAAAAGTTTGGAAATTCGAAAACTGAACATCTCATCAGGACGAATTACTTGCTGTCAGGTGGGATTACTTGCTTCTACACGGCAATCGATCAGTTGCTGATCTGCGAATGTAACAGCCTGCGTACGTGCAAGGGCATTGTGTTTGTCAAACATGATTAAATACACAAGGCCACACCAGAACCAGATCAAAGGACACATACATTGCTTTTAGCCGACGAAACCTTCAGCGGCTGCCGGCCGGGCAGCCGGCGAAGTCGTCACGTTGAAATCTGTCGTTCCGTCACCAATTTCCCTGAGATCCCTGACGACACGGGCGCTACACAGAAGCATGGCAGTAATGGCGACATGGCCCAGATCAGAACATCAGAGAAGCTTCAGTGATAATCGACTGATCTCAGCGTCAAATTGATCAGTCTACAGTGCGTAGCTGTTGCTGGACGACTCGGTCTCCATGGAAGCGAAAGAGAGTTTGGACCAAGCAACAGGGCGTTGATGACTTCATCAGGCTCTTGACCCCGGCTTCGCCACGTCCTCATAGGCAATAGCACCGCTCGTCGTTTTCACTGCTTTCGTCGTCGCTTCTTGTACATGTGACCAGGTTAATTGGATGTTATCTGTACTATTACTTTGATTGCGTCTTTATCTGATGACGATACTGTAGAAGTAAATTTCCCTGTGCGTCTGGGAACATTCTGTGACAGATGCTCCCGTACCTGGAATTTTGTGACAAAAGTACGTACCTCGTACTGTGGTTACTGTCTACACGTACATTTGTACAACTAGTACTAGGTCGAAGTTGGCACTGTTCCATCAGACAGAAGACACAGTAGCCCAGTAGCACTAATCACCTCAATTAGATATCGCGACAAGATGGACATGCTGTATTCGGAAGCTAGCAAAGAATTAACCCAATGAGCTAAGCTGATCGATGAACCATCTGCATCTCATGTGTTGTGTTGCCGGAAGATGGACAGGACATATGAGTCATGATTATGATACACCATTAGTCAAGCTTGTGGTTGTAGCTGTGACTGATCGACGTTCCTGTCAAAAAATAGCACCTAAGATCGCACAAATCGTCCTGAAACTATGCCCTCTGAAGCCGATAGCGATGCTGATGCAGCTACTGAACTGAACATTTGTTTGTTAAGCTTCTTCTCACCACTGAAAGCACATGTTTCCTTGTCTCATAGTCTGATATATGTTCATGCAGAGGACTGAATTAAAGTATGAAGAAAGCTATTTACAGCAAGATATGAAAGGCAACAGCAGTATAAACTTCCTGAAACCAATATGTCAACCAATTTTCACCAGCAAAATCACTCTGAAATCCCTAACACTTCCAGGAAGAAGGCATGCAGCCGATGCTGATCACCGAGAAAGATTGCACATTTACAGGATGATCTCTGCTTGGTGAAGACGGATGAAGAGTCCATGCTTGGCCGGAGGCAGATTTGACATGAAACTTCAGCCGCTGTATCGGTTCAGACAAGGAGGACTGTTCCCATCAAGTGATCCTGCTCACTATAAGCGAACTGACAGCTCGTACATGAATCGCATCACCAGCTTGTACTATGTTCACGCAGAAGCCTTGTCTCTGCAGATCTGCAAGCCCAGCAGCACTGCAGGCTTGTTTCTGGAAGCACGGGAACAGCTCCATTTTGGTTGCAATTGCAAAGTTAAATTAAGAGGACACGTTGAGTTAAAACTCAGACATGTTATTTGCAGTTACTCCCCGTTCCCAGATATTTTTCATCAGAAGATATTTATATACAGTCTTTGGTCAGTTTTATCATAACATGAACTTTATTCTTTAGATAGTGAAAGTTGTGGACCCGTTAGCCACACAACCAATAAGTTCTACTATTTCAGTTTAACACGGGTGTTCGCATTTACGACTTAAATATTCGTTTAGTGGTAGACGATGTATTTGTCGACAGTAAGACGCCTGTAATAACTTCGTCAATCTCAAGATATGCCGGCCCTGTCTTCGGAGGTGTTCATTTGGTAAAGTTTACGTGCGTACGTTCTTAAGATAAGTGTGTGTGCGTTTGTTGGCGTCTGCACGTGTACTGTGTCTTAAAAAAGAAGTTCTAATAGAAATATAAAAACACATGTCATAAAATTGGTAAACATTCTGAAATAAAAAAATGGCCATCAGGCATCAGTCGCATTTCACCAGTAGTGTCGGCAAGAAAAACCCATTTATCCAGTGTACCGTAGATGCAGAAGTGGGCCTTCGAGTCTCTTCAAGTTTGATAGGATTGTATATGTGGGCTTTGCGTTTGATGAGGTGAGATTACGAGGCCCACTAATTTTGTGCATTTTGGCATATGGTACACTAAAGCGCTGATGATGGAAGAGCAGGAAGTGGTACTGTGTACAAAAACGAGGGGCAAACTAGAAACGAAGTAAACCTGCAAACAGTGACGCCACTTAATCACGGCCATTTGCCTACCTGACAAAACACAATGTTGGGGAGATCGGACTTTAATCTGTGTACATGGAGCGGTAGGTTTGAGGTACAAGCTCCTTTCGGTCACGCACACGTACGACGTAACGAACCATGCGTCGACGCGTCGTTCGATTCCGTCTACGATGAACTCGTGATCACGGATTTGTCCGGCCAAGCTAAGCCATAGCCAGCGATAATAATTAAAATCGCTGAGCCGTCTCGCAAAATCCAAGTGACAACACGCCAACTAACTCACCATCCAGTACTGCCTCGTCTGGATCGCCGGCCGGCCTAATTTTGTCTCCACGCATGGGGAGTCCGGCCGTCCAGACGCGCGTACGCACGGGTGACTCGCTGGAAGTGGCGTACAAAGTAGTAGGAGGAGTATTAGCTTAACTATGCTTACTATACCCTCCAACTGCTCATTTTGCTATGGCTGATCTCCTATTCCTTCATCGCCTCTCTAACTGCTCTCCAATGTACTTATACACGTACTTACGTACATCCTCTGTAATGTCGGCATTGAATTTCTCACCCTTTCTCCTCATTTTGCTAATATTGTCTTTTTGAACTAAAC
Organism: Leersia perrieri; assembly: GCA_000325765.3. Classification (NCBI taxonomy): domain Eukaryota; kingdom Viridiplantae; phylum Streptophyta; class Magnoliopsida; order Poales; family Poaceae; genus Leersia; species Leersia perrieri. The sequence goes on from CM002484.1 coordinate 7,471,763, forward strand.
TTAAGGTAAAAGCGTAAAATTTTTGTTCTTTAAAACTATTCGTCATTGTATTAGGCCCTTTTTATTTTTTGCTTTTCAGTATGGATTCTGCACCTATGAGCAGAGGCCAAATTTATTTTGGAAACGGTTATGAGAATCAAAATATATTTTTCTATTAAAATCCAAAATCTAGTATGGCCATGTCTTCGTGGGTTTATTTATTACTTTGTCCCAAAATAAAACTATTTATATGGGGATGTAACATATTCTAAGATAACAAATCTGAACACTTCAGATACGTTATTCTAGGATCAGTCACTTTTCCGTAAAAATAGTTTTATTTTGTGATGAAGGTAATACACGATAAATGCACACGCGGACACATCTCCAATTCACTGCACACAATGTCACACACATTGTGAATGCACCCACCTAGAGAGACGGGAACCAACTATATAGCCCTAATTCCACAAAAATTGTGTTGAAAGCAGACTTGCACATGCATAATATTCATCGGTACCAGGATTTGAAATTTAGTGGGTGGAGCCATGCACCCACGACTCCACCATCCACGAAATCTAAACTGATGGTTTCCTTGCTTTCGAGTATTTGAGCGAGTATACTGTGATACTATAACATGGGTATTATATAATAAAACATATAATTCATCTGTTTCTAAAGATAAATCGATTTTTTAAAAAACTCCGACGTCTCAAAGCTTTATTACGTTTTTGGTCCAGTGAGATCACGGACTATTAGATCAGTTATAAATCGATATTTAGCTTTCAAAAATCTAGCTTATGAAAAACACAATGCAGAAGCAATATTAGAATCAAACGAAAAACAAACAGGACCACACATCCCTTCTCCCACAAACTCAAGTCTCGTAGGTGTCAACCATCATTTTAAGGGATTATCAACATCCATGCATCACTAACCCATGCTTCTAAAGCACCTCAAAACCATAATTGTAGCAGCATAGCATAGAAGCAACTGGCTCACTAAACACCACTGGCCCCACAAATCAGTGACTCACTTTGCCTTTACCAAAGCTAGCATCATTCTGCAGTTAAAGCCCCCCTCTTCCCCTACAAGCCTCCTCATAAAAGCGGCCCGGTCGGAATCCAACGGCCCGAGGCGTTAAACCTCCCCATCCCCAACCCACCCACTCCCATTCCCAAATTCCCAAACAAATTACCAAATCCAAATCCATACCATCATTTCATTCCATTCCACCCCCATCCCATCCCCGTCCGTTTCGGTTTCGGTTGGGATTTTGAAACGGGGGAGGCGGAAATGCTCGACCGATCCATCCGGCCGCCGCAGCAGCCGGCGCCGGAGGCGGGCCCCGGCGGCGAGGGCGGCGGCGGCGGGGGGAACGTGGATCGGGTGCTGTTCAAGAACCTCGTTGAGATGGTTCCCCTAGTGGAATCGCTGATGGTGAGTGTTCGTGTGTCGGCGTCGTGTGGCACAGATCTCGCCGTCGTGCGCTCTCTGGCTGGTTTGGGTTTTGTGTGATTTTTTTTGGGGGTTGGATTGCAGGACCGGAGGTCGAATCCGTCCTACTCGCGGCGCGCGTCGATTATGTACACGCCGGCGCCGGCCAAGAAGGTGGGCGACCTCCCTCTCTTTATATTTAGTTTTGTATTGTGGATGGTGCGGATAATATGGTAGTCTTGCTCTGGTGCCAGTTTGCCTGTGCTCGAATTTCATATGATTTTTCTGAATGTGGGTGGTTGAAGTGTCAGGGTTTCGTAGTTAGTATTTGAAGGGAAATGCGGCCAAAGGTGTGGTTCTGACCCTGTTCCGACTAAAATTGTTCGCGGTTGTACCATGATTTATGGAGGCAGATCTTGCAGGTTTATCAAATTTGGTCAAAGTTAGTAGCATCTTTGGTAAAAATGTGACAGATTTATCTGTTTTGTTAGTTAAGCATAGGGAACTCCTGTAACTGTCCATCTATGGTTTTTATAGTAATCATCTAGGATGGATGCGTTCTTCTTGTAGGCCACTGATTTGAAGAGTGCAAAGTCACCACAAAGTGTGTCCGCGAAAAAGCGGAGGGATCCTGGAGAGACGGGCAAGAAGAACACCACAGACTCCAATGGTGTGAATGGCGCAGTTGAGCCAGTCACTTTTCTTGGAGGAGAAAATAAACCCAAGGATAAGGATGAGATCGTTTTGCTGCGCGAGCAAATCGAAGAATTGCAAAAGATGCTGCTTGAGAAAGAGGAAGCACTGAAATCAGCTGAGAGCTCGGTGAGTGAGATGAATACATTATATTCGACCGTTGATGAGCTGAGACGTCAGGTTGCTGAGAAAGAAGCTATGATCAAATCAATCAATTCTCAGCTGCACAATGCTAAGGTGAGTCTGCAGCCCACCGACACTACATTTTGTCATGTTTTTGATCTGTGAATTGATATCCTCCTTTTTGAATTGCTTAGTATCTACTAATTTGTTCAACGTTGTGACGTGTAGAGTATTACTTGGTATATTCGTACTATGAAATCGTTGCAGTACATTGTGCATAATATAATCGTTCTGATCCCTACAGAATGTTTTGTCATTTGTAATTACAAAATAAAGAAGCAAATGAGCTTCGGATTACGCCACCATTAAATTGTCATGTTGATTTCAAATTCTAGAAATCATTGACAAATAGCAGACTATAGAGCAGCTGCTTGGGCCAGTACTACTTTGTATTGTTCTTGAATTTACTCTATTCAGGATTTGAGCATGTTCTTTTGTTACTACCTTAGTTCTTTTCATATGTTGCCCTAGAATTTGTACAATGCCACAATCACTATTTATATTTTGGACCAGTGATATTCATGACAATTAATTACCTTTACATTTTTATATGATTTGCTGATGTATAATACTCCATCCGTCCAAGAATATAAGCATTTGGTGGTGGATTTGACATTTCCTAGTACCACGAATCCGAATAGAGATTATGTCTAGATTCTTCTTTTTTTTTTACGGGGAGATTATGTCTAGATTCACTATACTAGGATGTCACATCCACCCCAAAATGCTTATATTGTTGGACGGAGGGAGTAATAAGCAACAGAAAAATTGTGCCTATTCAAGCTATCCATTCTCAAAGCGACATTTCATTTAGAAAAAAAGAGGGAGTACAACTTTGCTGATCGCTGGCTAATAATCCAGTCCACAAGGGGGATTCAATGGGGAGCTGAAGGCAGCCTTCATATGCTTTGGAAATTGTCTACTGTGGCTTGTTATCAACTTATAGTACCTAGGAGGATTATGTGGCCTTTAGGACTGTCCAAACTAGGTTTACACAGGATGGATGCTTTGGAAGCTAGTGAATAAAATGAACTGCTCACATGCATGGGGATGAGAAAATTCTTAAAACCTTCTCAGACTCGACACTCTTAAATGAGACGAGGGGACTGTCTGTCTTACCCACCATCGTTTGGACGATTCATGTTTTTACCATTCAAATTGAATACAATGTGTGTAGTTAATGCGGAGTCTTTTTTAATCTACTGGTCAATTTACTACCTCACTGATCTCTTGATAATCGTATGCTCAATATTGTTAAAATCTTGTGTGCTGAGAGTTCTTTTCTTGTGTAAGCATAATATTTTGTGTTGTCCTAAAAGCCTGTATTTATTGTTTCATTTGACATATTTTTTCTACTTTCTTCTGTAGATTATGCTTGCAGACAAACAAGCATCATTAGAGAAACTAGAATGGGAGGTAAAGACATCAAATAAGAAAGTAGAAGATCTTCAAGGGGATGTCTCCAATATGGAGTTTGAGATAGGTTCATTGATGGCGTTATTCGAAAAAATTTCAGAAAATGTTTCAGGTGACCTCCAAGATGGTAGCTTGCCATCATCTTTCGAATTGGAGGCACTTCAATCAGTGGTAAGTACATATTCTTGATCTTTTGCCTTTGAAACTGAATTTGTCGACTGATGCAATTGTAACCAGAGTTCATATATCGACCTTGTTCTATGCCCTCCTAGCACTTTACCAAGGATATAGGTTCAATGTAGCATACTCTGTAAAATGTTATGGGATATATGTGCCAATTAGCTCTTTAAATATATTATGGATCATGTGGTAATTAATAAATTTTTTAAGCCAGGAATTGATTCAGTAGTATTTTTTTTTTGCGGGGTTGATTCAGTAGTATTTAACGGTGATTGAAACCATTGACAATTTATAGTAAGCATTATAATGGTATTAGCTTTCTGGAGATCTATAAATCATTTGATCCTACAAGGTTACATGAGGGCTACTCACAGAAGCTTTAACTTAATGAAGACTGACAATATTCTTCATTGAATTTTGATTAGTCACTCGAACTAAGCATTATACATGTTTATGTCAGAGCGAAATCGACAAGATTGAGGTTGAGAAGATAGAGGAAGAAAGGGTTACATATGCCGAAGCTCTTGCTGCCGCAAGAGAGAACCCAAACGAGGAGCAGCTTAGTTTAGCTGCGGAGGCACGATTAAGGCTGCAGGTCCTTGTGCTATGATGCGCCAAGTGCATATTGTAGTGTATGTATGATAATGTTGAATCGCTGATGTAATTATGTGTGCGTGGTTGATCGAGTTTATTCCGTCCTGACGGTAATCAATCAAGCACTAGACACTTATTTAATTGGAGATGATGTTTATTCAGTTCTCAGCCTTCCGTTCTTGATCAGTAAATTGTAGGTGTCTTCTTGTCTGATGACCACATATAATCTATAAATGTTTCATGGTTGAATGTATTCTGAATCTCTGATACAAATGCTCATCTGAACTTGATAATTTCTACAAATCTTTTGGCCTAAATGGAATTACACAGTCGTAGTTCCAAACCTAAATGACCTAATAATTCCATTAGCCCAGCAGGTGTACAAATGGGTCATTGCATTGCATACACCATAGTCATTCAACATCTGAAGTCGGTGATTCCTACCTACACACCCTTTCAAAATTTGGCCCGCAACAGCCGGGCAGCCACCGGTCCTCACCTCCAGAAACTCTCCCTCATTTTCCTCGCATCCTCTCGGTCCCTCCCTCCCAAGTCCCTGCCACCACCAAAACCAAATCTCCCTATAAGTTTCTCAACTATTCCCCTTTCCAATCCACCCCACAAAACCAAGAAAAAAAACCTACACCCCTCCTCGCCACGGCGTCGACATCAATCCATCCTAACCAATAATTAACACATGATGTCACGCGCCGGGGTTGCCATCCTCTTCTACATCCTCGCCGTTGCCACCATCAGCGCGGCGGCGGCTCAGGCCCCGGCTGAGTCACCCAAGGCATCCAAGGCCAAGGCGCCGGCCGTCGCACCTGCACCAAGGAAGGCTGGACAGGCACCTGCGCCGACAAAGGAGAGCTCTGAGGAGGCCTCTCCGCCTGTTGCCGGCGACGAGGTGTCAAGCCCCCCTGCTCCATTTGCCACTGTGGAATCGCCTATCGCCGATGGGCCTGCCGAAGCGGCTGATGCCGATCATTCTGGTGGTGTTGCTCTCCGGAGCGGCGCTGCCATGGCTGGTGTTGTCGCTGCTGTTGCCACCATCATCTTCCACTAAAATGCTGGACACCGAGATGAGGATTGTCATGATGAGCCTATAGGGTGGACAGAAGAGTTCAATTGTCGGGAGGGATCAAATGTTTCTTGGTTTTGCTCAAGTCATTTGCTTGTGTAACATTATGGGGTCGAGTAATCAATCGCATGCACTTGACTAACTGATAATTTTTCTGTGTGGCTGATGATTTTCACATATTATTACGGAGTACTTGTTAGCAGTGGCGAGGCTAGGGAAAGTTTGAGGGGTGCACTACCTCATCATATATATACTCCCTCCTTCCACGTTTATTTGACGTTAGATTATTTTTGAGCTAATCAACATCAAATATAAAATACCAGAGGGAGTATATGACATGTATAAAGTTTACGTGCAATCTTATAGTAGGTAATCTATTTTTCATCTACCATTAAACATAAGTGCAATTAGCAAAGATTAAAGGTACATACCCAAATTTATATATATCACATTCTTATACTGATATTGGTAATCACACCACCTGTCCTCATCAGTCATCAGCCTGCAACGAGGACCATAATAAAGTTCACCTATTACATATAGAAATATAGGCAATTTTTCCCCCCAAAAATAAGAGATTATGCAGCACTTGAAAAAAATTCTCTACATCAGAATTTCAAACCCTATCCAGTCAAAAAGGCCGGTATCATATAATCTGAACATACTATCAAATATTAACTAAACCATGCATATAATCCAAACCATATCTTTCAAATACAAGAGTTTAAATGAAACCATCAAACTAGCGGCTAAAGAATTTGATAGAATAAAAGAGGCAAAAGGATCTTGCCTGTGACTTGGTTCCCTATTTTTCTTCAAAAGGATGGAGTAGGCGGCTGGAGCCTAGATGCGGGAGGTGGCCGCCGGCGACGGCGATGACGGCGGCCTCGGCTGGCGGCGTCGGTCGCGGTACCGAAGACGATGATGTGGGAATTGGGGAATCAGACTTCAGATGGAGTCGGCAGCTCGTCACGCGGCTAGCTGAATCGGCATGGCACGGAGGCAGCGATGAAAAAAAGAAGCAGATAAATCGTTGGTTTGTTACTTGTGTGTGGCATCGAGAAAAGAAAAGGCCAACCTGATGCTGCTTGCCTGCTTCGTTTGGGCCGGTACAATATGGCAATGTGTATGTGCATTTGGACTATTACTACAGATTGGTTGGGCCTAAGTAGCCACCTGATCTCAGGATATATTTGGGCTGTTTGTTGCTTAGTTTCTGGGCTGGGTGGTGCACCAAGTTGGACTAAGGGGGTGCACATATGGTGGATAGTAGATGGTAATAACTAAAATTATTTTTGGACCCGGGTGCCATGGCATCCCTAGCCCACTTGGCCCCGCCCCTGCTTGTTAGTTTTATGGATGAATTAGACCTAATTAGATAAGCTACAACATTGAACAGGACTATCCAAAAGCTTACAAATTAACCAGGAAACTTTCATTTGTCAAGTATAAATTGACACACGGTTTACAGGATTTGAGCTTTTGAAACAAATAACATTTCAGATCAGAAACATTACATTTATAAGAAATTTTACAATCCTTGAGATACACAAAAGATACAAATATTTTTAGAGTAAATTTGGTGCATCCTAGAGCCAAAGATACCAAACTTTACGTTGGAAAATATGGTATTGTTCTGCTCCTTGGCTTCGGTTTGGAGCCTGAAGAACCAACCAGAGTAGGACAAATGTCGGCGTGGAATCAAGAAAGAGGGGTTCTGCTCAGTGAAGTGAGGGATGCCTTTGCAGGGTATCACGAGCGGAGAGTGAGGTACGGTTGGAGGAAAAGCAAAGCAGCAGAGTGCTAGGTTTAGGCAAGTATTGTCCGTCCGATCATTGGAATCGGCTTAGCTGAAAAAGGCAGATCTGGTTGAACTAGTAGGAAGAACACCCTTCTAAGGTGAAGGTATTCCATTGATAAGAAGGAAGAAGGCTATATTCGAAGAGAAGCTAGGCCGATGGAAATCGAAAAGGAACCCCTGGTCCGTCCAGGTACTCACCCCGTCGGAACTCACAATCAAACATGGGGTTGGCAAACTTTACGTAGGTATTGAGATACCGAACTATACCATATTTTTCAATGTAAAGTTTGGTATGGACTAGGATACACCAAATTTACACTAAAATTGTTTACCAATTTTACTCTAAAAATATGTGTATCTTTGGTGTATTTCAAGGACTGTAAAATTTCTTATATATGTAATGTTTCTGATCTAAAAAGTTATTTATCTCAATACCTACTCAAGAATTGTAAAATCTTTCAACCTTCATCTCTATAATTTCGAGTTCGAATCTCATCATGTAGAATAACAGTTTAGAGGTACCAAGGTGACAAACCCATTAGGTGCCCATTCTTTGCTGAGTCCCTGTGAAGACATGAATGTGTACTCAGAACAGCCCTCACCACACTTTATGCCGCCGCTAAGGCTCACTAGCGCTGGTGCTCTCCACTCCTCCTCCCCAAGACATGACACCACCGCTCTCCTGTGACATCTCACCTTTTTCGTATCTAGTTGTTACTGCTGCCAGATCCGCCACCAACGCCTGCCACACTTACTTACGCCATAGTCTCCCTCACCCTGCCACCCACCTGTTAACGCAAATTTCTGCCACCAGCCGTTGATCGTTGTTGACAAGTGTGTTGGCCGATGGAGTTCTCCGCGCTCAGACACACGAAGGCCTAGGAAATATGCTTAGCTCCAGTGCGGGTCCTAAATATTGAGATTGCGGGCGTATCAGTCAGTTTGATCCTGCAACTGATAAGATGTTGTAAGTTGATCACCAAGGAGCCTATCGGCTATTTAGCCGATAAGTTGTAGCGCCTCCAGCTGATGCTGATATTGATGATCCAGAAGCCAATAGGCAGAAGAGCCGATCCGATATGTTGTAAGACGATGTCGATAAAATATTGAAGATCGATCGGCTGTATGTTAGACATAGACAAGTAATCAGATAGACAAATAAGCTCAATAGTAGTATCCGACTGTAAATCAGATATAACATGAAAAGCCGATACACAATGGATAGACCATCGGCTGAAACCCCAATGGAACTACACATGCCGTCAGCCGATGCACCTAAACCAATCAACTTTAATCTTAATTAGCCCAAAGGATTAGACCTAACCGAGATAGCTTGCGCTAAGACTATGGCTAACCGATCTAAGCGAAACGACTAACAGAATGTATAGTGGTGGATATATCGTGTCGTATTAGCCTAGCCTTGATAAATCATATAGATAGCAACTCAGTTCGAATATCGGACCGAACCAAGGAAGTCCTAACCAACACCTAAACCAGAATATTGGACCGAACCGAGAAAGTCCTAGCTAAGATGAACCGATCTTGAGGTAGCAAGCTGATTTATAAATTGGACGATATATATGATACGCGACATGTACATCAATAACTGAGTATATCAGACTTAATCGAGAAAGTACCAGCCATCGATATGCATGAAGTTTGACGAGACATACCGCTTGCCATAGTTTGGACTTAACCGATGCAACACGACCCGACAACACAGTCTCGTCGAAACCTAGCGGATAGCCAGGGTGGCGATGCACCGAAAGTTGTATTGATTGTTGGATAAAAATTACAGTGACCTCTGGTACATAATTTATACCCTTGGGTCTATTGAGTCCTAATAGGATGCTAAGACACAAAAACATTCCTAACAAGAAAAGGAAACATATAAGTCCTAATCGGCTAGGAAAAGAAAACTAACAAACCTTCCTAATTATATAAGAAAATATTTAAAACATGCCTAATTAATAAATAGAATTAAATTGTCAATCCGCGGTCTTCACGACTCCTTCCCGATTTCGGTCTCTTCTTTCCATCGGCTTACTGCTTTACCGAATCCAGTAAAGAATCTACCAAATTTAATGTTGTCTCATCAATTAACCAAATTCTGGTGTCAACACCACCGCCAGCTTCCATCCCTATGACTCTAGTGGTCCCACACACGCTCGTCAATGTGGGGGCAGATCCCCAGAAAAAATGCATGAGAATGGATCGTGTACATGCAACACATTCGAACTGCAATTTCAATTTATGGACTTATGCAAAATAATTCGCTGAGAAATTGTAACTCTAAATGGGGAAATGGGAACTCAATAGTGGTGAACTTAAATCGGTTACACCAATCATGGTTCAATAATTTGGTTTGAAATTTCATTCAAATTAAATTTACCCCCTGGAATTTCCCCAATTTCGTTGCTATCGGTGCACCGGATTCTTTTATTTCCTCTATTTTCACTTGGTAGGCAGGCCGAGAATCCCTCCAAGTAGCAAGGAAAATAGCCAAGGCTACCACTTCCATGTTTCAATACAACATGTTACTACTCCATCCGTCCCATAATATAAGAACTTTTGGGGTTTGAGGTTGTCCCACAATATAAGAACTTTTGCAATTCAGACGTCAATTATATGTCAACCTATCTAGCATAACCAAATATATTAGGTTGAAATTTCCATCTTTATGTCTGGTATCAGGATTGAAATCTTTTAATTATGGAATGTCTCGTCTAAAATTCCATCTATAACTGCGGGACCTAATCATTAATGAGGGGCATTATGAACATGTTAATAAATCCTTATTATTTCCTAAATAGGCAATAGTTCTTATATTATGGGACGGAGGGAGTAACTCAGTATTCAGGGTTGCCACGACCAACTTTCCATCACTGCATTCCCTCCAAGCCTACATATACATGGACAAAAACCCATCATAAAGACAAACCGATTTTGACATTTTTAGGGCATCTACAACACTCGTCTAATAGACAACGATTTTTGCATTTTGCCCCCCACCGCTGCCTGGAGACGGCAGGGTCGTCGCTTCCCCACGCGGCTGCTCTGGCCCAAGCTCCAAGGAATCCGCCCGCGAAGCCGCCCGCGCTGTAGCTCGCAGAACGAGAAGTCGACGACAACGGCCGATTCGATGCGGACGCGGGTTTTGGCACGCCAAAATGAGAAGTTACTGAGTACACAGGATGATTCTCGCATATATGTGGTTTTGTTTTTGCAGCTCGATGGCTGTTTTGTTTGTGTCCCGATGAAAAACTGTAATGAGGTCGTCAGGTTGAGGGAGAGTTGGTCTGTTGGTGTTGTTGCAGGCTGAGTATGTGTCTTTGTGGCATGTTTTTGTCTGTGCAAACTGGAGTGAGCTCTTCTGCTAAAAAAATTCAGAAGATAGGCTGTCTTGCTATTCTGCTCAAAAAAAAGAAGATAGAATTTTTCTGATTACGTCCAGATCCATGCTGCTCCACATCTCTCTCGCTGCTTAAGCAGGCTGAGTCTATGGCCCATGTGGCGGCGACGGCGACGGCGGTGGTGGCACGCGGTCATATATTTATTTTATTTGGATATCAAATATTCAATTTTATTTGAACCACAAAGCCTTCTTTCGTACATGCAACAAATAGGTATATAAAGTTCATTTTTATACTTGATCCACCATGTTTTATGTGTTCATTCATGAATTAAATGGCTTATAGACAGCCAAATAGACAAACTACTGTATGAGTTGTCTCTTTTGTTGTCTGTGTGCGTCAAATAGACAGCAACCGTCTCAACTATTGCGGATGCCCTTACGCGTAAAAGCCCAAATAATGGTCCCAATCGCACTCATTGGCTTGCATGACACACATAATTGGTAAACAAAGCCGAGATATCGCACATTTAAGTTTCATTCCAGCTAGCATGCAAATACCAACGTACATATCCTCTCCTCTAAGGACTCGCCCACCTTGTTCCAGTTGTTTTCACTGTCAGCAAAGGCAACCAGCTAAGCAGCACCACATATTTAGCAACAAATAAACCATATTGGTGCATTGACGCGGATGTTTATCTACCAATGCGGCGGAATTACATACCATAGATATCGCTTGGAAAATTTGTGTCATTTTTGGATGGCCTTGAAAAGGGGAGAAACATAAGGCGAAGATCTCACATGATTTATTCCCCAGCTTGATTACTCCGATCCATTCCAATTTCCAAACCGAGTGTTTTCGACAATGGCGTCGGCCGGAATTCTCAACTCCTCCACCGTGTTCTTCCACCTGCTACTCCTCTGTGCGTCACCCTTGTGTCTGGCGGCCAGCGCAAAGCATAATATCACGGCGATCCTCGCCGGCAACCCGGAGTTGAGCGAGTTCAGCGCCGCCCTGAACAGCTACAACCTCACGGCCGAGATCGACAACCGCGCAACCATCACCGTCCTCGCCGTCGACAACGCCGTGATGGCGCAGATCCCGTCGCTGAACCTCCCGGCCGACGCCGTCGTCCACGCGCTCGAGATGCACGTCCTCCTCGACTACTTCGACGCCGCCAAGCTTCACGGTCTCGCCGCCGGATCTGCGCTCGCCGCCAGCCTATTCCAGGCATCGGGCCAGGCGAAGGAAAGCGCCGGGATCGTGAACATCAGTGGGCGCACCAGCGGGCGCGTGGCGTTCACGCCGTACGGCACGCCGGAGTCGTCGCCGGCCGTGTACTACCAGAAGTCCATCCAGGAATCACCATACGACATTGCCGTCCTGCAGGTGAGCGGCGTCATCCCGATCCCAACGGTGGAGGCGCAGCCACCTGCGCCGGTCACTTCACCTGCGTCTGCTCCGGTCACAGAGCCGTCGGCGTCCCCCGCGCCAACTCCAACGCCGGTCATTTCACCTGCGCCTGCTCCGGCCACCACGCCGTCAGCCTCTCCCACGCCAACGCCGGCGCCGGTCACATCACCTGCGCCATCTCCAGCCACAGAGCCATCAACCTTTCCGGCGCCGGTCAGTTCACCTGCACCGGCTCCTGACACAGAGGACAACCAGCCGCCGGCGGACAACGGGGTGAGCGGTGGGATGGCGTCGTGGGGTGTGCTCTCCGCGGCCGCGGCCGTGCAGGCCGTCGCGTTGGTGCTCTGGTGCTGAGAGCGGACGGGTATGAGCGTCTAGTATGCTGTAGTTTCGTGCCTCGCTTTAGTGCTGAACGGAAACAATGGTTAATGGTGTGCTTATCGTGATCAGCCTAGCTTAATCTGAGCTGAATAATACTGATCCTTGTGGCTGATTAATTCTGGTTAGTATCAGGTTGTCAACTTTTTACATATGTTTCAAATGATCCTACTTTCTCAAGGGTCGTGTTTATTTAGAGATTTTTGTGCTATTCCATATGTTTCAAATGATCCTACTTTCTTAAAGGTTGTGTTTATTTAGAGATTATTGTGCTGTAATGAGATTTTTTACAGTCCAGGTAGAGCCGAGACTTGGACCGTGCTTTATTGGATTGGCCCAAGATACAATGACCTGTACAAGTGAAAGCATGGTCCAGCATGAAATGTGTATGGGCTCTGGGCCTGCATGACTCATACATGGACCGTGCCTAGGCCTTGAGGGTGGACACGTTAGGCGGCACGGCATGACCCGGACACTGGGTCGTGCCTTGGCTAGCCCGGCACGGAAATGGCTAGATGGCACAAGTCTGAGCACGACCCAATGGTACCAGATTACCTAGAACGGATGTGGGCTCACAATATTCTTATCGGTGGATGACGCAGTTACGAAGTGTAAGGTGGTTACCCATAAGCTAACTCATATACTCGGCTTTGACGAGTTTTCACGCAAGTTGTAGGCTTTAGTCGGCTTATTCCGCCAAAATGGATTATATAATATTCAACAATAGAATATCAAACTATATGACCTGTTATAAATTAATAGTCAAATATTAAAATGGACAAACCTAAAACGACAAGTAATTTGAAATGGAAGGAGTATTACTAATTCGTCGTCCAAAATTTTAGGATCAACACTTTCTGTAACAAATAAATAACAATCATTCTATTTGTAAACTCTTAAGATTTCATTGAAAGTTTCAAATTTTGGTTAAAATATATAGTTATTTAGACAATCAGACTCAGCGAATTTAAAGGGGAGGAAATTGTCACGAGCTGCCGGGCTGCACATAGGCCACATCATTCTTTCTTCAAGCCAGGCCCAAGCAAGCCCAAGAAGTAATACAACATAAGCAACAACAGCAGCTCTTGCCATCATCGAACATATCAGAACGGAGAACCCCGGCCAAGGCGGCACGAACGGCGGCGGTGTCCTGGTGGCCCTGATAGGCACCTTGGCGATCTCTCTTCTCTCTCTACCCTTTCTCTTCCTGGTTCTAGAAGCTTCTAGAGCCTTCACCACTTGTATTCCCCTAGTTTTCCTCTTCCTATTCCACCTCTCTGTACTGGAAACTTGTTGCTATTTACTGTTGCTTGACAATTTGAGTTGTGGTTTGGATTTGTCTATTGGGTCTCTAACAATCTGGTATCAGAGCTGCCCGTTCGTGGGCATTGCAAAAGGGAGGGAAAATTGGGCATGGGAGGTGTTCATCCAAGCAATGCCCACCAACTGTTCGATGAAATGTCGAGCCCACATGAGCTGTTCGAGGAAGACATTATTCTTGTCATGAACGAGACAAACAGAATCAGGGACGAAGCAGTGCAGCTGTTACAAGAGGAGTGGATGGATGCCAACGAAGAATTGATGAGAAACTCGATCGTTTGTTAGAGATGTTCGGCGTGATCGGCGACAAGAGGAGCAAGGATTCCGAGGAATTCAGTGTCTCCATCATGGAGATCACCTCCAACACCGAGGCTGCACCATTTTCACCACTCCTGGCAGTGCCTTCTCCATCGCCCACCAAGTGCTCGACGGTGTGCCTCAACAGCAACATTACACGAGTGACGTCAAGCTCAAGCCTTTCATCGACATGCCTACTTCTGCGATCACCATGGAGCCAATGGCTGGCAAGGACAATTACCACATCCCCTATGTTGACGCCACCAACCACCCTTAGGAGACACACACCGAGTGCTCGACGCTGGGACGTGATATCAAAGGTGGCGCAGACCACTCCAAGGTCGTGTTCCAGAGCGTGACGGGTGTGTATGAGGGCGTTCCAATAGCCATGCAGTCTGGGACCGACTTTGCACCATATTCAATTGTCGACATCACGCCGGACACATTGATGCCCACCGAGTGTTTGATAAAATGCCCGGGGCATGTCAGCAAGGTGTTGATGGCTGCATTCTTCCTTGGTATCAATCCATGGCGACCTCCTTTTCGAACCGACTGCAAACATAACCGTGAAGAACAACAGTTAGAACCATGGCCTCCACCCCATGGGAATGGCTTCATGCACTTTTTTCCAGATGAAAACCCTTATGCCAAGATGGTGGAAACAAATTTGGTTGCAGCTAAGAAGACAAGTTACTCTCAGTTATGGATCTTATAATCCCTTCTCAATATCTATTAATTGTGTTGAGAAGAAATTGCCTGGTTGTTTCTCTGAAAATTACATGCAAACAGTTGTTCAGATAAGGTACTTGGGTAGTGCAGTTCTTACAGCAGGAAAACTGGGAGAATATAATCAGTTAGAGCTCTTGATGTGCAAGAAGTGGATAGAACTCGTGCTCTGTAAACTGCTCTACATGAAGGCTGAAATGAAGTGGCTGATCAGTTGTGACTCTGAACAGTACATTTCTCTTTTGCTTCCTATTTTTGGCTCAAAATTGTTTGTCTGCTTGGTAAACAAGGGCAATACTCTCCAAGGTATATATTGTTCACATTCACAAAGTTGTATTGGTTAGCTGGTTTCCAGTTCACATGTTAAATTTGGGGCAGATTAGGACACTATTATTATGCAGTGAGGGAAGAGAACTACTGTATGAATTTTGTCACACTGCTTACCATATGTTCATGGAACTGAGATGGGAATCTACTCTATATCATCAGCTCAACACATATCTCACTTGATGGCACCAAATATTGAAAAATGTTCCTACAAGGAGGTTGCCTAATGTGTGATTTTTATGGGAGGGGTTATATAACTGGATGTTCATTGATTGCGTTCCTGGAGGCATAGAATGTCAGTACAATTGGAGCAACTCTCAGGACATAGCACAACTACAGTGATTAGAAATGTGGATTGTTCTAGGGTCATCATATCTCCTTTGCAATGTGGCAGTTATATGTCTTCTTATGACCCAGCCATTAGATATCCAAGTTATACTTCTATGGGGCAACTTCTTGTTGTCGATCTGAGCATGTTGGGCATACTGCTGAAAATGGTTGGACAACTTGAGCACACTAGAAGATTCAGTGTTACTATAGGGCAGCTTTGGACAGCCACTATAGAAAAATGTTACCATGTGCAACTGATGCATAGCTATAGCAAGGATCTGATCAAATTGTTAATCAAGATGTACACGCCATGGGATCCTGGTAATTGGTACTTTCTTGGGTTCTCAATTATATCAGCTTGTGGGCAAGTTGCATTCCAGGACGTCAGAATGTTAATCAGTGAAAGTTTTATCTTTTACAAGCCAAGTGTTAGAATTGCTTAAGCTGTATTTTGGTGATGCCGATTCATGTGAGTGTAGGAGTATGGGGAGGCTACACTAGCGCAAATCAAAATTTTCTACCCCATAAACCAGGAACTAACTGCTGTTAAAGATCACGGGATTACCACTCGACACGTAGAAGATGCGGAACCGTCTCGACGTAGATGAACGCGTCGTGGTTGCAGTGCCGTGCAGTTGATCAACGTCTCCTCCTCGATCAGCTCACGTGCGGTTCGCCCTAGTGCTCCAGATGCAGCACCTCCGAGGTATTCACACGTACAGGGAGGAAAACGGCCGCACCCGGACTGCTAGGTCTGCAGGAACGACGAAGGTGTGCGTGGGCGAATAGCGGCTGCCAAAAGGTAATCCTAATCCGCGCGCCCACCCCTTATTAAATAGGCGTTCCAATGGGCTTCCGAATCCGAGGCCCATTAGTAACCCTAAGCCTTCTCTAATTCGAATCCTATCCGAATTAGGCCTCCAACCCTTTAAGCGTGCGACCCTATGGGTTCACGCACACATAGACATGGCCCAAGTACTCCTACTCGGCCCAATAGTTGATAGCGGCCTCTAGCAAGACATGTCAACTCCTATGCGCACGTAAAGATCATATTAGACGAACCATTACAACATTATGTACAAGCTATTCCCTTTGCCTCGCGATATTTGGTCTAGCTTCAAACTAACCTCTCTTTCTCGACATTGTGAGTCGGATCCTTAAATATGTTAACACTTAACCTAGCACGGCCATGCATTTCTTGATCCGGTCACTCGAGGGGCCCAGCGATATCTCTCTCATATAGAGAGGGGCAAATCCCATCTTAATTGACCATGCCTCATAGCATGCTTCACAACAAACCCGAAAGCCACCTTTATAACTACCCAGTTACGGAGTAGCGTTTGATAACCCCTGAGTATGTCGATTCACATCTTGAGAACATACGACAATCTCAGGTCTAAGGACATAGCAAACACGTTGTGTAAGAAGATTACCATATCTCACGCTAGGTCGGTCCAGCATCATGTTACACATATGCCCACATCATTAGTTTGACATCTCCATATCCATGACTTGTGAAATATAGTCATCAACTAATACATGTGCTAGTCTTCAACTTCGACTAGGGACAACTTTAGAATAACCATATAAGTAAAGAATTTCACAAATAATTCACATAATTGATAATCAATACAAGTTGCCTTTCATGGATATTCCATATATATGTAAATGTCATGTATACAAAGAAATATGATTACCTCTAGGGCATATTTCTAATAGTGAGCAAGCTGAAAAACGAGGGCCATATTTCCATAACTTCTAGGACGTTACAAGAATGTTGGAGGAATGAGAGTTGGCGGCTTGTAATGCCAGAAGTTTTTGATGAAAAGGTAATGTCAGAAGTTCAATTGTTGTACCGTTCAGAGTCACAACTGATCAGCCAAAGGATTTTTGCCCCATCAGTCTTTTGCATAGCTTCGCGAAGCTAATCACAAAGGTTCTATCCCTGCGGCTTGCCACAAAACTTCAGGATTTGGTTGCTCCCAACCAAAGTGCATTCATCCGAGGAAGGCTAATTCATGACAACTTTATCCTGGTTCGACAGTCAGCCAAGAAGCTTCACTCCTCGTACACGCCTGCAGTACTTCTGAAACTTGATTTGGCACAAGCTTTTGACTCCTTGTCCTGGCAGTTTATCATGGAGATCGCCCAACATCGAGGTTTAAACTACCAGTGGCGTGAGTGGCTATGCATCCTTTTTAGATCTTCAAGCACACGAGTCAGGCAAGGTGATCCGCTCTCGCCGATGCTATTCGTCCTGGCTATTGATGTCCTTAATGCAATGTTCTCTAAAGCGGAACAGGATGGTCTGCTGTTGCCTCTCCCAATCCCACATCGTGTATCTCTCTATGCCGATGATGTGGTGGTTTTCCATCGCCCCCTGGCAGCGGAAATTGAGGTGGTACAAGTGATCCTGCAGCTCTTTGGCGAGGCGTCTGGGCTCAGGACGAATTATTTGAAGTGCTCAGCCATGCCAATCCGCTGCGACGACGATGATTTGGCCGTCCTTGAGGCATCCCTGCCTTGCCCCTTGGCGTCCTTTCCCTGTAAGTACTTGGGACTGCCGTTGTCGATCTTCAAGCCATCGCGTTCTGATCTGCAGCCGGTGCTTGATTCGGTGGCACGATGTCTACCCTGGTTGGAAAGCGGGGCAGCTGGCTCCGATCGGGCGTGCCACTTTAATGTAGTCAATACTCAGTTTGATTCCACTCTAGTCTCTCATCGCCATTAACCCCCCAGCCTGGTTCCTTAAAGGTATTGACCGTCTTCGACGGAATTTTCTGTGGAAGGGGCACGGGGAGGCCCGAGGCGGCCACTACCGCATCGCCTGGTCACGGGTGTGCGCCCCGGTGGAATACGGTCGTCTGGGCATTCGGAATCTCCAATTGATGGGTATGGCACTCCGGGTTCGTTGGATTTGGTCTGACAGAACTGCGCCGCATCGGCCGTGGCGTGGTCTCACAATTCCTGTTTCTAAGACAGAGCGCGACATCGCTGCTGTGGCGATGGAATGTCATCTTGGTAACGGGAAAACTCTACTATTCTGGGAGGATCGCTGGCTTGACGGCGAGTCCATCCGTTCCCTGGCGCCGAATCTCTATGCGCTTGTCCCGGCTAGGACGCGCAATCGACGGCGGGTTGCTGATGCGATCGTCGATCGACGATGGATATGGGACATGCGTGGAGCGTTGGGGGCACGAGAGTTGCTCGAGTACCTATCCATCTGGCCTCGTGTGCACTCGACTACCCTGGGCGAGATGGAGGACTCCTTCTCATGGCGCTGGGAGAACAGTGGGCTCTATTCATCCAAATCAACTTACAAGGCTCTGTTCTTCGGTCGACACAGCTTCCCGTCCAAGCAGATATGGAGGAACTTTGCTCCGCCACGTTGCCGCTACTTTGCCTGGCTTGTGGCGCATGATCGTTGCTGGACGGCGGATCGCCTTGCTCGACGTGGCCTGCAGCACCATTCACACTGTGTGTTCTGCGATCAGGTCATGGAATCCATCGACCATATCCTTCTCTCCTGCCCCTATGCGAAGCGGCTGTGGTGGCTTGTGCTCTCTGCTTTGGGGCTACAACGATGCTTTTCCGCCTCCCAAATTCGTTTCCTGGACTGGTGGTCATCTACCAGGGCTGCGATTGAGCCAAGCCGACGACGGGGCTTCGACACCATTGTTTTGCTCGTCGCCTGGTTCATCTGGAAGGAGCGTAACTCGCGGGTGTTCGACAACGTCTCCCGCACTTTCAGCTAGCTAGCTTCTGACCTAGTTGAGGAGGCCACCGTTTGGTGCCTGTCTGGAGCGCGCATCTAGCCGCCGCAAGCCTGCTTGGTCGCACAACCGTTGGGAGAAGTCGACTTAGCTTCCTGTAACCTTTTTGTTTTCAGTTTTTGTACAGTATACCATGTAACTGCCGGGATGGCCAACTCTCTTTCTTAATACAAAGATACGCCTAGGCGTATTCCCGAAAAAAATTACGACGCCTCCAAGCTCGCCAGTCTGAGTCTCATGACTGGCTTTGCGCTCGTCAAAAGCCTCTTCGAACCCTACGTGACCGAACCGTATGGGATCTCCGGGATCGTGAGTATCATATCTCCAGTTCTCCACACGGAGGCCACGACAACGATATGAAATTCCAACTTTACGGCACGCCCGAGGCGGCCCCTCCGCCGTTCACTACACGAGGTCCGTCCAGGAATCTCCCTATGACATAGCCGTCCTGCAGGTGAACCAACTGATGATCTCTGTTGCCGAAATGGAGGGCTTGCACTTGCAGCCGCCGGATCACTGCGACCGCTTCGTCGACCTTGTATCGATCAGTGAAAACAGGGGCAGGCATACTGTATTCTGCCCGGCCGACAGTGCGATGGAAGCGTCCATCCCGACGTTCAGGAAATCAGGAACCTCACCGCCTACGCGCAGACGGAGCTCATGTTCTACCACATTGTCGCAGCGCACTACTCTCCAAAGGCGCTCAAGACGATCAACGGAGAGTTGAACATGTTGGCTACCTACGGCGGTAAGATCTTGAACCTATCCGTCAAGGATGACGGAGTGACGGTGTAAGTGTCGTCGTCGTCTGGGAACGAGGCGTGAGTGAACAGGGTAATCTCGGACGAGGACTCCATCGCCGTGTACCTCATCGACGCGGTGCTACTACCTAGTGAGCTGTTCAACGGCTCTGATGATGGGCTGATGGCTCCACAGCTCGGTCAGAAACGCCGAACGGTGGGAGCGGTGTCATGGCGTCCTGGAGTCTGCTTGCGGCGGCGGCGGCGGGCATCACGCTGGTACTCTTGTGAGATCAGCGTTGTCAGTGCTTAATAATGCTCAGGATGCTATAGCATCTGGCCTCGCATCAATTGTTGATGATATATCGCATCTGCTTAATTAGCCTACCGTGAGGGGAATAATGTGAAGCTTGCCTGATAAAAATTCTGGTTGTGATCTGCCGATTAATCCGCTCCACGATGTACTATTTTCCTACTCCCTCTATTCAAAGTTAAAAATATTTAATTTTTATTCGTAATAACGATTAAATAAAAAAAATTGATCGCGAAAAAATAATGTTGCTAGATTTACCAGTAAATAAACTATTACAATTTATAACTCTTTATATAAAACCAGATGAAACAGCGCGCGTTGCCCCAAGAATTTTTGTATAACCTTATTGTATTTTTTTTATAACTAGTTGAATGCCCGTGCTTTGCTACGGATAACAAACATATTATATTATTTCCTAAAATGAATGGAAAAATATTTTTTATGAAATTTTTTACCATATTTTTATATAGAAAAAATATTTCTCAATTTGATTTTATACATCGATATCCATTTAGCTTCTAGATTTGATTGTTTTTTAATATTATAAAGTTAAGGGGGGTAAGTTGCAAAAATATAGTGTGAGTAGGTGGTTGTGGCAGATTCACTGCCACTACTACAATTGGTTTTTATAGGAGTATAGAAATACACACTTGTGAATTAAAAAAGTATATGTATAATTAAGATGATATGATTTGTATTATATAGACATAAATTTATGATGCTGAAGCTAAAATAAATAAAGTGATATGAATATAGGAGAGAAATTCAAGAAGTAATTCAATTTAGATTATAGATTGATCATCCAATGGCTAAAAACAATTGAGGTGATTGATGTGGCTTAATGAGAGCTGAGAGTAATAGTAATAGTATTAACTACACTCAGTGGGGATTAACTATATATAACTTATTTTTATGTATATTTATGGTTGAAGTAGCATGTTGTGGACTGTATCTTGATCAACGAATATTGTTTATATCGTTGTACAGATGGAGTACGGGTTTTAATTCTGGTTGAGGTCGATCTTGATCAGCCTTTTACTCATATTAGAGAAATCTTGATTAGCTTCTGTCCGATCAAACTGGCCAGAAAAGCCTATCGAGTGGAGCGCTTTATACCAACGAACTGTTCAAGCATTTTCCGTTCTTGTACTCCTTGCGACAACCTCCCAACATTTCGTTCTTTTTTTTTTTTTCCTTTTCTTTCCTTTTTCATCAGGAAAGTATGTCAGTGTATATGGGTATACTGTTTGGCCTTCAAACCTTGGGAACACTAAGCCAGATTAGCTAAATAACTTACGTTTTTAACAAATCTTATAGAAAGTTATGTAATAGGTAAATTTAAATACTTTTAATATTTGAGTTCAAAGTTTTTAAACGTTGACTTCAAAGTTTTCTTAACTTTGTGCACAAATATTGCAGGTTTCAACTTGGATTTTTAAAATTTATGCTGAAAATATGAAAATATTGAACTGAAATTTTAAATTATTCAACACAAATTTGAAACTTCCAATTTAAAGTTTCAAAACTTTTATAAGTTTGTACTAAATAGTTTGACCAAATCTTGAAGCTTTCACTGAAATCTCATTATACAAAAGTGTTAACTTGATCCTTCAAATTTTGGATGATTAATTAATAATATTTTGGAAAAACTTATTTTGGTGGCAGAAGCATCAAATATCCATAGGATAGTCACCTGCTGATTGCCAATCTTTGTCCTGCGAAAACTATACTAAGTCAATTTTCTAGACTTCTTCCAAGGAATCGATTAAACTCGCATTTGGAAATATTCCACAGCGCGAGATGGAGGAAGGGAGGGCAGAGTAGATCTAGTCCACCCTTGCTACTGTCAAGTCATGCATAACGTTCACTTGCTGTCGTTGCCCTTGCCCAATATGGTTCTAGGCATGGAGATGGGAGGAACTACCATACCATGGGTAAACCAACCATCATCATACCATGTTCGCTCCCATGGAACACCCCACAAACTGAATTGGGGAGCTTGAAGGAGGAAGAGATGATCGACATGCAAAGAACACTTTCAAAAAGACCGATGTCCGTTGTGTCACCATCGACAAGCGGTTGGATCCAACCAGAACCTTCCTTGAACTACGTACACCTATAGCACCGACCTCCCAAGGCCGAGAGCCAAGGATGAGTAATAGCTTACATGCCCACAATTTGAGTCATCACTTTGCCTTCAACTTCCTCACATGGCTAGCATCAGCCGTTGTTGACAGCACCCGTCTTTCTCTCGTCACAATTGCAGCAACAAGTCATCGGCAAGACATCAAAGCCCCTGACTCCAGCATGATTGGAGAGCGGCTTGAGAGGCTCAAGAGCTGGCTGCGGTGGGGGTCGAACGAGTTTTTTATGGTACAAGAATTATTGTTACCTCGAGGTACCACTACCTCAACGTACAAACACAAAATTCAGCTGTTTGCTCATTATGTCACCTTGAAATAAATGGTTGTATTGCATCTTAATACATCGTGGTACAAGTACCTTTAGATATTATTTGTTGGACCGTAAATCTCTCAGGCAGAACACTAGCCTCTGCTGACCACCCGGGCAGATTTCAATCACCAACTTTCTTACGCTTCCACTCATAAGTTGGATACAATTACACGCAGATTTGGATCTTGACAAGAGATAGGGAAGGTAAAGAGAGGGTTGGGAGTTTGCCTCCTCTGTCGCCCTAGAGAGAGTGATATGGGAGCGGAAGAGACGTGACTACTGAGTTCATTGCAAGTCATACCTACAATGACTTAAATCAGCACAATGAGTATATGACCAATAATGAGTGCTCTGCTAAGGAAGCAAACACGGTTTTCCATTTTGCTTTTCAGTTTTCTACGAGTGGGTGGCAAAAAAATTTAGATCTCAGAAATCTCAGAAATTTTGGGAAATTTCAGAATGAAGTTATTCAAATTTGAAACAAAAAATGACCAAATTTCAGCAATTTCGTTCCCAATTTGCAAACCATGACAATAAAAACATGAGCAATATTTTCTACCAAATGACTAGCCTAGATATTATCCCAAGTCCAAACAAAAACCATTACAACCAGCAGTATGCAGCATTAAACGCCAATGACATAACTCTAATCATTGCGCCAACGAACCCGAAGGACTGCCCATGGTCAACGGCCGTGACTGATTCATCATATAAACTGCTATTTTGATATGAGCTTACAGTTACGTGTAAATAATGCCGAGTTTCCGGACCGGTTTCAATCAATATTTGTTGACCATACGTAGTAGTAGAAGTTGACCATTTCGTTCAAATCCAAATTAAAATTAGTCCTAAAGTAATCAACTAATGTAATGTTTTTTTTATTTTAACACTATTACATCTTTTATGCTTCTTAGTTTAAAGTTCTTCTAGAGAGCAGAGGGGAACAACCTAACCTCTTTATAAAACCCCTAGCCCCAAGGCTCCTTGCAGCTTAGCAAAAATGGAACCCGCATTTCCCAACGGAGTCGCAGCGGCTCCACCACCGGTCGCCATGGCAGCGCCGGCGGTGGCGGCGGAGCAGCCGGCGACGGTGACGGTGCGTGAGCAGGACCGGCTGATGCCGATCGCGAACGTGGTCCGCATCATGCGCCGCGTGCTGCCGCCGCACGCCAAGATCTCGGACGACGCCAAGGAGGTGATCCAGGAGTGCGTCTCCGAGTTCATCAGCTTCGTCACCGGCGAGGCCAACGACCGCTGCCACCGCGAGCACCGCAAGACCGTCACCGCCGAGGACCTCGTCTGGGCCATGGACCGCCTCGGCTTCGACGACTACGTCACTCCCCTCGCCGTGTACCTCCGCCGGATGCGCGAATCCGAGGGGGGCGGATCAGATGTCCGCGGCGGCTCCGGTGATCGCGTCGCCGTCTCGCCGCCACCGCCGCCGCAGCTGCAGGACGACGTGTTCTTCCGCTACGTGCAGGCGCCGCCGCAGCCCGTGTACGCGCCGCAGCCCGTGTACGCGCCGCCGCCACCGGCTGATCAGCTGGTGCCGGGGTACCCCGCGGCCGTGCCTGTTCTGCAGGCCGGCGGCGGCGCGCCGCACGTGCACGTCGGCGTCGGCGGCGGCGGCCAGCACGAGGTGTTCGGCGGCTTGGCGGCGCCGACGGGTATGTACTACGGAGGAGGTGGAGCGCCGTTTGGAGAGGGAAGTAGCCATGGAGGCTGCGCTGCCGAGGGGAGCTCGTCGACGAACGCCTCGCCGGCGGCGGTCGGGCCCACCTACCAGTAACCGATCGATCGAACTCTTCGTCTGACGTCAATCGTCGAGTAGCATGTCTAATAAAAAAATGGTTAAGCTATCTTTGAGTACTGCTATTGATTAGGTGCTATTTCTGTTCATCTTTCCATTGTTGCAACTTGTAATCATCGATGAGATTAAGAATGTGGTAGATCGAAATAATTTTTAAGTCTTAACTCGAATTTAATTGTGTTGATTGCTCGGATTGATGAACTTGTTGGGAAGTGCTAAATTATATATGAGCGTTTCTATGTCAGTTAATTCCCAAGATAAGTCTATTTTTACTCCATCCACAAAGTATACGCTCCCTTTAATCTGCAGCTGGGAGATGGAAGACGTCATGCTCATTGAGGTTTTTGTGTCGGTTAGCTGAGGTTGATTAGCACTGTCCATGAATGAGTTTGGAGCTATGCAGTCACTCAGGAAAAAAAAAACTTTTGGAGCTATCCAAGTATACGTAGTAGTGTTGACGGGCGATGGCGTGTTCCGCTCATCCGCTGGCTGTAATACGGAGGAAACCGCCCTGACGCCGTCGTGATACGTCGACGATCGGTGCAGTCCGGCCAACGAAGCGAACCCTGTACAAGTGGTGTTACCGTCGGCTTCCACCTGTCCGGCATGGCTGCCGCATGCTGACATGTGGACCCGCTGGTTCGCTCGCCGTTTCTTCAAAAGCTGAAGTCAATTAACTTCGTCTTTTCGGAATCGTCCCTCTCGAAACAAAGCAATACAATTCATCCGGCTGCAATGCAAGTGTATGTACATGCATATAGGTATATAGCAAGAGTCCAAACAAATGTTCTTGCACGACCGAACAATTGCGAGGTCAATAATAAGTTCCGCCTGAACTGATCAAATCTACCACATGTGGCTAATATTCTTTCGACGAGATGTTTTCGTGGATAACGGGTCATTATTGTTGACATGTCCATATATAAACATATATCGGCTTAGTCTCATGTACTTTTAGGAATATAGGTGCACTTATATATTAGAATGAGTGGTGCAAACATGTGTATATATAAGCATTTATGATTATATAGTGTTTATATAAACTTAGAATTATGAAAGAACCCCTCAAGACACTTGCATGAAACCTCTATGAACAGTCAAAAGAAAGAATAGGACAGTGCAAGATGCCTTGACAAACAGACAATGGAGAGGATGTTAGGAAACATCACAACAACGGCTTTGATTGCGGATTCCATCAAAGTCTGGTCATGTATTGAGGAAAAAAGTCAACATCGATGACACCATTACCTGGCGATGGACTTTGAATGACGAGTACACTGCCAAATCAGCATATAGCGGCTTTTTTGCGGGAAGAACATGTTTTATCCCAGCAGGTGCATTTTGGTCTATTTGCGGGCTTTCCAAATGCAAAGATTTTGCTTGGCTGCAGTTACAAAATAGGATTTGGACCTCCAGCTGCTGTTACTTCTATCAACTGTGTTTTAGGAATCTAGAAACAACGCAACATCTCTTCAAAATTTGTTCGTTCACTAGACAAGTTTGGCAAGCCATTGTGCCTAAGATCTTCCATCTAGAGTTCAACAATATTACAACCCTGATGCATCGCTACTTGACTGGTGGTTGCGTGGCTTTACAGCTTGGAGAGAAGTCAAAAACAAAAGGGATGAAGTCGTTATTCCTGCTGGTTGCATGGGAAATTTGGTGTGAGTAGAACCAGAGGGTCTTCAAGCAAGAAGAGTTGACCATCCCCCCAACTTCTCTGTAAGATCATCAAGGAGATTAAACTTTGGTGTATTTGTGGTGCATCAAATGTTCTGAGCTTATTGGCTTAAGAATTTTGGTTTGCGGCTAGGTGTTGTGTAACAAATTTGTACATAAACTTAACTTTTTCTAAATATAAAACAAGTAATGCTGGCCAGGTAGTTTTTTTTTATAAAAAAAAGCTGGTTACGGTGTGTTTGTTTTCTGATCTAGCCTCGATGGTTTAGTCAACCTGGCTTGGTTGATCCTGCATTGCATGTGAAACATCATTGTGTTTGGTTTTAGTCATGTTTCCCTAACCAAGCTCACTTGAGAAGTTGCTTGCTTGCCTGCATATTCGCTTGACCCTTGTCAAAACAAAGCACCTGCTTCATATTTTTCTGCTCGCCCTAGTCAAGCCCACTCACTGCCGACAGGAAATTTGCCTAGTGTCAAAAACACTCGGTAAGGGGTGTAAAACACTTTTCATTTGAATAAGCTCGCTGCTCCCTTTTTGCATCTTGCACAACTGGCCCTTGTGCCGACGCAGCTAAGCAAACTAAGTGTACCTGCATGAGAACATCCTAGGCCAAGCTGAATACAACCTAGCGCGATACGGGGGCCAAAAAAGAAAAGAGTCGAGTGTTGGGTCAATGGGCCCATGCATATCAGCTGAGAGATACAGAAACTAAATGATGAGATAGGTAGAAGATGGCTAAAAAATAAAAATCTGATTTGCCATGCATGGGCAATATGTTAGTATAGTAACTAATAAAATGGTAAAAAAAAACCAGCTAAATAGTGACCGCAATTTAGAGTTTTAGACATGCCGATCCATGTCAAGTTGACTATAATAGACAAGCTGACAAACTGTGTTGCAGGGTTTGTCGGATATGTTGACTATATTTTTAATTATACTCCTTTTGTTCTCTATTATAAGGGATTTTCTTGTAACGTTTGACCATCTCTCTTATTAAAAAAAATTAAAAGTAGTATTTATTTTTTATTATTTACTTTATATATACATATACGCTAAATTTTTGAATAAACGAATGTCCAAATTTTGCAAGTGAATAGGCAGAATCCCTGATATTATAGGACGGAGGGAGTAGTAGATTAGCCTGAAAGAATAGATCACGTATGTTACAACTTCTTAACAGTTAATTTTGATACTAGATTTAAATAAAATACCAAATTAATTAAAAATAATTTCGAATTTTTTTGTTTTCTGTGTTGTTTTTTGAATTTTTGAATCAATAAGTATCTTAGATGTTGAGTTAATTACATACCTGCCATTATAACTTTCACGGTTTTATAATTGGTATGTTTCATAATTTAGTATTTTCGAAATTAAAATATGGAGTTTTGCATAGGATATAATTATTTGTTTTTAAAACTTTTTTATTTGCAAAATTAGATTTAAAACAATTTGTAACTATTCTAGCTAGAGTTTGTTGATTTTCTTGTTTTATCCAAGTGAAAATTTTAAAAAATCGATACCGCTAGTTTTATGTTTATTTAACAAAAACTCTAGAATAATCTACTATTGTGATAGTATAATATATATATAATCAATGGTCAGATATCTAATCTCGTATTTTGAGCTAAGAGTAAGGTTGACTAATATCTAAAACGTTACTTGGGGGAGGTTTGGTTGGCCACCATATTTTGTCTAAGGTTGCCACAACTCAAGTTAGTCAAATTTAGTTAGACTGGGTGCTTGTTTAGTTCATGCTGTCCTCCAATATAAGTGATTTTAATTTTTGGATCGCAACTTTGACCATTCATCTTATTTAAAAATTTATTGCGAATATTAAAAATTATAAGTTATGATTAAAGTACTATTAACAATAAAATATATCATAAATTAAATAAATAATACTTTTAAATTTTTTAAATAAGACGAATGGTCAAAGTTATATTCCAAAAGTCAAAATCCCTTACATTGGGGGACGAAGAAAGTAGGTAGGATCCATATGCGATTGAGACAAAAAGTGTGACAAAAATGGTTTATTGCTAGCCAAAATGCGAGTTTAATTTCGTTGGCCATAATTTAAGCTAGTTAGCTAAAAAATTATGGCAAACATGACGAATCAAGTCACTCAGTCAAATAGCCCCTCGGCATTTTCATTTTTATGACAAATAAGGACACCAATTTTATTGGAAAACAGCTAGAACCTACAGTATTTAGAACAAAACAGGAGTACAAAGTTGCTTGTCCAGCTCCACCACTTCTGCACATGTTGCGCAATACTCTAGGGAGTACTGTATTTTCCCATGCGTTCCTGGTGAAAGCCATGACCTGCTACTGCGAGACATGTACGCTAGCCTAGCGTACATGTAGGTCGGAGGAGTCCATGAGCTTGTAGATCGGAGCGAGTAGGAGTGCAGGGGGCACAAAGCTATTTCCGGCGGCTTTATTCGGAGCGGCCGCCGCCGGCAATGGTGGTGCCGCTGCTACCACCGGCATCGGGCTTCTTCCTGTGGTGCTCTCTATCATGGTCCCATCGCCCATGGCGACTGCGGCGGAGCCAGGAAGACGCTGCCGGCGGCGACGGCATAGTTCTCTCGTATCCTGGAGCTGCGGTGTGGAGTTGGACTGAGTCCATGGATTGATCTATGGATTGTGGTGATACAGAGTGGTGGGTTGGGTTGGATTGGATTTAGAAAGGAATGGTGTGGATTGGATTGGGTGGAAAAATAAATTGTTTTGCCTTGGGTTGGGCTGGATGCGGTGCGGACTCCAGCCCACTGGCAGGTTTGACGCTAGGGAGTCCGGACATCAGATCGTTTAGATCGGACACGGTGGTGGGTCCCATCAGCCGACCGAGCAACCGCCCACCAGTCACCCTCCCGTCTCCACCTGTCAGCATCATTCGCCGACTCGAATAGGCCCCACATGTCGTCTACCATCACCTGCTCCCTCCCCGACCGTTACATTCAAACGCGCCCATCCGACCGTTACCCACATAAAAAAAGGACACACTTCGACAACAACGAATCAACGATTCCCCCTCCGATTCCCACCACCACCATTCTGATCCACTCTGCTCGTCGTGTCTGTCCACCGTGCCGCGCTCCACATTATACCACCTCGGAATCCCACGGGCACCACACGCCCCACATAATCCCATGACCCGGATTCCTCCCCGCCAACATCGTCCATGGCCGCCGTCATCCTCCTCGCCGCCGTCCTCTTACCTCTCCTTCTAACGCCGGCGGAGTCAGCGAGGGGTAGTAGTAATAATGTCAGCTTCGACTCGGCGGCGCTGTCCTTCTCCGACCTGACGCTGCTCGGGGACTCGTTCCTGCGGAACGGCTCCGTCGGCCTGACGCGCGACACCGGCGTGCCGTCGTCGTCCGCCGGCAGCGTGCTCTGCAGCCGCGCCGTCGCGTTCGGCAATGGATCGTCGTTCGCGGCGAGGTTCTCGTTCGTCATCGCCGAGCAGAACGCCGGCGCCACCGGCGGCGATGGCATCGCCTTCTTCATCTCCCCCGACCGCGCCACGCTCGGCGCCACCGGCGGCTACCTCGGCCTCTTCAACTCCTCTGTTAAAAGCAACAGCTCCGCCGCCGCTGCCATTGTCGCCGTCGAGTTCGACACGATGCTGAACGAGGAGTTCGGCGACCAGAGCGACAACCACGTCGGGGTTGACCTCGGCTCGCCGGCGTCCGTCAGCGCCGTCGACCTCGCCGCATTTGGCGTCGTTCTCAATAGCGGCAACCTCACCACGGCGTGGATCGACTACCACGGCAGGGAACACCGTCTCCAAGTGTCCCTCGGCTACTCCGCCGCTAAGCCGGCGAAGCCCGTCCTCTCTGTCGCCGTCGACCTCTCTCCTTATCTCAGAGACGCCATGTACGTCGGTTTCTCGGCGTCCACGGAAGGGAGCACACAGCAGCACACCATCAAGGAATGGACGTTCCAGACGTTCGGCTTCCCGTCGACAACCAACTCCTCCACCACCAGCAACGCCTCGCCGCAAGCCGCCGTCCTCGGTGATACAGCCTCGGGCGCCGCCGCCTCACGCAAGAAGAGATTCGGGCTCGCCGTCACCATCCTCGGCCCCGTGGCGCTCGCCGTGTCGTTCGTGTTCTTCGCTTGGGTGTCAATCAAGAAGCTAATCGAGATCACTTCCCGGAAGGACACCGGATTCTTGCCGGATTTGGTGAAGGGGCCGAGGAAATTCAGCCACAAGGAGCTCAGCGCAGCCACCAGGGGATTCCACTCGAGCAGAGTGATCGGCAAGGGCGCGTTCGGGACAGTCTACAAGGCAGTGATGCCATCCACGGCTACCGCCTACGCTGTGAAGCGGTCAACGCAGGCGCACCAGAGCCGGAGCGAGTTCGTGGCCGAGCTCTCCGTAATCGCCTGCCTCCGCCACAAGAATCTGGTCCAGCTCGAGGGGTGGTGCGACGAGAAGGGCGAGTTGCTACTAGTGTACGAGTACATGCCCAACGGCAGCCTGGACAAGGCGCTGTACGGCGAGCCGTGCACGCTGTCGTGGGCCGAGCGGTACACGGTGGCCTCCGGCATCGCGTCGGTGCTCTCCTACCTCCACCAGGAGTGCGAGCAGCGGGTGATCCACCGCGACATCAAGACAAGCAACATTCTGCTCGACGCCAGCCTGCGCCCGCGCCTCGGCGACTTCGGGCTCGCGAGGCTCATGGACCACAACAAGAGCCCCGTCTCCACGCTCACGGCCGGCACAATGGGCTACCTCGCGCCGGAGTATCTCCAGTCCGGCAAGGCTACCGAGCAGACCGACGTGTTCAGCTACGGCGTCGTCGTGCTCGAGGTCTGCTGCGGCCGCCGCCCCATCGACAAGGACGACGGCGGCGGTGGCGCGGGCAAGAACGTCAACCTGGTCGACTGGGTGTGGCGCTTGCACGGCGAGGACCGTCTCATCGACGCCGCCGACCCACGCCTCGCCGGCTCGTTCGACCGCGACGAGATGCTCCGCCTGCTGCTCGTCGGCCTCGGCTGCGCGAACCCCAATTGCGACGAGCGGCCGGCGATGCGGCGCGTGGTGCAGATACTGAACCGCGAGGCCGAGCCGGTGGCCGTGCCGCGGAAGAAGCCGCTGCTCGTGTTCAGCTCCAGCGCGTCGATGAAGCTGCAGGAGATCGCCTTCTCCTGCGGCGACGAGGTCCGCGGCGGCCTTCCGGCGGCGGTGGCCACGTCACCGAAGTCTGAGGGCGGCGACATTGAACGCTAGCTCATGAGTCATGTGAACTAATCACTAAAGCAGAGCAAAGGCAACTACAGAGTATTACTATGAATTACTACTAGTGTGATTCTTATACATGATTGATTGGTTGTTCTTGTGATGTGCTTATAAGGGGAATATAGGTAATAATCCCCGCAGTTGTACGAGTTTTGAAATACTTAATACATCTACCACTACCAAGGTGTGTTTCTGCATAATTCAGATATCTATTGTGGAATATTGGTGTTTTCTGTTCGAAATTTGTGGGGAAACATAATGAGCAGAAAATACAGTATCAGAGTTGAATTTTAACTCGCTGGCAGGGTATGCTGGGGCCTGGGGGTATGCTAGGAGTTGAATTTTAACTTCGGCCAACCCAACCCAGTTCCATTGTCAACTCTACTTTATCATTACATCTTTGCAATAAAATAACTATGTTGCCAAGTCACGGCCAACTAAACAAATGAGCAAATGGCTGGAAAAATCTTTTAAAATCTTTAGGACGTACTGTCGTTTCTTCCATGTTATTAAGAAAATAAAAAAAACTTATGTTTTTAAGGTTGTAGTACTCCCTCCATCATTTAATATAAGTCGTCCTTATTTTTCACAAAGTCAATATTGAAAACTTTTGACTAATAGTTAAACTAACTATATTGATGTTTAGTGTTATGCATATAACATCATTAGATTTGTATTTAAATGTGTTTTTCGTGATGTAAATTTTATAGTTTTATTATTT
Organism: Leersia perrieri; assembly: GCA_000325765.3. Taxonomy (NCBI): domain Eukaryota; kingdom Viridiplantae; phylum Streptophyta; class Magnoliopsida; order Poales; family Poaceae; genus Leersia; species Leersia perrieri. The sequence goes on from CM002484.1 coordinate 7,504,011, forward strand.
TGTATGGAATGAATTAATGGTTAAAGTAAAGTATTGTAAACCGTATACAATTAAAATATGCTTTGTATTTAAGGTCGGAGGGAGTATGATATATCGCTAAAAAATTATGCAAATTTAAACCTGAACTATACTTGTAATGAAAAGAACAGACTTTAATCAACTTGTATGCCTAAAATGCTATTGACAAACACCGAAGTCCCAGAAATACCATCGAAAAGTGACTGTCCTATAAATGATATTGCCGTTTGGATTTGGTTAGCATTTTTTTCGTTGTGCTATAGGGCGAACAATGTATTTAATCACTTAGGGTGAACGGAGAATGCATTGTTCCACCCCGCACCATTAAATGTACTGTTTATCCTATAGCACTAATGGAGAAATCCTAGCGGAACCCCAAATGACGATGATATTTCTAGAGCAAAGTCACTTATAAAATGACATTTCCGAGAACTTGCATTTGTTGATAGTATTTCTAGGAGTTAGATGTTTGTCAAATGCATTTTTTAGGTTTTCTTCTAAAATTATGGTCATATTCAACACAGTGGAAATTCAGCTATCTGATAAAAAAGGGCTATTAATTAAGAATACTCCTTTTTATCTTTTATATTACATTGGTTAGCTCAATACATTTGTATGTGGAGGGAGTAGTAGAAGTATAGGAAGAAACCAGATAAACTTGTCCTCTTACATTTCAAACTAGCTACGGAGCAACGGGTTCCATTGATGATCGTTGTTCCCTGATCCCATTGCGACATTTGGGAAGCGTGTGCCATTGTGCTCACCAGCATGCATGGGCCATTCCTCGTGGTGCTCCGGCGGCCGGTCCAAGATCCCCGCATGCGTCAGTAGCGCCCAGAGATGTGTAATGAGCTCGATCGCCGCCGGTGGCTAACCTCTGGACGTGCGCGGTGGCGTTGTCGGCCGGGCTGATGTACAGGATGAGGTTGATCCACACATCGGCCAGCACCCTCCGCAGCTTGTCCGTGTTGGTCGTCTCTATCAGCCTCGCGCAGAGGTGCGCGCTGTCGGCGAGTACAGCGTCGCTCTCGTCCTTCATCGCCTCCTCATCAGCCGCCGAGTACTTGAGCATCTCCCGGTATATGTCGGCCTTGGAGCTGCACCCGGCAAGGTACCCCTGGTCACGCAGGAGAATCGAGTCGAAGAGTAGCCGCGCGTCGTACGTAGGTCCGGCCGGAGAGAAGCTCAGGCGCGGAGGAGACGAGATAGGCGCAGTACCTCGAGAGCGTGGCGGCGACGTGCCTGTCCTCAAGCACGTCGGCCTCGCTGCTTGTGCATCCGGGGGAGAATTCGCATAGCGTGGTGGCGATGTGCCAGACGAGCACCTTGTGTACGTGCGATCGACTGTCCGGCCGAGCAACCCCATCCGAGCTGCTGCAACAAGTTGTGCTCCTGCAGCGACGACCACACGTTGGACAGCTCGCCCCTGTTCCTTTTGGGGTGTGTTTGATTTTAGGATGATTCGGAATGAGTCAGCTCCGTTCCAGTTTTTTAGGGTGCTTATTTGGTTTAAAGAGATGGAACAAACCTATTTTTTTGTTTGGTACAAGGGATATGGACTGAATAGGGTGGAATGGGTTTAACACCGTCACCGCATTCCGTCATCATCGTCGTCGCCAGTGGCTAGCCACGGATCCCCATCCACCACCGATGCGCGCGTGCAGAGGAGCTCGACCAGCGCGCAGTGCGGCGCTGATTGCGGACGGGGCGAAGAAGCTATGGGGTTGACGGATCTATGGGGCGGAGGAGCTACAGGACCGGTGGATCTATGGGGGCGGAGGAGCTGTGGGGCCGGCAAATCTATGGGGGCGGAGGAGCGGCGGATCGGTGGCGGAGCTGGCAGATCTGTAGGGCGGCGGCGGAGCTGCGGGGCCGGCAGCCGAAGGGGGCGAGGAGGAGCTGCGGGGCCGGCGACCGGAGGGGACGGGGAGGATCCGCGGGGCGATAACGAAGCTGCGAGGCCGGCGGCCATAGTGGACGGGGAGGAGCTATGGGCCGACGGGGTGGGGCAGAGCTGTGGCCAGAGGCAGGGACGAAGCTCGGCGTTGCCTCCTGGCGGGTGGAATCGGTAACGACGTGAGCTCCTGTCCATGTGGGTCGGCCTCATCCGCCACTTTTTGCCGGATGGGGAGAACCTGAATCTAGAGGGAATATTCTCTTTCAGGGTTAGACTCATCTTACCCATTCCTCTAACCAAATATGCTAAAAAGTAGGTTCATCCAGTGCCAACCCATCGCAACCCACCGACCAAACACATCCTTGAGGACTTCCAGGAGGGCGTCCTTGACGGAATCCGGCAGCGGGACCGGCCTGCCGGCGGCAGACGTGTTGAGATCGGAGAAGGAGCAGCAGCAGTAATATGGCGGAGGCGATTGGTGGCGGCGGACGCAATCCTGTATTCCTGTCTGATTGGCGGAGGCGATTGGCGGCCGCGGACGCAATCCTGTATTTCTATCTGATTGGCGTAGTAAACTACCGTACTCGTATATGTTCTTGTGTTGTGCGAGTAGAGAGATTTTTAACACTCTTGTGTGGAGTGGAATAATAATATAAAAACCCCAAAAGCTGGTATCCAGGCAGCACAAAATGTAAATACTTCCTCTGTCCCTAGATCTAAGAGATTTTGCCTATTTATTTGCAACTTTAACCACTTGTCTTATTTAAAAAATTATTGTAAATATAAAAAATGATAAATACTTTTAATAATAAAGTAAATTATAAATAAAATAAATAATACTTTTAAAATTTTGTGAATAAGACAAATGATCAAAATTAGAAGGATAAAGTCAAAATCCCTTAAATTTGGAGACGGAGGTAGTAACCTGTAACGTGGAACTATGTGCGTTTCTCGTCTCGGGAATGTCGTTCCCGTATTGGGAACGTGGGAACATTTGCTGCTTTGCATTTCTCCCATGTTAAAACCTAAAATAAACTAGCGTACCATGTTTCTCGATCCCGTTTCTCGTCCTGTGGATCCATGAACATCACTCACATAGCATAAAATGATTAAAATCTCTCTGGTTTTACATTATCTACTATCTGCTCTGTTCCCTGAAGTGTTCTGAATATCTTCAGTTTACTGTTGACCGTACGAAACATCACTTTCTTCAGTTTAGCCACAGAGAGAGAGAGAGAGATAGAGAGATTTGCTGACAATTTTTTCCCCCAAATTGGGCAAAATGAGGAACAATATATATACCTTCTCGATTAAAGTTTTGTAATGATTATTTCTGCCAGTTGGTCGTAGCAGATTATTATACTGCAAAACGAAAACTACACGCTCGACGACGCGAGTTTAGCAACCTGTACTTCACTGCCCACCTCTGCCGTGGCCGTTGCGTCGTTTTTCACAGCGGTGGCGCAGCAACAACGGCAGAGCCGGTGAAGGTTGAGAAGGTCCATGACCTCACGGCGGTCGGATGGGCACCTGCTGCTCCGGATGCAGAAGTGAAGCAGCAGGTGGGCGACGAGGTAGGCGACGATGACGGCCACGAGGGACAGCACGAACGCCGACGTCCTGACGCTCCGGCAGCCACCCGCGGCGAAGGCGCCGAGGAGGCCGAGCAGGTCCAGCGCCATGGCCGCCTGCAGCGCCCGCACCCTGTACCCGTGGAAGCTGAAGGTGCTGCTCAGCAGCAGCATGGTGATCACCAGCGACGCCACGAACGCCGTCGCGTTGCAGAAAAAGAACACGTTGTACCTCACGGGGTAGTGCGCCTGTTAAATCAATTTGACGACCACAGTTCACGTCATCACGTGAGTGAGTGTTATCATTTTCGCAAATCAAAAAAAGGAATCGAGGGTACCGATTGAAACGAAATTTCGAAAACTCCAGAAATTTCAGGAAATCTCAGACAAAAATGATTTTTTTTTTGGTAAAAACAAAAATGATTTTTCGACCGAAAAAATTTCCTATCGGGACCGAAATTCCTGAAATATCCAAAATTTCAGGAATTGCAAACACCATAATCAGTGTACTTACATGGCAATAGCAGACAAATCGATCAATTTGCGGACAAATAATTAATGTTTTGAAACCTGGAGAATGGGGTCGCCGGCGACGTGGCCGTCGGTGTCGTCGGCCCAGACACCGCCGGGCGGGCTGAGGCCGGCGTTGTAGGTGACGGTGGCGGCGAGGATGGCGAGCAGGAGGAGGCACTTGTGCATCTTCTCGAGAATACCCTTGTTATGCTCTCGCTCATGGTCCGCCGATGACGAACCGCCGTGCGCCGTCGCCTCCATGGTCAGTGTATATTTGGGGCCATATTCATGCGACGATCAAACAATATGTTTAATGTTGGCTAGTTTTGGCAGGCTTTATGGTGCATTCGTTCTTGTGACGTAGGGATAAAGAGAAGTACTAGGTTCCATAGTTGTTTGGTGAGTTTTGCAGCTGGCGCATTAGCTGCTTACATCGATGTGTGACATGCTAATCAAGGCAGGAATGTGCGTTTCAAGTGTATGGAGGTTGCCGGCAGACGTCTTGTCTATACTCCAAGAATTTTGAGAGGTTCAAATGTCGTCTACGAATTGGAAGGAGAACTTTCTGACAGTGTAATAAACAACCATGCATTTCATCAGTGAGAATTCATCAAAAAGAAAAAACAGTTTACAACTCAACAATCTAAAAAAGTCGATCAAATTTTTAGAGCGCGGATAACATTGAGATTCGTGGTCAGCCCTAATTAAACACCACTACTAAAGAAACAATTTTTCATACGGGCATGTATGGCCTTTGCATACGGCTAGCCCACCCGTATGCAACGTTGGGTATGCATTTTGCATATGGGCGAATGCCTGTATGAGAATATCAATTATCGCATACAACAAAATAGACACCCGTGTGCAATAGATTTTTGTCAAAAAAAAAAAAAAATCTACCCAAACTCGTTGCCGCCGGTCATTGGCCATCAGGGCCTCCGTTGACGGATCCGTCACTCCTGATAAAAGCAGGGGCAGATCTACCGCTCCCGCTGCTACATCTGTCTGCCACCATCGTCGTCGCCGTCATTGAGGCCTCCGTGAGCAAATCCACTGCTCTTGCTCCTGTGGTCGTTACCATATGTCGGTGATATGGGTCCGGGGGTATGCTGAGAATGCGACGTGTGCATGAAGGGACGCATTTACGTAAGCGCCACACAATGGTAGAATACTTGAATCACCCTAGAAGGATCGGGCCACGGACGGCCACGTGGCCACCCCGAGGGGGTCAGGCCCGGGGGCTACCCGGAGGCCATTGTCGCTCCAGGGAAGGGGTTCGGAAGTACCCGGACCCTGGCCGCGCCATCCCGCACCTCTCCCGTGAGAGGGGCGAGCCCAACTACCAATTGCTCAATTCAACACAGGAATAGTGCTCAGTCACTGCCCGTTGCATTTAATGCGAAGTGAGGCGCGTCTGTCAGAGCATCATCATCATCATCTTTTCGCATGGGACGGAGGGAAAGCAGGGTCTCTAGCCTGTGACCGTGAACTGACCGCGCGGTCAAAGACACACGCTCCTCATCACGCCCGGTCACCGACGCATTTAATGCGTCGGACGGCTGCGTGGGAGAGAGGCAGAGAGGGTTTGGTGTATGATGGCACCCCTGGCCTAGTTGGTGGCCCGCTGATAGGTAGGCCCCACGGGGGGTTAGGTAGGTTGACCATACACCTCATTAGCAGCATGGAGGCCACGCTACCCGTCTTTCATCACCAACTATCGCAACGTGGCGACATGAGCAGAAGAGGGGGGCATGACCCCTGACAAGACAAAACAAGAGCTGCTCCATGGTGTTAATAGTGGAGTTGGAAAATCCAGAACTACTGTGGTGTCCCCTTGCACTATAAAAGGAGGTCCTGGTCCTTCATAGAGGGGGATGATGATTCGGAGGTTGGATTCTAGCCAAGAAAATCACACGTCTGCCCCATAACCTTTAGCACACCTCAATCATCAGCTCTAGCCCCACTCAGGAGAGAACTTCTCCTTGTAATTTTTCATCCACCATATCAACAACAAGAACAGGAGTAGGGTATTACGCTTCCCCGGTGGCCCGAACCTGTATAAATCTCGGTGTCTTCTGTGCTTAGCAGGATTTTCCTTCCTGCCCGCCTTCTTCTTCCCCTTAACTCAGGCCTTGGTCTACCGCACCCCTGTGCCGACCCCGGGATCCCTGCGTGTCGAGCACACGCATCGACACCGTGGATCTGGCCTCTACCGCCACTCCTGTGCTTGGAGCAGAGCTGTCGGATCCAACCAAGGCCAGTGGTGGTGCCGCGCCTAGGGCTCTGCCACTAGATCTGGTGAACCGCTCCTCACCGCCCCCATGGCCATCATTCTAGCTCTCGCTTCGACGTGCCCGCTGCCCAATTAGGCCTTCCGAGGGTGGCGCCGCTAGATCCGGTCATGTGGGCTCGCAGCTACTATCATTTCCAAGCGCCATCGTTGTCGCCGCTCCACTTTCTCCGTCGTTTCCGCACGCTAACTGTGGATGGAGAGTGTGAGAGTTAGTGAAGAGAGTAAGAGTGAGAGGAGTTGTATGAGTGAGCGAGAGTTAGAGGAGAGGTAGAAGATAAGGTGAGATGGACAGATAAGGATGTGGTCTAGTTGTGGTGTATTATTTTGCAGGTGGGTTTCTTAATAGGTCCATCCATGAAAATATGTCTATTTTTAAGGGTGGACATATTAAGAGGTCCGCTTGCAAAAATAATTTTCACATACTGGCCATGGCATATATCCCGCTTACATTATTACATGCGGGCCATAATTCTGCCGTCATGTAATCTTAGAGGGGTGTATACAAAATTGTTTTATGAGGAAACCCACACTCTAAACCCCCTATGTTGTCTATGCTTCCGCTTCATGAGGCCATCATAGGAGAGGAAGAGAAGGGCCGAGAACACATGACAAAAGTCCCGTGCAAGAATAAGATTCATAAATTGGACTAATATTAATTTCTGACAAATTTTAGATATTTGAAGTATTGAAATCCTAGGACTAAATGAACTTCAGTCATTGATCTGGGTTCAAAATTCAAACATCCCCATTTTAATCATAGTACAATACTTGATAAATATATTTCGCACGATGAATGATATTAATCATTGTTAAGCAAAACGGAGTGACTCTACCGTGGGATATGATGCGAGTGATCCCGGTGACTTTTCCATTTGGAACCATCCAGATTGTGGATACCTTGATTTGAAATCTAGTGACTAAGGCCCTGTTTGTTTCTACTTTAGATTACTATAATCGATTACTGATTCAAATTACTATAAGCTAGATTGTTATAAGTTAAAAGAGAAAAAGTTATGACCTGTTTGTTTTATAGATTATTAGAAGCTAAATTACTATATTTGCAAGTCTAAAGAAGGAGGGGTGGCATGATGAATAATTTTTTATCCAATAATCTGGAAAAAAAGCACATTTGAAGAAGAGATTATAGTAATCTGGATTACAGATTATAGTAAGTTGTCACAATAATCTAGTTGTTTGATTCATATTACTCCCAATAATCCAGAATACAATAATCTTAGGCGGAAACAAACATGGTCTAAGCCGCATCTTCTGTATATTAATATAGAACTGTGGTGTTGATATGTAAAATTGATACGTCAATATTATTAAATGTAAAATGATGCCCTCAATGTGCCACCGTGGTAAATTTTACCAGAGTATTAGTGCATAGCGATTATCTACTTCTTTTTTTTTGAAAGGGGTAGTGCATAGCGATTATCTACTTCTATTCATATGGGAATTGTTTACTTCATTACAAATTGCTAAAATCAACCGAACACAGTATTCAAGCACGCAAAATTTGTCAGGGGAACGCTATACAATCCTGAGTTCCTGACTCGAGAGAGAAATTATTTGATAAACCCAATAGCATACTATGTTCTATTTCTTGTGTTTATATCAGCTACTCGAAACTGATAATTTCAGATGAAAATAAGCAAGGCGGAAGGATTCACGGCCTCGTGGGCTCCCATCGTCCGTTGCTTAGTGTGCCACACCATGTTTAATTCCACCTGTGTATATTGAATGGCGATTCCATACTTTTTATTCATGGCAATTGCTTACTACTTCATTACAAATGGCTACAAATCAGCCGAAAGAACTAAAAAACCGCCCGGAGAACGCTACAATATCCTCACTGGATCCAGTCCACAGTGAGAAGTTATTTGATAAGCCCAATGACATCGACCCATATATGCGTGCGTGCGTGCAAAACGCCCAATGACATCGACCCATCACACACTGGTGCGAGATGCAACACCGATCCAGCACCCTCGAATCTCAATCGATCAGACGTCGTCGGCTCGAGGCTCCCCGCAATTACACAGGCAACAAGGACGTCGCTGCTTCCTACTCCCGGACGGCGCCGCCGACACTATGTTCCTCTGGCTAACGCGCTCCAGTTCGCCCTGCGCCTGCCGCGTCGCCTTGTCCACCACATCCCTCGGCACCGGGCACCAGTTCCTCTTCGCCAGGTTCAGCATGCACGGCGACATTCTCAGGATGAACTCGCAGGATTTCTCCAAAACCCTGCAACCAATCAATCAATCAATCAACAATTCATCATGCACCAGGCCAGATTGATTTGGAACAATATTGGTCGTGACCGGCGTATATACGACGTACTCTCCCATGGCGATGACGCAGGCGAAGGCGAACCCGGTGATGACGATGACGTAGACGCAGGAGGACATGAACCGCGTAGACCCAGCGACGTATGCGCCGATGAGGCTTGCGAGGTCGAGGAAAGTGGCGATCATGAGCGCCACCACCTTGGTCTCCGACCGGTAAAACCGCTTGCTCATGAGCAGCACGGTGATGACCAGCGACGTGACGAACGTGGTCGCGTTGAAGTAGTAGAACGTCTTGTACCTCACGGGGAACGTGAGACGCAGCACCGGGTTGCCGTCGTCGTTCCACCCACCGGGCGGGTTCAGCCCGGCCTGGTACGACACCGACGCCGCCACCGTCGCCACCACCATCAGCCACCCTCGCATCTCCCTGAACCACTTGTTCCGTAGCGCCACCGGGTCCTCGTTTTCCTCCGTGAGGATGATGAATCCCTGGAACGGCGCCGATGAGGAGGAGCCCGTGTGGCCGTGGGGAAGCGGCATGATCATCACCGGCATGCCGCGTTTGCCGGTGGGGATTAGGTCGACGGCCGCCGGAGCCGAGAGCTCGCCGGGGGGCACGTCGGAGACGGGGACGGCGCGGCCTGATCCGGAAGGCATCTTTGGCGACCGGCGGCGATCGACGACGCTGGGTTCGGTGCGCGCGGTGCACTATATGCGCGGTGTATGTGTCGTTTAAATAACGTAGAGTACGGGGGGTTTGTGATGTGAAGATGGGTTGCTATAATGAATGACGTCTATGCTACATGTGCATTGTTTGCTGTGCAAGCAAAGTAGCTTTTTTGTTACCACCTTTGGTGAAGACGACGAAAGGGTGCATATATGCCAATTCTTAAGATGGCAAGCAAGGAATTTTCCGATTGTTCGAGATGAAGAATTGTTCCTTCTACGTCCTAATTATGTGTGTATCCCATTCCATTTCACCTTTGTTTTGCCACGTACTCCATATCACTGACGTCTAGTCCCGACCGAATGTTTCAGAAAGGTATATTTAGACTCTCAAATTTTCATCTTGGATCAATTGTGCGTGTCGACCAGCACTGGCAAGTAGTTGCTCATTGCGTGCATATTTTGGTCTAGTATGTAATCACTCCTTGCGTTTCCATTTTACATTAACAGAATTGTAGAAGATAACAAAGGAACAACAGCAAGCAAATGTCATCTGTCAAATAAAGCCACTGATGAATGTAAAATAACTACCAACTTGTCAATGTTATATAGTCATGCCTTGTTCTTCCGAACCCATCTGGGATATCTAAGAAATGTAGCTTGCACCATTTTTTTTGAAAGGGAGCAACAGCATAGCTTGCACCATGAACTACTTGTTGATTTTAGGAAGAAAACTAGGCATACACACAAGCATTACTAAAAAACTGTATAAATTCAATCTTTTTATGAAAAATGAATATGTGGGAATCAATTCCTAAATAAAGACACATTGTAAGTTATAAGGACATTTGAAGCCATTTTTGACAAAACATTATACTGTTAACATCCTTCAAAGTTAGCATAATGATAGAAAAGAACTATATGCTCTTGCTGATCAGCCTATGAGAAAGAATTAATTGAGCAAACTAACCTTGCAGCCCATAAAAAAATTTTGTCTCAAGCTGCAAGGTCTTCTCAAATCAGAGCTTGCACTGTTAGCAAACTCCGGCTGCTGGGATCGATGGAGCTTCTGGTCCCAGCTATTGACCACACCACATGGGTCTGAGAAATTTGACAAAACATAGTGTGACATAACTCAGAAATTGAACAAACTTTCCATTAAAAAGAAAATTGGACAAAGACAAAACAAAAACAAAACTGACAAAGTTACTAAAATTTACTAGGTTCTGCTAGTTGATCACAAAATGCAATGACAACCCTAACAAATCAGAGAAACATCGTGTTACCAACAAAAACAATCATCATAAAACTTACAAATTAAACAAAAATAACAAATCTAACAAAACTGATAGAAGTTCTAACAAACCGATCTGATAAATCAAGCTGAACTAACAGAACTCAAAAGTCAAACTCAGATGTATAAGCCAAATCTGACAAAACAGGTTGATTGACAAGGTTAGAGATAAAAGGACAAACCTAAATATACTACTATATCCGTCTCAAAATACAGCCACACATACATTGGACTAGAAAATATTTCATTCGTCCAAAGGTAGGTATATTTTGAGACGGATGCATCCTTACCGTCCCAGTACCATCGAAAACAGGGCCTTTGCTGACGCCTCTTTACCAAACCAACTGCTAGAGGAGATCTGGTGTGTAAGCAACGGGCCGTCATGTGCCTTCATGGTCCACTGAAAGATCCGAACATCACGACAACGGATCCGTCTGGGCAGCAGCTAGGCCAAGGAACCGCCCCATCGAATCGAGATCTGATCTCTGGTGGTCAACTTTCCATCAACTTCGGCCAGCCGCTGTGCCCAGTCGGTCGCCGTCTTGTAGGCCGCCGGGCGACGCTCCCAACGCGCCACATGTTGCCGGCTGCCATCTACGCAGCCCCCACACTGCCGCCCACCATGTATTCACCATGGGCGCCGCACAAGCCGAAAACACGGACTGCCACTCGTGCCGCTACCCAAGCCGCTTCTACGCGCAGCCACTCGCCCGCAAGCTTGCGTCGCCGCCACCACGCGCCCTCCCGGCCGGCAGCCGGTGGCCAGATCTAGCCGCGGGGGACCCGGATCTGGGCGCCCACACCGGCCACGGACAGGGGAGGACATAGGAAGCGAGAGGCGGTGGTTGGCCTGCCTGCGCCAGCGGCAGAAATAGCCTCGCTGCAGTCGTCGTGGCCGACCGGCTTGGCCCATGGCCGGTTAGGTGGCGGCGCAGTGGGAGGAGGTGAGGAGGCGGGACCGCAGCTCGCCAAGAAGAAAACTTTGTGTGCCCTCTCGCATGCATGTGTATATAGGCAGCAGGAGTATATATTTCTGAAATTATCTACTGGCCAGAATGCCAGATGGATCGATCGATAAGCAAGCACATAGGAATGATGTGGTGTTGATCCAGTTGTAGCCGAAGACATCGATGACACGGAAGTCGTCCGGATGGTCGATGGAACAAAGAAACGAGCTTTCTCTGACGAAATCGATGACGCTCAGCTCACCAAAGTCGCATGAGGAAGAGCCTGAGATGGCTGAGCCGGCCGGGCAGGCTCGAACAGGAACTGCGGCGTTTATGGGCACTGCTCCTCATTAGCATCCATCGAGATCTCCTCATGATGATCGAACTGCATCAAGTTCACATGATCATAAAATACACTCTCACACACATCGGTCTACACGTGTCAACAACAAATGCATGCAACACATAGTATGTTACACACCATGCCCGATCTTTGTCACACACAAACACACACAGAGATCTTGCTCTTTGTCACACACACAAAGATCTTGCTCTCTCTCTCACACACACAGAGACACAGACACAGACACAGACACACACACAAGCACACATGATGGAAGTTAATTAAGCCTAGCTTAAAGAAGCTGGGGTTGTTGATGGTGTTGATCCAGTTGTGACCGAAGATATCAATGACATGGAAGTCATCTGGATGGTAGATGGAAGATAGAAAAGAACTTCCTCTGACGCAATCGGCGATGCTCAAGTCGCCGAGGTTACCCGTGATGTTGTGCATGAGCAAGAGTCTGAGATGGCTGAGCCGGCCAGGTAGCCTCGAACGAGAACTACGGTGCTTGTGGGCACTGCTCCTGATTAGCATCCATCGAGATCTCCTCAGGATGATCGAACTACATCAAGTTCACATGATCTTAAAATACACTCTCACACACATCGGTCTACACGTGTCAACAACAAATGCATGCAACACATAGTATGTTACACACCATGCCCGCTCTTTGTCACACACAAACACACACACACAGATCTTGCTCTTTGTCACATACACACACACACAAGCACACATGATGGAAGTTAATTAAGCCTAGCTTAAAGAAGCTGGGGATGTTGATGGTGTGGATCCAGTTGTGACCGAAGACATCAATGACACGGAAGTCGTCTGGGTGGTAGATGGAAGAAAGAAAAGAACTTCCTCTGACGAAATCGGCAATGCTCATCTCGCCGAGGTTACCCGTGATGTTGTGCATGAGGAAGAACCTGAGATGGTTAGACAGCCGGGCACTGCCTCAAACAGGAACTTGTGGTGTTTGTGGGTACTGCCATGATGCCAACCTCTGTAACTCCCGACAGCCAAACACGCACGCATCACCAGACGGCCCTGGCGAGATCCATTGCCTCTGCGACATATCTAGCCAAGCCACCACCGGATCCGTGCGAGGTGTCGCTGAATGCTTCCGCTCGACACTGTGATGTTGTAGCCTTCGCGCTCCCCCACCGGCACCACTGCCTCCACAACCTACGTGCCGCCGTGCCACAACAACTACCGTGACGCTAGTTGGAGCCACGGATCCGGCCTCGGTAGCGTTGGATCTGGCTGCTGTCGTCCACACCACTACACCTACATCCACTCAGCTTCGACATTCCCCGTCGTCGTGAACGCGAGAGAAGGGGAGAGGACCCCATCACCATGCCATTATGGCCGTTCGGCATTGCCGGTGGCTGCTAGGGAGACGGCGAGGCAGAGAGAAGGAGGAGAGGGTGGCGAGCGCCTCGGTCACCGCCTGTGTCTCCTCGGGAGGGGCGGCACAAGGGCTGGGTCTAGCTGCACTTAACAATTTCTAGCTGACTTAGCTATCTGGTGTAATCCACATCGTAAAAAAAGGACATGTATGCTAGCTGCAAACTAATTTGTTCGAATCAGGAAGGCAGAAACAAATTTATTTTTAAGATAACTTTATGCTGCCTAGCAACTAGTGACCTGCAGAAATAAAAGTGCAAAACGAACTACCAGCTCAGCCAATAGAACTTAAATATCCAGATGAACCTCATCCATCATAACCAAAAGAAAAAAAAAGCAGGAATAGTAATGGTAAATGAAGCTTCGATCTTGTCCATAAAAATCAGTCTTTTATAATAAGAATCCATAAAAACAGTACTATAACATTTGCATGAACCTCAGCACGCATGCATGTCCACACAGGCAAGAGTATATATAACTTGCATCCTCTACTAGCCAGATAGATCGACACCCAAGCACACATGAAGCTTAAAGAAGCTGGAGGTTTTTAATGGCGTTGATCAAGTTGTGTCCAAAAACATCGATGACACGGAAATCATCGGGGTGGTCGATGGAAGAAAGATATGAGCTTCCTCTGACGAAGTTGACGATGCTCAGCTCGTTGAGGTCACCAGTGAAGTTGCGCATGAGAAAGAACCTAAGACGGCTGAGACGGCCAGGCACTGCCTCGAACAGCAACTGTGGTGTTTGCAGGTACTGCTCCCGATTAACATCCGTGGAGATCTCCTCAGGATGATCCAACTGCATCAAGTTCACATGATATCATCAGTAGCACGTATAAGTAATTAATTGCACATATATGCATATAGGAATATATGGCATCTATATATTATCTTAATAAAGTAATAGAAAAGGAAGCCTTTATGTTTTCTCTTAAAGCCTAGAAATTCCGACATTAATTGAAAAAAGAAAATTATAGACCAATGATTAAGAAAGATGTGTCAAAATTATAATGGTGTAGATTGAATGAAAGTGTCCATGTAGAAAAACTATTGACATAGATAAAAAAATTTGAATAAAAAGATACCATCTACCCGTACATACATATATGGATTTGTATCCTCTAACATTATTATACTGATGTCAAGTGCTTGTCCGAGTAGGGAGATTTGTTTTCTATGGAGAAAGGAAAAAGAAGAAAAGAAAAACCAAACACTACTGTGTCCGGTTCAGATTTTGATGCCAATTATAAAAGTGCTTGTGCATCATGCTACCAATAATGTGTAAGCATGTAAACATGTCCACACAGATATATTGTGTGTTGAACTTAGAATTTACGATTTTGACTGAGAGAAAATGCTGAAAATAAACTAATGTTTTGTTTAAAAGAAATTCATTGTAAACCCCTTAATCACTTAATATACAAATAAAAGAAAGTATATGATTAGTAAAAATACCAATATACGAGCATATGTCAAAATCATTTAATGACAAATAAAACTTTAATATAAATGATAATCATACCACCCACAAATTTTGAAGAAAAATATATATGCTTGGTTTAAAATAAAATGTAAAAAATAGTGTTGAACAGATATAACTATGTCAATGGATTAGACTGTAATGCTAATGGCATATTTCTTTTCACTTATTTTTATTATAATCTAGATTATTAAGCTAGATTATTAAAAGGTAGTGAAGAATTAGCGGTGAGCTATTTGTTTTGGAGGTTTGGATTACTGGGTTTCAAGGCTAAAGTCTAGAGTGGGTGGCAACATGGATGAATACTTTATAATATATACGGGTAATTTGGCTTGGAGGAGCTTATATGGTAATTTGCTCCATAGATTATAATAAGTTGTATCGACGTGATATTTGTTTCATATTACTTCTAATAGTTTAACTATAGTCATAGCCATAAGTAAAACAAGCGAGACGTAAGCTAGTTGTATTGTATGTTCAATAAAGATCCAATCTAGCAGATATGCAAGGGTCGGCATGCTTGTGCCATACTAAAACAATAATTCTGAGGTATAAGTATATATACTTTGTCATCTTATATAAAAGAACAATTGTAGCTAGAAGTGACAAATGCTAGCTACAATCAGAATGAACTATGAAGAAGCATATAATTAAAAAAGGAACGAGAATCATTTGGATTAGATCAATCGAGGCATCATGATAGAATGGTAACACTAGTAAAGGTGTCATATTATTACATCGGACAAAAAAAAAGTTTAGGCATATACGAGAACCTACAACAAAAACAAAAAGTACTTGGATAGAAATAGAAATTTTTAAGAATATTATGAAAATAGAAAATGATTTTATACCATATATGGAAAGCTACATGCTTAAAAAAGATAAATATTCAAAAGTGGAGAGCAAGAATAGAGGTGGCAAAGTAGTAGAACACTTGGAGTGGGTGGGATTTGTTTGAAAAAACATAGAACTATAACCTGTCGATATTAAGATGTCAAGATGTGTAGTTGATTACTTAACATTTTTAACATAACTATGGATATGAACTATTGATATTTTTAAAACATAAAATAAATATATATCGTAGTTAGCTGCACAAACTACACGGGCCACCATACTAATAGTTTAGCTGATGAAGGGTGACAGGTATATATACCTCGTTTGTGATGTAAAGGTCCTCGAGGCATGGCGAACTGCGAAGGAGGCGAAGGACGATGCCTGCTTGGCCTTGGTTCGGCCACATTCCCTCCACTCTCAGAACCTCTATCCTCCATTCCGGCAGGTTCACATTGTCCACAATCTTCGGCAGATACTGCAAACATTGCAATTCCGATTGATTATATATACTCATTGCAGTTGCAGACCACCACAATTCACAATGGTGAACCATCGACTTTTAAACATATGTTTGACCATTCATTTTATTCAAAGTTTATATAAATGCAATTTATTTTGCTGCATAACATACCTCGATGGACCAACCGGAGATGGCGAGCTCGAGGAGGCCATGGAAGCCAGAAATGATGCGAGCCATGTTGGTGCCGACGCTGAGGAAGTACAAGGGCGCAAACATACGATAAAGCCGCACCTGGTCATCCATGAGCAAGCTCACCTTCCTCGCCACTAACCTCCTCAGGCCGCCGTTCTCCACGATCACCATGTTCCTCCCGGAGAACACGAACTCATCCACATTCGGTGCCGACACCTCGAATGGCACCAATCCGTACCCGGCGCTTCCGTCGAACACCACCCGCCGGAGCGCCTCGCCGCGGATGTTGATGCTGCCGGCATCGTCCTCCCTGTCTACCACCACGCAGTGAATCAGGTGAAGCAACTCCAGCGACGACTGGCACCCGTCCATCAGGTTCTGGAAGCTTGTCGAGCTGAACGCCGCATGCTCCAGACACAGCCGCCAGAGCGCCGGGAGATGGACGGCGCCAGCGTCCAGCCCCCGTGCGTTGCCGTGCACCATCAGGCGCAGGTCCACCAGCGTATCGCACCGGAACAGCGACGCCGGCGTGTGCACGATTGACTAGTAGGTGACGGAGGCGTCGAGCTGGTAGGTGTCCATGCCCCTCCACGCGGTACGCAGCCTCCTCGATAGCGTGGAGATGCGCACGGCATCAAGGAGGGGAAGGAGCATCAGGATGCACTGCAGGATGCACACAGGCAGATCATCCATGGACGCCATTTGTTCAACTAGCTCCTGTCAACACATGCAACAAAATCAGAAATTTCATAATTAATGTAATCTATGATTGGTGCATGACAAATTTAAGCAAAGCAAGAAGACATTGTGACACACTGAAAAACTAGAAGAAAAAAAAAAGAGAAAAGAACTACTAGCTACTGCTAGTGGATGAGAGTTAATTAACAGGGGTCTAAAGTACGATAAGCTTGAGATGAACTACTAGTTGCTGTTTTGGGCTTGGGCCAAAGCTATATAGCTAGTATCAATGCATCATCTAATCAAGCCCAAGCTTAAGAACTTAATGCTAGATTATTGAGAGGTTGCACAGGCTTACAGACCAGTTTGATTAAATTATTGAGTGGGTTATTACCAGATTATCTTGGCATGTGTAGCACTGCATAAAACCTTTTAGCCAAACGGCAAACAAAGTGCTATAGAGTTGTAGTGTAGATAGCTAGTTGTGGTTTGGGTTGGGCCTAGGACCCTAGTCCCTGGGCATATGTATATATAGGTAATGATGTATCTACAATTTATCTATCATAACCAAGAATTATCTTATCACAACACTTACAGTCTTTAACGACAATTTCGATATGACTTTTGTAACGGTGAATTTTTATATAGTATAATCTAAAGATGCAGGGTGCCTAGTAGCCTTGCCATAACACACATAGTCGATTTTGCCAAAAAAAAAAAAGAAGAAGATCTTTCATCTAAATGAACTTGTTCCGTCAATCTCGTGCTAGGGTTGATCCAGCCATACATCCGCATGACCAATGTACCCATAGGCATGGAATGATGCATGGAATCATCAGGTTAGTTGACTGAGAATGGACAATCTAGCAGATCAGAACACAAAATTCCTATATGCATATCCCATTATGAGCTCTTCGTGCCATTGCCACCTTGTCATCATGCCCCCTCACCCCTGTTTATGTTATGTGTATGGTATAATTAATGTTTTCAAAGTAAAGGTGTCATCATTGCCAAGGAACTTCAATATTAATTAGTTCATTAATAATTAGCGCATTTCACTACGAAAATTAGATTGAATGGCTCTTTCTATTGCTTGAAAGATGAGCTCAGTTGGTTGGATGTGTGCCTAAAGGATTCTCTATGTCTGACTAAAAGACTTGCTCAATGATTTATCCTTCGGTGCATCTGTGGCATCAGGGTTGGGAGAGGGGGCCGCTCATTTCATTCACATCGCTTGAATGATAATAATTTTCTTGTATGCAATAATACTTATAGTGCTCCTCACATCCAATATAGCTATGTGATTTGTCCGCAAGCCGCTCTCCATTGCACATTCCAAATTCCTACCTTTGTCACTAGATGAATTCATAGTTAGATACAAATGACCCCACATGAAAAACATCCTATGGAGTTTTTCCCGCATATATTTCATGGTATGACTCCAATGAAGGTTAACCTGTTAGGTAATTTCTGATCTACTTTGTATTTCATCTCTTGTTTTTTCATTCAAGTATAGCTAGGCAAAGTAATAATGACAAGGAAATCTCAATCTTCTCTTTGTTTGACAATTTTATTACCATATAATACATGGTATGATAAGTCTCACAAGGGAACTAAGGAACTATCAGTTAGTGCTACCGAAGATGGTGGCATGTGGTGGAAACTACGGTAGAGGACTTGAATTTCTTCGAGTGATACAAATGGTAATATAGATTATCTCACTCCTTAGTGGGAGACTTATACCTCATATAACCTTGAGTACAAACACCCATGTTTTTTGTCAACTCGGAGGACCAAAAACATGTATATTTCAATAGTCATATATCTAATAGTTGATCTTGAAATCATGTGTGCCTATCATCATCGAGTGTAAATATAGTTTCTATTTTCATGATTCATTATTGGACTTTACTTTAACCGATCATCTTGGCAACATGGTGTTTGATCCTCACCTACGCTTGATCTATGGGACTCAATCACTCAGGCATGTGCGACTTTACTTGCCCAACATAGGAAAATAACATCCTCCATCGAGCCTCAAATCCACATAAAGGACAAATACTTGTATGGATGACTTTAGGCAGTGGGTGTGTCTTTGAGACAGCTCAATATTCATAGTTTCGGTTGATTCCTAATTGCATCAAGAAACAGCTTGGATAACCCACCAAGTATAAAAAGGAATTAAATATTCTTACCAACTATCAATTTTATGACAAATTTTTTCCATATTTGATTGGTTTTTGTTATCTTAAAGTGGTATTCACGAAGACCAATAAAACCACTTAGAAAATGGTATTTAGTACTAGATGGTTTTTTTTGAAACATTGATGTCCTATGTGGAAGAAAACTACCTCATATTACCCTTGAATACAAGGATTATCAATTTACCAAAACACCCCTATTTTTCGCTCAACTTGGTGTACAAGAAACACATATCTCAATCTCCGAGAGTTGACCATGATAAAAAAATGTGCCTAACAACACCAAGTTTAAGCTTATATTTGCTATTTCTG
The DNA here is from genome assembly GCA_000325765.3 of Leersia perrieri. Taxonomy (NCBI): domain Eukaryota; kingdom Viridiplantae; phylum Streptophyta; class Magnoliopsida; order Poales; family Poaceae; genus Leersia; species Leersia perrieri. The sequence continues at coordinate 7,523,416 of CM002484.1, forward strand.
AAATTTTGTTATTGGAACAACAAGAAAAGCCTGGTTTGAGAGATGTGACGCCTACATGCCTTGTCCCCTCCAGGAATCTAGGATTTCCCCCTCCTTGGGATGCCAAGCGAAGTTTTGGATCTGAGGGTCGATTGACTAGTAGGTGATGATATTGAACGTTGCATTGATGACATTGGTGCAAGTGACTGTGAAGGAGGTGGACCCTCTTTAGGGAACCAACCTCCTTTCGTGTGGTCCTTCTCTAAGTCTTAGGCAAGGGAGAGGGCCTTTCGCTAATCCTCCCTTGGTGAAGCCCTCTGACAAGTACTTTTCTGGGTTTGATTACAACCCTTCATCTTAGATACATGGTACTTTCCAGCCAACATCACCCTTCCCTTGCTCTGTTGGGCCACACACTTAAAAATCTTGGTTTTAGGGGCGATTAGCACTTTGCATATTTCAACCAATAGGCTTTGATAAACCATAAATGCAACCCTATGGTTAAGGCTAGATTAGGCCTTATGATCAGCAGAACCAACATATATGAGTTGGCCCATAGGGCTTACATTTGGGCTAGCCTTAGTCATGGCCTGTACTAGTCTAGCACTAAGGGACCCTTCAATAGTTCAATCAGTTGGTACCCTAAATTTTCATTTACCACCATAATGTGTGGGGAAATAAAAAGAGTGTAGAATGTAGTCTGAAGACATAGATTTAAATTATGGAACACGACATCCTTATTTTTCTAAGAAGGACCTACTATGATAGTATTTTTTATTGCAAATCTAAAACCCAAATGCATATGCATGCATGAGGTTCCAAAGATATATACTTTAGTCCTTTCATTTATGCAAGAAAACAATAGTTTACATACTGTCTAAAAGGAAAAACTACGCATAGTACATGCATATATATACTTGAAGATACCTTGATCTAGTTGCAAAGAGTGCATATGGCAATAGTCTACAACTCTACACCATCTTCTAGTTGTGGCCATCTTCTAGCTATGGATTTGGGACTGAGGGTGTAAATATGAAGCAATAAATTTTCTATACTTTGCCAAATACACAAAACTGAAATAATCTAACTAACAGAAAAATATAACAGATCAATCTATGGCATGCAGATCTGAAATTCTTAATAGTACAAGTGCTGCCAAATTGCAAAATCGTGATGTAAAGATACATATGAAGAATTTCACCAAAAAGAAATCTTGCTGGTGTTTAAGATACCAAACGTGCTAGAAAAAAAAGCAATCATGAAAGAAAGGTGATAAGAATGATTTTCTAGAAGCATAATACCAATATTCTCCACAAAGTAAAGCGTGAACGGTGATTACCTTGAATGATTTCGCTCGTCGTTGTGAAGAGACCAAGAAAGCAATCGTAGCTTGAGAAATGGGATTCTTTTTCTCTATTACTCTCTGTGTATAGATATGGAGTATTTATTGCTAAAATATGAAATAAATTGGGCATATCTACCCATGGCATTAAATAGGGTACATCTAGAGAAAGCATTAAATTGGGAAGAGAGTTAATGAAGAGAGAGAGAGAGTGGAGGATTCAAAGAGCAATCCTTCTCTTCATTAGTTACCAGGACAGGCCAAAGAGCAGATGTATGGCGTGGCCATAACGACGTGGAGGGGACCAGCACTGTTGTGGCCATTAGTGAGGTAGGATTGTTCTATGATTTTTCTAGGTTTGCTGATATTTGGGGGAGTTAAGTGGGGATTGAAGTTTTGTTGACAAATCAAGATAAAAACTATGCTCAAGAGAAAAACATGTGTGGTGCACGCGAGCAAGCCCTCTTGGTGCAACCGGATTAGGTCCTTTTCCCTCCCATGCGCATACCACCTGTCGTCCAATGTGGCAGAGCTACAATAAAAGAAATAAAAGAAAGCGATGTAGCAGTCTGATGTGGCTCTCCGTTTCGACAACGCCCAACATATGAGCCTTTTTAGAGTGCTCCATCTTACCTATGTGGAGGTAAGAGTCAACAATAAATCTTGACCATTGATCTTTTTAATTGTTTTAACTAGTATAAAATATATTATCATCTCCTCATTAATTAATCAAAGCATAAAAGGAAAGCATTGCATTGATGCCCATAATTACTCTTTTAAGCATGTATGGAATGTGCAAAATTGATTTCTACAGTAGTACTTTTACCAAGCAAACTGTTGTTAGTATTTTTTTTAAAAAAAACAACTTTTGTAATCTCAAATTTTGGTGTGACAAATAAAATATAATTGTCTAATATTTGCAAAAAATGATTTTAAGCATTTGATTGTATATAGATATATATATTTTAAGCATTTCAAATTCAAATCGTGCAGTTTTGAGCATATACTTCAAAACTCTCATTTAGGTTGTACATATATATATATATATATATATGTATGTAATGCTAACAATTTAATTTTACCACAATAATTCAAATTTGAAAATGGTTGGCAAGATTTGTGGCAGAAATTCAAATTGCAATGCATTAATCGTGCATTGAGTACTTAATTGGCAACAGAGTTTTAGGCAGTTTCATGGATTTGCTTCTTTCCTTTTTTTTTGAGCTATTACCTCTAACGAGGTAAGACTAAGGACATCCACTGGATCATTGTGTAATGGACAGTCTAAACTAAGTTGGGAGTACTGTAACAAATTCCCCAACATATATATCCCATATGACAAGTGGGCGGCAAGGCCCTTGTGTCATTAACGGTTGGATCGAATGGAGTGCAGCTATCTGGTAATTTCAATCGCTAATGTCCCAGGTTGCTGAAATAGGCTTCTAATGTTGCATTAAACTGGTAGATTTGTCAACAAAAGTGTAGTTTTCTAAAATTTACTCATTACAATATTTTTTTTCGAATATACATGAGATATGCGTATCATTTCGTTAAGATAGAAAGGAAAAGGTGGGGGCTTAGACAAAACCAAGCCGAACACCCACCCAACAGCCATACAACACACACCCCCACTACTAGGTTTCTACCCCATTGCTACAGAGGTCATTACAACAATGCAAATTCAGTTGCAATAGGTATGTGTTATTGCCACCATTTTACGAAATAGTTGTAATATATAAAGAATATTGCCACGAATATGTTGCGTTGTGATAATCTTAATTTTCGTTGCAATAGATAGTTGCTATTGCCACCATCATGCGAAATGGTTGCAATAGGTGAATAATATTTCAACGAATATCTTGCATTGCAATAATCTTGATTTTCGTTGCAATAGTTATGGTTTTATTGCCACCATTGTACGAAAATGTTGCACTATGTGGACATTATTGCCACGAATATATTATGTTGCGATAACCCTTATTTTCGTTGCAATATGTAGGTGTTATTGCCACCATTTTAAGAAATGGTTGTAATATGTCGATAATATTGCCACAAATATTTTTGGTTGCAATAATCTTAGATTTTCCTTGCAATAGCTACTTGCGCGGATGGTAGACGAGCTCGTACTCATGTATAGTTAAATAAAAAAATGAGAAGATTTGTCTGTATGAGCTCATAGCCCAATGGTGAGGTTGTTGCTTGGAGAGAGGAAGGTCTTGGGTTCGAATCCCATAGTCTATAATATTGTGAAATTAGCAAAAAATAATCATGAAAGCATGGCTATTGACATGTAAACATTGCTAAAAGCTTGAAAATTTTCAAAATATTTTTTTGGCTTTTATTTGAATTTTTTACTTAGTCTTCTGGTGTGACAATAGGTCTTGTTGCCACGATGTTAGGCATGGCAACATATGCAATTGCAACAGTGATAACTTGTAGCAACTAATTGGTTTAGCAATACCGTGTTGCGTGGTAATACATACACTAATGCCACGATATTGGTTGATGCCACTAAAATCTAAATCAATGCATCATTCCTTGGCAACTAAATACTATTGCCACCAAACAAAAAAAATCATTGCAATGGACCTATTGCAACATATATACTTGCCACGGCTCCCAACAACAGTGCCATAGCTGCTATTGGTACGTATTGCAACTATTTTGGACCTCTTGCCACGTTTTTGCGTCGTTGCAACAGACCAAATATCTAGTAATGCCCCAACAAGAAAGGAAAAAAACCCTTGACCCTACTTAAGGCGCGAGAACAATAGCCATGACTAACAGATCACGGAGTTTAGAAGCACCCGCAATGCACGAAAGAGCCCTTTCACTAGCCACACTGCTTGGAGAACATCCGTCACATTAGGGGTAGCTCCATTGAAAACACAATAATTTCTGCGTTTCCAAATCTCCCAAGCTACCAGGATCACCAACGAGTTGATGCCCTTCTTATCATTCTTAGATAAACCTTTGCCCGCCCTCGATCACCAGCCAGCAAAGTTAGAAGTATCTTGGTTAGGTAAATTGGATAAGAACCCCAATCTCTAGAGAATAGCCGACCAAACTTGTCTGCTGAACACACAAGATATAAGGACATGGTTTATGGTCTCCTCAGCTTGATCACACAACGGACACATGGTTGGATGGGGCAGCCCACGCCCAGCCAACCTGTCGGCGGTGCAACAACGACCATAGGCAAGCAACCACAAGAAAAATTTGCACTTGAGTGGTGCCCAGCTCTTCCAAATCCTTTTCCATGGAGCGAAACCCACTGTCCCAACAAAGAAATCCTCATATGCAGATTTAGTCAACTCCCTGAACTTGAGAGTTTCCAAATGTGTTGGTCAGGGATATTGTCCTGTAAAACTACTCCATCCACCAATTCCCAAATCTGAATATATTCACTAATCACTTGCACGGACAAGACCCCCTTAATGTCCACTATCCACTTTGTGTTGTGAAGAGCCTAAGCCACAGTACACTTTTTCACCACCTTTTTGGCAATCATGATAAACAGGTTTGGCGCTAAATCCTTAATGGCCTTCCCTTCCAACCATCTATCAGTCCAAAACAGCGTAGAGCAACCATTCCCAATCCACGATTCCATGGCCACACTAAATAATTCGCGGGACATGTTAGGAACATGAACCGGCAGCCCTTGCCACACACGATCACTGTCTGTTTTCTGCAACCAAAGCCATCGAATACAAAGCGCACAATTCATGTACTCCAAATTTAAAACACCCAAACCTCCATAAGCAAAAGGACGACAGACTCTGTCCCAAGCAACTAAGAAGTTACCTCCATTGGCCTTTTCATTACCCGCCCATAGGAAGCCCTCCTCCTTTTGTCAATCGCTTTTATCACCCATTTTGGCAAATCCATAGTGATCATGGTATAAATCGGAATAGCCGAAAACACCGCCTTCACCGAAATGAGCAGACCAGCTTTGTTCATGAGAGAGGCTTTCCACAAGGGAAGATCATCAACAATTCTGTCAATAAGAGCAAGGAAATCATTTTTTGAAGGCTTCCTGACCTTCAAAGTAAGGCCCAAGTAAGTGTAAGGGAAGTTCTTGACCACACAGGGCAGCGAGGCCGAGATAACCTCCAGAACCTCCTCATTGCACCTAATAGGAGTGACCGAACTTTTCTGCATATTTGTTATCAACCCCGAAGCGTGACCGAAAGCCTCCAAAATGTTCTTGATAACCAAAAGATCATTGACATCCGGCCTTGAAAAAGCACATCATCTGCATAAAAGGAACATCTCCGATGCGTTTGATTTAAGGCGAGGGGTTGCAACCAACCATCCACACAAGCTTGGCTGACAAGAGAGTTAAGCACATCCATCACCAAAATAAAGAGCATTGGAGAAAGTGGGTCCCCTTGCCGAAGACCCCGACGATGAGAAATAATCTCCCCAAGAACACCATTAACCAGGATCCGTGTAGAGGCCGTAGAAAGGATCAAACTAATAAGATTGCACCACCTGCGACCAAAACCCAAATGCTGCAATACCTCCAAAAGGAAGGACCACGGAACTGAATCAAAGGCTTTAGAAATATCCAATTTCAGCATAACATGTGGCTCTTTCTTAGCATGGAGACACTTGGCCATCTGCTGTATCAAGAAGAAATTGTCATGTATACTTCTTCCTTTAATGAAAGCACTTTGATTCACAGAAACCAATGAAGGCGGCCATGGAGCAAGATGGTTAGCCAGCAACTTTGTAACCAACTTAGCAAAACTGTGGATGAGACTTATCGGACGAAAGTCCTTCACCAAGCAGGCATCAACCTTCTTAGGCAGCAAGGTTATGAAAGCAGAATTCAGAATTTAGAAACGTGCCCCAAATGAATGGCCTCCAAAGCCGACAAAATATCACCCTTGATAATCCCCCAACAGCTCTTATAGAAACGACCAGTAAAGCCATTCCGACCCCGGCGCTTTATCAGATGGCATGGCCTTGATAGTTCTCCACACTTCCTCCTGCAGGAACGGCTCCTCAAGCGGCAATAGGTCGAACTGGCGGTTATGAAACCCCGCAAAATTCAAGGAGTAATCCCTCTCATGAGCCGTCCCAAGAAGATCTTCATAGAACTGAAGCACCGCCACTTGCCTTTTCATCCTGGCCAGTGAGAATTTGGTCCTCCACCACCAATTTTGCAATAAATTTTTTTCTTTTCCGATAACGATAGTGATAATGAAAAAAGGAAGTGTTGGCGTCCCCCTCCTTGAGCTGAGAGATCCGCGACCGAGAGCGAGCAATGGTGCGCTCAAGAGACGCCAAACCAAGGCAATGGAGCTTAAGCTTCTTCCTCAACCAGTCCTCCCTTGGCGATAACAGCCTACAGTCCCTTGCAATTTCTATACGGTGAAGAACTTCTTTGGCCATAGCAAGCTGAATTCTGACATTACCAATTTTTTCTCTCCCCAACTCTGCAGCCCTTTGCTTAGCCGCAGCAACTTCTTAAAAATTCGCATCCCAATTCAGCTGCACCACTTCCTGAAAACCCTGATCCTTAGGCCAAAAACTCTCAAAATGGAACCTTCTCTTCCCCCGAATATTGGTACGCATGCCCAGCAACGAAGGACAGTGGTCAGACACCACAGACGCCGAGCTTTGCAACAAGGAATCAGGAAAGATCTCCTTCCAATCAGTGCAGCAAAAAACCCTGTCCAATTTCACAAGAGTGGGAGCATCACGCTCATTGGACCAAGTGTATTTACGGCCGTGCAAAGGAACCTCCCGGATACCAGCATCATCCAAAAACCTTCTGAAACGACCCATAAGAGCTCTATTAAAGATTTCCATTGTTCTTGTCCTCAGCTTGATAAATCAGATTAAAAGCCCCCGATACCAACCAAGGACCAACACACGTTGCCCGGATGTCCCTCAACTCCTGTAAGAAAGAAATCTTGTCAGCGTCCCCCTGAGGGCCATAAACACCAGTGAACCACCAATTTCGACCTTCTTGTTCAATAAACTGGACAGAAACAGAGAAAATATCAATTCTACTAGCAATCGCCTGACACACTGAGCTCTTCCAAGCAACCACCACACCACCCCTTGTACCATCAGCCGGCAACACCACAAATTTGTCAAAATTCGACCCAAACACGGATAGAAACAAATGTCTAGACATATTAGCCACCTTTGTTTCTTGCAAACACACGATATCAGCATTAGAAGACAGAATAACATCACGAACAGAATTTCTCCGGTCCGGGCTATTAAGGCCCCAGGCGTTCCAAATCAGAATATTAGAGGGATTCATGGGGAAACTGAACAAAGCGACCAAAACAGCAAGCCAGCAAAAACTAACTCTCCCCTGAGATGACGATCCCGGACGAGTTCTGAACAGCATCGTCCAAATTCCACCCAAAGATTGCCACCAAAGCCACGAAATGGTTATCAGAAAGAGGATTATCAAACAGCTTGCTATACTCATCTTGTGCTTGCCTGGAGATCTTCTTATTTTCTCCTGCAAAACCCAACTTCCTCATTAGCCGTTTCTGGGCATTGTTAGCCAACGGCTCAGGGGAGCAAGGTTTCGCTCCCGCCAAGAGTCGGCTGCGGCGCGGGAGGGAGCCTGAAGGCGGCGCCCTAACACGCCTCGCCCGCCGGGACGGCATCGGCCAGATTGGGTCGACCTGCTTGATCAACCCCGCCGTAAACGGATGCACAACGGCCGGCGGAGTCCTAGTCACCGCGGGACAGGAATCCTGCGAGCAAACAGGGGTGCTCATTACAATATGGTCCCTGGTTGCAGAGCAATGTAGTGATGTGTTGCAAGTGCCGATGCAGGTTTTTTTTAGTTTGTTCCTTTTCGTAAGTTCTAAATAATATGATTTATGCAGACCAGAGATCTGCGTATTGATCCTTCACTGATCAACATCAACTTTGAACAAGAACACACACATACATACATACATACATACATATATATATATTCGTAAATTTATTCTATCCTTCATGGTGTATGGCCTTCAAGGTTCAAAATGAGTTTGAACTATGTTTAAATGAATACAAAAAAATTCAAAAATATTTGAGTATGAATATTAACTTGTTTACTAACTAGTTCAAATAAATTTGAACTGATACATGTCATATTTGATGAAATTTTGATTCTAGGTATGTACCGCNACATGTCATATTTGATGAAATTTTGATTCTAGGTATGTACCGCATATAGCATATAGATATAATTATTCTAGGTATGTGATACACTATACTCAAATATATTTGAATTTGACATGTTTTATTACTAGGTATGAGTTTTAAATGTATTATTATGACTAGGTATATACCTACAAGTTTTAAAATTTCAAAAATTATATATATATATATATGAATGCAATAAATTGTGAAGCAGACCCCACCACGCCACCCCACCCCGCTCAATTCTCCCGCAATGCATCCGGTAGGATCGACAATATTTGAGCAGAAAAATTTCAATGAATTACTTTATGCAGATTTTATTATTTTGTCTGAATTTTTGCTTCTATCCCTCCCCAAATATTTCTGATTTCCATGATATACAAAACTGATCTGAATTTTTCAAAAAAATTGTGTTTACCAGTGGTCCCAGTAGGAAGTTATTCTGGATAAAATTTTAAGTTGTTTTGAATTCAGGTAAAATTATTTAAAAATTCAAGACTTTAATTTTCATTCTAATTTTCTTTCCTCTAGGTTTGTGAATTCTAAAGTAGAGAACCCTATACATAGACATCGGAAAATATATGGTGCGGACCATATCTTAGGTAAAAATTTTGAAAAAAAAATTCTCAAAACAATTACACATGTTGGTAAGGATACAAATAGCAACCATACAAAGTTGCAAGGTCAAACTTGACTTTATTTGTGGGATACAATGGTGTAACATAATTCCTGATTTCTCCGATGTTTCTCAATTTTATTCATGAAACTATGTATGATTGTCTAATATCACTTCCCATATGTATGTGTGAGATTTTTGTTCAAAAAAAATTTGTCATAATTTCCATTGTTTTCATCTAGATGTGGTTTGCATATTTACCTAGGGATCGCCGTTGAATACAGATCGATTAAGTGATGAAAAATGCAGGCACCCAACTGAAGACCCAATTGAATGATCACGTGTATGTTGAAAGAATGCGAATAGCTTGATTTATTTTGTTCGAGAGAGACAACAATTAAATATACGTACACTAACAATAATACACTGGATCAAAAGGCAAAGTAAATGAAAAAGAAGAAGCGAAAAGCCCGCAAATTTGTCAACATGCTAGCTAAGCTAAGCTAGCAGTGACAATTTTCTCAGCAGTAGTGGCAGCATGATAAAGGCCGGGAAGGGATTAACCACCCCAAAAAAATAATGAAGATGGAACTAATTAACTGTGGGCGCCTCGATCGACCAGCCTCACATGGCAAAGGCCAAGACGGCCATCCCTGTGGCAAGCGCCACCGCAGCCTTGGAGATGGCGGACGCGGTGCCAGACTCCGACGGCGCCGGAGCTCTGGTAGTCGATGAAACGGCGGGCATGTTATCCTCGGTGGGACGGCGCCGGTGCGACGGCAGGTGCGACGGCAGGTGTGACGGCGCCCTTCTCTTTCCTGGGCTTGGTGGCGGCCGGCGGCGGCCGCGACGACGGTGACCTCAAGCTTCATGCCGGCGGCGCAGTCGCTGGGGATGCTGCAGATGAAGTAGTGCTTGCCTGGGGCGTCGAGCTTGACGGTGGTGCTGCCGTCGCTGAAGGAGGCGTTGGCGTTGGCCGGCAAGCAGGCGTCGTACCCGGTCTTGTTCACCTTTACCACGTCGTGCGACGACGGGTAGCTGAACTCTGCAACCATATTTGCATTTGCCTATGTAATGAGTACATGTTGATCAGGTGTCATTTTCTGTTTTGTGTGAACGATCTGGTGTCAAATTAATAAGTGCCATGAGCAGATGAAGGTGCTTGCTGATGGAGTCGCCTTGGGAAATTGGACAAAGACAAAACAAAAACAAAACTGACAAAGTTACTAAAATTTACGAGGTTCTGCTAGTTGATCACAAAATGCAATGACAACCCTAACAAATCAAAGAAACATCGTGTTACCAACAAAACAATCATTATAAAACTTACAAATTAAACAAAAACGACAAATCTAAGAAAACTGATAGATATTCTAACAAACCACCCAGGCAAGGATCTGATAAATCAAGTTGAACTAACAGAGCTCAAAAGTCAAACTCAGATATATAAGCCAAATCTGACAAAACTGGTTGATTGACAAAATGGGAGACACAAGGAGAAACCTAAATATACTACTACCTCCGTTTCAAAATAACTACAGATACATTGGACTAGAAAATGTCTTATCCGTCCCTAGGTAGCTGTATTTTGAGACGGAGGGAGCAATAAACATTCATATGACATAACACTGAAATATTTTGGATAAAACATAAGCTAACAAAAGTAGCTTAATTATTTCATACAGCCTCCTAGAGCTCTGTGGCTACTATTTCCGACCTTCCAGAGCTTAAGGGTAGTCGGATCTTCCTGATGTTGCATTCTTGATGGCACCAACTCCCTCCCTCTTCACAAGAGCGGCCACAGTTCCCTCCCCTTCACTAACACGTTTGACGATGGCTGCCACGCTAGTTTCTCCTCCCCTCCACTATCTGCAGCTCCAGATCCAAACAATGAGGAGGATCTAGTGCATGCATCTTGATTTGTTTTTGTGATTTTCTTTTTTAATTACTTGAATGTTGAATTTGTGGGGCAGGTTCAGGCACTATCAACTCGATTACATGCATGATCGATTTAATGTGTGCATTTATTGGGGTCTTAGCACAGGCACCTATTAGGATATAATTCTTAGGAAAACAATCGTAATAATTGCATGTACTTGTTCACGATGGTTTATTTAGGGACCCGGAACAGCCGAGCATTTGGTACGATCCCCTCCTAGAATTTGTGAATGTTTTGGTTGATCGTGATTACACTGATCCCCTGTTACCTGAATAAAAAAAACAATCTAGGAAAAGAACACATGTGATGTTCGTTTTTTATGGAATAAAGGATGCATATTTTTGTCCCAACATCATATTTCCTATTGAGACAACATTTTGTAATGAGAGATATAGTTGTCTTTTCTTTCTGCTCCCTTTATACATAAATAGTTTTTTTCTATAATATTCCAACTTCGTTTAGGCATTAATTTTAGGGACTATATCTATGTCACATTCATCTGAAAATATTTCTTCCAATAATCATTTTTGTTGCCCTTGGATCTGCCAGGTGTCGCCATCCCTAACTCTGGCCGTAGCCTCCCATGTGAGTTTAGCTTGCATCACACCTCCCACATGGCGCAGCTGCTCTGCGCACATCTTTATTGGGCGGATCCATCTTGATCTGCCCTTCTGTATGTGTGCCATACAAAGAAGTTCAGTTTGGGCCAAAATTTATTTGTTCATATTTTGCTTGGAACTTCTCCCTTTGTTGTTTGTCTTTTCGTCCATCCATGCGAACTGAAAATTAAGCTAAATGTGGACCATGTGCAGGCAAATAGGATAAATGATTTCTGCCCCCTGTACCCCCCAGTAAAAGAATTGAACTCTCACCATCCATGTGGAACAAAATGTTCAGAGTACTTTGTTCTGCAAATTAACATGCCGCTTGTGTGGTATATGTTGTGCATATTCTATGCAATTGTAGAAAGTATACTATTAACAGATAAAGGGGACTACCTGTAGAAAGTGTAACCTCATAAAATGTTCTTCTAAACAGTAGTCCCTAATTTCCACCTGCACAAGTGTAAAAATTTGCTGCTAGGGGGTCATTACTCTCTCTCTAGTTTCCACCTGAACCATGGCCCCCAAACATGAAACGGAAAAACGGTATTAGGAGGAGGAGAATCTCAGACATAACTAGCAAATAGAGAGTAATTAAAATACAAACCACTCACCCATCAAAAGGACAAGATCTGATAAAAAAAAGCTCTGGAATACTAACATAAAACAGTGGTGTTAAGTAGGCATCTAGTCAATGTGTTTGGTCTGTCTGTGACCCTCGTAGAAAAGATTTTTTGGTTCCCCTAGGATAGTGTCTACTGTGTTCCCTAAATATTAGCCTGTAAAGCATAAATATGAATATACAAAATAAATGTCCAGATCTAGGGTTAATCTGTAGAATAATATTAATCTCTATATTAACCTCTATAGGAAAAAGACGATCCATTATGCTACAAGGTTCATTAGATAGTTCCAAGTGTACGCACAAATGATCAGACAAAATTATTAGAGGCTCAACACCACCAGAGATTGGAAATTTGCCTAGTGCCAAAACCACTCGATAAAGGGTCCTAAACACTCGATAGCGTCGGTCTAGTGCAAACTCTCGGTAAATTCACTCGGCGAAGTCACACCTTTACCGAGTACTAGTTACCGTGTGATGTCACATATGCACTCGGGTAACAGTATTATTACCAGGTGGAGAAAACCACTTGTTAAATTTTTTGTACAACGGAAATTGTTGACAGAACAGGGTTTGAGGGGACGGAACGGATTCTTACCGAGTGTAAGCAAATACACGGGAATAAGTAAATGTTACCGTGTGTTCTGCCAAACTCAAGGTAAATTGGGTTGTCTTACCGAGAGCTGAACACACGGTAAATTGAGGATGTGTTACCGTGCTTTTTAGAAATATACTAGGTAAATGAACGGGCACAACAAATGGCTCAAATTTCCTAGTTTTATACTTTGTGTTTTTGAAAGATAAACACTATGTAACATCAAATTTCCTAGTTTGATACAATTTGTGTATTAACACAGGCACAACAAATGGCTCAAAAAGTACCATCTGAACATTATCTGAAGATCCCCCAATATTAAAATTTCATGGTACAAGAACATAATAGAAATACATATGCAAAATCTCTACACATGATGAATATGAACCATGAGTCTTCTTACAGCCTCTCCTAGGGAGGAGAGCAACAAGGACATCATGTTTTTTTTATCATACAAGGACATCATGTTTTTTGTTTTATCATACAAGGACATCATGTTAGAGCATCACTAATAGGAGTAAATTTTGTTCACGGAAAATCTAATTTGGGAACTCCTAGCTAGAAATTTTGGTCTAAAAAAATTAAATTTCCCCCAACAAAAGAAATAAACATGGTCTCCTAAATTGAAAAGTGAACCACCTATTAACAGATATTGATGGTTTACTCATTCCATGAATGAATCATCACCATTGCGTACAGAACAACGTTAACAGATCGTTAGCGACGGACAGTAAGGTTGATCAGCAGATCATCACAACACTTGGCAGGGACGCCAGATCATCGCAACACTCACCAAATTGTTGCAGCTTCCTCCATCAATGATCACACGTGCACGACGATTGTTGATAACGAAGAAAATCTGAAACAAATTGTGGCGTTGCAAACTCTCAGGTTGTTGTGCCTGCGCGCTGAGAACCC
>CM002484.1:7537295-7550012 GCA_000325765.3 Leersia perrieri
AGGCACAAGATGAGAACTAAACTTTTGTTCTACTGTCATCTCCCAATCAAGATATCCCTCAGCATCATAATGGCCCGGTAAAGCTGGTATTGTAAATTTTACCTTAGCGTAAGGATCATCGTGAACACGATTATTGTCATTACCATGATGATGTCGTCCACCACCCATCCCTATGGTGTTAGTGCGAAGACGACGTCGTAGGCGTGCTTGCCGTATAGCTGCTTCATCCACATTACCTTGGGCGTCATACACAACGTCTTCATTCTCATTGGTTAGTTGACGGGTTTCCAACGCAGCAATCCTGTCGGTTAGCGTGGATACACATCTGTCCACCCTCTCAACGATTTCGTCAAGCTTCATTTGGATGATCACATCGGTGACGGCCTTGGTGACCGCCTGTTTCATCTCTGTTTGCACCTTGTTGAGAGCAACTTATAGTTGCTTCTGACCCACACACTCATTGAAGTCCTTGGGAGTAGTACTTCCTTCTTTACCTATCATCGTAGACACCAAAACAGGAACAAACAGTGAAGGTTATCCCTAATAATGTACTACGTAGATGTGGTAGTGTCTCTCACATCTCTCAGCAATATGGTGCTCCTCACCAAGCTCTTATAAGGTTCTTACCAGCAAACAAAGGATACCAGGAAGACGTAGTCAGCGATTGCAAGGATCAAAAACCTGTGTTGCTATGTAGAGTTAGGAAGGCCAAATATATGTGAGTGGTACACAATTCAATAACAGATAGTAATGCTGAATAAATGGCCTAAGAACAAGTAGCAGTCGCTGGAAGAGACACGTTCCTAGAACTAGTCTATCAAGTGAGAGTGGAAACAAAGGAAATATGCTCTCTCTCACAAGTCTCTCAATAAACGAACACCTCTAAAAGTTGTACTCAGCACACCACAAGAGTAAGCAGTAAACAAGTGCTCTCAATTCTTTTTTTACACTTTTTTCACTTTTTTTATTTATTTTTCTTTTTTTATATGTTACTCACAAGTAGGAAAGCGAATGCGAATTTTTTTGTAGATGTCCGGAAAGCTAAAATTTGTCCAAATCGGAGTCCGTATACAAAAGTTATGACCGTTTTACCGAAGGCTTACTAATTATGGTTTCGCGGCCCGGTTTGTTGGAATCACGGACAGTTGCAAATAGGTTTAGCAAGCGGCTAACAAGGTGGCTAGCGGAAGCAGGGCGATTGACACAAGGCGGCTTGCGGCCTATCTAATCAGGCTTGCCAAAGCGGGTTATTAACACAAGGCGGCTTGCAAATCCAAAACCAAGTAGAACTCGATCTCTCAAGGAAGGCTCTCGCACAACATGACAGATAAAACTAGAACAAAAAATACGAATATAAACCAGCGACCACAAACTCGACTAGGACACAAACTCAACATTACGGACTCTGGAATCAAATTATGCAAAGGCTAAACACGGTCTAGGTTAAGGGAAAACTATGGACTAAACTTTTTTTTGGCTTTTTGTGGACTCTAGGTTGCAAACGAAAATAAAACTAGGGTAAAGATACTGAGCGAACCTGACAGTGAACCTAGAGCTCTAATACCAACTGATGTGGACTAGGGTTCCCGATCTTCCGAAAGATTCTGATAACCAACGATTTGGGCGGAGTAGCAATACACGTCGATCCGTCTTCTTGAGCCCCGCAACCGCAGCACCACGTCTTCTCTGGTTACCACCCGTGCTGGAACATAGATGGCCTCGCCGAGAAGACCAATCCCTATTTGTGAATCGAAGAACACAAACAAGAATGAGAAAGAAAACAACCAAAATTACAGATGAATGATTAAGTTCACGAGTTGGGGTCTTACAAACCGCTCAAGCAGCGAAATTGTTCTTAACAGAAATAATCTAAGCAAAACATAACCCTAACCTAGGCGATGACTACTCATATATATAGGTTAGGGTCGCGCAAGACCCTCTAAACGGTTCCTATTGGACTCAGACACGATACATAGCCCAACAGGCCCAAAGACGGTGACGCAGCACCGGAACAGATTCGGAACGTCAAATTATTCGGACGATTCCCGTTGACTCAGAAGGAATTTGGACGTGGGACCAGAACCATTGGATATGTTATCTTCTTAGCTTTCCAACCATATAAAGAATGCCTCAATCCGAGCACGTAAGCGACCGGGACGTCCGTTTTAGTGCAGACTGGTCCTATACTCCGAACTGTGGCCGAAGTCAAATTGGTTTGGGCCTCCACCTTGACTTGGACATCCTTGATGATCCTCCACGCCTCCAAGCATCCCTCCAAATGACTCCATGCCCTCTACATAATTCCTAATCATAATACAATCATTAGGTAGCAATCTATTCTCCAAATCATACAAAGAAGAACATAGGAACGAGCTCACCTCTAAATTTAATTGTCGCGCGCGAGCTCTAGTGATTGGACCTTGAATATCCAATGGAGGTGTATTGTGTGCGTCGGAAAGAGTGATGTCCTCATCACCTCCCCTGCAATTTTTAGATTATATCAGCAGTAGCAATATTCATATTACAGGCTTATAGCAGTAGCATCATTTTCAGAATATAGTAAGCAGCAAATTTCATATTACAACAACAGCGATTTTTATCCAGCAGGAGCATAGCACCAGCAGTGCGTATCAAATCAGCGGCATTACAGCAGCAGCCAGCAAGCAGTAGTGGATCAGATTAGCAGCCAACAACAGTACAACAATAGAACAGCAGACCATTAGCAAAAACAGCGATATCGCTCAGCAGCAAAAATAAAAGCGTTTCAGCAACAACCAGCAGCAGTATATATCATTTGACATGCACATATATTCAGTTCTCATGCTTGCCCTAGTAGTAATAATAAACAGAACAAAACTCGACGTGGTAAATTTATACATTTAACTGAAAATGGACGAATAGAAACTCTATTAGTTGATATTTCTCCATTGAACAAAGAGAATATCAAAACATGTTGTGCAACATGTAGAAATGATGTTTCAGTGTTTCATCAGTGATAGAGGAAAACGACTAGTCATAGTTGAAAGGTGAAAGAAATATATATAGCATGAATTGAATTGGCATAACAATGATATTTATATAATTGGCTGTAAAATAGCAATAACTACAACAAGTGGGATCAGCTATATAGGTTTATATGATATGTACCTTAGAAATATTCATCAAACAAGATATCCCTACTATTGAGGCATTCATCATCTTCAATAGATGTGTCAGTAGAATAAGATTCATCATGGTCATCATCATCATTCTAAACAGATGATCCATTGAGAAGCCTCAAGTCCTTGTCATAGCAAATTTCTTCGACATCCTACTGGTGAAAACATCCTCGGAATCATTGTTGATTTATGGACCATGATCGATTACAAAATTGCCCGGCAAACCATATTCTTGGAAATAGACAACATTATAGTTGGAGTCAAAATCATAATCTTCATCAGTGGGTACTGCAAGTCTACCAATAGGTTGCACCCTATGTACAACCCACCAATTAGTGAGTCTTGCACAGATTTGCATGGGTATGGCATGCAATACAATTGAGTTGCTTGATGAGCTAAAACAAATGGCTCAAATTTTGGAAGGACTGACTCATGAGCAACTTAAACCAGACCATATCTTGGTTACCCCACTTGTCTAGGGTCAAACCAATGACAATTAAAGAGTACAAGTGTGAGAGGTTTGTGGCCATCAAAGTTGATTTCTATTATTTCTTTGATGTAATTATAGTACTCAGTCGTGTCACTACCTTCTCCCATCCCTATAGTCATTAAACCACTATTTATTATAGTTGCATTTGGTCTTTCCTGTTCATACTTATGTGTTTGGAACCAATACGCATTCACATCATACACATTATATAACAGGACTCGAGTGTGGCATCCTTTAGCTAGTTGCTTAAAATCATCTCTGATCGTCTGGTCTAACATACTCTAGAAGTAAAATAAAATAAAATGACGTGTCAATAAATTGTGACATGCAATTCCATTGCAACATTGAAATCTATACCTTACAGAAAAAAACATCAGTTAAGGTTGTTAATGAGAATACAATAAATAGATGTTAAGCTGCCAACTAATTAATCAAGATCAAGAAAATTACATAAGTCACAATATATTATCAAGGCAATAGTTTCAGACTTGAAGTTAGTAAGTTATTAATTGGGATGCATGACAGATGTCATATTATGGGGATATATACACACATGATCTTACAACAATCTAAGCTAGTTGATTTCCTAATCTGATCTAAAAGGATATACATATGTAACAGCAGCTTTCCTACTTTTTATTGATATAGAAATAAATTCATCTGCCACCATTGCTTTACTTAAAATAAAGTATAGGATAAAAAAATTACTTGCTGATAGAACCATGATACAAAATTAGGAGATCTCTCATAGCACCATTCCATAAGAGCTTCTCTTGATCCTGCCTAGTTGGGGCACGCCTTGCAGTCCACTCCTCATGTATGAATTTCCTGCAAGATAAAAAGACATACATTGAATAAAATGTAGTAATGAACTAGAAGCAAACCATATAAATTTAATACCAATGTAGTTATCCACTTCAGTAAGGTCAGCAAGGTGGGGAACGGGGGGACGGTTTTGTTTCCTTGTAAATGGGCCAAAATCATATGGGCCTTCGCATTCTCCTGAGTGAAATAAAACTATAACACTCGATAAGCTACTGTTCCTTGCGTGGCAACAAATATATCAGCACGCCATCTTTCATGCCAACGGAAATTGGGAGGGCCATTCTTACCACCAACAGATTTTCCTCCCCACCGAGCCGAATTTTTTTCACCCAGTAATGGGGTACCTAGTGTTTTAGGCATGCACACATTAACGTTTTCTGTTACCGAGTATTTTTTTTAGAACACACGGTAAACTTTCTAGATTACCGGGTGGACGTGGATACTCATGGTAAATTACCTAGTGTATGCAAAAACACTCGATAACACACTGAGGCACTCGGTGGATATTATTCCGTTTTTTTTAAGTGTTGTATATTCATTATCTGGTAGTGCGAGCTGCTTGCCCGTGCATATTATTCCCTTTTTTAGTGTTGTATATCTTGTTTTGATTGACTTCGTAATGATGTGATCAAAGCATGGCATGTTATCTGTAATAGAAGGTTTCTGAACTCCTCAACTTTTATGCTGGGTAAGTCAAAATAGGGTTTATCCCAACCCCCATATACACCATAGAAACCACCACCCAACACACATATTAACAGTGGTGGTCGGCGTGTCCACTGACCACAACTTGTTCCTTAACCCAACACTCTACTCTAATGGTCGAACCACAAACAGAGCTATCATCACATGCTGGAAATGAAATTGAACTGACACAAACATAATCAACAAAGACTAATGCATTCACAAAACCACCATATAACCCTATAAAAATAGAACTGCAGGCTAAAGCATCCTCACAAAAAAAAAAACATAGAGCTATTGGGAGACAAAGATGCATCTGTACAATTTAGTATATAAAGCCTATATTAATAAAATAGTATAAAGAGGGGGAAAATAAATACATTCAGACTTCCATTTGACCACCCCCTCTCTGAATACATGCAGCAAAGAAATTACGTTTGTGTCAATTCAATTTTATGCCCAACAAAGCAAGGTGAGTGAGAGGAGAGATGAGGGGGGAGCTAGCATATAAGAATGGGGATGTGTACTCACTAGAAAGAGAGGGTGAGAGAAAAAAAAAGGAAAAGACATAAGGACAGGGTTGTACAAGGTGGCCTCTCGGTTTTGTCGCTAGTCATTTGCGCGCGGTTGACCTCATGCATCTTCTACAAAAATTCGTTTTTGCAGACATGCCAGAAGGAGGTTTGCGTACAATAATAATACTATTTTTTGCTGGCAGGATGTTTTTTAGCCGGTATGCAAAAATGAAAAGGCTTGCCTGCAAAAACTTTTTGTGTTTGTGTTGGCGCTGCCTGTCTGGTGTAGCTCGCCTCGTTTGTCACTTTTCCACTTAAATTACGTGATATATGGTGGAGAGAACGCTGAAGGCATACTTGCTAAATTACATAAACTCGATCAAGAGACAAATAATGTAAACTTATTACAGAGAAAAAAAGAGGATGGTCGCTAGTAAGCTAAACCCCGAGACATGCGTATCTGGTGGGTGCACGAGATAATGAAACTGATCGGATAGAGGACTGACTAAGTATCTCCATGCTAGAACAAGGTGCTGATTTGGTCTTAGATATCAACTATTCATGGTTTTAGATAGCGGGCTAACCAGCTAAGGCAATTAACTGACCTTCTAACACATCAAACATTGGGCTAAATGGGGCTATAGTGGCTAAATGAAACACATGAAATCAAACAGCTAAATCTTCTACAAACAACTATATATATCCAGCTAGTGGCAGCTATAGCCAGAGATTTAAAACCTGCAACTACTTCTGACCGAGTAAAGAGTCACTCTCCTTGATGCTGTTCAGCAAAAACGAATGCAGCACAGGTTGTTATCAGAAAAGATTGGGAAGCTCCGCTATGTTTGGACAATACCTCCATGTGCTGATCAGTAACGAACCAAAGAACGTTGTCAAGATCACAAAGCAGTGATTGCTCGAACTTGCACATCTAACAGTGAACAAAGAAATAATAACAAAATGGAGAACTGTAAAAGCTTTTAGGACATGCACTGATCGATGCACACCACTGAGAAGAGATATCTGCTGAAAATGGTGGGCGACATTGGGAAAGAGATGGTTGCATCCTCCAATCTTGTCAGCCTCACCACGAAAGGTGAAGTGTGAACTCAAACTGACATGCCATGACATACAACGGAAAATGGAAGAACACAGATCAATCGGAAAGACCACGATACGATTAGCAACAGGATTCAGAAACAGGATAGAAATTATACCATAATGTATTCTCAATCAAGTTCATTTTATTCAAGAAACATGCGAAATGAAGCCATCAGCGTCACAACATTTAATTGCACAACATTCATCCACCAGCAACACATTTCGCTGTACTACCAACAACAAACAGGGTGTATAAGATACAAACAAGCTTCAGTTGATGAGAGATCCATGTACCAGGCAAAGACTAGCATATACGGTGATGATACTCCGAAATGGGGATTAAATTAAATTGCAAAGCCTTATACCCCTGAACTTGATTGAGTTCCCTTCTAGGATCATTTCGCTAGGGCAGAAGGATTCTTCCATGGAAGAACCGGGCCATCTTCATAGCTCAATGATCCATCTCCTGAATCTGCAAAGAGAATTACATACATACCAATCATTGTAAAGACTAAAGAACAATTATAGCTCCCCATTTTGATGAAGAATTACATACAGACAAATCATCCTAAAGAACAACTAGCTCCCCATTTTGATGAACAAATATATACATACAAATCACTGTATAGAAAAAATTAGCTCCCCAAAATCGATGTATATGGTGTGGTTCATGGTTCAATGTTTGCTCACCTTGCATATCCTCCGACACTGCCGGCTTGTTGTTCTCCATGGGTGCAGCAGGCATCTTGCTGGCCGCAGCAGTGACGGCCGTGGCGAGCAACACCGCCGGCTGCTGCAGCGCCTTCAGCTTGAGCAGCTTGTCCCTGTCAGCCCTGGTCGCGTCGCCGCTCTTCGGTGACTTCTTCTTCTTCTTGGTCTTAGTCTTGGTCTTGGTCGCCGGCGCCGCCACGGTCGCGGCCGCGGCCCCGGCCGGGGGCTCGGGCTCATGCTCCTTCTTCGCTTCATTTTCCTCCTCCTCCGCCGCCGCGAGCTGGCACGCGTATTCGAGCGACTTTTCAGCCTCCTTCCGCGCCACGGCGGCCTCCACGAACAGGCGCTCCGCCTTCTCCCTCGACGCCGCGGCGGCGCGGCCGATGGACTCGTGCGACAGCCGCGACGCCACGAGGAACACGCGCGCGACGCGCGCGTCAATAGGCGCGGAGCGGCCGCCGGTGTAGGAGAAGATGACGCCGTGGGCGGCGGCGGCGCAGGTGGGGCAGACGTAGGAGACGGGATCCGGGACGCAGGTGTGGTGGGCGACGAAGAGGCCGCAGATGGAGCAGGCGCAGACGGGGCCGGGCGGGGCGACGACGGGCGGGGCGGCGACGGGGGATTCGGGATTCGGGAGGAGGAGGAGGCAGCCGGAGCAGAAGGCGGAGGGGTGGTAGAGGAGCACGCAGGAGGAGCAGAGGAGGCAGAAGATGCCCTGGTGGCAGACGTTGTGGAGGGCAAAGGCCTCCCGCACGAACGCGCAACGGTCGCCGTCGCAGTCGCGAGGGACGACGTCGGCGCCGTCGGCGGCCAGCACGGCGGCGGCGGGGTCCATGGGGAATTGAGGGGAGGTGGCGCAGGAGGATTGAGGGGAGGAGGCGCAGGAGGAGGATTGCTGGATTAGGGTTTCTGGGGAGAGACGACACGGCTACTAAACGCTCCGTCCGGACAGATTTTTTTTCCCCATTTTGTCCTCCTCTCAGAAATGGGAGAAGGAAATAAAATAAAAAAGAATTTTCTTTTTCTTTATCGATTTTTTAATTTTAGAGATAACTGCTTCTAGGCTACTATAGTACTTAGTGTTTATGATGAAGAATGAAAAAATTAATTTGGAACTTCAATACTACGTATCAGCTTAGCAGCTAACAACGTGTGAAGAATATAGAACCATGTGATCATGTATACCATCATGGCTATATGGGACAATAATTTCACATATATATTCATAAAAGGTGCGCAGAATTTCTTTATGGTTTTAATGCTTACTGCTATGGTCGGACATAGAGCAGGGTGAAACGGGAATCATGACGTACGGCTGCCCGCAGCGTGGTGACTAACTTATGGGCCCTACCACCTAGGGGCTCACATGTTGGCCACCACATTTCATTACGTTACGACAAAGTAGCTTCGTACGAGCCGACACTAATAGGCATGAGGTGGAAAGTTTATGGATAAAGATAAATTTTCGCCGTGTTCCCCAAGCTTGTGACAAAAAAAAACTGCATAGGCCAACCCAATCTTTTTTTTTGTTGGGCCCACTAGTAACTCCTTTATACGACATCATAAATTTATATTGAAACAAAAAATTATCGTGGAAAGTGTAATGAATCTATATGAGTCAATAATATGTGTTTAACCTTTTGTTTTGTGGGTGAGATACAACAAAGTGAGATGTCATTGGAAACTAATATGTAGTCAAGTGATCCTTACAAATGGGTGTGGGGGTGATAGTCGATAAATAAATTAAGATCTATTAATCAAGTCCTAGCTAGTTAAAGTACACAACTACATCTATGTTTTTCAAAAGTACAACATAATAGATAATATGATGTGATCAACCAAACATGCTAAAGAGTCATGCTGTGCAATAAAGATGGCTAGGCAATGAGCTTGAGAATGACACATATGAGACATACCAGGTGAGACAAGGTGTCAGGACTCAGGTGCTATATGCCTATATGGGCCGCGTACACATTCAGAATAATATATAACCACATTTAATTGGTAAGTTCATAGACGATGACGAGAGTTATGCCAATATACACTAGACCGATCTATTGAGTTACAAGAAAATTAAACAAAGAGGAAAAGTAGAAAATACATAAAATATTTTTAAAGCGTACTAACATGCTAGTATTTTAATACTTGGCGAGCTCGCACGGGGCAACAGGGAGCTATATATGTCGAGGTATGCCACACCCTTTGGGCAAAGACAGTGAAAAGAAAAGGTAGAAATTAAAGTAAAGAAAATATTTTCAAAGTGTCAGTGTCTCTAATCTGATATGGATAAAATTAGATATAACACCCACTTAAATCACTGAACATCATTGTATGATTGTTTGATTGTATGAATGCGTTTAGTTACATATGATGACAGAGCTTTGTGAAACTAAGCGCAAAGGGTTACTAGAGGGCATGCAAGGAGGCAGTCCGCTATCCTGCATAATTATTAAGTGCAGGCATGCTAGTTTATTAATACCTACTAGTATAAAAATTGATTGAAAAAAAAAGAACCTATCGATCATTCAGACACATGCAATTCAAGAACAAAAATAGTCAAAATTTCAACCGTACGATCTTCATGTGCAGTCGTTGCTAACAGGCCCACGAAAAGCTTATACGAGCAACATAATCGATCAAAAGAACAAAACTAAAAAAAAAAGTTCTTTGATAAAAAAAAAAGTTCAGGCCAGATCTGATATGACGAGAATGAGAGGAGGGTGGAAGAAACCCAAGAACACATTGCAAATTACTTCTGCAGGTAAATATTTTCTTACATACATCTGAATGCAAACTTCTTCCTCGCCCAGTATATAGCTCTTCAATTCGAACAGAAATCTTTCATTTTCGTGATATTTGACTTGCATGCCAGCATCTGGGTCTTAGCTTCGAGGTTTTGCTGCTTTCGAAGTTAGTGGCACATACTTCTACTTGGCAAAACTAACCCAACAAAAAAAATAACTGCATGCATCAGCCACAGTCGATCTCTAGTGTAGCACTGCTAAACTGTGCGTGGTAGCATAATGATCAACTCATAAACTGCATTAGATCTCCAGGAAATTATTCCTCTGCATAATTATAAAAAATTAGAGAAAAAATATACATTGTCTGAGGATGTAGTTCCTTATATATGTACCAACCAGAAGCTATAGTTCCTTATGTATGAACAAACAGTCAGTTTAAAGTGTTCATGCTATATAGCGAAGCCATGCAGCTTTTCATCAAAAACTAACACTGTATAAGCTAGAAGAACCTTATGGTACAATTGATCTGAAACATCTAAATCCAGGATATATTTCTGGAAATTGTTAGCTAACTTGTCAGGTAAAACCACCCATCTATCTATCTATCTATCTATCTATCTGTCTATCATACCATATCATATCATATCAGTTACCTGTGACCATCCATAATTATCTGACCAATGACAGTTATAAACTTGAAGTAAAATACTTGCATCTTCAATCAATAACAACAAAATGAAAAATAGGCTTAACAGAGTCCTATAAATCTCTGCCCACTACCGAACAAAGCATCCTCTTCTGCACATCGTCACATAAAAAATGCACCCGAGATCAGAGCAGGATTAGCACAAACAGAATCAAGTACATCTAGCAGCAACACAAATCGAGTAATTAGTAGATGAGCTCACACATCTAAGGTCATAAAAAAAGATGAATAAAAAATAAATCATAACTTAAAAATGGAACAAATAGGGTGGGTATACATGATTTCAGGCTCAACTAACAAATGAAAAGTTTATGTATAAATTTATATGAAACATTTATGTATAATTACGTTTATATGAATAAACTTAATGGGATCACGTGTTAGGCCAAATGCAAGTTGGTTGTGTAAAATTAAGGTTTTGATTTATTATTTTGTGATGAACAATTGGTATAAGAATCGGTTTTATTGGTTTTTTATTGTTTGGACATTTAATTGGTAAAGTGGTGTTGTTTCTCGCCAAGGGCGGTCAGACCGGCCTTCCCGCTGTTTCAGGATGTTTTTATGGATTTAAATATTTCTACATGGTTAAGGTTTTAATTTTATTTCTATGCATGGATAATACTATTGTGTGGTAATGTTGAGTCAAGCTAGGAAAGAACATGTGCTCGGTTAGGTTTTTCTTGGATTTGCAGGTGTTGCTTGAGGCTTGGAGAGTATGGCCAGTGATGGATCGGAGTCGACTAAGGAGGAGTTGATGTTCGAACGATTGGGAGATCACGCAGGATGCATGCCAAAGATAGAGGGCAATGCAGATGGAGATGAAGATTCCATATGCATACAATAGAGCTCTATTGTGGCATATAGAAAGCGGGGTTAAATTTAGAACGGGAGTCAAGTTTAGTATAATTGAGTTGTTTACTTGTATGAGTAGGTTTCCTAAGGAAATAGAATTTTTTTATGCAAATAGGATTCATGGCTTTGCATAGTCACATCAAGGGTATAATTTTATAAGGGTTGATTTTGACTTGTGCTTTAGATGCACATTGTAAACACAACAATAAATAGTTCTTCAGTTGTGTGCATCTTTTGTCTCAGCAGCAAAGGGGGCGATCGCATAGACGGGAGAGCCTCGGTCAGACCGGTGACATCAATGCACTAGTAGACAACGGGGCAAATATCTAGAGCTTTAGTCCCGGACAAAATTGGACCCGGGACTAAAACATTTTTTAATCCCGATCCGTATTACCAACCGGAACTAAAGCTCCGTGTCCCAACGGCTACTTCGGTTGGTGTCCGGCAAGGGGACCTTTAATCCCGGTTTAGCTCACGAATCGGGATTAAAAGTATTTTTTTAGTCCGGGTTCGTGTCTCAAACTGAGACTATAGGTCCCCCCGACCTTTAGTCCGGGTTCGTGTCTCAAACCGGGACTGAAGTGTGACTTTTAGTCCGGGTTTGAGCTATGAGCTGAGATTAATTTGTTCACCCCTTTATATCACTTTCCTTCCTCCCCAGCCAACAGCCCTGAGACCATTTTTGCTTGCTCAAGCTCTCAAGTTCTTCCTCTTGCTCAAACTTGTTCTTCACGACGTCACCATTTTCGCGAGATTTCGATCGATTCGTTCATCCGTTTTTTGTTGTAAGGTGCGCATATTCTTCCTCTCGTTTTACCTTTTTAGTAGACCTCATTTTATGCTTTATATTTAGAGAAATACGAGGTAGTTTACGGAGTATTAGTTGAGCAAGAAATAGCTAGCTTATTCATTTGAGATGATTTTTTTCAAG
>CM002484.1:7551101-7576960 GCA_000325765.3 Leersia perrieri
ATTAGTAAGTAAAGACGTACATTACTACCGTACAAAATATAAACCTACTACTAAATGAAAATAAATAGAATAAGCAAATAAAAGCAAATGAAAATCCAAACTTTAATCCCAGTTCGTATTACACACCGGGATTAAAGGTCTGCTTCCCTGGCCGGGGCTAGACAGGCTTTTAATCCCGGTTGATATTACGAACCGGGATTGAAAATTGACCTTCAGTCCTGGTTATTTCAACCGGGATTGAAGGTCTGACCTTCAATCCCGGGAGCGTAGTCCCGGTTGGAAAACCGGGATAAAAGGGGTTTGCAAAATGGGATAGGCGCCCCGTTCTCTACTAGTGATGGTCAGACCTCTAGAGGCTGCGTGATTCGATGAGTTCTTCATCAAAACTAAGAGGTACCTTTTAATTCCAAAAATAATTTGAATTTTGTGTTACAACCATTCATCCCCTCTTCTTGGTCTGCTTCTTGTGATACGATCCTAAAGGTTGGCATGAAAGTTTCATTCGCCTAAATCACATGCAGACATTAACCTATTAGACCCTAACCATTATATTCATATGCTACAACAGTGCGATTTTGGTCAATCCTTAATTACTTCTATAGCATATTAAGTACAAAAAGGATAATTAAGGGCATTAAGGTTTCTTTTTTTTTTCTTTTTTATTAATTGAGGTGCACTACTTCCTCAGGATGCCTCATATGTACCACTTCCCAAAAGACCAGCAAAAATGAGGCATTTCCTGCCCTCACAACACCCCTCCCCAATGCAAATCCAAATTAAAAACCTCACCTATAACATCTTACAAGTAACGGTTAGCGCAAAAAGCACGACACCAATATATAAATACCTAGCATTGATCTAAAAAAACCACTGATATGTGGATATCAATACTGGTTTTATATAAAAAAAATAATGTCGCTAATGAGGAATTGAGGATGTAGCCAAACCAACGACTGAGCTACCTTCTCCCTCGATTTTTTGAATTCCTCCACCATGATCTATCCCAACACCCCTCTCTTTCACTCCCTCACTCTCACCGCTGCTGCCTCAACACTTCCTCACATCGCCACCACCAGCACCTCATTCTCTCCACTCACAGCCACTGATTCCCTTCCTCACAAGCAACGCCTCCTCCTCCCAGACGCCTCTGCCACTGCCACGCCAATCCTCCTCTTCACTCACAGGGCAACCTCTCTCAGCTCTCTTACTTTGGCCTTGCTCTTTTTCTCCCACTCAAAGAGTGGGAGATGGCAGGACGGAGACGGGGAAATCAACTATGGTGGGGTGGAGACAGAAAGTGAAATTGAATATGGTGGCTTGATGTTAAAGTGATGGTGGCATTTGTCTAGAGGTTGAATATCGCCATATCTAGCCACCTGGAGCTCTGTGGCCTCGAGCTTAACGGCAATCGGATCTTGTTGATGCAGCCAGCTCGATGGCAACAGCCCTCTCTCCCTTCACCAATGCGGGTACGGTTCCCTCCCCTCACTAACTCGTTTAACGACAGATGCACCCACACACTTGCATCCCCCCCCCTCTCTTTTGCTGCTCTGGATCCAATAATGAGAATCTGGTGAATGTATATCTTGATTAGTTTTTGTGATTTTCTTTTAATTCTGTTAATGCTGAATTTCTGGGCCGGGTTGGGCTGTTATCGACTCGATTACTTGGCCGGCCTCTTTGAATTGGAGGATTTGTAAAGGAATTTGGGAGCATTCAAATTCCTAAGTATTTTTTTTCCTATGCACCCCTTTGATTCATAGGAAGATGATATAATTTTTTCCATAGGAATGCATTCCTATGGTCAATTCCACAGGAATATAAGCAATATAGGCTAGACCTCTTGTAAACTTTCCTTTCCTTTATTGTTCCTTGTGGTGCTATCAAAGGGCTCGTCTTCTCATGTCATGTGTTTTATATTCCTGTAATACTAGTTGATACCCTGCGTGTTGCTACGGGACTTTACAGTTTTAATTTTGTAGGATTTAAAATTATGACTCTACAAACCTAATTTTATATGATTTTGAAATAGGAAATAGATGGGTGGTACATATAGCTTGTCTAAGGTTATTTTGTAGTCAATTTGATTGGTCAAAGTGAAGTAATAGTTGATTTTGAGTTGAACAACATTTTTTTCTAATTGCGATGGAGTAGTTATTATACTGAAAAACCTACACACAATGTATTACATATGAGTTGCTTTGCTGGAACCTCATCAGATTTTGTAGTGCTTGAGGTATTAAGACATATGCAGGGTAATTGTGAAGGATATTAAAACTATTTACATGAAAAGGAGACGCCATTAATGAATTGACTACCTTGATTGTTTTCTCATCTGTCAAGTGCTCATTTTGTTTGTTTTCTTGTAGTATTTCTGGGATAAAATGATGTGCAGGGAATAGTATAATTCAGGTCTGCTTTATTGTTTTATTTTCTGTACAGTTGGCTTGTGTTCTTTTCACAGCTAGATTGGAGATAGGAAAAAAAAAGGGGGCGAGTATTTATACATTCCGCATAAGATGGCAAACCTGTGTGGTTCCATCATGGTATGCTAAGCTTTTGTTATTTTGGAGATGTATGATGATGGAGTACTGGAAATGTGTAGAGGTATATGAAGAATGTCAGGTTGAATAAAGGCATAATAGATTTCTAACTTCTAAAGACCCTGCCTGCCTAGCTGGTAGCCTGAAAGTTGCATGATCATTGTCAACAGGAATACTCTTCAGTTTGGACTGCAAGTGGAGATGAGGGAATGTAATGGTTTGCATCGTCCACTTCTAGGATGAGAATGAGCTTTCTGTTTTGCACAAAAGTAAAAGAGTTTACCATCAATATTGTTTTTATCGTTTGGCATGATTGAATCAACTACGTACCAGTCTACCACAGTATATATCAACTTATTCCTGAAAATCTGGAACTGTAAATGAAATTGGGTGTAAGCTAATTTATTAAATCTGAAAGAATGGAATACTATCTGGAATATATAAAAAACAATACCATGATGTAAGCCAAGGAAACTGAACCAATGGATCACACTGGAGAAGGACAATATAATGAGAAAGAACGGCTATACGCTTGTGGCCACTTCACTGGAAAATCTGAAGGAATCGAGCTATAGAATCGTACTGGCTAGGATGGAGGTTTGAACCATCGGGCATGAAGGGATGCTCGTATTGCTGGCTGCTGAGATGAAGATATGGTGTATGAGAATTGATCTGACCTGATTAGAGTAGGAATTGGAAGATGGTTATGAAGGGAATAAATAAGATTAACTCGCCATTCAGATTGATTCTTTGGAACACAGGATTGAAAAAACGCAGGAATAGAAAAATCACATGAGTATGATAGGAATGCATGCGTAAAACAAAAGATTAAAAACACAGTATTTTAATAGAAACATGTGTTTGGATGGAGCACAGGAAATAGACATGGGAATTTTCATAGGATCTAGGCAAAGGAAGCAAAACCAAGACTTTGGAGTGGATTTTTATATTCCTCTCGAATAGGTGCTGAAGGAATTTTTCCTTTTGTTTTTGTTTGTGACATTCGTGTGTTCCAAATGATGTTATAGGAACCAAATCCATAGGATTGAAATCCCTCATTTTTCCTCTGCGAAATTACCGCCACTGGTGGCAGTTAATGGCCACATGGCCAGGGAAACCGATACGGCACGTCGCGTATGGATTGGGACCCGGCGCCACCGACGGTTCCTCAGTCGCGAGCGGACAGCATTGCCAGTGGCCTGCGCAGACGCCAGGACGACGGGGAAAGGGGAAAGGAGCGCTGTGTCATTGCCGGATTCGGTGAGGTGATGTCGTGGGGGTTGGTTTGGTTCGGCCTGTGGGCTTGTGGGCTGAATAGGCTGAAACCTCCTCTCCAGTACACGTGTTGACATATTAACGGCTGATTAGTTTTAATCAGACGGCTACAATTATGCGATGACATCTCTTACAAACTCAACTTTGTGGTTAAACTATATAGGAAGAGAGAATTTGAGAATCCTACCACTTCAAATCATATGTTTTTTCTATTCCTGCTTTTTTTCTGTCCTGTGAATCAAAGGGCCTGATTCTTTTATATTAAAATTACAGGGATCGGAGAGTACTGACTCTGTTTGGCATGGGGGTACACAAATCATTGATCCTGCTTCTTCTTTTTTACTCGTTTTTCCCTCGTCAATGCCGGATTTAAGATGCACTTGTTGGGGATCTTGTAACAGACACCTATTAGAATATTTTTCACAGGAAAACAATCGTAATAATCAATGGTGACCTATTAGGCCATGGAATATATGTGACTTGGTTGGTTTCGCTTGTTCAGGATCAACGCTTAATGGGTGTGTAGTCTTCCTCTACGGCGCCGGCTGCTTTGCAGTGCTTGGTGCCTCGATCTCCAGGAGTTTCCTCTTCGCTGTGTTCATGCCCTTCTTGTTGTCGGTGCAGCACGACATGGACGTGGAGGGCTTCAAGTTTCGGTACTGAAAAATACCAGAGGATATTCCAATAAACATGAATATCGATATATATATTGGCGATATATAAAAAATAATCGTTCAGAATTTGTATAAAAAAGACAGCCCAACTTATTCATGAAAACATGCTCCATTGGATCAAATTCAAATTTACATAGTTTTTTTAAAAAATCATTTTTTTGTTGGCATCTAATGTTTCTATATGATGGACCGCAGGAATACTAGACGCCAATTTAAAAAATGGCAGAATTTTTTTAGCAGATATTTAATTTTACCGGCCCCACCAGGAAATAGGAATATCGGATATACAACCCATCCTATCAGTGGGGTGGGACGGCCGGACCAGCTATGGCCCGTGTCGACCCAACCCTCCAAGACCACCAGACCTTCATCAAGGTCATCGACTTAATTTAAACAGAATGTATCTTTCTTTTTTTATTGTACATGTGAGAGAAGATCATAGAGTTAGAAATCAAGGATACATCGCTTCGATTTTGTCACTTGATGTAGACTGTCGATGCACAAGATGTTGGGCAGTATGTGTTGTGATCGGCGATTTTATGCAAGTGAGTATTTTTGATACAGTTATATTTTAATCTTAAATCCACCACACATGTATCGGTCGACATACCGATGATATTTCAAACTCTCACACTTGCTGTGTAAGCTTTTATTGATGGCCGGCACCTTCTCTGTGGCCGGCAAGCTAGTATATCTACTAATGGTTTTAGCAATAAGAGATAGAGTTGTCCGAACTCTGAACAATGAGCTCTAAATTCTGGGAGTTTGAGCTGAACTAATCACAGTCCACACCCGAAGCTTTGATATATGAGCGGAAAGGAAGAAAGTGCTCATGATTTTCGTCAAGTTGTCATGGATCCATGTGTTTCTGTAGAGTATCAAACTCAAATAGACGACAAGTCAACAACCTAATCCGATTGACACGAATGACTCAAAATTGATTAATTTGAAGAGGCAATTACATACAAGAATAATAATAGCTCGTTGCTTTTCATTGGATCAATCATCAAATATGTTGTTGTTTACAGAAATACACGAGTAATCCAGCTTGAGAAGGATGAAACTCGGAAGATGTAATGTAACTACCCAGCATCAAGTTACAGAGAGAGATGCAAAGAGCAGCGTACACCGCGGGGAGGGAAAAACAAGCCTAAACTCTACGACGCGGACGACACGCATCTCGATCGGCTTCGCTACCGCAGGATGGGATGCATCTTTCGCTGCCGCTGCCTCGCCATGGCCGGCGCCTCGATCACCTTCACCGTGCAACGCCTCTTGGCCTCCTCTGCTTCCTCATACCCTTCGCGGAGTCTCCTCTTCGCCGCGTTGAGGGCCCTCTCGTCGTCGGCACGGAACGGCGTGGCGCTGGCTCGCGCCGGCCTCTTCTCTGCGGCCGGCAGATCATTCTTGGGCCCTTGGCAACCACCGGTGGAGCGCTCCGCTTCTTGGGAGCCGACGATGGTGGTGGCTCGTCATGTTCCAGAGCCTAAGATAGCTTCTCCATCGCTGCCGCGGCCGTGGCGAGGTCGGCCTTGACGCCCTCCACCGGCGCACGACGCAGGCGGCGAGGCCACGGACGCGCCCCGACTCGTGCTTCGTCAGGCCGACGACGTCACGGGCGAGGTCGGTGCCGGCGAGCGTTTTTGCCGGCGGCAAGGGTACCACCTCGAGCGTTAGCAGCGACAGGAACATCATCTCGTCGAGCGTGGCGCGGAGCTCCTCCGCCTCCTCCTCCTCGCCGTCGTCCGTCGCGTCGGAGAGCATCTCGACAATCTTACTCCTCGCGTCGCGGAACTCGTCGCGGGAGAGGGCCGGATGATCGGTGGCCTCGTCGCCATGTCGGAAGATGGAAGATCGCATGATTGATTTCATGGGATTGATGGAAATTTGGGAGAAGCAATTGGAGGAACGCGAGAGAGAGGGGATCGAATAGGAGACGCGATGAAAGGGGAAGGGGGTTAGTGGGATGGACGCCTTATATTCCACGAGTGGCGGGAATCGAGTTCGAAGCGGAGACGGGGGTTCGATTCGAAATTATGGCGCCAAATCCGAGTCGGTTTCTTGGGGGCAACTTGCACAATTGCACGCCAAGGGGAGACGCGGTGGTAATGGGTAGTCGCATTTCATTTACTTGCATTGCACGCAATCAGGGTAGAGTTGGGACAAGAACAGAGTCAGAGTAGAACGCTGTTCTGTTCTGCTCTTCGCCATGGCCGAGCGAGGGCGAGGTCGCGTGGTGAAGACAATGTGGTTTGTGTGGGCCCAAGAGGTGGCAACGACATGGACCACTGGAATTTTTCTTTCTTGATCTGTTGCACGCCGTGATCTTCACGCTTTCAGAACAAATTTCACATCACTGCGTAATTCCAATATGAAAACACTGACCATGGACAAAAATCCAGGAAATAATGTTTCACGAGAACAACAACTCGAACGAAGCGCTCTCTCACACACACACACTCTTACGGTCTTACTACAACATAGAGACCAATTTCCCAGTATTTTTTTTCCTAATTAGTTGGAGGAATTTCACGGTTCAGGAAAACTCTCAACCGTCACATCATCACATTGCCGCTCACGCCGTGTCACCAGGAGGGATGCTGGGAAGCAACCGTCTATGCAGGGCGACATCTTGTTGAAGAAATGGCACCATGATGACCAGCGACGTCACGAACGCCGTGGAGTTGAAGTAGTAGAACGCCTGGTACCTCGCGTTGATCCTGTCGCGGAGCACCGGGTTGCCCGCCCGGTGGTCGTTCTCCCTGTCGTCCTGCCAGAATCCGCCGGGTGGGTTCAGGCCGGCCTGGTAGGTGACCGACGCCGCCACTGTGGCGACCACCATCAGCCAACCTCGCATCTCCCTGAACCACTTGTTGCGCTCATCGGCGTCCGGGTCCACGGTTGCCCTCCGCGATATCCTGGATCGATCGCTGGTTGAGTAAAACTTTGTTATAAGTGTTGTACGGTTTATAGCATTAGCATATGTTCATGTGTATGTGTGGAATGTCTGCGTTGCAAGCAAAGTAGCTTTGATTGTACATTCATCTTTTTTGCACCTTAAGTGGAGGTGACCAAAGAGGAGTGCATAAGTGCGAAATTCTAGCTATATACCTGCATGCTTGGACAAGAAAGGGATTTTCGGATATTCAGTATGGGGGAATATTGCACCATCTGTTCCTTTCCTTGTTTGTGCGTAAGTATAAAATGCTATGATTACTGTACGGATCAGTGGGTTCTATAATTAGATTATTTGTTGATTAGTTGTACCATGACTCCATGAGGCTTCAAGGAAACGAATATATACTCGTGGTAGGCTACCTCAAAGCTGGGAAAGGAACACACATGCATCATGCATGCATGTTTGATGCTCTTTGTGATGGATAAATTAAGCGACAAAGAAAGCAGAGAGGATATGCACGTGAAAAATACACATGTACGGCAAAACTACATGTAGTGTAAACATGTAAACTATCCTCGGATACAGAATAGATGGAGCCATGGCCTTGATGGATAAATTAAGTGGACTTGATGACCGCCAATTCTTTAGGATTGAAGAATTCAAAGCCCATCTGAAAAGGTTGGCTGCTCAGGCCCAGTCGATAAAAAAAAGCCCAACTTACATCACGGCCAGTACGCTTGGATCCCTCGTTGAACGCCAGTCCCTGGACCGACGACGAGGCGTCGGAGTGGAGCAAACCGCCACGCACCACACCACCAGTCCAGTAGTCCACCACCAGCCACTACCGCCACCATCTCGCAGCCTCTGACCAAGTCTCCCGCCCACCCGCGCCAATCCACCACCGTCCACGCGTCCACGCCGCCACGATGAACGACATCCACCTCCTCCACGTCCGCATCTCCAAACCGCACGGCCCCGACTCACTCACCGCCGCGATCGGCAACCGCCTGCGCCACTCTATATAATCCCACCACCCTCGGAGTCCAAAGAGATCACGAGTTAGACGGATCGACTAGTATTCAACTGTCCATCCATTTGTGAGAGTATCTAGCAAGAAGAAGAAGTGATCGAGTAGCGCTGCTGCCATGGCCGTAGTAGCACTGCTGCTGTCCCGTGCTTCCGTCGTCGCCGCCGCTGCCGCTGTCGTCCTGCTCGTCTTCGCCGTTGAGGCGTCGGCGGCGTCGGTGGCGTCGCCGTCTCCTCCCCGCCTTTTCGTCGTCGGCGGCGAGCAGAGGGGTTGGAGCGAGCCGAAACCCACCGACGAGACTTACAACCACTGGGCCGCCCGCAACCGCTTCCACATCGGCGACTTTCTTGGTAACATCTCAACACATCGCGTTCATTCCATATGGAGGTTTAGATTGTGACATGAATACATGATCGCCATGAACACGAATGTGTGTGCAGATTTCAAGTACGCGAAGAACGACTCGGTGCTGCTGGTGTCACGGAAGAAGTACAAGATCTGCAGCGGCGAGGGGGCGGAGCAGCGGTTCGACACGGGGGGCAACGCGAGGTTCCGCCTCAGCCGCAACGGCGACTTCTACTTCATCAGCGACGCGCCGGGCCACTGCGACGCCGGACAGAGGATGACCGTCCGCGTCGTCACGGAGCAGCACGCCGGCGGCGACGCCCCCGCGGTGGCGCCATCGCCCGACGGCGGCGACGTGTCGTTCAGCCCGCCCAGATCGAGATCGGGAGGAGGTGGCTCTTCGTCGTCGTCGTCCGGATCGCCGCCGCCGGCGACGTCGCCGGGTGGGAAGACCAGCGCTGCCGCCGCCGGCGTCACGCCATCGGGTGCTGGTGGTCACGGTGTTGCAGCGGTTGCCGCCGTTGCGGGTGCCGTGTTGCTCGTCTTGGCTTGAGATGGTGCCACGTGGCACGTGTGGTGTTCTTGGTTAAGATATTAGATATCGTGTGTGTTAGACGACTCGTGATGTGATCTGTGGTGCGGTTCTTAATTAGCCTGTGTTAGCTAGACTCGTCACTCAGTGTGAAGTAATTTGTTCGCTCTTAGAAATGTTAAACCATTCGCTCTTAGTTTCGTTAATTGCTGTGGTATGACACAGGACGTCTTGACGCAGTGACGCCAACACTCCAGTATACGACCTACGTCTTCGTTCCGCCATTTGCGTATTAAACGTAAATCCGCCTGCTACTTCCGTTTTCTTGTGCCGTTTACGTACTCCTCAAAATCCGCCTTCCGGACTTTAACTCCGGCCCGGCCATACGCCGCCGCTTTCCCTTCCCTTTTCCGGCGACGGGCGCATCGCCGTCTCACCACCAATGGCCTCGCGCCTCCGCCTCGTCGGCGAGAACTCCGACCCACACCTCCGCCCCGACGATACCCCCGACGCCGGCCACGCTGCGGGGGAGAAGAGGCCGGAGGAGGCGCCGCGGCGGAGGAGGGAGGTAACGGACCTGGGCGGCGGTAGCGAGGTGGTGCACGTGGCGCGGTTCGTGGAGAGGGAGGTGGCGTGGGGGTGGTTCGACTACCTCGACAAGCGCATCCCCTGGACGCGCCCCACCATCCGCGTCTTCGGCCGCTCCTCCCTCCAGGTCCGGCGCCGCTAATGTTCGTACTGATAGTATTTTGGTTAACACAAGTGCAGTTTTCTGAAATTTACTCTTATTACCTCTCTCTGTTTTGTTTTACCGTTCTGCAGCCTAGGGATACATGCTATGTTGCAGATGAAGGACTAACAGAGTTGAAATACAGTGGCCATCAGCCTCACGCACATTCTTGGGATGAATTTCCTGTGCTCAAGGATATCCTGAAAGCGGTAAGAGCTTTGCCATGCTGATGCCTTGTACTGCTATATATTATTTTCAGATAAATTTAGGCATTAGTATGTCAAAAGTATCATCTTGTGCTCGATGATTTGCATCTTGATGTTGTCAGTATTCATCCTCTCTAGTAATTTGCTGTTTCATGTGTTCATTAGGTTCATGAAGCCCTCCCTGGTAGCCATTTTAACAGCTTGCTCCTGAACAGATACAAGACCGGTTCAGATTACGTCTCATGGCATGCCGATGATGAGCCGCTGTACGGACCTACCCCAGAGATAGCATCCGTCACGTTGGGATGCGAAAGAGAGTTCTTGTTAAGAAAGAAGCCTGCGAAATCTCAAGGTATGCAGTTTTCATCTGGCAAGCAAACCATTTTGGAATTTTAGACGATACCATCTCCTGAGATTGATCCCTGTTGATGTTACCACCCAGCTTCTCCTGGATCTGGAGAAGCTGCTGGAAAACGGCTCAAGATCAGTGCTCCTCAGCAGCACTCTTTCCTACTCAAGCATGGGTCGTTGCTCGTGATGAGAGGCTATACCCAGCGTGACTGGCACCACTCGGTGCCAAAACGAGTTAAAGCAAGCTCACCAAGGATCAATCTGACTTTCCGACGTGTGCTGTAGCTAGCATTTCCTTCACATCAGTCGAGTCATGCTCATCGTGTTCTGTAATTACTTGAAAACTTATCACGTACTGTATGTACTTTGCTTGTGGACACTAATGTTCGTGTCATGTAAGCCCGTGAACGCACGACATTTTGCTCGGTGGTTCTGATGGCTCCGTCGTGTTTATACTTGGTACTACTATCCACCACTTCTTACTCCGTTTCATACGGTAAGGTGTTTAGCTTTCAAATATATATACAGACCTTAGGATTTGTTCAAAACAACAGGTAAACAACTCACTATTTTCTTGAGTCTTTTGTGCATCTAAGCTTGTGTTAAACTGTTAATAATGTACTAGTAACAAATTGGACAGTAAAAGAAAATGGCTAAATGTTCTGGCTTTTTGGAAATTGATTTGAATGTATGGATTCAAGTTTCAGTATTTCGTACATTTGAACTCAGCTGAAACTATACGAACAGATACACTGGAGTCAAAACACTTCAGACAGAAATCACTATACTCAAGCTTAACAGCATAGCCATCAAAACCTAATATAGTATTTACTTTAGATGCTAACACTTTCAGACTACATAATAATCTTCAACAGTAGCATATGATGTATGATACAGCGTCTGAATATCAAATCTCGTGTCACATTCTACATGCAAAATCTTTTGCTTCAGAACAAGGCATCCCAAAATTTGGGTGCTCATTCTAGTTGTACAACCCAAAAGCCATTAGTTTATTGCTTACAACATTTCTACATAAGTTTTAACACATAATTACTATTCCTGCAAAACAATGCTAAGAAATATGTTACATGACCTGTGGCCCTCCGAAGGACGTGTACAATGAAATTCCGGGGCACAATGCCATAGCTAAGTTGGAAACAAGTTCTAGCATCTAGTAACTTAGAAGCAAATCCTATTCCACTGCTCTTCTATACTAACCTGTTGCTATTGCAAAGAACATTTTCTACATCACAACTGTCAATTCCAAGGTCAATTAATGAGATATCCACATCCCCAACCAGTGCCCGTGAAATCTGCATCCTACGAAGAATAATCAACTGAGAAAGCAAGCCTATGTTGCTTTTGCTGTGCGTTTTCTCCAGACATTCTGCACATTTTAACACAAACAATAACAGATCTATAACTATAAGAATGAAGAAAGTCTGGTACAATAGGATCAGAGCACAGGCAATTTGCTTACAAGAGTCTCGTTGTCAGATTCCTCCTTGCTGTTTAAATTATGGTCATCAGGCTTTTGCTCCTCTTTCAGCTCATCACCTTTGCCGGACACCTTATCTGATTTTCTTTTCTTGGCTGAGCTAGCTGCTACTTCTTTCTCAATGCGGTCATCTGGTATATTAGAACAATTATGTGTTCAACTTATGAAAATAGAGCATGCAGATTATGCATAAAGTGGACTGTAAAATCAACCCCAAATAACCATACCAGATTTTTTGTCTTCATCAGAATCTGAGTGAGCAAGACTTGATGAACCTGAATCAATATTAGCACCATCAGCAGCATCAACAGAACTTTTCCCTCCAATCCTTCTACGTTTGTTCTTTTGTTGTCCTTTTGGTTCACCTTTCCTCTTTGGAGGTGAGGGCCTACACAATATGGATCAGATCAATAGCACCAAGGTCTTCACGTCTAATTAATTGATTTGGGCTTACCTCTTTTTTGACTTCGCATTGTCAGGAGCTTGCTTGCTACTGGTAATGCTTTTCTCCAGAGTTCTGCAGGTTGGGATTACATATCAAACAAAATGGTGGCTACCATAGATTATATGACTGTTTAGAAATCTTAAATATAGAGGAGCTAGCTCAGGTGGCAAGCTGGAAAAGATATTTTATGTGGGGTATCCATTGGTTCATTAAAGAGAGGCAAGTAAAATTTGATCTTACTAAAAACAAATCTGCAACTATTAGTCGTTGCATTGGAAAAATAAAAGGGCATGGGCATCCTTTATTCCTCTTGGCCACATTATGGTGTACAGTACATTATATTTAAGAGTAAAATCCAACTTACCGTCCTTGGTTTCTCGCTGAATTATCCTTCTTTCGGCTCTGCAATAATTTAGTAAGCAACAATAAATAAATAAAAACTATGTTCTAATTTGAAGAGAGTTTATATGACACAATTTACCATACTATACCTTTACATGTGGGTCATCAATTGAAATAATCTCCCACTTTTCTTTAGCTAGGTTAAGCACTTCAACATCTCCATCATCATATAGGACCTAGGAAGAGAAACAGTCATATTATATCTGGTATAGGGTATACTACAACTTCCAACAACATACCAGTCTTAACTGTAATTACGAATCATACAGCTACTACATGTTTTTGTAAGTAGTTATGTGCTAGGGTTCATAGGGGTTAGCACCGTTAGAGGATAGGGATGAGAGGAAGACTAGCCAATACATATACTTGACCTTCATTCCACAATACCTGAATGCTTCTTATAGGCCAGCACTTTTAAATCAAATCTAATAAATAACCAACTACTCTAATCAAATCATATCTCAATGAGAACCTCCCTCAATGTGTGCCACGTGTTTACCTCCTTGGCCATACACCTTTGGTCCGACCATGGGTTGTGGCCCTTGGCCATGCCCATGATAGTTATGGCTGAGACCAAGCATACTACTATCTTCATAGAATTTAAAAAATAGGTGCAAAGCAATAAATTGCTTTCCATGTTTGTAACAGTAAAATGGATCAAATTGATACAACATGTTTAATATTAGTTAATGCACGGTTTGAGAAATATACCGTGTGCCTTCTCTTTGACGAATCATAAGATTCCACAGAACCTTCATAAAATCTGATAAAGAGGAAAAAACAATTAAAATCTAGGCCATCTTCAGAAATTTAATAGCACATTTAGAATAACAAAAGATAGAGAACTTGCTTCTTATCCAGCGGCCACCAAACTTTAATTCTCTTCCCTATCAAGTCTGTGTTGTTTGTGTCATGTGTTGTGCACTGCAGAAATGAATTAGTTCTTAGTACCAATGTTTAAAGGAAATTCCACTGAGTTGTTCAAAGTAAATACCAGTAGCACACATACTTTATTCCAGTGACTTTGATTGAAATGTTGCATGAAACTCTTTTTAGTCAGTATTGCTTACATAACAAAAGAAAACCTGATTACCTTTGCTAGACCAGAAACCAATTTTGGCTTCTGCTTTTTCAGTGACCCATTTAAATTTGACAATTCAACCGTTCTCTTACTACTGCCTCCATTATTGGACTTCTGCAAGAGTTCAACACAAATCAATGAATTCAAAACCTTATTTTGACTTGTAGATTTTAGACATAAAACCATAAGATGGAACAAAAATTACCTTTGGACTACTACTCAAGACTTCAGCGTGGGACTTCTTTGCACCCTTTTTCCCTTTGGATACAGAGGTTTTAATACTAGTAGGTGATGTTACCAACTCAGTATCAACTGAATCATCTATGCTTTTGCCCCCCTCAAGTTTATTTTCAAAGGAGTTAGCAGTTTCATCTGGGTTGACAGACTGCACTAGAAGCTCATCAGTGTCTTTGTTGCCTTTTGCTGAGTGTGGTCTACTCTTAGAAACTGATCTTTTGCGTTTTGGTGTCGAAAAATCCACATGCTTCTCATTACTCTCTTTCACATCCATCCGTCTTTTCTTTGGTTTGCTCTTTTCTGATTCTCCCAAATTTCCTTCATTGTCTAAGTTTATTTCTCTAACCAGTCCTAAGACATCATCATCTTTTCCCATGTTTACTGAACCAGATGTTGTCTTTTGCTTTCTCCCTGCCTTTTTTGCTCCTTGAGATTTCAAAATTTTGACAATTTTACCTAGAGGAACTTCGTTACCAAATTCATCAGTCTGATCTATAAGCATCTTATCCTTGGGTGATCCAGCCTGGAAGGAAAGAAAGGTCCAAGGTCAAAGGCCAGCAGACAATTCATAGTCACAATAAAGATGGCTGAACAAGCATTTTGTACCTCAGCTGACTTTGCTGTCATAAGAGCCTCAAAATGGGCCAACACATTCTCACATACAGGCCACACTTGCTCATCAGTCTCCTGTGTTTTATAATAATCAAAATAAGATGTCTAGCTAGAAGAGAAAGGAGACTAAGACAAACTATAAAGTGTTAAACTAATGGGTTGTGTCATGCTCTCACAGGCTTAAGAAGCACATATGACATACCTCGGAATTTTCATTCTGACCCTTCTGAACTGGTGCATAAAGTTGAGCGGGCAGTGGAACTGTTTGAGTTTCTGATATATTTATCTGCTCTTGACATAACTTCTTTACGATAAGAATACCAAGATCACAAATAGCATGCAATGTCTGCAAACAACATACCTTAAATCTAAGTCATAACAAATAGCAAGCAAGATGTGCATGGTACATCAGCACAAATGTAAAACAATGAATCCATTAACTCAAAACATTTTTTGCACCTTGGTCTTGTTAACATCGACAGAATCTTGAGAACATTTGATACTTCTAAATATAGATATTATTGTTGTGAAGCTCTCCTTTTTCATGCCTCGTACACTATGCTGCAAACCCTCCTCCCCCAGGAGAGTCGAAAGAAGCAGATGCAAAGGCCTGGAAAGAGATTTTAGATAAGTATACATATGCAAGCGCAGCAAAAATTCAGCTAGAATATAAAAGATGACGCTGCATTTGATTGTTTTTTTTTTTCAAAAACCAACAGAGCACATGTTACAGGACAAACTAGAATATGCCAGGAGAGTATAAACTAGAACCATAGGTGCAATGTAACTACTCCCTCTGTCCCTGAATGTAAGGGATTTTGCCTGTGTATCCAATTATATTCAGGGACCAAGGGAGTAATGACAATCGGGCTCTAGTCAACTTAATTGTCAGAAATCTTATTTATACCTACAGGATTAGGAATCTAGTTTTCCAAGAGAAAAGTTAGAACTGAAGTGGAATTAGTTGGCAGAAACACTTTTTGTAAAAGAAGTATTTAAGCATAGAGGATGCATAGAGAACTGAAAGTAGTACTATACTACTATGAAGAAAATGCCACACCATTACAATACTAATACTCCTAATTGAGAAAAATATATTGTCAGATGCCTTTCATCAGATAGCATAAAATTGGCCGATGCTTTAAAATTTTCATATTCCATGATGTGATGACTTCATTCAAATAACCTAATCAGAGTTGCTTCTATGATCTATGCTCTTCCCTTAGTGATTTGCATTAAATATAAAGCATGATTCAGTAGTGTACAGAAACAGCTCTAAAAGTTACATGGGTAAGACACTCAAAGTCACTAGACAGATGAACATAGTGGCCAGATGTGGGTGAACAGGTAATTATCATTGGTGCTTACAGTATTCTTTTCCTACAAGCATGATGTGAATGTTCTTTACCGATCAGCAGGGAGGAGCACCAAAGGCAATAAGTGAGCTATCACAGATTCTAACATTGTCTATTTTTTCCTTTGTGTATTATTAGTACAATAAAAAATATAAAGCCATCTGTTCCCCAAAAAAAAAAAAAAGAACAAGCAAACTGATGATAATAGGCAATAGAAAAATATAAAGGCCATTATCATATACCAGTAAACTGGGCCAAATGCTTGGACATCCTCATACTCTTCAATGTTAGGGCATGATGGATCATGAGAGAGGACATGAACCAAATAGGAAATCATATATTCTGGATAAGCAGTGAGAACATTTGTTTCCGCTTGGACAGAAAGTTGGCGCATCTTAACTTGCTGGCAAATCTGCGCCACCTCGATCAGGTTGTGCTTAAACTGAGAAAGGAAATGATATAAAAAGAATTAATGAAACATACTAGAATCAGTATAGTGGTGGAAATCAATTGATTTTTGTGTTTCAAATATGAACCTCTTCATACTGTGGGGCATGGTAATCATCCAAGCCTATCAAGAAAGCACAAGCATACTTTGCATCCAAGGCTCTTTCTTTAATATATTGATGTACTTTACTAAGAAACATTTTCCTCACCTGAGGAAAATCATCCTGGTAATGAAAAGAGGGTATAAATTTCCCACAATGGTACTTGTGAATCATGTGAAAGGAACAATGAGAAAGTATGCTAATTTGATAAGCATACCTGTGAAATCCTCAGGGTCAAATAGAACACATCAACAGGCACTTTGTGGTCCCATTGTCTTGATAAGCGGAGAACCGCTTTTGCTGCCGCCAGCCTCAAATGGGCCTTATCAATAGGGCTGCAAGTAATGGAGTTGTAAGAAATAACAAAAATACACAAAAAAAATGTCTACATTAAAATAAGAAAACATGCATCTCTATAGGTAGTTTCGTACCTTGAAATCATATTTGCGGAAATATCACCATACGTAAGGATATTCTTAAGGATGCCCATTAATTTTTCTATTCCCTCTTGAGCATCTTTGGAAGGTAGACAGCTCTTCACCAAAGTTTTAATGCCATAAATCTAGGCAAAAAAAAAACATCACAATACAATAGCGAGGTCAAATGACTTTGATGAATGAATTGAAGTAAGTTCTATAAAACCATAATTTTACTAACCTTTAATAAACAACTTTGTGTACA
This sequence comes from Leersia perrieri, assembly GCA_000325765.3. Lineage (NCBI taxonomy): Eukaryota > Viridiplantae > Streptophyta > Magnoliopsida > Poales > Poaceae > Leersia > Leersia perrieri. The sequence continues at coordinate 7,568,543 of CM002484.1, forward strand.
ATCACTCCATTCAGATTTATGAGCAGAAACGTCAACCGTATCCTGGTGGAATTGTAATAGAAATGAATAAAATGGAGAAGGAAAAGGAGAGATTTCAAGAGCACAAGTCTTACATCGTTGCAGTCAAGAATTTTTTTAGTTATAAAATTTATTATCTCTTCTCCCCTAGTTTCAAAAATTGGCATGGCTATCTGAGCTATACACCCCAAGGATTGTAAGATGGATGGCAGATGCACTTTCTTTTCCTCCAACAAATCCACAAGCCTCTGCAAGGGTTACAAATGCAAAGCTGGATATTAGAAATATCAGATATATAGTAAAAGAAACAACTGGCAAAAAATTCACACCTTGTAAAGAACAGATAGCGACATCAGCCCATCATCTTTTGTTATGGCAGCCAGAGCATGAACAGAGTATTTTGCCTGCTTCCGTGTTCCTTCCAAACATAGCCGCTCTAGTAGAAGAGTAATAGAGCTGAAAATATAAGGTACAGTGTCTTAGTTATAGACTATTATATCCTCTGTAAGCAGTGAAAAGAAAACTAATGCCTCAGAATGAAGGCGGCTCTAACAAATGCACCACCTTGATGAAGCTAGTTGTTCACGAATGTTGCCACCAGCCTTTGACAGAACATGAGCAATACCCTCTTTAAGCAGATCATTATCCTCCTTAAGGAGGCCAATGATATCTTTTTCAAGTCCAGACAAAAGTGAAGGGAAGAAACTAGATACTGCCTGCAATGAGTAAAACAACAACTAATGGGAATTGTCTTGCTGAAGCATGATTGGACACACAAAATGCGTTAAGAAACAATATCTGAAAGATGGGCATTTTACAGCGCTTGTGATGTATAAGAGGTACACATGCTCACGAAAAAAATAACAGGTTGTTATAAACATAAGTAATCTAGTAACTGTAACTTGCCAGCTAGCCTGAAAATGGTCTTTTAACAGCAATGTTCCTTCATAGCTAACCTAACAATGGAATTAGCACACAACCCAATGCAGGCAACTCGCCAACTCCTGCCCTAGTTATTGCATGATTCCTTCGTGGCAGAAAGAAAAGGTAGCCAAAATGTCCCAGCAAATCATACCGTTAGAAGATCCATGCATGATGACATAAGTTTTGTATTCCCAGTAGATTTTTGCTCAGAAGCTTCAGAAAGGATCTCTTTCACATATTCCTTGTTCACAAGTAAATATGAGCATCTCATCGATAATGTGCTCACAAAATCATGTAATGCATGTTTTTCACCAAGTTCCTTTAGCAAATCAACCTGCAGATTACAAATAATTTCAAATACTGCAGCACTATAAGCAAACAACTTGTGGAACTGAAAAGCAACAAAAACAATCTAGTAGACGTGTTTGTTCATACGAATAGTTCATATTGGTCAAGAATAATGCAGATAATAAATAACTATTATAAAAACAACCAAAAAGCATTTTACTGAATATATACTTGTTTTTGTTTCTATTTTATTTATAATGCAACTCCAAAAAAATAATTATCTGTAAATCAAACAGTTAGGTACCCGAAGAGACGAAGCTTTGTTAAATGTTGTTGAACAATCAAGCAAGCTTGTGAATGTACTCCAGACATTGGCATCTTTTATTTGATGAAGCATGTTCAAGTACTCCTCAGACTTTGTAGGGTCACTGAACAAACGGGACATGCTCCGGAAACTTCCTAGTAGCTTTTTTTTCATATCAGGGTTATCTTCCTGCTTGTAAAAGGAATAGATAAGATGGTGATAGAACAGACAGTAATTCTGAATGTATTTCACTATTCAAGATTGAAAAACCTGGCTTGTCTGTCGAAGGGACATGTACTTCAGCATTTCTTGGTGTAGTCTGGATTTGAAGGAGAGGCAACATATCAAAGACAGAGAGAGAAAGACCAATCATCAAACTAAATGATCTCTAGAAAAAGTCAGACCTTTGTTTTTGCAGAAATATTTGCTCAAGGGCTTTCATCTCAACTTTATCAAAATGTGTGACAGCTGTTACCCAATGTTTCACTCTTTCCTTTGTTGGAAACTCTGGTGGGAACAATGAATCACATAATATTGATTCAATTGACTCTGGTCTGCATCAGATAAATCAAACAAATCAGTGGACATCACCTTACCACAATATATCTTGCCTCAGCAAAAGAAGTATTGTTATGGAATGCTTGTCTGATGAGTACCAGAAGAGCAATGTGAAATGCTAGAAAGAAAAAATATCATGTAAAGGGTACCATAGAACGCACGAAACATTAGAAATGTAATGCATACATCATAACTTAGAGGTAAGAAAACAAAAGCAAGATATCTTGCATAGTTTCATGTACAAGGATCAAAAAAAAAAAAAAATGGCATCACAGTACCTAGATCATCTGATAAACAATATTGAATAGTTTACAAATTTTGTGTTGCATAACTATAAAGCATAATGCAAATCGCCTCAAGGATATTTACTGTCCTTACCTAAAATCTTTGTCATAGAGGCATCTTAATATTTTTCCAGGAATCCATTCAAAATTATCAGAGTTTACTGAGCTATCAGAAGCAGCTCGCAAGCAGTAGAAGTTGTAAATATCAGCCAATCTCTCCATGGTGTAGCACTTCACAGAAACCTGTTTTTATTATGATTATGCATCATGAATTTAAGTTAATCATACATATCATATTACATCAAATATAAAAATTGAAAGATGCAGAAAAAGGCAAACAGAACTAACTGATTTATCACGGACACGCTCCGCTACTTGTTTGATAGTTTCAACTGGGACTGCACCAAGTGAATGGCAAGCGACATCACAAATAGCAGCTACCACTTGCTTTCTCACATTTTCCTCATAATCCAACAATCTGTCACAAAGTGCCTCTGCCAAGGAGACAACCATCAGTAAAAGCAAAATTTATGGCCCATTTATTAGATTATATGATCACTTATGCAGCAAAATAGTTACTTACTGATAATCTCTGGAGATTCTGGTCGGGAAAGGTTTGACATTAGACATTTTTTCAAATGCTCGATTACAGAAACACGGATTTCTGCTGCTCGGTCAGTCAATCTCTTCAGAAACTCATCAAAAAGAGATTTAAACGATTCCAACACAGGGATTCCAGGTAAAGAAAAAAGTTCTCCAAGTATTTCGACAGCTTTAGAACGAATTTCGACTTGATCTGCCTAGAAAATGTCAGATACAAACACTAATTAACAATCACAAATCAAAATTTAGTCATTTCAATTAAACATTATGGATCATTTTCTGGAAGATGGAAAATACTTTCTGTTCACCAAGCACTGCACAGTATTGATTTCAGTATATAAGTAAGGTTAAATCGTACCAGCAGTTCCCCAGTTATATAAGGTACCACCACTTTTAGAACTTTTGGAGCACACTGGTACATATCAAATATGACTTCATAATGGTCAATGTTATCATTGGCAGAAGTACCATCCCCTTCCAAGGATGATGTCAGAAATTTCCTTATGTATGGTTCAAGTTTTCCTGCAGAGTGCTCTATAACATGGCGAGCAAGCTTGCGTGCAGGCATAGAAACACCCTAGTGATAAAAAATTGAACATCAAAACTTATAAAAGGAATAAATATAGGAAAATAACAAAGCATAATACTCCCTCCATCCTAAATTGTAGGGCGTAATTTTTATTTCGTTAGGACAAGAGACCTATAATTTCTCTATTAGGATATCATTTGTGCGATGGAAAAGTATAGTCATAAGAGTACCTTTGAATATGAATCTATCACAATTTTATGTCATAAAAATAATTTTCTAATAGAGAAATTATCGGTCAAACCCTTGCCCTGTACTTTAGGACAGAGGGAGTACAGAAGCTTACAATAGTTTCTATAACAAATTACAGGATAGGTCCAAGAAAACTTTAGAAATGGAAGGCACTCACAGTTTTCTTCCGGCCTAATGCTGATAAAAGTACATGTAAAAGGCTTTCCTCTATATCCTCACTTTCATCTATAATTAGGGCCATTATTGATTGCATCGAACTTACAATCTTTGTCTCATGATTCTCACTGCATCAATTCAACACACAATGAGCAAAATAACTACAAGCTATCCACAAAAATTACAATTAGCAGCAATATTACATGTGTATGTCACTTGGTAGCATTAATATGTTTATAGTCAATAATTTTGGTTGTGTGACTCTGGTCTAGGACAATAGAACGCAATATTTTGCGTGTCAAATAACTTGGTACCATGAAATAGCAAACAACTACACTTATGATAGAATGATGAGAGATGGATGATGCAGTTTTCTAAGTCGAGGTTGCTGTAGCATATATGGCCTTTCTAAACTGTAAAGGAGTTCAAGGAAGCCCATGTTTTAAGCATATTGGACATCATCTCATATATTAAAAGTACTTAGGATACTAAACTGCATGAGTGTAAATGTGGCACCCACTACAACACTTCATGAAGTCATCAGTGAATATCATACAATTTTTTTAATAATGAGAAACCAAGCATGGTAATAATTCCTGCGCAACCATGAACAAAATGTAGAAACTAGTCCAAGTGGGTGATTGTATATAGCATGAAGCATGATGTGGCTCATGTCCAACAACATTACATCCAAGTGGGTACAGAAGTATTACCTGATGATTTCTAAAAAAGATCGGAACATGTCTGCAATTAGGTCATTGCATTCAAGATCTAACATAACAACACATGCTCGGTATCTTGCAACTGTTTCTAGAATAGCAACTCTCTTGTCAAAGGATTGACTGTTCACATCATTCAGTCCTCTAAATGAACCCACAATGAGGTGAAACATGTCCTGCAAATTAAATTAACAACAATCCTCAAATGAATATAGTGAACCCAGTCAGATATAGTTAGTATATCACTTTCTGGAAGAGTTCTTGATGACAATGTTTACCCTTAAGACATCGTCACTGTAGGGAGCTTCAGGTGCTGTTATTCTTGTAATTTCACAGAAGCATGTTGCCAAGAGTACTTTGACATCTTCATCCTGATGCTTCAGGAATTCATCTCTGGCAACAGCCTTTAGACAAGGTTGGATAGATTCCATCACTGAGGAATCTGGTGACTGCTCTACTTTGCGTAGGCATTCTGCAGCTTGCTGCAATATGATATGATCAGCATTAATAGCATATCCAGAGCTTACTTAAGCAAGGAGGAAGCATTTCAAGCGTAAAGTTACTATTGCAGTATTGCTACAGATGCAAGCCAGTAAGGCTAGCAAACCAATCAACCATACTAATTCTTTTGTTTACAGATAATCAAAGGTATGTTACAACAAAAGTGATCTCCTTTAAATGACAAGTGAACCATCAATGACTTGGACCAATTAGTAAGCAATCAAATATAGTCAATACTATAAAACTGCTATTAAAGAAATCTCATAGACATAAAGGTCTTATTTTAGATTTTTAACCATGCCTAGAGCATATTTGTTTCAGCTAAACAAACCAAAATGGCAGATTACTAAGGGTCAAGTTACGAAGTTTAGAACAGAAATACAGCATCTGAACTAAATCTCATCAAAACCTAACCATTAACTCTGAATTAATCAACACATAGATTTTGGGAAGCTCACACCAGCCACTAAATTCAAGCAAAACCATCAGAAATCAAGCAACGGTATCCCTAATTTGATTTTTTAAATAAAAAAACATCTTCCTTCTAACACCTTTATACCTAAAATTGGTTGAATAAGTTATTTTCGCCGTATCTCCACTAAAAATGATCTGATTGATACTCTGAATTATCTAACCACATAGATTGTGGTAAGCCCACACCTACCACATACATCCTAGCCACTAAATTTAAGCAAAACCATCAGAAATGGCGATATCTCTAATTTGAATTTTCAAAAAACTTCTAACACTTGTACCCTAAATTATGCAATTTTCGCCATATTTCCACTCAAATGAGCTGGTATCTGATTTGAATAGTTAAACTGAAAATTTTAGGACAAGATAAACAATCCGAATTTGTATTCAAACAAATTGCGTTCAAAATTATCAAGTCAGAATAGTGGAAGTACTTGTAGCAACGTATGAAGACAAAACTACCATGTAAATACCTCATGCACTTACAATGCAACATGTCCTCTAAAACTAGTACAAGTTCGACTACACACCACAAAACTAGTGTCGTTCAGTACCAAAACCCCCCATAAACCCTAATCCAGCATGACGAAACCAAACCTAAGGGAGTTTCAAACTGGAGCCCTGTACAATTAAGCACTCCATATCCTCTAACACTCTTAGCTCCACTATAAACTGTCTCGCAAGTAGTCCAACCAGAACAATTCTGAAAAATAAACACCACACAGGCGTGCAAACCATCGGCTCCAGAAAGCAGTAGAAGCACAACCTCCCCCAAATCTCACCAAGAAAACCAAACATTCACCTCCTAAATCACCCGAACCAGAAACAAAAGCATGTCCGTGCATTTGACACACACCCAACTCCCAAATTCAAGCTAAATCAAACCAAATTCGAGCACCAGAACCCTAATTGGACCCCAAAACCCCACCACCGCCACCGCCGTCGTCAGCAACCCTAAACCCTAAACCTGCCGAATTCGCTCCCCCCAGCCCACAGATCCACCCCAACCCCCCAACCTCCCGGACCTCACCCCCTCCACGACGAAGCTCGCGCGAGCAAGCAGCCGACCCAACCAACGAAAGCAGTGCGGGGGTCCTCACATCGAGCAGCTTGGCGAGGTCGTCGGCCGGGTCCGGCGGCGCCGCCTCCAGCTTCTCCCCGAGCTCCTTCAGCTGCTGCTCCGGCGCCCCCATCCTCGGCCAGATCGGCCGCCAATTCGCACCCTCCGCCGGCGGAAGAACACTCCTCCTCTTCTCTCCTCGGCTCGCTGCCTGCCTAGCTTGTGTGGGTGGGTTTCTAATCTGGGGAGGAGAGGAGAAGCGCTTGGCACTTTTGGCTCTGGCTCTTTCGAAATTGGTGCGTGGTTAGAGGAGGAGAGAGGCGGAGAGCTCGTGAGCGTGAAGAGTTCGGGATCGGGTTTGGGTCGCTGCGCGTCTCTCCTCTGGTATACCACGCTCCTGTCCTGCCCCTCCCTCCTACCGTTTGGAAGTCATCATGCCTCGGGCACAGCACAGCGCCGCGTGTTCCGCGGATTGTTCGGGGGAATGGATGACACGTGGGTCCCTGGCGAAGGCTGGGCCCGCACGTCGGTGGGGATGTGGTGGGTGGTGAGAGGTTTATCGGGTGGGTTTAGGAGATTTAGGACAGCATTTTTTTTGGTTCGGGGTGGCATGACCGGATGGCCGCTATATGGAGAGAGGTGTGCGACGATGGGACGATGTCACTATGGGGCGGTGAATTCGGGCTAAACTAGAGTGGCATGTTGTTTTAAACCTGTTAAAACCCTGGCCTGGGCCGGACCTGGAAAAGACCGGGCTAAAAAAGACTATGCCCATGCAAGGGTGGATCTGTCATGGGGGCGGCGGTGGGTCTCTAGCCCCCACTAAATTTTCATGGCATATTTTCATTAGAATAGGGGCTAAAAGCTCTATCTGGAGGTTAAAAATAAACTATTCAGCTCCCACTATTTTTTGTTCCCAGCTCCGTCACTGGGCCCAAGCCTGATGTTGCAAGCAGAAAGCAAAGCCTGAGATCTCAGGGCTTTCCCAGGCCGGCTTTCACGGTCTTTTTCGGGCTTTTGGGGCTGCATTGTCTCGGGCTGAACCCGGCCCGATGCATGGTTGGGTCGGGCCGGTCTTGGGCTTTTTCGGTGGGGTTGGGCTCTAGCTTTTTCGGGTCAGGCCGACGAGACCAGGCCCAAGTTGAACAACTTTAGTTGTAGGCATGTAGCTCTCGGTTTCTACGGGGAAGGTTATGTGATCTTCGTTGATTTGATGGTATGCAGTGTGAGTGCTGACTACATTACCGTCTTTAGGAATTTCGAACTCCGGGCGAAATGCAAATCCATACCCTCCAATTTTAAAAAGCAAATCATATTCTAATGAAATATTATACCTTCAATCAATTACATAACTTTCAAATATAAGTGTGTAAGAGATTCTTGAAATTTTAAGATCGACAATGTTTGCAGGAAAAAATTGCATCCAAATGCAACGGTTTAGTTTTCTTTATCAAATAGACAAACATATTTTTTAGTGCCAAGAACGTGTGTTCACATTGTTATTCTAAACTATAGCTCTTTTTAGATCAAAATGGCTCTCAGCAAACACTTATTGGAGTCAAATAAAATAATCTGTTCAAGCCAAATCAGTAGATTTGGCAAAGAAAATAATTTGTGCAATCCAAATCAGTATATTTGGCAAAGAAAATAATTTGTGCAAGCCAAATCAGTATATTATAAATACAATAACTCTTTGAATATGTTTGAACACATCGTCTTAGGTTGATATGTAAAAAAAACATTTTTTTTGG
>CM002484.1:7577060-7601036 GCA_000325765.3 Leersia perrieri
GGGGGGGGGGGGATGTAGGGCATGTGCAATTGTTGGTTCACACATCGGTACCAACAGCCCTTGATAAGTACAATCCTTCCCTCCACTTTGCCACAGTGTGTTCAAAATAGACAAATTCATGGGATCAGCATTTAATGTACAGGAAAAAAATTTACTCGGTCTTTCGCTTTACGAGGAAATCCGGTCATCTAAAACTTGAACCCAATTATTACCTCCTTCGCCAAAATAAGCCGATTCCTATAGTTTAATACTACCTCCGTCCCAGAATGAAGCTATTTTTAGAATAGTACAAAGTCAAACATTTTTAACTTCAACTCTTAATAGCGAAAAAAATAAACAAAATCGATCACGTAAAAATTATATTAGTATATTTATCCTTAAACAAACTATTATAATATGCAACTCTTTTTGTTTAAATCAACTTATTTATGTAGATATTATTGATCAAAGTAGCATCTCGAAGACCGTGTCTTGGTCAACATGGGACGGAGATAGTATTGGTCCTAGAATAAGTTGATTTTTATTCCCTACCTACCATTGTGGGTGTGACTAGGACGCGGGGGGTGGGGGTGTGCGGCGCACGACGACCTCGTCCCCCATGCATTGCGCTCCTACACCCACATGGGTGGACCCCACATGGTGGGCTCCATGTGAGTAAAAGTTCAGTTTACAAAAATAAAAATATATATGGAATACCCTAGAATATCTATGTGTATAAACTTTATACTACTTAAATATTTGTGGGTATGACCTTTATACCATGTAATATTTGGATCGTATAAATTTCGGTGTGTGTAAACTTTTGATGGTATAAATTTTGATGTATATATAAACCGACACGAAAAGGAAAGAAAGGGAAAACAGAAACGGGGAATAAGGGGACATGTGGCGGGCTGGGAGACATTCACGTGCCGAACATGGCACGAGACTAGCCACCCCGTATTGTTTATGATACCATTGGTATGCAAATCGATGAGTTTTCTTCTTTCAACACCCTTTAGTTATCAACCTAAAAACTTTTATAATTAATGATGCTTTTATTTTGAGGCATATGGACTGCATTGAAAAAAAGGTCAAGACCAAGTAATTCTGTTTCAATTAGTTCAGTTCGGTATTCAGTTACCCAACAACTTTCCTAATTAATCATGCTTTTATCTTGGGACATAAGGAGTACATAAAAAAGAGATCTATTATATACCCCTAAGTTCGTCATAGTTTCAACAATTTACCATTGCCACCTTTTATTGTATACCAACGAGTTTCCCTATTCTTCTACAATATGCCATTGAGATGGTAATTTTTTTAAGAAATACCCAAAATACCCTTATAACCATACAATATTAAGAGTAAATTGCAAGTTGGTCCAGTAATCTTTACCAAAGTATCACATTGAACCACCCCTAACTCAATCTTTTCACATAAAACCAGCTATTATTACCATCCTTTGCAATTTGGCCAAATAGCCCACCTGTCAGCAGGAGTAGGAAATGAAGGGCCACCATACATCACAGTACCACTGCTCATCTCCTTCCTTCACGCACGACCGTCGCTGCTACTTCTCCACGACCACGAGTCGTTGCAGCTCCTCTCTGCCATTTGCAGCCATCCATCCTCCTCTCCACAATGACAAACAACACTTCTTCTCTTTCTTCTCCTCTGCACGTGCAGCACACCGCCGGTCACGACTCTTGTGATCTTATCCTTCGCTGTTGGGTGGTTCCCACCGTCATGCGTGCCGCTTTCATTGGGGAGATTGAGAGGTTGGTGGCTCTGGTCAGGGGAAAACGAGCAGGTCGAATCCAACTCGGCGGAGAGTGCACAAACAGTGGATTAGGGTTCCTTCTCACTGGATTGGTGGTTTTCCGACCACCTCCCTTTTGGCACTATTAGGGCAAAAAGGAGAGAAGGGAGGGAATTTGGGAATGTATGTTGGAGGAGGGGCATGGGCAGCGATATATGTTGCCACTGTCCATGCAGAGGAAGCGATGTGAGGGTAGCGGCTCACTTGAGTTTGGCCAGAGTTGTAGGGGAAGATGTATGATTGGACGGGGGTAGTCCAAGTTGAAACAAAAGGTAAACTTGCATGGTTTATGTGAAAAGATTGGTAAGAATAACTAGCCCAACTTGCAATTTACTCCAATATTAATCATTGATTTTTCCCATTAGAAGTTTAAAAAAATATGAATTTTTTATGTAGCCTCCTTACCCAAAATGAAAGTTTTTCTATAAATTTTAAGATATTTTATTTCTATAAGATTTTTTTTGTTTCTACTTGTACATAATATAGAAATGAAAAAAACTTGAAACTTATATATATACATTCATGATGTGTAAGGAGGTTACAACAAAAAAAGTTATAATTTTTGAAACTTATAATGAGAAAAATCAATACTTAACCTTGTATGTTATAGGGGCAGTTTGGGAATTTCTAAAAATATTGTCTGTCTCGATGGAATATTGTAGAAGAATAAATAAACTCATCGGTATATTAAGGTGATAATGTCGATGGAAAATTGTTGAGCTGAGATGAATTTAGGGACATATAATAGATTCTCTCATAAACAAACTTAAGACCGAGTACCTGGGTTCAACCTTCGGTTAATCAAAAACTTTTTCTAATTAATGATGCTTTATTTTGGATATAGTGAGTAGATAAAAAAAATTCAAGACCAAACAATTCGATTTCAACTAGTTCGGTTTGATCATTGATTATGATCAAAATATGCGACAAGCTTAGGGGATATATAAATTAGACATGCTAGAATAAATTGTTGAAATCCCATCCCCTCTCCGAGAACATGTTTTGACAATTAAATGGCATAAAATAACAAAAAAATATAACACACCATTTCACCAAGATAGTATCAAAAACATCAATTCTACTTCTAATTGTACACAAAACCAACCAAAAATAACAACATGGGATTCCTTCCTAATAACAACAAAGAATATATGTTTTTTTCTTACATCTGTTTACTTTTTTACATCTCTTGCCGACTTGATGTCACACGAGTAAGAAATGTACTGTTTCATTTAAAAACCAAGAAAAACACCATTAAAAATGATTAGTTGTCCTTTGTGGTGTTTTGTTTTTGTTTTAATAGCTGATTGGTAAAAAAATATCTAATTTTCATATTTGAGATGTATGTTTGTTTAGACAACCCTGATATTTCAAGTGTGTAGATATGAACTAATCATATATGCACAATAGTGCATCAGAGATAGGCTAACAAGCCTCATGTACATATCATATATTCCCTTCGTTCTAGATATAAGCATTTTTAGATTGTTTAATGGAGATTAAGGTTGAGATAAATGACTTTGATGATCCTCCTTAAATGAGGGTTGATTGCGGTTGGCAGGGTGGTTGGGGTAAGTTCGGAACAAATTTGAATGAGGAGTAATTAATTGCACAAGCAATGTCGTAAACAATGCTTAAATTGTAGAACAAAATTTGAATCCTAGAAGCACTTGTATTTTAGAATGGGGAGTATGCATGCAACATGTAATCAAATAATGGTAGGCCAGGATCTAGGTGTCTAAATGGCCATTATGGCCAGGATCTAGGATCTTGCTTAGTTTATTTTATTCCCTACAAGGGCATGAACACTAGTTTAGACGGTTGTTGTGTCTATATTTTTTCATCTCCTGCATTTACTCCGGATGACATCCTATATACCTATACAATTGATCCCCACTAATTGCAGTTATTACGAATTTTATGTATTATGGTTCATCCACATTATCAAGTGAATGTCAGCTTTAGATCAAACCCCTATAGCGTGGATCATGCTCAGTACAGTCGGATCCAAAATGATAGCCTAGCAGCCCACACTTAACCGCTCATCTGTGATCCTCTCCTCTCTTCCCCACCCTCTCCTCGAAGCGCCGGCAGACACGGAACGCAGCGCGGTGCCCGTGCTAGCTCCCTTCCGCCGCTTGCGCGCTCCTCTCTCGCCAGCAAAATCTTTTTTCCCCGACACGCGACTCCTGGCCAAGTTAGATGACACCTTCCAGTTTCATTGTCCCACTCCCCCCAATCAACAACAGATGAACCAATAGTCAGGGCCACCTCCAGTCACTGCCCTCCCACGACACGATGCGCCACCCAGGAGAATCGACACCCATTAGGAGCACCGTCGTGCTCCGCTTCCTCTCCATTGGGTTGACTCCGCCTTCCAACAAATGTCGGTGTCCACCAACAAGCATTCCCAGATTGTGGACCATTGATGTGCTCGGCATTTGTATGCCCCAGATCAATATAACGAACAAAGTAATCGAAGAGCCGCTTAATAGCAGCCATTGTCATACTATTTAATCGACAATTCATCCATACAAATAAGCTTCCCCAATGGTATCCTTGGTGTTGGGATGTTCCTTTTTATGTTCACTGGTTGAAATCGATAGCTCTTCGACTCGCAGCTGATTAATCTGTTCAAGAGCTTTGCTATTTCACCATCAAAACACATCATCCCCCGTTAGAGTTGGACAAACGTACGGTCATCGTTCCGATCTAGGCAGCCACTTTTTATGTGTTGATCGGTGGTGGTTCAGGTTTTATACTCCTTTTAGCTCGAACAGATATCAAATGGTCTAATGGAAAAGTTAAATATTTTCATGGGTGCTTGAAGCGATCTTCTACATGTTAGGCACATATGTAATCTATCATTCCCATTTTTTGAGCGTCCCTTATTTACACTGTAATAATGCAATGGAATTGATTGAACAAAGCAAGAGTGCAACTGATATTCATCTGCAGCGGTACACGGGTATTTTGTTCAGATTATATTAACCGACATTTATGTTCTCAGTTTTTTTTATTGTTTACATTCTTGAGTATCTTATGAAATATCAGTTGATAAACTATTATGTTGTTTGTATCCTCCTCCTTAAAAGTTCCATGCATCAAATTAATTAAGAAAATTTTGCTACAGGACACCTTCACTTCGCGGTATTAACTATAGGACATGTCAAATTTGCAAATACCACATGTTTCGAGTGTCAAATTTGCAAATCTTCCCCCAACTGTGGATATTTGTTGATGGACACCATACCCATTATTTTATTCATTTCCGTCAAACAGGAGATTATAGCATGTGGCAATTTCACCTGGCGAGAGACTATGATCTTTTCTTCTTCTTTGGGCCTTCGTTTGCTCTACCATGGGCTAATCTATTGTTGTATGTGGGCTAAAGGCTAAGCATCAGTTGGTCTTCTTTTTTATGACTTTGTCGACCTTTGCCCTTGCTCCACCAGCTATGCTTTTGGCTTCGCCATATGCTCTACTGCCTTCGTCTCTGGCTTTGCCGTCTTCGCATAGTTGGCTTAACCTTCCTGTTTGTCTGCTTGTTGGCCGAAGGAGGTTATCCAATCCTGTCTTCAACAAGTCTCACATATGTTTATATGCATAAATTGCCGCAGCAACGAACGGAGTATCATCTAGTATATAAAAAAACTCGTATATTAAATAATTATTTATAGATGATTTTCTTAATTAATGACTTGACTCTATGCCTGGTTCCACTCAAAAAAAAAAACTCTGCCTGGTATACATAAACCGAATGCAGTTTTCCATGCTCTAAACAAGTAGCTTACTGAATCAGTTGCTACACAGATAGGAACATGATCGTAGACTTATGTTGTCTATTAGGCTTATAATACATTAATAGATGACACCTTTCTGTCTCATGTGGTATCTTTACCTAGATGACGACGTCACACCATGTTCATGCCCTAACATTTTATTTGATTTTAACGGAATAAATGTTTTTTCATACTCTGTCTCCAATCATAAATGTAGATAGTTTTACATGTCTCCACAAGAATTAATAAGGTTTTAAAATGAACCTGTTACCGTATACATTAAAAATATCTATGAGAATCTAGCATTTTGCTCTATTTCATGGAATAAACTACTTTTTATCTTCTTTATGGATTTCATGGGAGAGGTGCTAAGTATTGAAAATGGTAAATCTGTTTGCTTATGTGATTGTTGATCCTTGGCTGAGGTTGGATGGAACGATCCATATTATATGTTTGCTTGAATGGATGTGCTGTGCTAATTTTTGATTTGGTTTGATGCATAAGGATGGATAGAACGAGTAACGAGAATTACCAAAAATATGTTAACTATCACCAGTCCTATGATAAACAAAACAAACTGGAGTAATAACAAAATAGACTAAGAGCATGTTGGCAGAGCTGTGTGTCCTCCAGCCAAACGGGTTCGCTCTCGCTCAGAGAAGCTGTCATAACTCTCATGTGGGAGTACTATATTTTTTTTAACGTTCTGATTTTTACGAAAGGCATGAGTTCCTAAAAACAAGACAAGCATGAAGCTCCTACAAATTTCAAACAATAATAAACAATTTGGTAAACTCGTGATCGGTGACGCTGCTAGTTTACTCAGTGCACGCATGTCCAGACACCACACCACCGGTTGGATCGTCGCTACCTCTCATAAACTTTACCGTTTGGTGTTGTCCTATTCCGGTTCCGTTGTGTCCAGTAGTTCTACTAGCTGGTTTGTTGGGGTCTTGGGGTCCTGCAGCCTTGATTTCTGGGTAACACAAGTGCTACATTTCGTATAAAAAAAGCTGTAGTACATTTCTATTTCTCGTGAAAAATACTTCAACTGAGTATATGGACCGGGCCATTAAACTGAACCTAAGCAGCTAGCATACCTCAACCTCAACGGGCTCTCATCGTCCAAAAGCTCAACAAGTAGGGGATTTTCTCCATTTTTCCCCCTTGGAAAGCCTTATTTATTTACTTTTCCTTCTCAATTTCTCAATCATTCTGGCTGACGTGGCACCAACTACCAAGTAGCAACGTGCACGTCCACGCTGGCACCTGGCTGCGCCACGTAAGTATCAAAGTATGTGATGCTGCAAACAATGATAAGAGCGAGCTAGCTGCATCCAGCTAATTAAGCCCGGTGTATACGTACGTACAGATATATCCAAGGCTTTTCCTGCAGGAAAAAAAGGAGAAAAAAATTAGGAGTATTTTTGTCCCACTTGATTATTTTTTGTAGATGACGTGGATGCTGCCACCTGGATGCTCTGGAATCCAACTAGTCAGCAGTCAAATTAAGCAGATGTTTCATTGTTTTCTTCTGAATTATTGTGGTGCTAGCTTTGTCTTGGTAAGAGTAGCACCAAACTTTGCTTTCCTTGATCGATGCTGCATTCTTTTACTGAAACCTGGACGAGATAATATTCTAATTAATCAGCGAGAAAAGAAAACTGATGTGAACGGGACAATTTGCACGATGGGGAATAATATTTGGTTGGGTTTTGTTTAATAGTACTGGCTTTGTCTTTTTTGTCAACCACATGACCATATCGAGCTGTCACAACTCACACATCCATAAATTAAGAATATGTTATGCAGTTGACATTCGACAACAGGAGGACGGAGTAGCTAGCCAAATATTGCTAAGCTAATTCAACCAGCTTGGATAGCTGATGAGCTGAATCTTTGCCCAGACCCTCAAGGCTCACCAACCATATTATCATGTGTTTGTCTATTGAGATTATCAAGATTTTGGTCATGTGTTATCTGATATATCTATCATACATGCATATTTTTTTATAAATACCTGTGCGTGCTTAGCCTTGTTCAATTTCTTACTATTGCAGACCAACTTATTGTTTATGAGTGGCTAATCTAACATTAAATCCAAGATGAAACCTTGACATGATACAGTAGATTTTAACTGAAATGTGAAAGTTATATCAAATTTGCAGGATATAAGTTGTTGTTCCAACTAATATATAGCAAACACAACAAACCAGTGAAGAAGCCTATACAGAAAGTATGTTTTTTTGAAATATTGTTACCTAGCGTGTTTGAGTAGAGTAATGACTCCTGTGTGATTCAGACAATTTAATCCGAAATATATTGTAAACTATAATATCTCATCAATTATCGCAAATCTGTTTACTATTATAAATAATAAATCCTTGTATGAAATCAATGAATCTCAATAATTATACAGTCCATACATTTATTCTCCTATGTTCTTTTGGATCAATTTGAGTGGCATGTGTGTTTCCAATTTCCCATCAGTTTATAGCATGTAACTTGCAAGTCGTAACATTGTACTCTTTTTGTGCTTAACTACATAGCATAATTTTAGCTATAAGTAAAAAAAATACATCTGTCTAGATTTGTGGCTAGAAATGCTTATAATTACGGATGGAGCTAGTTAGCTGTAGTAAGTCAGGGGCTGTTTGGGAGAGCTCTTCTCCAAGAAATTAGCTCCATCTCCAGGTGTTTTTTTTTTGCCAAACATTAGCAGTGGAGTAGCTCCGACTCTTCAATTCTAGCTCCATCTCCAAGTTTTTCTAGAGCTCCTCAAGGGGTACTCCACCAAAATCTGGAGACATATGTCCCATGGAGATGGTAGAAAATTACCCACCAATGTCATCCATTACACAAAAAAACGATTCATCTATTCCTCCACCATACCGCACTACTCCTCCTCTCTTTCGCGAAATCCGTCGCACAGACAGGCGCATGCCGGCGCCAACCCTAGCGCCGCCGCCGGAGGCTTCCCCACGCGCTGCCGTCGGTGAGATGGACGGATCCAGCGTCGAAGAGGAGATCCCGGCTGCCGTCGCCACCCTGGGACGCGACCGTCCTGCCGCCGACGCCGCCCTGAGGCGTGGCTCCCAGCCGGCTGGCGCTGCTGCATTTCGTCCCCCGATCTGTCCAGCAGCAGGTAATTGCCCTCAAATTTGGAAGAGTGCTAGCTAATCTGTGTGAAATAATGTATTTTGTGTATGAAATTTGATCCATGGGCAAAACAGTTCTTTCACTCCTCCTACCAAATCTGGAGCTGGATTATATCTCTCATTACCCAAACAGGTGCCGACTCCAAGAGCTCCATGGTGGAGAAGATTTCCTGGAGAGGAGCTCTCCCAAACAGCCCCTTGCCCCCGAAGCTCTTGTCTGCACCTTTCTTTCTATCCTAACACTGGCTTTGGCATAACAATTGCATAGCAGACCAATATATATCACCTCTTTAATTGAAGTTTGACTATCGAGTATCGACAACACATTGACTAGTAGATACTACGTGTGAAACTAACCAGATTTTCTCTGATCACACTAACAGCAGCCTCACAAACAACCTAACCCATACAACGACTCACTCAAATATCTATCCCATATACTTTCTACCTTCCCCAAAACCTACTGGTCGATCAGTTTTGCATTTCCTCAAAAGCCCTTCCAGCCCCAAAAGTCACCGAAAACAAACAAACAAACTCCCGCACGAACGGTCACACGCTGATCTTTTCTCCCGCTCAAACAAAAATGAAAAAAAAAAATCCCGCTCAGATTCCAGGCGCCAGCTAGGCAGGCACACACCGACGTGCACTCCTCCCCTCCGCATGCGTTTCCACTCTGTCTCCCTCTCTGCCTTGCTTGGTCAAACCCCAACCCCCCACCGCGCCGTCACACCCGACTGGCCCCACCCACCGCCACTGCGTAATGGGCCCCGCACTACCTTTCTCTACCCGCCGACGCGTGGGCCCCAGCCGGCCGCTCGGGTCACATGCGCGCGCGTCGTCCAAACTCCGAGACCGCGGAAAAAGAGAGAGAGAGGGAGAGAGAAAAAAAGAAGAAAAGCGAGAAATATTTTTAGGCTCTCTAGGTATAAAAATCTAGACTATCAACTGCTTTTCCACTTCGATTCCTCTCCCCTTCCTCCCTTCCTTCCTCCGCCTCTTCTCCCCTCGGCTGCTGCTGCTTGCTGCTGCGTGGTCTTCCTCTTATCCCCGTCGCTTTCCCCTCAGCGCGCGCCGCCCACTCGCTTGGAGGAGGAGGAGGAAACTTTCCCCACAATTCGTGCTTGCCGGATAGGGCTACGGCGCAATCGATGTCGGCAAGTGCTGTTTTTTGCGTGCTTGATGTTTCTGTTTTGATAGTGATTTTGGAGTTGGTGTTTGGCTGCCCTGTGACATGTGTAGATCGAGCTGAGTCCACTGTGCGTTGGATTTTATTGATTAGAGAAGGTTGAATAACACGAGGTGTGGGGGAAAACTGTGTGGAAAAAAGTGGGGAGTAATAGATGTGCGTTTGGTATGTGACGCACGGGAAAAGTGATGTTATGCTGTTCTGTGTAAGCAAGATTGGTTCTTGGGAATTTTTCCTGTGCATGCATAGGTGTTGAGAGGAATTCCAGGAATAGATGATGTTTGTTCTTTCCATTCCAGGATTGTTGGCGGTCTGTGTTTCGCCTTAGGCCTTTGATTGGTAGAACAGGAATTTGGGGATTTGGGGTTATGCTCGAATGTGAAGTTTCTGAAAACACAAATAGCATAAAGAAATAAGAGGATTTGCCAATTAGATATAATGAAAGGTCAACATTAGCTTGTTGAACTACTGTTATGTTGAAACTTTGATCGTGCTTGAGATTGCTTTGATAAAATAAGGGGAATATGTGGCAAAGGGAGAATAAACTGTGATATGATTTGTGTTACTGAGATGAAAGACAATAGAGAATGTAAATGGGAATTTCTCAAATCACAGAGTTCTAACAACAATGCAGAAATTGTACCTGCTGTGCTTTGCCTCGTCAATTTTCTGACTTGCATCACATAAAACTCAATTGCAATTTAATGCATTCATGCAACAAACAGCCTACTGTCATATTACATGTGTAACCTTGTATATTGTACATGCTGGATAATGCCTCAAATACTAGTCCTGTCTAGTACATGCCCATAAATATAGGCCGCCATAAACATGTGTCGTTATTAGTGGATTTTATTTCCCATGGTTTTTTCCTCTCCACCTTCAAGCAGTTTTTCCACTTCAAAATCTGTGCGCCTTGTTCCTTTTCCTAACAGTACACACATGAACCAAAGCTGCTTATTTGGTGTAAACCAGATACTCTGTACCATCATCTTTTAAGCTTTCTTTTTTTCATTTTATTGAACAACATACTTGAAACATATGGTTTTGTGTGTTACATTACATTTCTTGGCAAATCTTGTTTCCTTAGTGAGATTCATTCTTTTGAGATTTCAGTTATGCCGTCCACATAACAAAAGGTTCCATTCAACTAGTAGTAGGGTATTGTGAATTGGAAATGCTACACATATTTAAGCTTTCTTTTAATAATACTGATTGAAAGCATGCAACGAGCCTCTTTAGTACACATGTAAAGACATCAAATGTCACTTTGAGTATGAATCATGAATCAAGCTTATTGATGATTCACTAGAATTTTTTTTTGGCAGCAATCATTTTGTGTGTACACGACCCTTTCAAGTTTTTTTGTGATACAACCCTTAATTTGAGGTCGAAATATTTTTTTATTATGTTGCTAAATGAATATACTCTGGGTACTTTTTATGAGGAGAAGGATCACATATCTCAATTAGGAAAATATTGCTAATGATAATTTTACTAAGAACAATTTTGTACACTGTAAAATTTTCTGACTTTTGTATTGGTGGCTGGTCATCTAGCTGTACACTGCCAATGATTGCTTCCGATGCTATTCATTTTCCTGGCTATTGAACTTCCAATCTGATCATATGTTATTTTCATATTCTATACGAGTTGTAGATCTCCTACTGCATCGTATGTTTGTATATTTTACTTAGTCTCATGCAACTGTAATAGACAATGATACATCATATATTTACATGGAATTGGCACGGAGACAGCATATGCTGTGTTTTCATGGGCCTTTATTTTAGTAATGGCCCACTATGGATACTCCAAAGGCATCCTTTATGCTTGTTAGTTTCATCTTCTTTTCTTTTTATTTATTATATGGTTTACATGAGTTCGTTTACACTCAATTTTCATCATTCGTCTGGTTCATAATTTATCAATATAATTTTACATTCTGCTTCTATGTTGATAACTAAGGCCTTGTTTGCTAGGCCTCAGTCAAATGCTAGCCCACCATGGGGAACAATTGACTGGGATTGAGGCCTGCCAAACAAGGCCTAAAGTTAGAATCACCCTTTAATATGGATCATGGTGCTTTTCTAGGAGGAAGCAGGTCGTCCCTTGCCCAAGTTTGGTGAATGGGATGTCAATGACCCAGCTTCTGCTGATGGATTCACAGTGATATTTAACAAAGCCAGAGATGAGAAAAAGGGTGGGAATGGACAAGAAACCGATTCACCCTGCAAAGACACCAGGACTGAGAGGGTGGAATCATATGCCCCCAAAACAAACTCGGTATGAATGCCTATTATATTGCTCGCATTTATTATATCCTCAGAATTTCTCCTTGATTAATAGAATGCTAATATTTTTCTAATTGATTAATAAATGCCATTAATTGTATTGTTTTCGTGTGCAGAAGAAATGGTTTTGCTGCGTGACATCAAGTCCAACACAATCTTGATGAAAACAAGTGCCATGGGTTGCAAAATCACTATCCTTTAATTTTGCTATATACATACTATCCATAAGACCTTGTAGAGATTCCCAGACTTGCAATGCTGCTAGCATGGGCATCTCATAAAACTCTGAGGTGTGTGTATGTATGTGTGAGGGTTATCAGATGCACGTTCGGATAAATGAACTTCTGATTGTAATTCTAGCCTTTCCGCCTGTGATCTTCTGTGATGTAGCCGTGCTTCAGTGATATAATGAATCTCATCTATTGATATAACTGAACACATTTAATTACACCTTCTGATATTTAATGTACTTAAACTCGGGTGTCAGGTCAAGATTTATCTTTTTAAATATTTTTTACTAGAGACAGGCTTGGTCTGAAAACAGATGTTGTAAGGTTAAGGCCTCGGAGGGTTCAGACACCTCACAAATACTCCATCCAGGAGTGACAAAAACCATCCCATTACTCCAAAATGTGACATTACCGGTCACCAACATTTTTATAGCAACATAGTTATAAGACCGATCAGCATTATAATATTATAAAAGCATTTAGCATAAAAAAATATAGGAGCAATTTTGTTCTTACCCCTACTTTGATGTCCAATATTAAATTTACCGGTTTTCGTTTTTACCCCTGTTTTTTTTTGAACGAAGCCAATGTTTACCCCTACTATGGATGAAGCTTCTAACGGTGTTAAGTAATTAGTGAAAGGACTTTTATACCCTCTGTTATACTTTCACATTTGTCCCTATATTTGATCAATAATTATGTTTTTGTCCTCATTTTGTTTACTTGAATTTGGAGATGATGACAACATTTTGTCATCCTTTTGACTGAATTTGACATCATTTTGTTTACTTGAATTTGGAGAAATTTGACAACATTTTGACTGAATTTGATAGCATTTTGACCCACACATGTTCAAAAATTTGACAGCATTTTGACTGAGTTTGACAGCATTTTGACCCACACATTTTGACAACATTTTTGACTGAATTTGAAGAAATTTGACAACATTTTGACAAAAATTGCACAAAATTTGACAACATCACAGTTTGCACCCAATCATAGCTAACACAACATATTAGAAGTCCATATCAAGTCAACCCAATCATAGCCCACCCCAGCCGCCGAGCATGCCAGAGTCGTCGCCTCTCCCTGCGCCGCGTCGCCGACGCACAGCGCAACACGCTGCCACGCCGCCGCTCTCCAAGCGCCGCACTGCCTCCCCGCCCCTGCTGCTGCCGCGCCTTGCCCCTGCCGCCGTCGCGCTACCGCACCTAGCCTACCGTCGATGGGGACGGGGATGAAAGCTGCGGGATGAACGGATAGGGTTGCGATGGGAAATGGTAGAATGGGTAGGTCACCAGTAGAAAATAAATTCTTTCTTTTTTTTAGTCTTTTTTACGTCACCCCTCTCTCACCGTTCAGTTTCATCAAAAAGAGGGGCAAATGGTGGCCTCACCTCGAAAAAACGGGGATAAAAACGAAAATCCTACTAGGGGCAAAACCAATATTAGGTATCAGAATAGGGGTAAGAACAAAATTGTCCCAAAAATATACTCCCTCTGTTTTATAATGTATGGTGCAATTGACTTTTAAATAACGTTTGAAATCTGTCTTATTCAAATATTTGTATGTTTTTTTGGATTCGAAAAATGATCAAATGTACGTTAAAAAGTTAATAACTTTATACATTAAAAACTAGAGGGGCTATATACATATAGTTTTGTGCATATAGTCCAAACATGTTAAAATATTACTACATCCGTTCTTAAAAGAGAGAAGGTTTTGAACATCAGCATAGTTTGCAACACACACTGTTTTCTCAAATTATATGTTCATAAAAGTATAATTGTATAAAAGTTTTTTTAATAACAAATCTTATAATATAAATTTTACATTACATTTTAAATTTTGATGGTTGTGGATCTACTAATGATTTCAAGATTTTGAGATTTAACAACACATTTTAGCCATGTCATCTTTGAAATGTTTTGGTATGGAGGGGGTACTTGTACAAGAAGGTAAAATTGTTGCTTATTTTAGTGAAAATTTGAAAGGGCCATATCTGAATTATTCTGTATAGGAAATTATATGCTTTAGTGTTTTTGTTAGAAACATATAGCAGCATTGTTTACAATCTAGGGAATTAAATTGTTATTCATTCAGACCATGAATCTTTGAAGCACTTACAAGTCAAGCCTCTTTGAACAGACAACATGTTAGGTGGATTGGCTTTATAGCATCATTTCCATACATCATTAAGTACAAGAGAGAAAAAGACAATGTGATTGCCAATGCTTACCTCATCGTCCTCCTCTTGTTGGTGTTTCTCACCATGATTTACCCGACGCTTCTCCCCATCAATTCGCGCCTCTTTTTCGCTAGCGTCGTGGGCCAGAGAGTACAAGAGCCTCATAGGGACCACCGTCTTCCTCTTCCTCCTGCCCTCGTTGTCTCCCTATTCTTCGTGCCGCCACTAATCCGTCGCTTGCGGATGTACCGGATCCGATACCCTGTGTATCAGACCAGGTATCCTAGGTACCAACCCTAGGTACCAGTGGTGGACCCAAAATTTTTACCTTTGGTGTGCAGACAGCACAAACAGTTGCATAGAATCAAATTTATAAAAAACTTTAAGCATACAAATATAGTTAAGTTTTCAACGGTAATGTACAGCTAATTTAAATGAAGTAAAGTAAAAATATTTTCAAAATAAGTATTGCATTGCCAAGGGTCCTTAATAAGCAGTCCTCTCCGAACCACAATATTGGTTACTGACATCATAACTTGATATGGATATCCTGTTTTTGCTGGATCTACCAGGAAGAAATTTGGTCGGAATTAGCCGTAATTTGCATACAAATCACCAAAAATATACTGATATTGAGCAAACACTGCGAGAGCATGCCGCACGAGAAAAGCCTACAACGAGCTGCTAATACCGAGCGAACAGCCAACAACAGCTGCTGATTCATTATGGCCTTGATCTTTTTCCAACGTGTCACGTATCTATGTTTAGCCTAACTAAACAACGCTCCTGCTCCTCCATCTCATAATGTAAGGTGTTTGGCTATGTTACTTACAACATGACTATTCGTCTTATTTAAAAATTTAGTGCAAATGTAAAAAATGATAAGTTATGCTTAAAGTTATTTTGATAATAAAGTAAGTCAAAAAAATAATGATATTTTTATATTTTTAAATAAGACGAATGATCAAACGTTGTAAGAAAAAAAGTCAAACATCTTACATTATGAAACGAAGGGAAGGGAGTAGTATATTATATTTTTTTTCTCTTTTTCTACGTACGTCGGTTCACCACCGCCACCCCTTGGATCCGCCCCTACTAGGTACCAAGCACGGTGCCTCGATGAAGCCGTCACATCCCTAGCCGATTTAAAACCTCACCACAGACAAAACGGCCCCCATCCTCATCTCTCCAGTGTCGTCGTGCCTCACCTCGTTGGACCGCACCCTTGCTGGAGATCTGCCCCGTCGAAGCCACAACTTTTGCAGAGCCATACCAGAGCGCCATATTGTTGAGGTAGCAACCTCGCTGCAGATGCGCCCCCCACCCCGTTCCCTCGCTGTAGTCACCACCCCCTTGTGAGTTGCAGCCATGTCAGGCCATAGCTTCCCACTATGGAACCATGCGCCCCACGTTGCAGCCGTGCTGAAGCCGTCACATGGGGCGAGGGAGGGAGGAGAAAAGCTAGGATTAGAGAGAGAAGAGGATGTGGGAGTCAGGGACGCTGCAAGAGCAATCGAAGGTAGATGAAGGGGTCTATCTGGATAGACCCCTGTTCTGTAGTCTTTCTCAGTATATGCAATTGTATTGTTCTTGGTGACTTGTGGAAGATAGATGATTAGAATTGGATTTACCATATAAATTAAATTCCAAAGAAAAACATTGCAAGTAGCTGGATGCATGTTGGCTTGGCTGAAATAATGTTCATTTAATAGAGAATTAACATAATATAGCTTGGAACAATCGGTCTTTTACCTCTATATGATAGCAGTACCATCATCTAGGACCCCTTCTTTTATACCCAGTAGCTACCCTTCTTTTATACCCAGTAGCTACTAGTACGTAGTAGGTTATTACTGACACACTTCCTAAATCTTGAAACAGTGTGATTTAAAAACACATCTATATAATTTTTTTAGAAATTCAAATAAATCTATTTTTAAGTTTATAACAGTTAATTAATTATAGTCTAACAGTTAATTAACAGTTACTCCTCTAGCAAGCCAACCAGCTCATCGCCCCGACCTCATCTGTGAACAGGTCATGAAGAATGTCATATATTTGGGCTGGTGGGGTACTACTGTAGGACAAGATTTTTTACAACTAGCAACTTACTCCTAGGAGGGACTAGACTATTACAAAGTACTATTACGTAAAAAATTTCTTAGATCAGATGCTCACATTAGTTAAACATCAGTATGGCAGTCTCACATTAGTTTCCACTGCATATTTTCCCTGCATGTTTTGATGCCTGCACGTGGGACTAAACATACCTTATCTTCAAATTTATCTTGGGTCGGCAACGTCCAAGGTCTCGTAGAGTCTGCTTCTTTTTTTAGATCCAGACACTCTACCTTCGAAGTCATTTGCTTATCTCGACACCATTGTTGGGGATACTCTACTCTGTGAGGTCTCAGTGTGAAGGGAGAAGATGGCGGAGACAGTGCTGAGCATTACGCGCTCATTGCTGGGGAGCGCCATCAGCAAGGCTGCCTCAGCTGCCGCCGAGGAGATGAGCTTGCTTATGAATGTGCAGACTGAGATCTGGTATGTACTGCTGTCTTACCACCCGCTTCTTGTTAACTTCTTTGCTATGTAGTACGCAGTAAGGCACCCGTACGTTTCAGAAGTTTGAGTTCAAATTTGATCTGCGTGTTTAATAACTAAAAGAGATCAATTACTAACTGAAATTAAAAATGAAGTAATCTCCTCGTTGGCTCATTTTGATCTAAAAGGGTCACAATATATAGAGAATATATTAGTGCACAAAAATTATATAAACAAATTTCATGTTTATAAAATGCTTCAATATATAAAAAAGTTTTGATCCTATAGACTTTTAAAGATAAAAAATTATAACTGGAGGTAGTAGTATGAATGCATAAAAAGTTTGTTCTTTTTTATAAAGCTGCTATCTGTGGAAAAATCGTCCTTTATATAGTCTATACACTCTATTTAGACCTGAACTTGAAGTTGGAAGAAATGTTCTTAAAAAAGTCAGTGGCAAAGATGAATTCACATACATGGTGGCAACTCATGAACTCTACTTTTCAAATGGACTAAGGGAATTGTGGAAATACCCTAATATATTACTAATAGACTAGGGATGTTAGGGAGGTAGAGCGAATTCTCTTTTGGAAATAAAAATGAGTTGCACTTCGACACTTTCTCAGGCCCAGAGTTCAACTGCGTTGATTTTAGCCAAAATGCTTTGCACGATAACTTGCAGTGAAATCATGATTTTATAAAAAAGATTTTGGTTTAACAAGGACTTTATGAAATTCACTAGATTTTTTCATATACTGGCAAATAAAACACTATATAATTGCAGTCTACAAGTGAAGCGAAGAACTTTCTGCACTTTTATGTTCATAGGTACATCAAAGATGAGCTAAAAACCATGCAGGTATTCCTTAACGCTGCTGAACAAATGAAAAAGAATGATGAGCTGCTGAAGGTGTGGGCGGGCCAAGTAAGAGATCTGGCATATGACATCGAAGATTGTTTGGATGAGTTTAGAGTCCATCTAGAGCGGCAAAGCCTATTGTGCCAATTGAAGAAGCTCAAACATCGTCATCGGATTGCCATCATGATCCGCAATCTCAAATCAAGAGCGGAACATGTAAGTAATAGAAATAGACGATATAAATTGATAGATATAATGCCTTCTAACAGCACTGATAAGATGGATTCCTACCTATCAGTTAACAATATTGATGAAGCTTCACTTTTGGGTTTGGATGGTCCTCAAAATGAGGTGCTTCAGCTGTTGGACATCCACAATAATAGTGGCCGTGCTAAGGTGATATGTGTGGTTGGCATGGGTGGCTTGGGGAAGACAACTCTTGCCAAGAAGGTCTATGAAAGCAATGCCATTCTCGATAAGTTCTCACGTTATGCTTGGATAACAGTATCCCAATCATTTGACATGAAGGAGCTACTCATAGGTATGATTACGAAACTTATGGACCATGATTCTTTAGATAAACGCTCCAAGGATCTTCAGAGAAAACAAAGCTCTAAAGAGTTTTGAAGCAAGAGAGTAGAGGACACAGAGCATCCAAGGATACTAACAAAGGAGCAGCAAGTCCAAATGAAGCGAGTTGAACTCCAAAGGAAGCAAGTAGAAGAACTTGGTTCTGAATTGACACAAGGGCTTAAGGAAATAAGATATTTTATTGTTCTTGATGACCTATGGAAAATACATGACTGGAATTGGATCAAGAGTTTGGCATTTCCAGAGAAAAATAATCAAGGTAGCCGGATAATAGTAACCACCCGAGATGCTGGCTTAGCTAAAATAATGTGTACTTCACTCCAAGTTGTTTACCACCTCGAACCATTAAAGTATAATAATGCCAAGCAGTTGTTACTAAGGAAAACAAATAAAACTCAGGAAGATCTTGAGAAGGGTAATTTGGATGAAATATTTAACAAGATACTAAGGAAGTGTGGAGGGTTACCACTAGCTATTGTGACGATTGGTGGTGTTCTTGCTACAAAGCATGTTGAGGAGTGGAGAAAGTTCTATGAACAACTGCCTTCTGAGCTAGAGAGAAATCCAAACCTCGGAGCTATTAAAAATATTGTTAGCCTTAGCTACACCCACTTACCTTCCCATCTAAAGCCGTGTTTACTATACTTGAGCATCTTTCCAGAGGATTTTGAAATTCACAAATCAAGGTTGGTAAATAGATGGATTGCAGAGGGGTTTATCGTGGCTCGAGCTGGGATGACCATTGAGGAGGTTGGAAATAGCTACTTCATCGAGCTGATCAACCAAAGCATGATTCAGCCATCAAAACAAAAATATGATGGAACAATCACAAGCTGTCAAGTTCATGATATAATACATGATATCATAGTGTCAATTTCCCGGGACGAGGCTTTTACGTTCTTTACCATGGAAAATGACACTAGCACACCACCTGAAAATGTCCGGCATCTAGCCTTACAAGAGCTAAGAATTATATGTCATTGGATTGGGGCCATGTCAGGTCTTTGACTGTGTTTGGCAAACCTATCGAGTCCGTTGTTTCACTTTGTTCATCAGAGCTGAGGATGTTGAGGGTTTTGGATTTAGAAGATGCCACACTTACTGTCACACAACAAGATATCAATAAAATAGGATATTTATGCCATTTGAAGTATCTATTTGTTAGTGGCCCCAATCCCTCAATTCACACTCTGCCAAGATCCATTGGAAATCTACAAGGTTTGCAGACATTGGATATACGGTACACATACATTGCATCTGACTATTTGTGAATCGTGACCATGCGAAATTTCCTTCAGTTTCGTACTTTCGTATGCTCAAATTGTTTATATAGCTTTGATGGAAAAAGGTTATCCGTCCCAATTATACCTTGCAACCAAACTGCAATTTCTCTATTGATTTTCACCTGTACATTTGCTAGATAAACGTACTGCACTACATATTGATTATATTTATGGGACTATTAAATTTCTGGTTATCACTGTCCAATACAGACCATCAACAAGCAATAATATTGTGCCCATGAGCAGAAGCTCCACTGACAATGAATAGGGCCATGTATATATTCCTTGAGGATCAATTGCAACGTCCTAGTTTGCAATAGGAAGCATGGTATCTCCTCAAGCACGGGTGAATCATCCAGTAAAAGAAATCTAGAGATTATGCAGAACAACGTCTCCATTAATTATTCTTTGTTAGTAGCAACATTTCGTATGCCATAGCACGGCTACTTGTATTTGCCATACACCTCTAGGCTCTAGTTCTTACAATTATATGAAACAAATATATTTGCTTATTTATGTATATGTTTGATACACACCACCGTAATATGGTATCTCATCTCTCTCTCTCTTATAAAGGATTTATGGAACTTTTAATTTTCATGCTAAGGATACACCTTGAATAGTTGATTTCCATCCATCTATTATTGTTGATATATTTTATTGCTTCTGAATTTATTTTTGCAAGTACATCAAAGACGAGCTAAAAACTATTCAGTCATTCTTAAGAGCCGCTGAAGTAACAAAGAAGAAAGATGAGTTGCTTATGGTATAGGCAGAGCTAGTACGAGATCTGCCATACAATATTGAGGATTGCCTAGATGAATTCTAGGTTCATGTCGAGAACCAAAGCTTATCACGCCAACTAATGAAGCTTGGTGAATGTCATCGAATCGCTGTATAGATTCGCAACTTGAAATCAAGAGTTGAAGAATTGAGCAACAGGAACACACACTACAACTTAATTAATCCCATTTCCTCTAGTGCCACAGATGATGAGGAATTCCTAGATAGAAGATGTTCGCAACTAATCGGCTAGCAACACTGACGAATCAGAACTTGTGGGCTTTGCCAACCCTAAAAAAGAGTTGCTTAAACTGATATATGCCAACACTAGTGATGGTCCTACTAAGGTGATATGTGTGGATTAGGCAAGACTACCCTTGCAAGAAGGATCTATGAAAACAAGGAACATATTGTCAATAACTTTTCTTGCTGTGCTTGGATCACTGTGTCTCAGTCATTTGACCGGAAAGAGATTCTAAAACAAATGATCAAGCAACTTTTGGGTGCTGATTCATTAGACAGACTTGAAAGAATTCAATGAGAAGTTGCTGATGCAAGTCCAGCATCTTGCTGATCACTAGGTTGAAGGGCTAAAGGAAAAAAAGGTACTTTGTTGTCCTTGATGACTCACGAACCATAGAGGCATGGAATTGGATTCATGATATTTCTTTTCCTAAGATTAACAACAGAGGTAGTCGCGTAATAATAACAACACGTGATGCTGGCTTAGCTGGAATATGTACTCTTGAATCACTTATATACCGCCTTGAACCATTACAACTAGATGATGCTATACACTTGCTACTAGCAAAGACAAACATAAGACTTGAAGACATGGAAAATGATGAGGATATGGCGCCTTTCTTTACCTAAGTACTTTCCTTGAAGATTTTGAAACTCAAAGAAGGCGCTTGGTAGATAGATGGATAGCAGAGGGTTTTGTGAGAGCCAGAGATGGGATGAACATTGAGGATCTTGGAAATAGGCACTTTGATGAGCTTATTAACAGAAGTATGATTCAGCCCTCAAAAGTTAGTACGGAAGAAGCTGTTAAGAAATGTTGAGTCCATGATATCATGCGTGATATCATAGTTTCAATTTCTAGAGAGGAAAATTTTGTTTTGTTGATTAGGTATAACATCACTGTTGTAGCAGAGGGCCATCTTGCATTTCACTAGACCATGAGGCGTGCTTCGCAGCGCCCTATCGTTGGTATTAGGAAACATAGATTACAAATGCATAAAAGTCAGATTGGATAAACTATAACAGGAATATATTCAGTTAAATATGAGAGAGCTGCTGAGATCATCTAAAATAGAGCAAGTGTCTTAGGGAGCAGTGTGACTAGGGTGGTAGTCCTCCTCCGGCTCCTCCGGTGTCTGGACAGAGAACTATCACACAGGCAAAACAAAGATATGCCCGACAAAGAACTTCGTGTTGCCACCAGGCAAATAGGCAAAACAAAGATATGGCTAAGTATTGTCGATAAGAAGTACCATACAAATTTATAATCGATATACACATGATGTCCAAAATAAAACTTATATATTGTCGGTAAGAAGTGTCTCAATAGAAACAATGTACTTATATTAGTAAAACAGCCACATAACTTGAATTCTGGTATTACTTGAGGATCAGAAACATAGCCTGAATTCTGCAAGATAAAAACAACTACAGTAACAGCTACCTAGTGTTTAATTAACCCCTTAATACATTAAACTCAATTGTTTTATGATCATGCCATAACATGTATGAAACAAGTAAAATCATCACGTGTAGAAGTGTAGCTACTCCCATCCCCTCATGCAAACATGCCACATTAAGATACCTAAAAAGACTATAAGGGGGTGAGAATAAATCTCAGCAAGCAATCTGCTTAAACAAGATATTTAAACTACAAGTTCATTATAACAATGATTTAATAAACGATAGTACACCATTATTTATTTATGACATAAAGTAACGGATTTCATAACCTTATCTATATAGATAACCCAAACCTGCATAAACTTCATAAGAGGAAAACCTTCTCAAGACAAATCTAATAAATACACAACGTATATATTCCAGAATACAAGTGCATATGCAAATGCAATACAATGTCATGATAATCCTGCCTTCACACCCAACAAGGTGTGAAGCTGCATCGTATTACGACAATATACGATGCTGTATCGGTACGGTCGCAACCATAGGTATGCGACAAAAATCCAAATGCAATGCAAATGTAATACCAATGTAATGTGATGCAGGATCACAATAAAAAACTATACCATGCCATAATCCTTGATGACACAACCGTATTCCAATTAAATAAACACCATATAACACTATCCTTCTTATAGAGCATATATGATACAAATCCATAACCATATAATCAATGTAAACATGAGTGAAAATAAGCAACTTCTTCAGCATATCTTGGTTATTGATATATATTATCTCAAGGTGGAGATAGAGAAAATAACAAGTCAAGCTGTAACCACCGTTACGTTTACTTGCTTTGAACCAGGAAGACACGGTTGCAAGCACGATCTGAAGCACCACAAACTATTTTCACAAATAAAATCTCAGCATACAAGCACTCAAATTCGTATAATTCAACATAGGCCCCAACCCAAAACTATAAAATAACGAAAGTCGCTCTCGACTAACTGTAGCACTGTCGCTTCATATTTTTGTATCTTTAAAAGTACAACAGCTATCAATGCAAATAAATACACTCTAGAAATCTACAGAAAATTATCTACAACTTTCGTATAGAAATCTAATTTTAAATATGTCATTTATATGGCCTAATACACTGTTGAAAGTGAGATTCAGAATCTGTCTAGAAATTCTGACAATCCATAATAAAACAGTGATATCTCGAGTTTTACTCATCCGTTTTAATTGTGCTATACCAATTATGAAAGCTTATAAAATTATCTACAACTCACTTATAATAAGCTTTCACACAAAAGGCTGTCTTGAAGCCCTAATTAACGAAATACCGAACCACTGTAAATCTGCCCGCGAGCAGAAACTACCAACCCGAGTCATAGCAACAAAATCTACTTAACAAAACCCTAATTACCCACGAATTAAAACCTTAAAAACACCCTAAAACAATCATAAAACAGAAGGACAAGCCATACCTAGGGTTTGCAAGAATATAATTGGAACACACCAATCAAACCCATGATTTCTCTCGTCTCTCTTTAGTGATTCCATTTTTCCACTTCGCTTCTCGATCCCGCTTACAATTTAGGAGATCTATGGCATGGATTGTGCTAGG
>CM002484.1:7601136-7622746 GCA_000325765.3 Leersia perrieri
AGAGGAGGGAAGAAATAACACCGAAACATGAGAGGAGGGGCGGCAGTGGCGGCATTAGTGGAGAGTTTTTTTTGAGGGGTATTAGTGGAGAGGTGGGAGTCGGTCCCCCTCCTAGGGTTATTAGGTGGGTTGCTATAATGTGCCGGGCTATAGGATCTAAGCCCAGGTTTAATTTAACCCAATTCTAAATAATTCTTTTAAATTATAACCATTTTATTTTCTTTTTATAAAGCAGCCCAAGCCTAAAACCAAAACCACAATATTATTATTATTTTGGGTATTACATTCAGTCTCGTTATGTGGCCACGTGGATCTTATATGTTGCAGACCATGTAAATGGAAGCTTACATATTTACATATTAAGACAAAAACCTCTATTATTATGTGAATAAAGTAGGAAGTCATTTATAGGACAGCTTTCCCCTGAAACAATCTGTAATAAACTACATGATTTTCGGATATGGCAACAGAAAAGTAGGTTGACCTGTTATTCTTTTTACTTCTTGTTACTAATGTTGCATTCATTTATTGAGCAAACTTAAGTCTCAGATAAAATTAAAAAGTTTATATACGAAAAAACACAAAGAATTTTGCAATGGAAGGTTTCAGTTCTAAAAAAAAGCACACAAATGGCTAGGATTTGATAAGAAATTTGATATATCTTAACTAACCAAGCGAACTTCATCTCAAAATATAAAACAATATATTGACATTTTCCAAACTTTTAAGACTTTCTAGCTTATCAAAATAGAATCAGAGCAAACCAAAACATGCCTATAGATTTACATTTTACAAAGAAAGCAGCTCACAGCTTCAATTCACCTGGGTTTCTAGCTTCTCGAAATAATATTAGCCCGGCAGAGCAAAGCAAACTCCAACTGCTCATGGAATTACAGAGCAAGCAGCTCACATGCTAACTTCTCCAAAGTGTATTACTGAATTTGATTGCCCGTCACAGTTGCACCTTATGGCTGCCAACTCCTGTGATGCAACTAACACATAAATTAAGCTTCACTGCAATCATAAGCTTTGCTCCGTTTCTAGTCAAATCAAATCACAGCAATGAAAATGAACAAATCATTGGTCCTAAGCATTTTGCCACAGGTTGTGTCGGCACAACAATGCAATCTAGCTACTACTAAATCCAAAGCAATATAAATTAGAATCTCAACATCTCAGTTTTTTTTTTAAAAAAGAGTAAATTGCACAAAACCCGGGTATTGTAGTCCAAGTTGAAGAAAACCACGGGATTTTTGGTACGGAACATTTAACCCGGGGTATTATGATACCCGTGTTTTAAAAAACCACGTTAATAACAATTGTGCCTCAATCTGACAGACGGCCCCACCTATAAGCTGATGTGGCATGTCCATGTATACATCCGATGTGTGCAGTGGCGGACCCAAGGGGTGCCCATGGTGCACACCACACCCAAAATTCGTGAAACTTTTTATTGTATGTAGTATGCATCATGGGCTGAAACATTTGCTGCCTCCACAAACCAAAGCCCATGCTGTAACTCCGTAAGGAAGAGATAGCCTAATCGCAGCTCACAAAAACATCAGTGCGCGTACATTGCCCATTGCTATAGGGTTCCACAGATAGGTGTCCTTGTTTGACGTTCGCGGCAGCACGGCGCGGCAAGGGCGGACGTCATGATGGTCAACAGAAGATGAGAAGATGGATCAGCAACCGCGGTCTATTCCGGTGGTCAGCGAGTCGGTAACCAGGGCCAGTTAGCCATGGCAGCGCAAGAATGCCATTGGGTCCAGCTTCAACGTCGTTCACTCATCCATCCATATCCATTGCTGGTATACTCGGTCACTATTTCTAGGCTATTTCGTTTTTTTCTCTCCTCTTAGCAGAGAGTCAGATTAATTGAAAAGTTAAAACTAGGATGGGCGAAAGTTGAGATCAAGTTGAATAAATAAAATTCAAACATGCAAATGAACATCTGAACTCTTTTGTTCATTAGCTAGGATATAAAAGAAGCTTGGTTAGATTTTTATTTAACTCGTTGAAACAAAGAAGCATGAATGAAAATAGTATATTTGCTTCTTAAATTGCCAAATTTGTAACCAAACGTTTCAATGCTACGAAAACACGCTGAAATTAGGAATTATTAACTATATTACTTATACCAAGGATTTGATTTTATGTCTATCTTTAGAATTCTGTGGGGGCACACCCGGGATAAAAATCATGGGTCTGCCACCGGATGTGTGTAACAACTCCTTCCCGCATTTCCCGCATTCCTCGCCAATGAGGGCAAAACCTCGCGCTGCAGCTACCGCCTGACTTCCTCCCACATTCCTCGCCATTCCTGTAGCTTAGGCCGCTAGGGTTTTGGAGTGGTGACTGGTGAGTAGCGAACAGATGAACACAATATATCTGCGGTCCACTGTCTCGTGATGGACGGCCGAAAACCAAGCGGAAGCCGATAAACGTGCGAGAGGCAAAACGACTTCAACGTCAGCACGCCGTCGTCAATTAGGCCCGCACTCGTAAATGCTCTCATGGCCCACGACGCTGCCCGGCAGCGCACGAGCGAAACAAGCGCGGGAAAGCCACCCTGAGCGCTAGAAGCCGAGAGACCGAGCCCACAGCCAACCAGCGAAGCTCGCGCGCGGGATGGAGCGGGGGCGACGTGGATAGTGGCGGAGTCGAACACGCCGCCCCAAAATCGGCCAAATCGCTATGGTGCAAGCGGATGGCAATCACTTTTAATTTCTCCGATGGGAGGGGCACCTGTGCTTTGTTCACCACAATTGAGGATGTTGAGAATTTTGGATCTGGAAGACGCAAAATTTAAGATAACACAAAATGATGTCAAGAACATAAGGATGTTGCGCCATATGAAATATTTGAATATTGCAAGAGCTTCTTCTGTCTATGCCCTTCCAAGATCCATTGGAAAACTGCAATGCTTGCAAACTTTGGACATGAGGGAGACAAATATTGTAGCACTAACAACTGAGGTAACCAAACTCCAAATCTCCGTAGCCTCTACAGGACGTCCGGTTATGGTTACTTTAACATAATGGATAATCCCAAGGAATGCGTGATGATCATAGTGCGGTTGCCCATGATATTCTCAGCGTCATTAAATTTCGGTGATCGTCTGAAGTTGATTTCTGAGATAATCATGGCATGGCATGCTCTACCCGTTGGTCTGATACAAAGGGTGTGAGGGTGCCAAGAGGAATTGACAACCTAAAAGAGTTACAGATTCTAGAGGTTGTGGACATCAACAGAACTAGTAGAAAGGCGGTTGAAGAGCTGGGGGAACTAACTCAGTTAAGAAAATTAAGTGTGACAACAAAAGGTGCCACAAATAAGAAGTACACAATATTCTGCGCAGCTCTTGAGAAGCTCTCTTCTGACTTCTCTGCAATCTCTCTGTGTGGATGCTGAGGGATTCTCAGATACTGGAACACTTGAATGGGTCAATTCAATTGTATGTCCTCCATTCTCGAAGAGACTTAAGTTGAATGGATCTCTTGTAGATACACCAAATTGGTTTGGGAATCTTAACCAGCTGGTGAAGATGTATTTATCCAGATGTGGACTAAAAGAAGGCAAGACTATGGAGATACTTGGGGCACTGCCCAACCTTACGATTCTTCGTCTTTATCACAACGCATATGCGGATGAGAAAATAGCATTTAGAAGGGGAACATTCCCAAATCTCAGTTATCTTGATATTTACTTACTGAAGCAACTTAGAGAGATAAGATTTGACATGGGCACCTCGCCCAAGATGGAAAGTATAGAAATTTATGGTTGCAAGTTGGCATCAGGGATTATTAGTGTCAAGCGTCTTCCAAGGCTTAAGATTATTTCACTTGAATATGATGCTGAAGTGGCGAACTTTGATATGTTTCAAGAGGAGTGGATACACACCCCAATCATACTGAATTGCAAATGGCAGAGTACCGAAGCCATCATGACCTAGGAGGTGCCTAAGGATCAAATCTAATTAATATATGAACAATGAAAACCCGTGCTGAGCTGGCTTCTGATGGTGATGATGCCCTAACACGTGACAACCGGTGGAGATGACTTTGCATAATATTCTTCTTTCTCACTGTTAATTTTTTGTTGTCATTAGGCTGCATCTGCAACGCACCCTGCTTTTTTTCATTCTGGCTTAGTAGGTATCCTGCAATGTCCAATGAGAAAACTGAGCTCCAAAGATTGTGTCCAATTCTCACTCGCAGTGCTCTGCACTCTTCTTGTCAATTCTTGCTTACGCTAGCTTCATTACTACCAGGCTACCATGATGCAGATAACTTAACACATGCGTGTATGGAAATGACACTGTAGTGGTTCTCGCGGAGGAAATGATGAATGTTGGGGAGAGGGAGCTAAAGAAACGAACGCCCTCGTGTCGCCCCTCCCGCGGGCGTCACGGGCGGCACATGAGCCGCCGGCGCAGCGTTTCCTTCACCGGCGTCCTCTCGCCTTGCTACCGTCCGAGCAGCCGCCGGCCTGAGGTGGCCACGGCCGCGGGGGCACTGGCGGCCAGATCTGGCCTCGGCTCGGCCAGATCCGGCACTCCCGGGCCAGGATCTGTGGCGGATGCGGCTGGGTGATGGACGGCTGCGGCGGATGGCGCATCGGTGACGGCGAGGGCTACGAGAGGGCCGCACAAGGGCGCAGCGACGGCAGCGACGTGTGGGCGACAGCACGCGTGGGCTGATGAGTCGGCGACGACGGAGGCGAGGCGGCGACGACGGTGGATCTAGCGCAGTCGCTGCCAGATCTGTCACTAGCCCGATGTGCCGGTGGCGCGCGGTGTCGACGGTCGACAGGCGGAGGTCGGCGGAGTTGTTGCCAGTGGCGGTAAGGACGGGTCTTTGCGGTGTGCCGGCGGCGCTTGGTGGCTTTCGGTTTCTGGCGCGCGGCGGTGGGCGGCGGCGACCGATGACAGCGCACGATGGGGACATGTCTGACGGGAGGTCATCTGCGTTTCCGTCGTCGTCCGAGATGGCGCGGCCTTCTGCGCCGCTGAGGTGGACAACCTTGGTAGATCCGGCTCCCCTTTCATGGATCTGGGGAGTTTGGCTCTACGCGATGGTTGGAGGATGCAGGGCCGAGGCGATTCTGACTTGGGCGGCTACTGGACTGACAGATCTAGAGAACATAGAGGACAGAGTTCGGGAGCCCGAGCGGACGTGGTGAGAAGGCCCGGGAAGGTGCGACGCGGAGGCCAGTTGGCGAGGGTCCCTGGCGGAGAGAGCGTGGAGAGACACACATGGTGGGACCCGGCGTCGCTCACGGACCGCTTTAGCTGTTTTTTGGGTCTAATCCTGTCGGCAAGGAATCGACGTGTTGACTCATGGGTTGGTCTTGCCGATGTCGGTGGACATGATGATGTCCGCTGCGACGGCATGGGTGCTGCGGTTTTAGAGTCATCGACGTGGCGTAGAAGGCAACAAGGCGACAGCGGTGTAGCATGGTATCCCGAAAATGGTGCGGGTCGCCATATCGCGGCGAAGTCGACGGAAGCGCTATGAAGTGGGCGCTGCTCCAGCTTCTTATTTATGGCATTGGTAGTTAGTAACCCTGACAGGTTCCTTTGACATGGAAGGATTGTTTTTACGGGCGAATGCCCTGTCTTCGGGCCGTCAACGGTGACGCCTGCTGGTGCCACTCTCCTCTTGGGCGTTGACGTGTTTTTCCGTCCTTCCCTAATAGTATCTTCAGGTGAAAACCTTGTTCTGACTTTCTAGGACGGAAGACGACGACACAATTTGTGTCGTTCCCTTGTTAGAGGCGTCGTCTGGAAGTCCCATTACCCTTCGGATGTCTTTTTTCCTATTGTGTGCGCCGCTAGGGCTCATGGTATAAACCCTTCGGACTATTATTCTGTATTTTTTATTTTTTGTTAATATATAAAATCCACACTTTCTTATGCGGCTTATTTTAAAAAAAAATGAATGCTGGGAGCGAGTATAGTCAGATTTTAAGCTCAAATGGAAACTTCAGATTCAAACAGAGGAAAAGGCAGATAAAGCACAATGACAGCAAGGGAATCCTCGTGTTTCGAGCTGCTATGCTAATTTATTGGTAGTTATTTCTCAAAGTTAAAAAGCATTTCATCTTAAAAAGACGCAAGTACAGACGTGTTATCTATTCCAAAAGTAGACATTAACTGGAAGCTAGCAATGCAAAAGAAAAAGCAAAAGAGACTTAGCCCGCAAGGAGAGGTCTACTATAAATTAAACCGTAACGACATGCCCTGCCGGCTCACCCTGGGTTTAAGGCTTACCATTTCTTTCAAGGTCCAAGATACTGTGGCCGGGTAAGTGAAACCCAACCTTTCACTTTTCAGAGAAACTTGATATGTTCTCCTATCGTTTTTATTTGCGTCTCTTATATTTTTAATCGTATGTTTGCCAGTTTTGTGTAACCCCGCACTGTTTCATAATCCTGTAAAAATTGCAGACTAAGAAAATGCTCGTTTCTTTGAAAGGGCTAAGAAAATTCTCGTTGATATTATAGCAACGGGAATCGGCCTGCTACACATAGTTCTGTTCTGGAGAAACTGGTGGCACTGAGTTGCTTGTTTCAATTGAAGTTTGGAGAGGCCATCAGCAAAAGAGCCCTACAGGATACACGGTATAAGACTATAACCATAGAGTTCAGTCGAAATCCATCAAAATCTGATCTTTAACATTTTGTCTCGTGTGAAATCCAAAGGAAAATGCTGCAAAGAAGCATTGTAGACATTGTGTGGTTCAACTGCCACGGCCCCACGGATGACATGAAGAGATGAGCTGTTGGGAGATACGGTAAGCATCTCTTTTCTTTTTCTTTTTTTTTTTTTTTGAAATGAGGTACGGTAAGCATCTGCATGGTAGGCATTCTTTTGCTTTTTTTTTTTCCAACTCTGAGTAGATTCGTTGCAACCACAATTGAGAGACATTAGGAACTCCACTCAGATTCGTTGCAACCACAATTGAGAGACATTAGGAACTCGCAAAACTAATCAAGGAAAGAAAAGATCTAACACAAATGTTAACCAAAAACGTATTAATTAAATTAATTCGGAGAGGATTTAGATCCTCTGCCTTTAGGGACTCAAGTCACATGGTGACTTTAGCCTCCATCCAACAGCCACCGCCAATCCCCTCTGCCTCCCTTGCCACCCCGTTTACTTTGGGCTATGCCCTAAGCCCACTACAGTAGGACTAAAGCCGGCCACCCACCAGCAACAGCCACCCTCGCCACCGATTGTTTTTCCGGGTAATTTAATTACCCTATTTGTTATTTTTATGAATGGCACCTCTTCAAATATTCACTCATATGAATTTTCCTACAAAATGCCGTTGAAGAGAGGTCTTGGTTAATAATTTTCCATTTTTGTCGACGCGGCATGCCCCATGCCAGCGTGGATATAGTTTGTGAAAAGACAATTTTACCCCTTGCAGGCCCCACAAGTCAGCCCTTCCCTCACATCTTTGGTATGTTTGACATGGACTGTATTCTATTAATCAGAACACTTATAACTTTTTTTTATTGGTCAACCATTATAACTTGGAATCCAACATAAATAGAAAAATTATTTATTAAACACCTGCCCGAATGAATGAGTATTTCTTATTTACAATTTTATTTTATTAGTGTGGGACTTTCCTTAATGTAATACTTAAGGGAAATTGCTGTAAAAAGAAATTTAAACTGTAAAGCAATTTTACATGAATTCTAAGGGTGCGTTCGTTTGTCAGGAAAGATGACAAATCGGAATAGTAGTGCATGTAAAAGAGAAATATCATTAGCACTTGATTAAATGAGTATTAACTATTTTAAACTTCAAAAAATGGATTAATTTAATTTTTTTAAACAACTTTTGTATAGATTTTTTTTTCAAAAAACGTATCGTTTTGGTAGTTTAGGAAGCGTGCGTACGAAAATAGAGGGAAAAACACTGTGCTGAGTTGCTGGTACTGTATTTTTTGGAGGCAAATGAGCGCAGCCTAAGATTTTCAAAGGAATTTCAGTTTTCAACCAAAATTGGAGAAATTCAAAAAAATCTCTCATAGCGGTGAATTCTTATAGCTCTCATGTGATGTTCGCAAAGTCTCGGCGAACAACTGAATTATGATTGTACTTGGTCTGACCATGATGGATGTGATTTATCATCCATCCATCCCTGTAATTGTGCACTTACTAGAAACTCTTACGTTAATCAAAGACCTAACCGTTAATTTGATTGATCATAAAATCATGACTACGGATTAAATACAAATGTTTTAAAAAGTGATAAAATCATGACCACGGATTAAATACAAATGTTTTAAAAAGCCCAATTAAGGTGGTGTTTGGGATCTTTAGTCTGTGGACTAAACTTCGGTCCTAGGACTAAAAACTTTAGTCCCCTTTAGCCCCTACTGTTTGGATCTAGAGACTAAGGGGACTAAAGGCACGTGGACTAAGGGAAAGACAAACGAGAGCTGCCACTTTCCCTTTTAGTCCCATTAAGCTCCTCCCATAGGGACTAATGGACTAAAGAAAATTTCCTCCCTTTTAGCCCCTTCTGTTTGAGATTTTAGGGACTAAAAGGGACAAGGGACAAAAGTGGAGGAACTAATGGATTAGTCCCTACAACCAAACATGACCTAAATTTACGTATGGGCTACCATCTAATCAGACTCATGTGTAACTATCGATCTTTGCAAGTTTGCGATTGATCTTGACAGAAAACACCTCTCCCCCGTGCTGCCACTCCCTTGGGCGACACGGGCGGCACCACTCCCTCCGGTACCTCCACTCCCCTCCCCGCTTCTGCCTTGTCACCGCCTGAGTGGCCGCCGGCAAAGCCGTCTAGCCACAGGGATGGCGGCGGCAGGGCTCACAACCTCTGCTCACACTCTTGGTCGGGGGAGCACTGAGGTACAAGCAAATGGAGGCCGCGGTCGGATGGGCTTCGCGGCCAGATCCGGTACCATTGTGCCCAGATATGTTGCCCCGGCCGGCAAAGCGCCACAGCGGCTGCCTCTGGCTGCCGTGGAAGGCACGATGGCACGGGGGCGGGGTGGAGGGCAAAGGCCACGGCAATGGCGCAGGTTCGCGGAGGTGCTCGTGGTGGCAGCGCGGCACTAGGAGGCCACAACGGTATTGTAGAGGAGGCCACTGCAGCAGCAAAAACGCGGCAGACACGCAGAGGATGCTGCGGGCGGCAGCACGAGCGCGTGTGCATGATGGAGCCCACGGCCTGTGGCGGTTTGCTGGCTTTATTTGTCGATTCCTCGATGGATCTGGCCCTGCTTGGCGGATGGTGGAGAAGGTGGTGGCTATCTCCGGCGAGGCAGCGTGGGCGCGAAGGAGGCCCATAGAGGCCGTGTGGAGGGAGCAGCATGGAGGAGGCCGCGGTGTCTGCGGCGGTGGCGGCCGCGTGGGAGCAGCGATGGATGCAACGTGAGGTGGGCGTTGCAGGTCTACGACCAGTGCCATCCCAGACGAATATCCTCTTATGACGACGCCTTTGTCGTTGCAAGATGACCACGTCGGGAAGGCTAGCGTGGGGAGAGAGGGGATCCATTCTTCTTCCTCACCCTCTCTCCACCCAACCAAACTACGTGGATAGCGATGGAGCTCATCGGAGTTTGAAACTCCTACTTAATGGCTGGCCGACGGCTGGGCGCTGGTGTGGTGGCTGCGCGTCGTGGGCTGCTAAAAGGCGGGTGCTTCTGAGCATGACATATACCTCTTAGACATGGGACGGTGAAATTTATGGGCGAAAGGCATGCCTTCGGGCTGACAATGACGATGCTTGCAGGCGCTAGGGCTGTCAAAAAAGTTCGAGGCTCGCAAATAGCTCGAGCTTGGCTCGTGTTAGGCTCGATTCAAGCTCCGCTCGAGCTCCAAACCGAACTGAACCCGAGCCTATTAACAAGCTTGCGAGCTTTATCGAGCCGAGCTCGAGCTTCTAACGAGCCTGACTGTGTATTATTTTTATTGTCTATTTAATAAATTAGTAGACTAAAATATAATATTTGTGTGTGTCCACATAAATTATTATTATATATTGGCATCATATATGTATCATATTTCTTCCTTTTACTCTTTCCTAAATATGATTAACTAAAAATTATTTTTTTAACAAGATATTATACTTAAAATGTATTTTCTTAGTAACAAGTCAAGCTCGGTAACCGAGCTCGAGCTTGAACCGAACCTGCCTACAAGCTCGATGGTTTTTCAGGCTCGGCTCGAGCTCGGCTTGAGTCTGAGTCGAGCTCGAGCCTAGACAGACGAGCTCGCTCGAGCTCGGCTTGTTGACAGCCCTAGCAGGCGCTGTTTTCCTATTGAGGGCATTGTTGTGTTGTTTCACACTTCTCCGTTGGATGAAAACCTTCTCTTGTTGAAGGCATCGTTTAGAAAATACTTTTCTTTAAGTGTTGTGTTTGTGCTTTAGCAGCGGATTTGTTTATAGATGCGTGGTGTGGTGTGTTTTTTCTCGCTCTGGTTGCAGGACTCCTTGAACTGCAAGGACTCCTTGGACTACAATCTTATACTCTTTTTTCTCCTGCTCTATCAATATGTATGATGCAAAGCTTCTGTTTTTTTTTAAAAAAAATTATGGATCTTTGCCACCGTACACCGGGACGAGAGCGGATTTCTTCTACCTCCGCCGTGGATCCACCCGACGATTGTCCGCAAGCGCAGTCACAGCTCCATCGACATTGACTAAATGAACGTGCTCGCCCCCGAGATCTCTAGCTCCGGTACTGCTTTATCTATCAAGAGTTGATCCAAATTAATGCGCAGCTACGATTGATTTTATTTGTCAAGAATCGATCCGCAGCTACAATCATTTGAACCTCTTTCTAATTGAACTGTTTTTCATACAAAACAAAATTGACTGAGAGTCACGTTTTGGTCAAGTTTCGCCTGCACCTAAACAGATCCGTCCGTGCTCATTTCATCTGTAATTTATGAATATTTTTGTCAATTTGCAGATTATGCCTAATTTTTCATGCAT
This sequence comes from Leersia perrieri, assembly GCA_000325765.3. NCBI lineage: Eukaryota > Viridiplantae > Streptophyta > Magnoliopsida > Poales > Poaceae > Leersia > Leersia perrieri. The sequence goes on from CM002484.1 coordinate 7,612,127, forward strand.
CTGTTAAACCAATGCACCACTACACAAAAGACGGTTTTTGTGGACGGGCGTGCAGGGGGCCGCTATAAATTGTCTAGAAAACCCACCCACCCGAGAAAAGAATTTTGTGCGGCAAAAAGAAATTCAATAATATTTGAAAAATATCCGCCGGTTGTTGTGTCATCGCTGCCCGCCGCCGCTGTAACGCGTCGCCGCCCTCGTGGGCATCGCGATGTCACCAGATCAGGGGGTCGTGGGGCCGCCACCTCATGATCCAACGAGTTGGTGACCCTAGGCCTCCGCCAGCCAGCCGTCTCCTTCCTCGTCGGGGTCGCGGGGCCGCCGCCTACAGATCTGACAACCCTCGTCCTCCATCGGCCGGCCATCGTCGCCCTCACTGTCACCCTCGCCACCTGCCGCCGTCCTCATCCGTCATCCTCGTGTGTGCATGAGAGAGAGACCGGTAAGGGCGGTGGACAAGGATAATGACACAGTGTCCGGTCGGCTCCTCCTTTTTTGTTTTTTATTTAACGGGCGGTGCCCTACATCCAGTGCCTGTGAAATCCGACTTTTGTAAGCCGCTCACCTGATGTGCCGCCCGGAAAAATAGTGATTTTTGCAGGCAGCTATCTAGATGAGCCACCTACAAAAATCATTTTTCCAGGCAGCTCAAGGTGGCGCCGGTCCAATCTAATTTTTGCATGTGGCTCCGATAACAAGCCGCCTAAAAAAAATAGGCTGGCACCGCAAAAAGTATTTTTGGCCTAGTGCACGTAGGTATTTTTGACAGAACCATGTAAGTATTTCATGGTAGATTTGTTTAGCCACTTATATTATATATACGCGTTTGCTATTTATCAGCCACATGATAATTTTCAAACTATCAGTCGATTTCTATATATACAACTTTCATTAGGAACCTGTCCAACTTCTGTATAATTTATGCAACTTCAAGACATTGTGAATTAACTGGTTGGAAAAACATACATTTAAGCTCACTTCAGCGTTTGGAGTTGTTTATATTACTTGCGGCAATATAAACAAACAATCAAAAATTCGTTGCACCGCCAAACTGCGGCAATTGTATTTTTTTATACGTGCAACTTCAATTTGAAGCCCGATCAACTTCTGTATAAATTTGTGCAACTTCAAGACACGCACAGGACACTCGAGAGGGTGGACGAGATTTGACTGATGAGAATCAATATCGTCAGTTACCTGACCAGTAGGTGGCCCCCATTATATATGTATTTATGTATCTATGTTTTTTAGCTTTCTGCACCTTCAAAATCAAATCCATACGTACTACATCGTGTTCGCTTATTATTGTTATTCACGCACGTTGATGCCATAAATCCCAATGACATGGCACATAATTCATTTGCCTCCACATGATACTCGTTGTTGATGAGATTAGGTTAGTACAAAATAGTCTTCTCACATGCAAATAGTCATAATACAAATGCTCGAGAATTCAAGTCGAGTTCAATTTTATATTTAATAATTTTGAACTAAAATTCTATACTTGCATTTGTCAATTTCGAATGTAAATAACACTACGCTATCTACCTATATCTGTATTCTTGGAGAGGTACGGAATAGGCTGCCGCATGCAGCCACGATGCAACTTCCACTGTTATGTGTTAACTAGCAGTATTAGTACTCTCTGATTGACTGCATACACCGTTCTCTTTGTCCTCACCACCATACTGCACAAGGTGGTTATGTGAATCAAGCAAAGATGGTACTGTACTAAGGTTGGCCATTAGCCAGCGAGAGTCATGCTATTACTGGAATATTGGATGTTTGCAATAGTGCAATAGACTCTTTTCTTCTAAAATTTGCAATAATATGTTTGGCATATAATAAGTTAGATTTGAAATGACACGTCAATAAAAAAAAGACTGAGTTTATAATATGTGTGTTTTAATATGTTTTGGACAGTAGGAGAAACAAAATGAGTCCAATATTTAATATACTTCCTCCTTCCCTAAGTGTTGGACACCATTGACTTTTTTATATATGTTTGACCATTCGTCTTATTCAAAAAATTTACGTAATTAATACTTATTTTTCTATTAGTTGATTCATTGTTAAATATAATTTTATGCTTACCTATAGTTTTACTTATTTCATAATTTTTTTTGAATAAGTCGAATGGTTAAACGTGTGTCAAAAATTTTGACATGGTGTCAAATATTTAGGGAAAGAGGGTATTTATCAAATAACGACTCCGTTTGTAATAATAATATATAACAACATATTTACATTGAAAGAAAAAAAATTACAGTTGTCTATATATATCGCATGCCATATGTTAAGTTGGTTCAATGTGATGTTTGTATTGAATTCTTACATTTTTTTGCCTCAATATATATAATCTTCTGAGGCAAAGGCTACGACTTCATTTGTTCCAATAGCAATTTTTTAGACGGTAATGTTTAATTATATACTGTACAATAAACTTATGAAATGAAAAGGTAAGATATGACGGAGAACTTGGAATAGCTGATTCTATACAGTGCACACCTTAATCTAACACAGTGGAATTTGAATTAGGGTCAAGTTTAAAACATGTAAATGAGAATAGAAAACAAGAACTTTGAGGGTGACAATTTGCGTGAGTTAATGTATTATCTCAATGCTTCGTTTCTTTAAAACTAGAGGAATCTAAAGAGGAATACTATGTACTCTTCCTATAACATGAGGAAAATCCTTATCTCCACTACGGTAAAGCGCTCAAAAGGCCAACATCTTTTGAAATCAATCACATTTATTTTTCTTAAAAATCATGTAACACATCGAATAAATACATCATTGCTATAATTTAATGTTAGGATCTTTGTTAATCTCGAGAAAACCAATGGCAACGCACGAGACATTTTCTAGTTTTACTTATTGCCAGTCCATATCATTCACATTGTTCATATATGTGGTAGTGTTGGCGTTTGATTCACCTCGTACCAGCCGGAAGATGTTCCTCTAACTTTCCGGCTGTTCCTCTAACTTAAAGTTAGAGAGACTCTTTGACTTACATATAGGCCCAGAGGTGATGGGAGCCATATGTAAGTGGTGGAGTCCATCTAACTTAAAGTTAGAGGGACATCTTCCGTGCCAGCCCGAGCTGAACTCGAGCACCACGGCCAGTGATGTTGGTGAACATCTTACCGACCAGCGAGCTGCCGTCGGTATTGTGCCATTGTGTCAAACGCAGACTGGGTAACAATTTTTAATGGAAACTACGACGGGCCTTAGCTAGCCTAAACTTTATTGGCATAATCACAGAGGTTACAAAGGTGTTTGAAAATGTACAAGGGGTAGAGGAGAGAAAGCTGAAAATAAACTAACTGTTACATCTAAGAGTGCTGTCCCCATATATCTCTTATGATTTGACGACGACAGATATTATGAGCCCAGAGGATCAAATCCTCCGTGCAGCGATTAGCAGTGACGAAGACGTGTTCATCAATTCAATTAAAAGCCTTGGAGTTACGGAATTTCTAGATGTTCCAGATTATGCAAAGTAGACTAGTGTGGTTGACCGAGATGTCCCGTTGTATTGGTCACTGTTTGCAGTGGCAAATCCTGCAAGGGTTGTAGAGTTGGCAGGCCGGCAATCAATAGCTCATCACAGCCCAAGAATCGCCAAAGGGAGCATGCCTTATGACAACCAAGAAAAAGATGTTCGAGGCTCTCAGTCGAGGGGCAGAAGGGGCACGCACTGGTCAGATTGAGAGATACGATCTGAGTAACAAATTTTCAACATCATATTATATTCAGTTTGTGGTTAATCCACATGAGTATTCCGACCTTGCATGCGTATTATTCTTTACTTCGACATCCCACGTATTATGTTAATTATAATAATGATTTATTTGTTGTTTGAGACTAATTAGGTAGATAGTATCATCATTGCCATAGATTATATTATTGACAGGTCCTGTTTAAAAAAACATGTCATAAACTCTTTATTTCTGAAATCCAAAATCTATCTATATATACACATATATATATATATACATATATAGTTGATCCACGCTAAGTATAGTTAATGCCATTTCTCTCTTGTATCCTTAAGAAACATCATCTTAATTGTTTTTAGCCCTTAGATGATCAATCTATGGTTCAAATTAATTTTCTTCTTTCTCTTCTGTCATATATCCATATCACTTTTAGTTTTTCATCATAAATCTATATATGGTCCAATTTATCACCCTTATCTCATAAACCATATCATGTTAATGTACATAGGCTTTTATTTATTGATAAGAATGCATGTTATACTACAAATATATTAAGATCGTATTGTTTATGTAAAAAGTAAAACTATATTATTCTATCGTTGTCATACAAATATTCCCGCCGCAATGCACAGGGTTTCATCTAGTTAATAAATATAGAGTTGTACTGCCTTAGACTACTCTATATCATTTTTTAAATTGAATTCTGAAATTGAAAATTATTTATTATCAAAGTGTAAGGTACAACACTTTATCTATATATTCTGCAATCTGGAAATAATTTCAATATTAATAATTAAGGGATTGTGACCATCTTTCACTATCGATGCAGCACATGTTTATTTAATCATTGTAACATCGTGGCAGTAGGGTATATTGACAATTCGTGTTATGTAATACACTAAAGACCCCTACATTTCAGTTTTCTAAAACTCCAATGTAATAAATATATGGACTTGTGTCTATTTTGGACTACTACTTAGCATTTTTATCAATTTAATTATGAAATTCGAAATTAATAATTAGTAGATTGGGACCGATAGGGACTATTTGCGATCTCATCCACCCTAATTCCAAAATAATCTGTAATTGATAATGGAGTTGTGACCATCTTCAACAATTATTTTGGCACTTATTTATTCAATGTCATAATTCAAAAGTAATAATAATTGAGTTATTACTAACGTGTATTTTTTTAATTTAGACATGTTTGGAAACTGGGGGTTTATTTTAAGCCAATAAGCCCTATAAATGAGGGTCTTAAAATAATTTCTAAATCTGTTTGGATTTATGTTCTTAAAGTGAGGGTATGGGTGAGGGTGTGGGTGGAAATTGGAGGGGTGTGGTGGGCCCCATAAAAAATAAGCACAATAAGCACACCCTCATGGTGCTTATTTGCTTATGAGTTGCTAAACATAAGCATCTTCAATAAGCCTCCCTATTTGAAAACCGAAAGACTTATTTGGAGTTTATTTGGGATGCTTATTATAAGCATCCAAACAGCCTCTCTCAACCAAACATGACCTTAATCTGCTGCAATTTCAAAATAACAACATATTTGGCATAAAGTTGGCACATATTTATAACAATAATACGACTAATTTGTATATTTATGTCCACTTAACTAAGGATTTTTCATTGTTCCCGGCATTTATTTGAAGGGAGGAGATGGCTGACACGGTGGTAAGCATGGCGAACCTGCTGGTCGGGAGTGCCATTAACATGGCTACTTCCGCCGCTAGCCAAGAGATAAGCATGCTTTTTGGTGTGCAAAATGAGATCTGGTACAAACACAGGGTGCCTCTTCAGCCATTTTTTTCTTTTTACAACAGAGATAGTTGACATCTCAATTCTCTATTGTTCGGGACACATCCAATGAGTTTTGATACTAAAATAGAAGATAGAAGGAGGGTACTCTTAGGTTACGCCATTAGTATAGATGAAGTATATTCGTTAATTTGTGTGATTATTATAGTAATTGATCTATTAATTTAAGAAATTATCCACCATACCATGGATTTTAAATTTTAAATTTACGATATTTAGCTTCTTGCATAATGAGGTTACACAGTTAGGACCATCATTTCTATACAAATGCTATATACTATTGCGTACTATATGTGCATACTATAGGATACTAACCACTAGTATAATTTAATCTTGACCGTTCATTCACTAGTATAATTGACTTGTATATACTAGTATTGGGTACTGTAAATAAGACTAAATAGAAAGGCATGAGGTTATGGGATAAACCCCTCTCCTCCATCCAAATGATAGCTAGTTGAATTAGTGAAACAAAATTATATAGATTCTATAATGAAAAACTATAGCTAACTGTCCATACCCCAATATGCAATAACAATCTTTGAATTGCAACTGGCAGGTACACAAAAGACGAGTTGAAGACTATGCAAGCATTCCTAAGGGCTGCTGAAGTAAGGAAAGAGAGAGACGAACTAGTGAAGGTGTGGGCTGAGCAAGTTAGAGATCTATCCTATGACATCGAAGATTGTCTTCAAGAGTTTTTAGTCCATATTGGGCGTCATACCCTCTCAAAGAACCTGATGAAGCTCCATCACCGTCACCGGATAGCTGTCCAGATTCGGAGCCTCAAGCTAAGGGTGGAAGAAGTGAGTAATAGAAACATGCGGTACAATTTAATAACGCATGTTCCTTATAGCAATGCAAGTGATTCCAACAGCAACATGGAATTGATTCGGTATGAAGCTGCTCATTATGTTGATGAAGCAGACCTTGTTGGGTTTGCTGGCCCCAAAAACGAGATCCTGGAGTTGTTATCACGGAGTGGCTTTGAAGCCCAAACAATTTGGATAGTCGGCGATGGTGGTATTGGCAAGACTACTCTGGCAAAGAAGGTCTATGAGAGCTCATACATCTGTAAGAAGTTCCCATGTCGTGCTTGGATCACTGTGTCATCATCATTATTGGATATTAAGGAGATATTCAAGCAGATAATCAAGCAACTACTAGGGGAAGAATCATTGAACAAACTATTTAAGAAGTATGATAGGGTGATGGTACAAGAGCATGACCTTACAGATCATCTGAAGGAAGGACTAAGGGAGAGAAGGTATTTTCTAGTCCTTGATGACTTGTGGAGCAGGCATGCATGGGATTGCATAAAACCTACTTTTTGGGGAAATAACATGGAAGGTAGCCGGGTTGTAGTAACAACACGAAATAAAAACCTAGTAGGAGGTAGTCCCACCACACTTGTCTACCTACTTAAACCTCTAAAGAAAAATGATGCAACTGAATTGTTGTTAAAAAAGATCAGAAGAAGTCTTCGTGACATAGAGAAAGATGGAAGGAAGGAAACATTTGAAAATATACTAAAGAAATGTGGAGGTCTACCACTAGCTATCATCACGATAGGTGCTGTCCTTGCAGCCAAAGATATAAAAGAGTGGGAAATTTTGTATGCTCAACTTCCATAAGAACTTGAAAGCAACCCAAGCCTTAAAACAATGAAGAAGATAGCAACCCTAAGTTACAACTACCTGCCATCTCAACTTAAACCCTGCTTTCTATACCTAAGCATATTTCCGGAGGATATTGATATCAAAAGGAAGCGTATAGTACACAGATGGATTGCGGAGGGATTTATTAAAGGTAAAGATGCGGTTAAAATTGTCGATGTGGCAGAACGATATTTTAGTGAGTTGATCAACAGAAGTATGATTCAGCCGTCTAGATTTAATATAGATGGGACCATTAAGAGTTGTCGAGTCCATGATATCATGCGTGATATCATGATATCAATATCTATAGAAGAAAATTTTGTACACTTGATAAAGGATAATGGAACTTGTGTGGTCGAGGGCAACATCCGCCATGTAGTGTATCATAAAAGCAAGTGTCGAAAGACAGGCTTAGACTGGAGCCATGTACGATCATTTACTCTGTTTGGTGATGAGAGACCCAAGGAGCTATCACCTTCACTTTTCTCTCCCCGACTAAAGATGGTAAGGGTGTTGGATCTACAAGATGTTAAATTTGGAATATCACAAAAAGATATGGACAAAATAGGGCTGTTGCGTCACTTGAGATATTTGAATATTCGGTATTCTGAAGGATATTCGAGTATTTATGCTCTTCCTAGGTCTATAGGAAAATTGCATGATTTGCACACTTTGGACTTATCTAACACTTATATTTCAACACTACCTACTGAGATCAGTGGACTAGAGAGTTTGTGTATTCTCCGTTTTAGAGGACAAGGAAGCTATGGTGTGTTTGACCCAGATAATCGTAAGCTTTGTCTAGCTGCTTTAACTTGTATGCCTGCGATCATGGCTTCAGCTAATTCTGTTGACCGTAGTAAAATAATTGCTGAGCTACACATGGGCTGTTCAAGTTATTGGTCTACTAGTAGTAGCATAGAAGGTGTGAGAGTACCCAGAGGAATCAAGAATTTGAAGAAGTTGGAGGTATTACAGACAGTGGGTATCAATCAAACTAGTAGCAAATCAATTGAAGAGATGGGGGAACTTACGCAGCTAAAAAAACTACATGTGGTAACAAAAGGGTCAAATGAGAAAAAATGCAAAGTATTTTGTGCAATAATTCAGAAGCTCACTTCCCTCAAATCTGTACATGTGGATGCTCAAGCACTGTCGGATATTGGATCACTGGAGTGGCTAGATTCTATTTCTTCCCCTCCTCCCCTAAGAAGTCTCAGATTGATTGGATACATTGAGACACCCAGCTGGTTTAGGGAGCTCAGACAGCTGGTGAAGATGCAGTTATTGAACTGCCAACTAAAGGAAGACAAAATCTTTGACATACTTGGAGAACTGCCTAATCTCATGCAACTTTTCATTGGTTGGCATGCGTATGTTGGAGAGAAGATGGTGTTCAAAGATGGAGCATTCCAAAATCTCAGGGTGCTTCTCATTGTTAGTCAGGAGCATCTGAAAGAGGTGAGGTTTGAAGAGGGCACCTCACCCTTGATGGAAAGGATAAATATCAGTGAATGCATATTGACATCGGGGATTGCTGGCATCAAGCACCTTCCAAAGCTCAACGAGATTTCACTTGGACATCGCGTCAAAGTGAAGAGGCTTGGTCAGCTGGAGGGTGAATTGGGTGCGCACCTCAATCGACCCACATTGCGCCTTTTGTATGAAGAACGAAGCCGTTACGATCTGCAGGACACCCAAGGATCCCCTCCAGAGGTGGCGGTTGCGACGGAGCCCCTTCCACATAACGCTGTGGGCGAGAACTCACAAAGCAACCAGCCGGACGACGAGCGACAGGTTCTGTCCTACTACTTATATAATATATTTTTCGTTCGGCTCACCACTATAGCTAGTTTCTATCTGTTCTAACAATTTCCTCCCTCTTGCTTTTTTTAGCCAATCCCAACAAGCAGAGCTAGCAATGATGCTTGACCGTGCTGCTCCTCTCGCCTCTAGCTGATGTGATGATCATCAGCTCTCTGTCTTCCGAGATACTACTACAGCTTTATTGGTCTGCGATTGGTTTCATTCATCGGCATGCTTAGTTGCGTTTTAGTGAACAGGGCATGGTGAAGGTTAAATTTTCTTTTGAAACTAAGCATTATGATTAGTTGGTGCGCGTCATTACAATAATTATGCTGCAGGCTTGTAACAGAGGTCGGAGTATTTCCTTTTCCGTCCAAATGTCTAGTCAGATAGTATTTTGTAGCTTGTGACTTGCCAAATAGTACACATTAGTATTGGGTATTTTCGGAAAACAAATTTACCTATTTTTTGGTTCTCCCTATTTCTAATCGACCCCTTTTTGTTTTTGCATTTATTTTTATCTCAGTAAGAGAGTTTGACATCTCAGCTGGATGGAACAAGTATAAACTGGGGATGAGAAGATATGGAGTAAGGATTATATAAAGGAAGTTTTGAGAGCATCACCGAGAACACCCTTGAATTTCATCTTGCAAATTGTATTTTTGGGTTTCCTAATCAGTTGATTGGGATTAAAAGAACTAGCATGGTGGCCCGTGCAGCTTGTGCAACTAGCACCCATTCAAATTTATTTTATGATTTAAAATTATCAATATTTTTACACATGATTATGTTAAATATGAGAATTTTTATGGCTCAACAAATGATACATGAAGGTAAAACACAATTCAACCGTTTATTTTAAAGTGATATAATGAATGAATGGTTTAGATTTTATTTTGGTACCTCAAGGTAATTTTTGCTAGACAGTAAAAAAACTCATTAAATATTGTTAAGTAATCATGTCACAATAAGATCTTATTGTTATCCAGTTCCAAATCTACAGTTTGTAGAAATCCTACCCGTTGCAACTGTTCTACTATTTTTTTCATTTGTCGAATTTTTTTGACATTATGAATGAACATGGTTGTTTGTTTATGTTTTCAATTATTTTTTGAACACAATTGATATTATGTTAGCATTTTGACGTGGACTCTTTGTCTTAGTATTGTATATATAATACTTCCTCCATCGCACAATATATAGGAGCATAGTACTGGATTAAACATATCCTAATACTATTACTATGAATCTTAAGTAACAATCACATCCTATATATCCTATATAGTATTTTGAGACCAAGGAAATATACCCATATGATAAACGCTAATATAAATATATATCTTTTTTGGGTTGATATGGTAACTTTGGTAGATGATATAGGTATGTTTATAATTACAATCGAGATCCAAACTGGTTACTTCTATCAAGGCTACTAGCCAACGGACATCCGGTATCCCGGGTATCAGATTGGGGATACCAGATTTTTTTTACCAGGGATACCAGATTTTTTTTTACCTAGGTACCAGTCTGGTACAGGGTACCAGTGCCAGATCTGGTAACCCTTTCTCCTACCTCTCCGATCATCGTCGAGGCCGTCGTCGTCGCCGGCC
>CM002484.1:7622846-7677878 GCA_000325765.3 Leersia perrieri
AGATCCGGCGACGGTGGCCCAGATCTGGCCGTCCCCTGGCGCCGCACCGCTGGGATCTAGCCGCCCCTGTCGAAGCCACGCCGCTCGCCGTCGTCGTCGTCACCGCCGCCGAGGCGGCCAAATCCGACGACGGCGGCCTAGATCTGGCCGCCCTCGAGCCTGCGCCGCTCGCCATCGAGTCGTCGTTGTCGTCGTCGTTGCCGCTCACCGTCGAGTCGTCGTTGTCGTCGTCGTCGCCACCGTCGAGCCGTCGTCGTCGAGGAATCTAGGGAGGGCGTCGGCGCAAGCGCGGGGAGGCGGCGGCGGCGTGGGCACGGGCACAGGTGGGCGACGCGGAGTCAGGGTCCGTTGGAACGTACTCCTGTCCGTTAGTGTTTCTCTACTTCCATTAGTCGGCTTTACAGTTTGTTTTTTTAATCGGAAACAAACCTTCTAAAGTCCTGACTCTGACCGAGTCTTAATTGTATACGTATATACGGATAGGTGGTATTCGTTTCATTCAAAATTTTGCTACATGCAATTGTTTTCTACGTGGACTTTTGTTTTCTATGTGGACTCTCGCTCAATTTTAGACCGTTATAATATGGAAACACTCTTTTTAATTAATGGACTATAATTTTTCTTTTCTTCGATTAATGAGAGAATTTCAAGACTTCGGCAATAAAGGTGGAGGCTTCTTTTACTATTACTTTATTAAGATAATAGAATATGAACCTCTCCAATATATCCCTTAAACTTTGACCTCCTAAACTGAAAAGGGGGCCAATATGCTCACCAAATTGACAAGCCCGTCGCCGTCGCCATACACGACATCCGGGGCCTGGCTGAAGTTGCTGTCCCAGTACACCAACTTCTCCATCGTCGGCACGCCGACGCCGTTGATGCACGTCGTCGGTGCCACCGGCACTCCAAACTTCATCGCCACCGGCAGCGTTAGTTTCGTACAACGTCACCTCAAACACCGGAAGACGGACTGCCATCATGAACTCCGGCATGTCGTGCGCGGTGTAGTTCTTTCCCTGCGTGATCACCAGTGGCGTGTCGCGGTCGAACACCTTGGGCGACGACAGCAATGTGAACTTGCTGGGGACACTCCTCCTTGCGCGGCCGAGCGGGGATTCGTCGCTGACACCGGAGGCCAGGACTTGCATTAGGATAACGAAGCCGCCGGCGCCGGTGGACGCCATGACGAAGTGCTTGACATGCCTTTGCCGCCACACCATGAGGCTCCGGGTGAGAAATTCGAGCGCGAAGTAACCGCCCTGGCTGTGCGACACGAGGACCACCGGTCTGTCCCCGCTCGTCCTGCCCGTGTGCTCAATGAGCGCTCGAAGTCGCCTCCGGAACCGCGAGAACGCCCTGCACGGCTGTCCCGGCACTGCCGGTGCCTGCCGGAAGTCGTACGGCGCGTCGAACAATGTCTCATCGTCACGGTATCCGGCTAGCTCAAACGCCTCCATGAGCTTCCCCATGCACACGTTTCTGCTCTCATGCACAAAGCAGAGTCTGATCAGTATGTATGTAACATGTTCGATTGTTCGTGCAGGAGTGCAGGTCATGGGAAGGAATCAGCGCGCGCGGGAGTGAAAAATCGGCGTGTGGGAAGGGAAGGCGCGCGATCTCGCGTGCATGATTGGGGGCGACAAGGGATTTTCCAAAGGTGGGTATCGAAAAATACAGATAAGGTGTTTCCTAATTTTAAGATTGGTTTAGGAATACTGTTAGAGCCAGTTTTTTATCTAATAATCCAAAAAACTGGTGTAGATCTGTTTAAGTACTCTGGTGATGCTCTCAAGATGCACATCCCGTCGTGCATTTTTCATACCCCTTTCGACATATGCAACAGGGTTTGCGAATGCAGTGATGACGACACCTGTGCAAAATCATTCAGTCAGAACACTGATCATTAAGAGATTCTTGTTGCCTCTTTCAAATGTGTATTCCATTCCAGCCAGAAAGGAATTCAGTTAGAGCTCCCTTTAGAAACCACAATGTGGGGGAAAAGCCCACGAACTAAACTGCAGGGCATCGGCTAGAGGGAAAGGAGATCCAGGACTTTGAAGGTCCAGCGAAGGCCTAGCAAAGCCTAGGGCAAATCAGGAGTGTTACTCCTTGAGGCTCGGCTCCGAGGGGAGTCGGAGGCCGTCAGCAAAGGGTTCTCTCGCCCGAAGCCATGTGACCAATATGCAAGATGAGATACAGTCAAGCGAGGCCCATCGAAGGTCGGGTCCCGAGGGAAGGCTTCTCCGCACCCCTCTAGGACCTACTTCAGAACTCTGACAACCAAAGGGGGCTTCGAAGAGTGTTGTGTTCCAGACAACCATCAAAGTCATCATAATGGCTCACCTACCAGCCAAACTGGCCCAAATCTTCTTGGACAGCCTCTCCCATGTCCCGAAGGGCCAGAAAGCCAAAGGTTCTAGGAGAGCTGGAGAGGAATAGGTTTATTGTATAGGTCATCATAGGCCTATGAAGACTAGGAATAGGTCTTGCTTGGAGAAATGACAGATAAGCCCTTGCCTCTAGGAACATTTGGCATATTATATTACTCTAGCTGTAACACCCGCATGGGCAATCATGTAATCTCCCCTCTAGGGTGGAGCGAATAAAAGAGAATTGTGCCTCCAGTTTGAGGACACGGATGGAGAAACTCTTTTGTGGCTCATTCTTATAACGGTATAGCTCATAAGCTAGCTCTGTGTGGTGTGGGTTGGGACTCGGATCACCCCGCAATTTAGGCCCCATTACTCTAAAATTTTTTGGGAAGTAAACCTGGCCTTATAATTAAGCAGTTTGATGGTTCGTGACCTTGCTATTGCATTGGATGTTCTTGGCTGGTTTGATCGGGTTTTGACCTGAGACACCCTGGCACTTTTTTTTTTGAGAGAGAGGAGAGACACCCCTGGAACTGATCGAGCTATGTTGATGTTGGATTGGTTCTGCTCGCGCGTACTAGCTAAGCCGGCGTGGATTGCGGTGGGACCACCTATGCAATTGTGTGGAGTGGTGATGTATCTTGTGGTCTCCCCACGCCTAGAACAACGTACACGTGACTTTGGGCCAAATGTGGCAATAACAAAGTTAATTTTGTAGTTTCATTTATAATATTTCACTATGAACAAGTTTAATATAATAAGGTACAAGCCAGCTTTATGTCTACGTACAATAGAGAGGGAGAAGTGTTGGTTCTTATTCAATATTCACTTTTCACGTGCTATGATAAAAGAAAATTAGAGTCAACCTTATAACTCACTTATTTCATCAATTTTAAATTATTTGTTGTTTTAGTTATGTCCTCAATCAAACATTTTAATATTTGACCATCAATTTCTATAAGTTCATGTAATTTGACATCATGAGTCTTGCATTTTCTTATTATCTTGAGAATACTTTCATAATACATACTCCCCCATCCAAAAAACGCATTCCTGGTTTATATCTGGACATGCTTTGAATCTGAACATGGTATGTCCAGATTCAAACCAAGGAATATTTTTTGTTTTTTGACGGAGGGAGTAATTCACATGTTGTTAAACTATACGGAATTCTTTTTTTTTCTTTGACAAACACAGTACACACGCAAAGCGTTCAAAAACACGCGCACACTCACCTCTATAAACACACACTACCCTATGAGCACCTTCAAAGACTAGACCGATATATCTTGAGATTGACGAATTCACCATAAACGCCTTGTTGTCGATGTGTGGGTATGTCGTCTACTACTAAAAAAATATTAATCATAAATACGAACATCCATGTTAAATCTAGAATTTAAACTCGGTAGACAGGTTCCTCCACGAGTACCTAATCAGCTGAGCTATGCTCACTTTGAAGTATATGAAATTTTAAAGACAAAGATAAATGTGTTTGCGTTAGGATAATCCCAAAATAACAATCTGTATTATATATGTTAGCTCCAATGGTAGCATAGCCAACCGTTGGCTGTACTGTTAAACTGGCTCTAATGTTGCCGCAGAACTTACGCTCTACAAAATCCACACATCGATTAATCCATCTGAACTGAACGGACGCACGAAGAAGGAACAAAGAAGAGTGGAAGTAGCCGCCGCTCCCGCGCCGTCCGCCGTATCGATTTTCTTCATCTCGTCGCCATTCACGGTGAGTCCTGCGCCCTCCTCTCCGATCTCGAACATCTCCACCGCCGCCGTCGCATCTCCCCTTGGATCCCTTCGCCTTCTCCGGCAACCATCGGCGATCAACGGCTCTATGCCCCTTTATACCTCCCGTTACCTCGAGTCAACGGGATGCTCGATCAATTGCATTATTTAGTACTGACGCTAAGCTAACTAATTGATGCTCACGTGGGCTGCTTAGATCTTGGCAAACTAGCGATAAAAATAGTCGTGACAGAGGAAAAAAAAGCACGAAAGGGAAAATGGGGGGAGTTCGCTATAAAATACTCGGGGTTGGTCCTGCTGGATGCACCGAGACGCACCGAACACCCAACTATTAATTCCAAGACGGAATAAGGAGATCTCGTATGTGCGTGTTTACTGATTTCAGGAGTTTCTTTCGTTCAAGTTACCACTTATTTCTCTCTTAAAATTCGGCAAGGGCTGCACTTCGTCTGTCTGTCAATCTATGATGATGCCTACGACACTGTTTGGTTCTTCAAGAAAACTGCTTGATTAGTTTCATATCAATATGAGCATATATCCCCTTTTTGGGATTTGCTAGACAACACTCAACTGAAAATTTTTGCAAGAACAAATTCCTGAGACCTTTTGTTCCATATACAACAGATGATCTGATTACTAATCCGTGTTTCTAGTTTGGTTTGCAGAGTCTCTTTTGGAGGTTTTATTGGACACTCCGTCTCCATCTTTTATTGACAGCCTTACACAGTTTTGCTGTTATCATACTGAGGTAATTATTTTCGCATTTTCCCTTTTTTTTTCTTTTACATTTGAACATTGACATGTGTATTGGACCATGCTTATGATTAAAAACAATTAGTGCACTAACTTTACTTTCTTTAATTAATACTTTCAGCATATACAACAGTGCAAAGAAAATGTATGCTAGTTAGCCAATATTATGTTTTACCAGCATTTAGTAACTTCCTAGCTCTGTCACAGCTTCCAGCTAGTCAGCGTGCGCAATCTATGGGTTGTTGCATCACCCTGTCGATTTATATATTACCTCTAGTCATGTCTATATGACGTCCATGACCGGATGAAGTAAAGATCTTTTATGGTTATTTGGAAGACGCCGGAAAGTTCTCAAATGTTTAGAATGATGGTTTTCTTTCTTTTCTTTTCTTTTTTTTTTTGGTTTTATCTTTTGGAGTCCCTGTCGAGGTCGCTGGTCAGGAGTGCCACTCTTCCTACGCTAGACAAGAAACGAGAATGCTGATCTACCACTGAGGTGTAATTAATGGTGTAGATGCCCATCATCGTCGTTATCTAAAAAAATATGCCCATCATCTAAGTAGCTGTTTAGATGTTCATCGGATTACATAATACCTTCTGGCTTCTGAATGTACATTTTGATAAAAATGACTGCACGTAATAGCTATCAGCTATGTACTCAAATCTCGCAAGGAAAGGGCTCATTGAACTCAATAGAATGTGATTCTGAAATCCATTATTCTACCAGGTCAAAATGACTGATCTGACATGGCGGAGATGGTGTTGAGCATGGCAAGGCCACTAGTGGGGAGTGCCATCAACAAGGCCGTGGAGGCGGCCGCTGCAGAGATGAGCCTACTAATGGGTGTGAACAAGGAGATTTGTTAGGTATATGGTTAATGACTTCCGAAACTATCTCTTGTTCAAGTCAAGCAACATAGAGTATATAAGAAGATTTTGTCCATAAATTTGGAAAAAGTCTATTTTACCAACTAAGTTTTCACAATGACAAATTAACCAGAAAATTGAAAACCACACATAATTTAACATCAAAATTTTCAGAACGTTCATCCCCGTCCTCCCGGAAAAAAAACACATCAGCTTCCACGTTGCAAAACTTTTCCGGGGTTAGTGGTACTAGTTTTCATAATTCATACTTTAGGAGATAGAATATCCTTTTTATAATTTAGGAGTCATTGTTTGACCTGGAATTAACTATTCTTAATCATAGTTAAAAATTAGCAATTTTTATTTGGAATGAAGTTTTTCACTTTCTGATTTTATAATATTGAATTTCATTTTTTTTTGCCGTGAAATTATTTGAAAAATCTGAGTGATACTGTATTTTGTTTAAATAGTTATATATTTGAATATACTTGAGTGAGTTCTACATGGCAAGGTGTGGTTACCAGATATGTATTTACTTCCAATTCAATATATTTTATTTCGAATTTCATATAATATGTTGTTGTTGGAACGTAGGTCCTGTTGATTCAATATCTGTTATTTCCATAATCTAGATGCCATTATTTTGTGACATGGAAAATAATTAATTAATGAAAAAAATTGAATTGCTAACGATCTTTTTTTTTAATACCAATTTTCTATCTTCTTGCAGTGTGGAATTCATTCTTGTGCACACCTAAGTATTGCTAATTAGGAGTCCCATTTAGTTAAATGTAATGTGAGTTGTTTGATATGGTTCATGTGGAAGCTAAAAATTTGCTATCTGTGACTCAGCAAGGCAATCTTCGATGTTGATTCATCTAAACCATTAAAATTCAGTATCATAATGGATGGGTAATTTGATATTTTTCTTTTCTATGAATTATGTTGCCAAATTAGTATAGAGATAGAGAGGTGACCCGCCTACTGCCAGCTTAAAATCTGTTCATAGGAGGAACACACCAGCCTGTTCATAGTGCATTGTTGCCATGTGATGTCCTAACATTGTCCTTTTGCTTACAGGTTTATCAAAGATGAGCTGAAAACGATGCAGGCATTCCTGATGACAGCTGAAGAGATGGACAAAAAACACAGGCTACTGAAAGCGTGGGTAGAGCAAGTAAAGGATTTGTCTTATGACATCGAAGATTGCCTTGCTGAGTTTATGGTTCATGTGGGTAGCCAAAGTTTGTCACAGCAGTTAATGAAGCTCAAAGATCGCCACCGCATTGCTATCCAGATTCGCAACCTCAAATCAAGAGTTGAGGAAGTGAGCAACAGGAATACACGGTACTCTTTAATCAGCCCTAACCCTGATGAGAATGCCACCATTGATAACATTCGCAACTTTTCAACTAAGAACATTGATGAGGCTGAACTTGTGGGTTTTTACTACCCAAAGGAAGATTTTCTTAAGTTGATTGACATCCATGCTAACAGTGGCCATGCTCAAGTGATATTTGTAGTTGGTATGGGCGGTCTAGGGAAGACAACTCTTGTTAAAAAGGTTTACCATAGCATTAATATTATTGATAATTTCTCATGCCGTGCTTGGTTTACAGTGTCGCAGTCATTTGACAGAAAAGAGCTGTTGGGAGCACTATCTAAGCAACTTCTTGGTGATGGTTCAAAAAGTAAACACCTGAGAGATCACCAAGAGATCACCAGAGCATGCAAAGGAACAAGAAAGTGGAAGACCTCGTGGATGACCTGAAGCATGGTCTAGAAGAGGCAAGGTACTTTGTTGTTCTAGATGACATGTGGAGCATTGATGCATTGAGTTGGCTTAATGAAAATGTTTTTCCTAACTCAAATAATAGAGGATGTCGCATCATAGTAACCACCAGAGATGCTGGCATAGTTGAAAAGTGTACCTCTCTTTTCCATCTGTACCGCCTTGAACCCTTACAAGCTTATCATGCCAAACAGTTGCTACTGAAAAAATCAAATAGAAGCTACGAGGACATAAAAAGAGGCAAGGCAGAGAAAGTATTTGATAGGATACTAGAAAGATGTGGAGGTTTACCACTAGCTCTTGTTGCAATAGGAGGTGTCCTTCCCACAAAAAATCTAAAAGATTGGAAAAACTGCATCAGCAGCTACCTTTGGAGCTTAAGATAAAACCAAGTCTAGAAGCAATGACTAGAGTAGTTACACTTAGTTACACCCACTTGCCATCTCATCTCAAACCATGTTTCCTGTATCTAAGCATTTTCTCAGAGGATTTTCCAATGAAAAGGAGATGTATAGTAAATAGATGGATAGCAGAGGGCTTCGTGGATGCGAAGTTTGAAATGGCTATGGAGGATGTTGGAAATAGTTATTTTGATGAACTCATCAACAGAAGCATGATTCAACCTTGTAGGTTTTATAGTCATGGAATAGTGCAGTCCCGTGTACTCCATGATATCATGCGTGATATCGCAATTTCTATTTCTATAGAGGATGATTTCGTATTCATGACTAAAGGGTTTGTCTCTGGTATTCCACCTACAAACATGTGTCACCTTTCTATTGATGGGAGACAGGAGACATACCTAAACATCGATCTAAGCCGTGTCTGGTCAATAAGTGTCTTTTACAATCCTAGAGAGCAACTAGCCTCACTATGTTCGCCCTTGCTAAGGATGCTCTGAGTGTTGGATCTAGAGTTTAGTCTATGTCTATGTCGTGTAACACAGGATGACATCAGGAACATAGGAGCATTTCGCCACTTGAGATACCTATCTGTTAATAAAGGGTCATACATCTATAATATTCCAAGATCAATTGGGAATTTGCAAGGATTACAAACTTTGAACTTGAAAAGATCATTAATTACAAAAGTGCAGCACCCTTGGTGTTTACAGTCACTTCGAGTTTACTACCCATAACCCCAAAAGGTCCACTCTGTTATTGCCATTGTTATTGCCTCGTTTGATTAGTGGACACAAATCCCCAGAGGTGGTTGCAGAGTTTCGTTAAGGGCTTGTCCAACTGTTGGACTCATTCAAATGGTGTGAGCGTGCCAAAAGGAATAGGGGGCCTTAAAGAGCTACAGATTCTTGAGCTTGTGGATATCGCAATAAGCAACAAGAAAGCTGTTCATGAGTTGGGAGAACTTACTCAGCTGAAAGAATTAGGTGTGGCAGGGGTCACCGAGAGGAATATCAATTATTTTTGTGAAGCACTCGAGAAGCTTTTTTCGCTCTGTTCCCTTCGTGTGGAGGCTAAACCCTTCCAAGGCCTCGACGTGCTTGAGAAGCTGTCTTCCCCACCTCCTTTCCTTCACACACTTAAATTGAAAGGATCCCTTGATGGAATCCCCAGTTGGGTTGGTAAGCTTGAGAAGTCGGTAAAGGTTCAGCTAGTTTTCACCAAACTTAAGGGTACTGAATCCATAAAAGTACTAGGGGAATTGCCCAGCCTCAGATGCCTCCGTCTTATTTTGAATGCCTACATTTGGACAAGAGCTAGTTCTTTACCATGGGAAGTTTCAACAGCTAACGACTCTTCGACTTGACTCTTTGAAGGAGCTCAGAAAGGTTAAATTTGAGGAGAGTACATCGCCCAAGCTGGCAAAAATAACCATTCAAGACTGCAGCTTGGAGGTATGTGGTACTACCAGACTCCAAAGCCTCGAGAAAATTGTGTATTATGCAAATGGAAAACTGGTGAAGGAAGACATGTATGGCGGGCGTCCTGTGCCGCGAGTGGGTCTGAGCCAAAGCTGTCATAATCTGGAAGACGTCAAAGTATCAGAGATAATAGAACAACCTCAAGCATCATCACCAAAGCCAGGAGAGAGCTCAAAGTCAAGGACTGAGCTTGATGTCCTTCGTACTCCACTCATCTCTGCAACAACCAAGCTGAAGAGAAGTCTGTCCTGCCCAGCATCAACATCTTCATGACAACTGTAGATCTTAGGGACAAATCAATATTTTTTTAGATAATGGATAATCCGAGGGACAGATCAATATGGAGCTTCACAGGATCGAAGACTCTGAACATCAAGTAAGTTCTATTTATTTATTTATTTGTTTGTTTGTTTTGGTTTGGTTTGATGCTGTTTCTTATTTGTTAAAAAACGATCAATGCATAGGTGTTTATGTGCAAAGAGGTTTCTGATCAAAAGAGTTAATCTGTTGATATGACTATCTATCTAATACAAGACAGGAGTCCGAGGTGAAATTATTATAAAGAGCTTTTTGAAGGTACTCTACATTGCCTCTGTGGTGTGTAAGAGCTGTGACAAACCTTTACACTTGGTTGCATTATTATTTGACTGTGAAAAATGTTTTTCTCTGAATTTTTTATAAATAAAAAGCCAAAACGTCTTACAGGGCCGGACCTGATGGGGTCAGCCGGTGCGGCCGCCCGAGGCCACTAAAATTTAGGGGCCCCATATACACATATAATATATATACTACTCCATGTTTGTACTGTATAATTTTAGCTTATGGATCTATATTAAGTTACATACTAGCTGAATAACGCAATAGGCCAATAAAAAATAAATCACTGATACATGATCCATCGCAGCGACGTAGCTTCGCAGGGATCGAATCTTTGAAAAGGAGTGGAAGCAACTGACTCCTGTCGCGCCGCCTCGCTCACGCCGCTCACAATGCTCGCCCGTTTACCCTCACCTCACGACGCCACGTGCACCCGCCGATCGAGTCGTTGTAGGCCTTATTTCATTCACTCATTCATCTTATTTCAAGGTCCTACACTCCTCCAATTCATCTCATCTGAAATTTTCTCTATCTTTTTTTCTCTTCATAAATAAAAAATTATTAATTCATATTATTTAATAATTGATGATTATTTATTAGCCCAACAATACTATTTGTATCTCGAAATGTTAGAGTGAAAGTGTCAAGTATTTTTTATTATGCCTTTTTACTTTGAAGTTTTAAAATGTTATATATAGATAGTTATAGCACATCAAATATTAAATGGTGTGGGTTTATAAGACTATATAAATATATATAATAGTTTATGTGTGTATATATAGGGTCTCCATATATCTTTCATCCTAGGCCCCCAAAATCCTAGGGCCGGCCTGACGTTTTACATCCTGAAACGGAAGGAGTATAATCTGTTAGTTAAAATATCGATCATTTTGTCTCCATGCAATTTGATGCAGCCTCTTATCACCAAACCATTCAATATTGAACTAGTTTCTAGGTTCATTTGGGTAGTTGATTGACCAAATGGGCGTGCAACCCTGATTGCAGTTGGATTGGAGATAGAGGAAGATAAAACCTCAGGACCATTTTCTCTGGAACTTGGAAGCTGCAGACAATCCATCGTCTGTCACGCATCTCTGAAAGTGTGAGTTGTGAAGTGATCGCAGTAGTAACAGGTCAGTTATGCTCACTAGTAGTAACAACCAACATATATGCTTTAGCAGTTTCAGTTATTATTTTCATCTTGTGACCGATGTCAATAAATAGAGATACTCTATGTGATTCTGCTTGTTTCTAATCGATCCCTCTTTGTTTTCTCATTGTTGTTCCCACAGCGAGAGAATTCGGCATCTCATTTGGAGGGAAGAAGAGTTCAGCTGGGCATGAGAGTTTGAGATGATGTGGATAGCCAACGAAGTACACATAGCGGTGCTGCATTTTTCATCCTAAGTTCTGCATATGTAACAGGGTCTGTAATGCAGTGAATATTGATGATTACACCTGTGCAAAATCGTTTAGTCTAAATAGATCATCGATGTTCGATATTGCCTCTCTGAAATGTATGATAGAGTTGGTACTGCCATCAGAAATCACAATGGCCAATTTGTTTCTTTTAGACGCTATATATATCACAGAACTTAGCTAAAAATACTTCTCTCCATGTAAGTAAAGAAAAGAGTCACTCTACTGGTACTATCTGCAAGTAGTCACTTTTTTTTTGGGGAATACGTGAGTGCGCATCTTTTGTATTAAGATCAGAGAGTTAACTTGGCGAGGCAATACAAGTCTGTATAATTAAGCGATTTGTTTCTTCCTTTCTTTTTGCACTTCATTACCAATTGCACCGGATCTGGATCCCGGAGCAGCTAAGCCAGCCGCATCCGTTCGGAAATTAGTTAGCGGTATACGCGTTGGGTGCTGCCAGATCCAAATGATTCTCTACATGACCATTTCCTGCAGGCTGAGTGAGGTGAACCTCATTTAGTCAACTAATAGGACGCGTAAACAAGAAGTCACAGTATTTTATTGTTGGTTAATTATAGACAAAATTGAGATACTGAATTGGTCACATACCTGGGGTAGTAGCTATATAGCGTGCGTACTATACTGTTAACATATACATATACAAATGAACAAAAAAAAAATCATATCAAACACATCCTGTGAAGTAGTGGACGCCCAGACCTCTGCAACTAAACGTACCTAACCCATTATACAAACGGGAATATAACTGTGTCCATGTGCGTACAGTTATTTAAACTCTATGATAAGCATCCTCTCTGCTAGAATTATTCATGCAAAAACTACCAATTCTGGAGATCGAGAAGAGCAAGTCGCCTAGTCGTGAACCTGCTTGTTCTGAGGGTGATGAAGCCGTGAAGGGTAGAGTCCAATAGAATCGATGGCGGAGACGGTGCTGAGCATGGCGAGGTCGGTGGTGGGCAGCGCCATCAGCAAGGCGGCCTCCGCCGCTGCTGACGAGACGAGCCTCCTACTCGGCGTCGAGAAAGACATCTGGTACCTACTTACTGCGTGACTCTCGTTTATTGGTGTCAATCAATGCTCAGGAATCAGCATATGCATATAATGCATGCTTTGGTATTACCATTTTTTTGGGCTTGGATAAGCTTAGCTACAAAGCAAACAGATCCTAAAACAAACAATGTCATGAATCACGTTAACTATATTCCATTGAGCTGAAATAGAATGTACTCGCTCTAAAAAATTGTGTTGTTTATTATGTATTGTTTCCGGTTGTTACCATTTCCTGCTACAAGCATAAATTTAATTTTAAATACAAAATCATAATATTGTTAAAGTAAGCTATGGAGAAAATTGTCATTCTATTACTGTTACTTTTGAGCCCCACTTCGGTGGTCCATACTGCCAGTACAAATCAATCTAAACAGTAAATCTATTTTAATCCGAAGGATTGGATTGATTTCTGCTGCCACCCTAATTAAGGTAGTAGAAATATAGCAGGATATTCTCACATGAACGGTTTACATTGATTTCTATTGGCAGTATAATTGATATGCATGTGGGTGGCCCGATCTTTCGGTGAGTAATGATAACTACGATTTGGGACAAACGTTAACGATCCGACTACAACCGTATGAGACGTTATTCTGTTGCGCCTTAATGATCGATACACCTCTCCAAGGGTTTGTTGATCAACCCTATTCCTGCAAGCAATCGAGAACAAGTAAGAACAAGATAAAAGCAAATGAATTACTAGATAAACAAGACGCACAAAGATAAATCGATACACGATAAAGTAGGATTGCGAACAAGCAGACTGATGGTTTAGCCGACATGCGCACTACAAGTGCAGTAGCAATGGCTAAACTTACAATTAATCAAAACTGAACTAACCCTAAAGGGGTAACTACCCATTTAAAGGGATGGAGGAGGTCATAGGGACGTCCTCCCCCTATTTGGGGGCGCAGCCCCCTTGAGCCCCACTTGGGCCTGGGTCCCAGACGAAGTTGAAGGCCCATAGGCCTATTACATTGGATGCAACACCTTGTTTTCATGATTGCCGGTGACTCGGATGGACTTTAGCAATGAGACCGGATCTATTTGAAAAAGGACTCCGAAAGCTTTCCATCAAGTACTCATAGGCCTGAAACGGAGCCTGTGTGTAAATTTGGCGACCGTTTGAATTCAGTGCTGCATCGGGTGGCCGAACTGGATTCCACACAATTACTTGGAGATGTCCTCGACTTGGTCCCCAAACAACTTCATTCATTATGCACATCTTCCTTTAGCTTCTTTCTTCCTTCCTCTTGCTCCGTGCAAATACACGTGAAAATGATAAGATGCCAAATTCATGGTGTAGCATCATTTGCTCAAATCTATGAAAAGTGAATATTAAACAGTCTAGATTCACCTTTGGTTCAATCATGCATGTAGACCTGGTTGGATCCAAGGTAGTGATGTTCTCATCATTCTCTCCTTCTTGACTGCAAACCGTCCTCGGTTTGTTCGTGTATGCATAGTCTGAAATATTGGCACGAGTCTCTCCTTGAAAACAGAACTGTCTAGTTGAATCAACACAAAAGAATCTTGTAATAACATTATTAGACATAACACCACTCTCCGAAATAGTTGGAATTTTCAGGTCTGAACAAATATATACTTTGTGAACCAAATAAACTCCTTTATTATTATGCTTGCCAAAGATATGAAAAATCACATTACAAGGACATGGCAAATCAGAATTAGCAAATAGTTTCTCCTTCAAACAATTGAGCTCACAAAAGTCAGCAAACTGAACATGGCCCACAACAGTTAAAGAAGATTGCAGTTGAAGATCATCAGTCTCGCTAGCATCGTGAATAGAATGCTTAAAATTGGAACATAAAGTAGAAACAGCATGTTCAATCACTAGTTGTGAAATGGATATAAGTGAAACATTGTCACACAACTTTTCTTTGTCACAAGGAACAGAATCAATATCAACTTGTGACAAAGGCATATCAGAAGTAGATTCCACTAATATTTGCTCTAAATTATCAAGTATAGTGGAAAAATGTAATTAATTAGAAACACACTCACCTTGAGTAATTTCAGCACCATTTATTTTACCTTTAATGCCCTCTTCAGATAATGTAGGTGCATCAGCCTTCTCCTCTTCTTTATTCTCATATGACATCTCAATATGTCACTCTCCTATTGATGAATGTTGTGGACTACCTGCAAAACATTTGTAACAGGAGGCACAAGCATAGCTTGTTTCTCCGTGGGGTCTTCGAGAATGTTGCACTCAACATGGCAAGCAAGCAAGAACAATTGACCTATATGATTATAAGTCACATTAACAAGCCTAGCCTGAATATTGTTATTAAGCCCTTTGACAAATCTAGTCAGGGTGTTCTCATTAGATTCTTGTAAACCACTGTAAGTGATACAGATTTTAAATTCCTGAAAGTACTCTCGCACAGTTTTATCACCTTGTTTTAGATGTTTAAATTTCTCAAGGAGAGCACGTCTATAGTATGAAAACACAAATCTTTTTCTCATTAATATTTTGCATTCATCCCAAGTTTCAAGCTTATTACCCATAGTATACCACCAAAAAAATACAGAACCGGTACACTTATTACTAGCAGCCTTAATCATTTGAGCATTAGAGACATCATATTCATCAAATTGTTTGTCTACTGCTAGCTCCCAATCAACATAAGCAGCAGAATCATACTTTCCATTAAAAGATGGCAAACTAAACTCTATTCTCGCTAGATTATAGTCATGTGCCTTATATGCATCATGTTGATCACTCGCCATTTGTCGTCGAATATGAAATGGGCCGTGTTGACCACGAGCGGCTCCAAACTCCTTGCGTAACCCTGCCATAGTCAGTAGAAAACAAGAAACATATACAAGAATATATACGTTCCTATCAACTACTAGGTAGCGGAGGCTCAAAATCACACACACTCAAGCTTTATAGCAAGCTCTTACAAGTTCTCACCAATGCAAGCTGGAAGGTCTCCACACCGACTCAACCAAGCACCCGACGGAGGTTGGATGTATCGATGCATTGACACAAACATTCACAATCTGTACAGTTGTAGTCAAATCTGTGGAGCTCTGGGTAGGCTTAAGTATGTAGCAAGGATGGCAAAAGCTCAAATCAGAGAATGCAAAGTTGAAAATAGTTCAAAGTCAAGTATCGTGCTGGTCGTAGGCTAGAACGTACTAGAGACGCGAGTCTAGACACAAATGATACCACAAGATAGCACTGGATACAACTCTAGCATCACTTTGACATACAAAACCAAGCTCAAGAATAAACTGAATTTTCCTTTTTTTTCCTTTTTCTTCTTTTTTTTGGTGCGGCTTTTCTCTTTTCTTTTTTTAGCACCTTTCTGCCTTTTCTTTTTTTTTTTGCCAGAACTGACCCAGGACCAAAATGCAAGATTACAAGGACTCAATTGTAAATAGAAAAATTGTAGGGACCTAATTGTAAAATTGTCACCCAAAATTTTTAAGTAAACAAAAATAGAATCTTGACGACACAACGATTCCGTTTGTACGAACGGATATCAATTTCGACACAAAATAAAATTTTTCCAAGATGTTTGTGGAACTAATTTGGAAGGTGGAGAGGAAGATGATTCGGAATAAAAGGGGCAAGTTTGGTGGAGAGGGGGGAGAGGGAGTGGAGAGGGTGGATTGAATCGGCTGAACAAACTTAAGAAAGAAGAGTGCGACACAAAAAGTGGAGAGGGAAAAAAGGAATCGGCCGAAGTGGGATTTGGTAGGAGGGAGTGGAAAGAAAAAGGAAACTAACTTTCCTATTTTCATGGAAGGTGGAAGGGGTTTCGGTACAGAGGGGGAAGGGAATTTCGGACCAAAGTGGAGGGGGGTATTCGGTGGAGGGAAGGTTTCGGGCCACTTCCTTTCTTGCGGAAGGAGTAGCGAATCAATCTGTGGCCGGCAACGGAAGAAACCCTAGATGCAACTGACACAACACACAAACTGACCGACAGAAATTGCTACAAACTATAAAAACGGAACGCTGGCGGTGAACCGATTCCATCTTCGTGGTTCCCAGCGACAACCGACACGGCGACGGCGGTGGCAACAGTGGTGGTTCTAACATGACAAGAACTCGAAACTCTAGACGAAACTAACACTAAGACCAGCAACACGACTCAACAATGCAACATAAAACTCAACAATGCAAAAACTAAAAAAACAATGCAAATGGCTCAACGATGGCTAGGTAAAAATCTCTCTTTATTTTTTTTGGCTGTTTTCTGGATTATAGGTAAATAAAAACTCACTGACCAACGAAAGCTCTGATACCACTTAATATGCACGGGGGTGGCCCGATTTTTCGGTGAGTTGATGATAACTACAAATTGGGAGAAACATAGATGATCCGACTACAACCGTTCGAGACGTTGTTGTGTTTTGCCCTAGCGATCGATACTCCTCTCCTAGGGTTTGTTGATCTTGCCGGTACAGATTAACCCTATTCCTGCAAGCAATTGAGAACAAGCAAGAATAAGATAAAAGCAACTGAATTGCTAGATAAACAAGACACACAAAGATAAATCGATACACGATAAAGTGGGGGTTCTGAACAAGAAGACGGACGGTCAAGCCGACACGCGCGCTGCAAGCGAAGTAGCAATGGCTAAACTTACACTTAATCAAAACCCAACTATAACGCCCCAGGTATCCACATACCTAGAGTGCTACACCGAACCTCACAAAAATATACTAACTCCAAAAATTTTTAGAAAATTCGACAGCCTCCCTTGTATTTATGGACATCCACAACAAACCGTTTAATAGATAAACAATAACCATCAACCCAGAATTCCAAACCAACCATAAGTCAACCTAAATCGCGACAAAATAATAAATACCACCTGAAACGACCTTTACAAGTCTAATTTAAATCTTAGGCTAACCAATGTAATGAGCTAAAATTAGGTAAGTGTGTGCAAAAGGTGTTGTCAAGGAGCTACTCCCATCCCATGCATGTCTGGATCACTTAGTACCTAAAAACCAAATAAAACACAAGGGTGAGTAATAATACTCGGCAAGTACACTATACAACTAAAACATGATGCACTTAGATACTTCATATCAACCATAAAGAGAAACCAAATGAAAAATTTAACTGTCTTTAAAATTTATATCAAGAAGTAGTAGTTCCCCTCCCGGGCACACATGGACATCCTTTAAGCATTACCGGTAAGCCTAGTAGAGCAGGGCCAGCGTTTACTCATAGGATCATGGACATAGAAGCAAATAAACTCCATGGCTACACATGGTATTTGAATTTTCGAAAACTAAAATTAATATCTCATGAACATGAACATATAACATGAATATATATAGGAACATAGAATATTAATAGAATACCAAGAGAGATAAATGCACATGAATAACAAAACATTGCAGCGAAGAATACATAACAAACCGTCCATTTAAACATTAGCAAGTTCGCCATGCACTTGCCTTTAACCCTGCTGGTCATACGGTGTAACACCTCTCATACCGGAACCCTCCACACCTGTCGAGAAAATCTACATATCAGACTCTAGAACGCTTACTAGG
Organism: Leersia perrieri; assembly: GCA_000325765.3. Lineage (NCBI taxonomy): Eukaryota > Viridiplantae > Streptophyta > Magnoliopsida > Poales > Poaceae > Leersia > Leersia perrieri. The sequence goes on from CM002484.1 coordinate 7,640,920, forward strand.
ACTACCGGTAGAAATATGTTCCGAAAACTAAATTATTCGTTGACCCGCAAAATCAACATATATCATCCTATTAATCGTTATACATGTATCTTACAAACCGCCTAACAAAAAGTAGCAAATAATAGGACTTTGGACATCTAAAGAAAATAATCTACAACTTTTATGTTTGCCAGTGAGACTAAATTTTCCTCTATCCATCCCAGATTTAAGAAAACGACGCGATTTTGGACCCGGTCAGCAGCACTGATTCTAACGTATCTCCTAAACCGTTCATCGGAATTGAGCAAAACCAGTGGCGTTAGAAAGATAACGCCAAAACCTACAACCTAAACCCTGAATCTCGACGGGTAAACATCAGATTTGAAATTACGGTTTTAGTCTAACGGTGGACAATTTAATTTCAAACTATCGGAAACGGATCGACTTATATTTGAATTAGAAACATCTAGGGACTAAAAGATTAATCCCTTGTAGCACTAATTTGTGAGGACAAAAAAATAATGAATTAGATAATATCCACCAAAATCCCAAATTCCCTTCTCCACTTTTCTGATCCCCTCTGCACGTAGCAACACAGAAGCAGCAGCATGCATCATCGCATGAAGCAGAGCAGCAGCGCAACAGCAGATTAGCAGCAGCAGCAGGTTCAATCAGAGGAGAAAAATACCTAGCAACAGCAGCGGCGGTACCTCACCTTGGAGACGGCAGCAACAACAGGAGGAGGACGAGCACAGCAGCAGCGGTGGCCTCCCCGGCGACGGTACAATGCAAGGTGGGGCAGAAGTGGTGACGCCGGAAGCGCTAGGGCAGCGGCGGCAGCGGCGCTGTCCCGATCCCTTCTTTTCTTCTTTTTTTTTCTCTCCCCTTCCTTGCTTAAATAGATGTCTAACAAAGTTCCGATGGCCCAAAATGATTTGACCACCGGAAATACAACCAGACTCCAAACGCCACAAACTTATAGACTATTTTGCACTATTCGATGAGATCTACGTATCCACGGTTCCCAATCGTCTAATTGATCAATGGTTCAAAAGTTAAAGTTTTATGCTTTCGCCCTAATTACTTCCCGAAAATCATTTATTAAACTCTGGGGTATTACATTCCTCCCCCCTTCAATTGAATTCGCCCTCGAATTCATCCAATTATGAACCGGACACCTATGACAAGGAAAAACAACACATAACGGTAAGAATTAACTCACCAGACGCGAACAACTCCGGATACTTCTCTCACATTTTCGATTATAGTTCCCAAGTTGCTTCTTCTCTATTTGGTGCGTCCAAAGAACCCTGACATACTTGATTGTTCTATGCTTCAACACTTTGTCCAATTCATCCAAGATACTCACTGGTCAGGACTCAAATCAAATTTTGTTCAATAGTCACCGGCTCTAGGGCAATTTGGTGTCCTGGATCTCTTAGAAACTTTCGCAACATAGAAACATGGAATACATCATGCACACCCTTCATAGACTCAGGCATCTTGAGGTGATAAGCTAAACTTCCGACCCTTTCCACTATTGACAATGGACCAATATACCAAGGGCTCAATTTGCCTTTTGTCTCAAATCACACGATGCCTTTGGTAGGAGCTACCTTTAAAGCACCTGATCACCCGTCGGAAACTCTAACTCTCTTCTCCTGACATCGGCATAGCTCTTCTGCCCACTCTGTGCTGCTAGCATGTGTTGTGAATCTCTATTACCCGTTCAGTGGTGTGTTGCACCCAATCTGGTCCCAAGATAGCTTTCTCGCCAACAGCCTCCCAACACAATGGCGACCGACACTTTCTCCCATATAACGCCTCGAATGGTGCCATACGAATACTAGAATGGTAGCTGTTGTTGTAGGCAAACTCTACTAGTGGTAAATGATCTTCCCAACTACCTTTCCATGAAAGAATACATGAATTCAACATATCCTCCAAAGTTTGGATAGTCCGCTCTCTGTCCATCAGTTTGAGGGTGAAAAGCAGTATTGAATTTTAGTTGAGTGTTAAACGCTTTCTGCACTGTCTCCTAGAACTTAGAAGCAAAATTTTAGCGTCCCTATCAGAAACAATAGATCGAGGCATGCCATGTAACCTCACTACCTCACGCATATAAATCGGTGCCAAGTCACTTGCAAAATAAGTGGTGCAAATAGGAATGAAGTATGCCACCTTACTTAGGCGATCAACCACAACCCAAATGGCATCCTTCCCTCGTTGAGTGCGAGGTAAACCAGTGATGAAATCCATCGCAATATCATCCTATGGCCACGCAGGAACTTCTAATGATTGTAACTTTTCAGCAGGGCTCTTATGCTTACCTTTTATATGCTGACATACCACACACAATGCTACATACTTTGCCACATCCACCTTCATCCTTTTCCACCAATAAGCCTATTTCATGTCATGATATGTCTTGTTCTCGCCGAGATGTACAGTATAAGGAGTTCGGTCTCTCGCAAAATCTCTTCTTTGACTTTAGCCTTTTGTGGTCCACAAACGTTCCCGAAATTGCACAGCTCCAGAGGCATCTAGAGTGAAATCTCCAGCCTTCCCTTCCTTTACACGCTTTTTAACTTGTTGTAGTAACCGGTCATGTTGATGGGCCTCTAGGACTCATTGTCGTATGGCAGACTCGAGAACTACACAAAACTTGATGCTAGCTACTCCAGCATAGCAATAAGAAATATCCATGCGTTCCAAATCAGCTATCAAAAAACTAACTATTAGGAAAACAACTTTACGACTTAGAGCATCCGCAACCACATTCGCCTTCCCTGGTGTGTATTGAATGTTGAGATCATGGTCTTTGATCAACTCCAACAGCCTCCTTTGCCTCAAATTCAAATCCTTCTGAGTAAAAATGTATGAGGTTCTTAATCAGTGAATGTCATAAGAGTCCCCATACAAGTAGTTCCTCCAAATCTTACAACTGCAAAAATCACTGCCACAAGCTCAAGATCATGAGTAAGGTAATTCTGCACATGGGTCTTTAGCTGCCTCGACGCATATGCTATTACATTACCCTCTTGCATAAGAACACATCCAAGACCCTATTTGTGAAACATCAGAATAGATAGTGAAAAGTTTACCAAGTTCAGGTAATGCTAGCACCGGGACATTTACCAGCCTCTTCAACTGTTGGAAACTACTCTCACATTCTTCTGTCCACTGGAACTTCACATCCTTATGTGTGAGCATTGTCATGGCTTTAACAATAATAGAGAAAATCCTTCACAAAACGTCAATAATATCCTCTTGACTAAGAAACTTCGCACGTCCTTTACATTCGTCGGCCTATCCCTATCACCATGGTTGAAACCTTACTAGAATCCACTGACATACCCACTATTTAATTACATGTCCTAGAAAAGCCACTTCAGAAAGCTAGACTCACACCTCGTGAATTTAGCGTAGAACTTATTCTCCCATAGAGTCTCTAATACCATTCTCAATGACTTTCATGCCCCTCTGCATCTTTGGAGTACATTAGGAAATCATCAATGAACATGGCAACAAAGTTATCTACGAAAATATGCAAAATGCTATTCATCGCCCATAAAGTAGGCATGTGCATTAGTGAGCCCAAAATACGTCACCATATGTTCATAATGACCATACTGTGGTAAAACGCTAGATTTGGTTATAACTAGATTGTAAATAAACTTTAGAGAATACATTTTCCCCCCTTCAACTGATCAAACAAATCCTCAATGTGTGGCAGGGGATATTTGTTCTTGATGGCCGCGACAGTCTAGGCACGATAGTCTACACACATACGCCAACCTTTTATCCTTCTTCGCAGTGAATATAAGTGCACCACATGGCTATACACTTTGTCAGATCAATGCTTGGACAAAAGATCATCTAATTGTTTTTTTAAGTTATTGTAGAAGAAGAATCAAGCTAAACGATATGGTGCTATAGAGATAGGTCAAGTACCAGGAACAAGATCAATACAGAATTCTACATCACACTGAGGTGGCATCCATGGCAGCTCCACTAGAAAAACATCTGGATAATCACATACTACATAAATCTCTTCAATCAACAAGGGCTTGGATGACTTCTTAGCTAAGGCCCATAGAAGGCCAGTCTCTATAGGACGTTGACCAGGAAATAGTCTAGACATCACGAATAGAAAATGAGTAGGCGCACTCTCTTGGAAAACCATCTCATCACTTGAAGGAGATTCCAAGGTAACAGTCTTCCAGAAACAAGATATTACGGCATGATATCGGTTTAACCAATCCATGCCTAAGATTCGTCAAAGAGTGGTAATGGAATCACCATTCAATTTCCACAAATTCCTCGCCAGTAATAGAAATCACACAACTCGGACATACCACAAAACTAGATATCAAATCCCTTGATGAGTTAACTTGGACAGACTAGAGACTTCCTGGCTAAATAATTTGGCTCGTTTTGCAAACTCGAGAGATACGAAGGAAAAAGTAGCACCAGAATCAAATAGAATTAGAACATCATGAGAATCAACTGGAAGGATACCTGTAACCACGTTTGAGCGAACTAGGGATAAAGCAACATGGATGTTGTAGATTCTAGCCATTGTCGATGGAGAAGACCCAGAGGCTTGCTAGTAAGGTGATGGTGAAATAGAAGATTGCGCAACTAGTGGTGCACGCAACTGGAGTGGAACATATAGAGTAGGAAGTTGAGGCGTCGACCAATACTGTACTGGTAGTGGTGGTGGTGGGTACTGGTAAGAAACTAGAGGAACTATCATCGTATTAACCGCACCTCATGGAGCATTAGTAACTGATCCGGAGCCTCATGGAGAACTGATTGTCGAATAGCCAGAAGAGGAAGAACCAGGCTTCTGCCACTTGATGATACAATCTGGATTACGCTTGCATACAAGATCCATGTGTCCAGCCTTACCGCACCTATGACATTCTCTAGTAAACCTACACTCCGAAGAATGGTGGTTCTTCCCACACTTAAAGCAAATCAAGTCTGTCCCTGGTGCTGAGCGAAGAAACTAAGACTCTATAGAATGAGTTGATGAAAAAGACTAAGAGTCAGTCTACTTAGGTCTGAACGATGGTTGAGTGGGCGTTTTTTTGCTTAAACTTCTTGAATGGTGGTCGCTATGATTTCTCGCATCCATCCTGGTGGACTCCCTTCTAGTCACTTGTAGCATCTCTATAACGGTTATTCTGTGCAGTAGTGATTTGGAGCTCATCATCGATTCCTCTAGCCCCCTCAACTGCATTGAGATAAACAGTCGGTGAATATACCCATCACCTCTCTATAGCATGCATTGAGCCCTCGAAAGAACCTCATATCCTTGTCACATTCATCAATTGCTGCCTAGACACAAAGCATACCATGTTACTAAATCCTACTCACTCATCATCATGTTCCTCCATCTAGTTCGAAGGTTCTTCTGGATTACGGCGACCTCCACCATGGCCCCTACAATGGCCTCCACAGTTAGAAACATGGGTTTGGCAACAGAGTTGTTCCCAACCTCTTTCACTTCCCTAATGATTGTCACCCATAGTTTCCTATTGCACTTCTATATGACCAAAATCTCAACCACGACCTCTACCGCAACCTCTTCCTTGACCTTGGTTAGCAATGCGAGCACTCATCCTACGCGTCATAGTTCTATTATGAAGAGAACAACAACAAATATCATGAGCCTAACAACAGTTAGCAATCATATGCAAAGTAAACAATACATATATTGCAGTGAAAGGATAATTGCAAGAACTGACCCAAGACCCCATCCTATTGTGCACGAGTATGTCAAGTTTTAGTTGTTTAAATCTAACTCAAGTTTTATTTTTTTAATTCCTATCTAAAAAAACTTAAAATTGATAAAAAAAACTATTCATTTGTTGTTTTTTTAAAATAGTTTATAATGTTCATTACTTCTTGAATTTCCCATGGACCTACCAACCTGGCTCTGATACCCAGGTATCCACATACCTAGAGTGCTACACCGAACCTCACAAAAATATACTAACTCCAAAAATTATTAGAAAATTCGGCAGAGTCTCCCTTGTATTTATGGACATCCACAACAAACCGTTTAATAGATAAACAATAACCATCAACCCAGAATTCCAAACCAATCATAAGTCAACCTAAATTGCGACAAAATAATAAATACCACTTGAAACGACCTTTACAAGTCTAATTTAAATCTTAGGCTAACCAAATTAATGAGCTAAAATTAGGTAAGTGTGTGCAAAAGGTGTTGATCAAGGAGCTACTCCCATCCCATGCATGTCTGGATCACTTAGTACCTAAAAACCAAATAAAACACAAGGATAAGTAATAATACTCAGCAAGTATAATATAGAACTAAAACATCATGCAGTTGGATACTTCATATCAACCATAAAGAGAAACCGAATGAAAAATTTAACTGTCTTTAAAATTCATATCAAGAAGTAGTAGTTCCCCTCCCGGGCACACATGGACATCTTTTAAGCATTACCAGTAAGCCTAGTAGAGCGGGGCCAGCGCTTACTCATAGAATCATGGACATAGAAGCAAATAAACCCCATGGCTACGCATGGTATTTGAATTTTCAAAAACTGAAATCAATATCTCATGAATACGAACATATAACTCGAATATAAATAGGAACATAGAATATTAATAGAATACCAAGAGAGATAAATGCACATGAATAACAAAACATTGCAGCAAAGAATACACAACAAACCGTCCATTTAAACATTAGCAAGTTCGTCACACGGTGTAACACCTCTCATACCGGAACCCTCCACACCTGTGAAGAAAATCTACATATTAGACTACCGGTAGAAATATGGTACGAAAACTAAATTATTCGCTGACCCGCAAAAACAACATATATCAACCTATTAATCGTTATACATTTATCTTATAAACCGCCTAACAAAAAGTAGCAAATAATAGGACTTTGGACATCTAAAGAAAATAATCTACAACTTTTATGTTTGCTGGTGAGACTAAATTTGCCCCTATCCATCCCAGATTTAAGAAAATGACCCGATTTCAGACCCGGTCAGCAGCACTGATTCTAACGTATCTCCTAAACCGTTCATCAGAATTGAGCAAAACCAGCGGCGTTAGAAAGATAACGCCAAAACCTAAAACTCTTGTTTAGGCTACAAACCCTGAATCTCGACGGGTTAACATCAGATTTGAAATTACGGTTTTAGTCTAACGGTGGACAATTTAATTTCAAACTATCGGAAACGGATCGACTTATATTTGAATTAGAAACATCTAGTGACTAAAAGGTTAATCCCTTGCAGCACTAATTTGTGAGGACAAAAAAATAATGAATTAGATAATATCCACCAAAATCCCAAATTCCCTTCTCCACTTTTCTGATCCCCTCTGCACGTAGCAACACAGAAGAAGTAGAGCAGCAGCGCAACAGCAGATTAGCAGCAGCAGCAGGTTCGATCAGAGGAGAAAAAGACCAAGCGACAGCAGCGGCGGTACCTCACCTTGGAGACGGCAGCAACAACAGGAGGATGAGCACCGCAGCAGCGGTGGCCTCCCCGGCGACGGTACGACGCAAGGTGGGGCAGAAGTTGCGACGCCGGAAGCGCTAGGGCAGCGGCAGCTGCGCTGTCCCGATCCCTTCTTTTCTTTTTTTTCTCTCTCATTCCTTGCTTAAATAGATGTCTAACAAAGATCCGATGGCCCAAAATGATTTGACCATTGGAAATACAACCAGACTCCAAACGCCGCAGGCTTATAGACTATTTCGCACTATTCGATGAGATCTACGCATCCACGGTTCCCGATCGTCTAATTGATCAACGGTTCATAAGTTAAAATTTTATGCTTTCGCCCTAATTACTTCCCGAAAATCATTTATTAAACTCTGGGGTATTACACCAAATAACCCTAAAGGGGTAACTACCTATGTAAAGGGTTGGAGGAGGTCATAGGGACGTCCTCCCCCTGTTTGGGGCGCAGCCCCCCTTGGGCCCTATTTGGGCCTGGGTCCCAGACGAAGTTGCAGGCCCACAGGCCCATTACATTGGATGCAGCAACTTGTTTTTGTGATTGCCGGTGACTCGGATGGAATTTAGCAATGAGACCGGATCCATTTGAAAGAGGACTCCGAAAACTTTCTATCAAGTACTCATGGGCCTGAAACGGAGCCTGTGTGTAAATTTGGTGACTGTTTGAATTCAGTGCTGCATCGGGTGGCCGAACTGGATTCCACTCAATTATTTGGAGATGTCCTCGACTTGGTCCCCAATCAACTTCATTCGTCGTGCACATCATCCTTGAACGTCTTTCTTCCTTCCTCTTGCTCCGTGCAAATACACCTAAAAATGATAAGATGCAAAATGCATGGTGTAGCATCATTTGCTCAAATCTATCAAAAGTGAATATTAAATAGATTGGATTCACCTTTGGTTCAATCATGCATGTAGACTTGTTTGTATCCGAAGTAGTGATGTTCTCATGAATAATAATAGCAGTAGAGACCACCGGAACGGGGCTCATTACTTTTATATAAATATATAATAAGAGTTGGTGCTATACTAGAGATATCCTAAATTGCTTTGAAATGAATGATTGCTAGGTATATCAAAGATGAGCTAAAAACAATGCATGCATTCTTAAGAGCTGCTGAAGTTATGAAAAAGAAAGATGATCTATTAAAAGTCTGGGCAGAGCGAATACGTGACCTATCATATGACATTGAAGATTCCCTTGATGAATTTAAGGTCCATATTGAAAGCCAAACCCTGTTTCGCCAATTGTTGAAGCTCAGGGAGCGCCACTGGATTGCTATCCGGATCCACAACCTCAAATCAAGAGTTGAAGAAGTGAGCAGTAGGAACACACGCTACAATTTAGTCAAGCATATTTCCTCCATCATAGAGGATGATACAGAACCCTGTGCGGAAGACATTCGTAATCAATTAGTTCACAATGTGGATGAAACTGAGCTTGTGGGCTTTTCTGACTCAAAGGAAAGGTTGCTTGATATGATTGATGCCAACGCCAATGATGGTCCAACCAAGGTAATTGGTGTTGTGGGGATGGGTGGTTCAGGCAAGATAGCTCTTTCATGGAAGATCTTTCAAGGCAAAGACATTATGAAGTACTTTCCATGCAAGGCTTGGATCACAGTGTCTCAATCATTTCACAGGATTGAGCTACTCAAAGATTTGATACATAAGCTTCTAGGTCCTAATTCTCTGGATCAACTCTTGTAGGGATTGCAAGGGAAAGTGGTTGTCCAAGTACACCATCTTTCTGAGTTCTTGGTAAAAGAGCTCAAGGATAAGAGGTACTTTGTTGTTCTTGATGATCTATGGTCTTTAGATGCATGGAATTGGATAAATGGTATTGCATTTCCTAAGAATAATATGAAGGGAAGTCGGATAATAATAACCACTCGGAATGTAGGTCTAGCAGATACTATAGCATCACGGGTCTACCACCTTGAATTATTGCAGATGAATGATGCCATAACTTTGTTGTTGAGAAAAACCAATAAAAAACATGAGGACATGGAATCAAATAAAAACATGCAAAAGATAGTTGAAAGAATTGTAAACAAGTGTGGTCGTCTACCATTAGCAATACTTACAATTGGAGCTGTGCTTGCAACTAAACATGTATCAGATTGGGAGAAATTCTATGAACAACTTCCTTCAGAACTAGAAAACAATCCAAGCCTAGATGCTTTGAGGAGAATGGTTACCCTTGGCTACAACCACCTACCATCTCATTTAAAACCATGTTTCTTGTACCTAAGTATCTTTCCTGAGGATTTTGAAATCCAAAGGAACCGTCTGGTCAATAGGTGGATAGCAGAAGGCTTTGTTAGAGCCAAGGTTGGGATGGCAACTAAGGATGTCGGAGAAAGTTACTTTAATGAGCTGATCAACTGAAGTATGATTCAACGATCAAGATTGAGCATAGAAGGAAAAATTCAGAGTTGTCGAGTCCATGATATTATGCGTGATATCATAGTTTCAATCTCTAGAGAGGAAAACTTTGTATTATTACCACCGTTTGATGGATCTGATCTAGTGCATGGAAACACCCGGCACATTGCATTCCATGGGACTAAGTCCTGCAAAATAGGATTTGATTGGAGCATTATTCGATCATTAGCTATTTTTGGTGACGGACCCAAGAATCTAGCACACACAGTTTGTTTAGATCAATTGAGGATGTTACGGGTCTTGGATCTTGAGAATGTAGTGTTTTTAATCACTCAAAAAGATTTCAATAATATAGTTCTGTTGCGCCACTTGAAATATTTGAGTATTGGAAGGTCATCATGCATATATTCACTTCCCAGATCCATTGGTAAATTACAGGGCCTACAGACTTTGAATATGCCAAGCACATATATGGCAACACTACCTACCGAGATCAGTGAACTCCAATGTCTGCATACCCTTCGTTGTATAAGAGAATATGTTTATGACAGTTTTAATCTAAATCAGCCATTGAAGTGCTTAACTAATGCAATTTGCATGCCGAAAATATTCACACCTTTAGTTAATCGCGACGATCGTGCCAAACAAATTGCTGAACTGCACATGGCCACCAAAAGCTGCTGGTCTGAATCATCTGGTGTGAAGGTACCCAAAGGTATAGGCAAATTGGGAGACTTACAGATACTAGAGCATGTAGATATTAGGCGGACTAGTAGTACAGCAATCAATGAATTGGGACAATTAAGCAAGCTGAGGAAATTAAGTGTGACAACAGCTAGATGTACAAAGGAAAAATATAAGATATTCTATGCAGCCATCCAGAAGCTTTTTTCCCTGCAATCTCTCTGTGTGGATGCTGTGGAAAACTCAGATTCTGGAACGCTTGAGTGTCTGGATTCTGTTTCGTCTCCTCTGTTATTGAGAACAATCGGTTTGTATGGATATCTTGAAGAGCTGCCTGAATGGATTGAACAGCTCACGCACCTGGTGAAGTTGTACTTATTGAATAATAAACTAAAGGAAAGTAAAACCATGATGATACTTGGAACATTGCCCAACCTTACGCTCCTTTATCTTTATGTACATGCTTACACTGGGGTGAAGCTAGTATTCGAAACGGGAGCATTCCCAAATCTCAGAACACTTTTTATCCAAAGGCAGGATCAGCTAAGAGAGCTTAGATTCGAGGATGACAGCTCGCCCCGGTTGGAAAAGTTAGAAATCTCCAGGTGCCGGCTGGAATCAGGGATTATTGGTATCATTCACCTTCCAAGGCTAAAGGAGATTTCACTTGACTACGGAACTAAAGTGGCTAGGCTAGGTCAGCTGGAGGGAGAAGTGGCCGCACACCCAAATCGCCCTGTGCTGCGAATGGGGGACGACCGAAGCGAACACGACCTGGGGAATGAAGCCGAAGGATCCGCTATTGAAGTGGAAGCAACGGAGCCCCTCCCTGAGCAGGAGGGAGAGAGCTCCCAGGTGATCTCCTTGACGACGAACGACAGGTCAGTCACTTCATGCATTGCAACTCTGCTTGATTTCTGTACCTTTCTGTATTAGCCATCAGCTGATTAGGCGATTTCGGTTTAACATTCATATTTTTTTCTAATTCGAACAGTGAAGAAATCAGCGATGCAGCTTTATCTAGCTGCTGATGAGCTCTCTCTCCATTGGCATCTTCCTCTCCTTGCACGCTGGCTCTCTCCGTCACCGGGCGTCTCTGCTTCTTCTGACAACTCACCGATCTAAGGAGATGCTGAAGTGAACTAGGAGGCATTCATTTGCTTCTCGTGCATCTTGCGCACTCGGTTATTCCTTTGTCAGGTATGAACTGATAGATCTGATTCGTTTTGTTGCAAATGCTTCTGGTTGTAGCAAGAGCATTTGAGCTAGCACCCTGAATTTTTAGTTTGAACAGGGTGTTCTGCTGCAGGGTTGCGGTCTGCACGGCTACTCTCGGTTCATGCTTTGATGATTATTCTTCTTTTTTCCTTCTTACACAGGCGAACAGAAATCAAGTTCATTGCATTGTTGAGGGGAACAAGAGATCACGAGTCAGACGCTTAGTTGTGGTTTTATTATTTCGTTTGCTGTGCACACCAGCTGTTTGCTAGAACGTCTGAAAGAGCTCGTGTACTTAGAGGACTCACTCAACACTACCTGTTGTCATATTTTGTATTGTTGACCACCTATCACATGAAAGCAGGAGTTAATTTTTCTCTAAGTTTATTTGTACTTGATTTTAATTTTATTTTATGATGAATATTTGGTTGTTTATATAACCTCTTTTTTTTTCAAAAGACTAGCCAAGACACTTTTGTTTTTATAGACAATGAAATGAATATTAGATGCTATGCAAATAGGATTTGATTTGTCGGTCACTAGTACAAAGACAATGAGAGCAGACAAACCAAAGTTATAGACTTATAGTTGCTCATTCATTTAACATGTGAAAATTAATTATCCTGCTTCATGCATGTCGCTCAGGTTGCCGGTGATTAGTTTTTTGAGCCTCTTATGTGCATACTTTCCTTTCAGCTATTGTCTCCGTAGGTCCTATAATTCTATCATGTAGAAAAAAACTGCTGGTTCCAAGCTCAACATTGATAGCATATGAGATGTGAGCAAGGAAATTGAATTGCATCTCATTTACATCTTCTCACCTCCCACATATTCAGCTAGTTTCAAATCGATCATCTCTATTAATTTTCATTCATTCTCTCACTGTAAGAAAGATCGCTATGGTGCAGATGTGGAGCAACAAGGACACATTGCCCTGCTGTTCATGTAACCCACTACTAACAAAGCCAGTACAAGGTACAGGACCTTAAATTAGCCAGACGTTTGTTCAGTGTTCTTGTTAAAACAAAAAATTCAAGAAGGTATGTTATTTTGTTATACCCCTCACCCTGTTATGTGTTATACTGTTTGGTCGAAACTAAAATTAAAATCCTCTTGCAAAATGCCTTGAATAATGAAATCCATGTTTTTTTTTTGTCATGTAGAATGGTTTGCTGAACCTCAATTTTCAATCTGCAATCTTCAGTGTGTCTACCAGAATCCAAATTGGTGGCCGGTGCGGCATGCCATCAGAGAACACAACAGCCACTTCTTTACAGCCTTGAGGAGGCTACATGGATAATGTCGCTATGGCTTTACTCCGAGCTGGTGAAAACGCCCTGGGATCGAACTCACTGTGATCAAGTGCGCCATCGCTCTCAACTGTGCAAATTTGTTGGTGGTAATTAATTGATTGATGTGTCATATGCTGCAAAACGGAGCAGAGGTATATACAAATGCGCTGAAATGATCCCAGCCGTATCGTGAACGACATTATCGCGGGTACAACCATGAAACAGAGGTGATGGAAGCAAATTATTTCGCTGTCATTTCGAGAGCTACGCAGATCATTAGATCAGCTAACAGATCTTATTTCCTTACATCTTGAACTGTGTTGCTAGTTGGAAAAGCAGGAGCATGCAAATTATTTCGCTGTCATTTCGAGAGCTACGCTGAAATGATCCCAGCCGTATCGTGAGCTAACAAGGACTGTAGCTTTATTTTTTCTGTTCTGTCAGATCTCAGTGGATGGCAGCTTTATTTTTTTTCTTCTGTCAGATTCCATATCAGCGGGTTGTCTTTATGCATCTGTTAAAACTTAAAAACACAAGTATGTTTTATTTGTCAATGCTGTCAAAACTGTCAATATCGTTCATAAAAAAATTCCACGATATTTAAAAGAGGATACAGTACAGTACTGTCTAACTGAATGTGAGATGCTTTGGATATTTCCCCACCTTTCATCGCATTAGTCCAGTCGTGTAGTCAATTTTCTCCACTACAAGTCTACAACATGTTCCGTGTCGAGCATGGTGCGACCCGATCCACATGATTATTCAGCCAAACACTCCCACTTGTTACCAAAACATGCTAAGCAAGGACATTTTCGAAGCCAAACTCAAAATTCAGGCTGTCCACAACTTTGAAATATTTAGATTGGTGATTAAAAAAAATCTGACTTGTATATTATCTCCATGGTTACTTTCAAAACATTGTAATTTGTTCATGTTTCCTAAACACACTAGTAAAATTAGTGGTGAAAATTGCATTTTGGAGATTTAACTTTTCTATTGATGGGGACGTGTGTGATTACTAGTCAGTCATGGCATCTGCTTGAACCATTTATCGAAGTATAGACACTTGTTTCATGTTTGCTGCTATATGTAGGCCTGATAAACACCCTGACGAGGAAGTGAAAAATTTTCTCATTCCAAAGCCCAAACTGAGAGTCTGAGACCATAGACCGCTGCATGTCGTTTCTTCGGTTGAAGAGAGAGAACGTCGGAACATGACAAGAGAAGAATGCGTGAAGAACAGTCAACATAAAACACCCATTTACCCTTTAGAAAGATACCAAACATAAGCTTAGCATAATCGAGTTCACTAATTATAAATAATCACTTGAAATAGGCAGTTGTGTAAACACGGCAAGCACCGGACTCACTGACCCCTTTAATTCCCACTATATTTACACCGGCCAGGCCGGTCGGTCCCCATCAAACTGGCCCCGGCTACCTTGACCTGACGACCCGCCACTTACCAAGCAGTATACAGTATCCACACACAGAAGAAGACTGAAGAATTAATCCATGGACCATGGACAAACTCGCTGCCTAACTCTGCATAATTCACGAGACGTCTCACGCACGCACGCGAACCACGAGCTAGAAGCTAAGTAAGCAGAAGTGTTGAACTAGTTCTTGATCTGTGACAACATGCAGCGGACGTCCTTGGCTGTGGGCCTCTCCATGGGGTCATCGGCGGTGCAGAAGACGGCGATGCGGAGCACGAGAAGAATCTGCTCATCGTACCCTTGTCCGGCGATGGCGTCGTCGATGAGGCGTGCCTGCGCGGCCGTGTCCCCCTCCTGCATCACACGCCGCAGCCACTTCACGATCCCGACGTCGTCCACCTGCGGCTGCGCGAAGAACGGGTCGGTCGGCTCCTTCCCCGTGCCGAGCACCGCGAGTATGACCCCAAAGCTGTACACATCACACTTGGCCGTGAACTTGAGCGTCTGGTGGTACTCGGGCGCGATGTACCCAAGGGTTCCCGCCACGTTGGAGGTTGTCACGTGGGTGTGCGCGTCTGGCATGGCTTTTGCCAGGCCGAAGTCGGCAATCCGTGCCTCCATGTCATCGTCGAGGAGGATGTTGGCAGGCTTGAGGTCGCGGTGGATGATCTGCGGGCGCTGCGACACGTGGAGGTACTCCAGCCCCGCTGCGATCCCCACCGCGACACGTAGCCTCGCCGGCCACGTCAACACCGTTGTTGTCATCGAGGACGGGTCATGGTTGTTTCTGTTTTCGTCTGTTGATGACGTGTCGGTGGCGGTGGACTTGAGCGCGTTGTGGAGGCTACCGTTCTTCATGAACTCGTAGATGAGGTAGTGGCAGTCGGGTCGCGGCACGTGGGCGGCGAGGGGGAGGAGGTTGCGGTGGCGGATGTGGCCCACCGTGCGGATCTCCGACTGGATCTGACGTGTCCACTTGTCCAGCTGCCGGCTCTCCTCGTCGCTCAAGTTGTTGTTGTTGTTGTTCTGCCCCTTGTTGATCTTCTTGATGGCGATGAACCGCGGCGGCTCGCCGTCGCTCTCCGGCGGGAGCTGCGCCTTATACACCTCGCCGCAGCCGCCGCGGCCGATCACGGCGAAGGAGGCGAGCCCGTCCTCCTTCTCCAGGAAGGAGAGGTGGTCCTTGTTCTTGATTAGCTTGGGGATGAAGATCACCGTGTCGGATTTGTTCCTGTACCGGCCACGGATGCAGTTGAGCGCCATCCGGAACAGCACCGACATGGCTAGGCCGGAGATGACTCCGGCGAGGGAGCCGACCACGAAGCCGATGATCCAGTTCCGCACGCGGTGCTTGTGGCTGCGGCGGTGGTGATTCCCCTCCGGCGGCGGCGGCGGCGTTGTCTCCGGTGGCGTCGAATTCGACGCCGCCGGCGAGGTGTTGTTGGCGCGTGTCGTCGAGTTGGTGCCGTCCTTCTCGGAGAGCACGTACCTGTGCGGCACCGCGGCGGCGGCCTTCGTCGTCCGGCGGTGGCGCGAGAGCTGCTGCCGGCTCCCGACGCCGGACCGCCGCGGCACCGCCGACCGCGTCACGTCGTGTTCCCGGCCGCCGCCGCCATAGCACTCCACGGAGGAGGCGAGAAGGAGAAGCGCGACGCCGGAGACGAGGAGGATGAGGGGAAGGGGCAACTTGGTTGCGGCGAACGCCATTGCTGTCCTGTCTGGTCTCTGTGGAGTTGCTGCTGAGGCTGCTGAGCTAGCTGGATTAAATAATGGCGGGTAGTGGGCGTTGCCGCGTGGAACGGATGGACGGACGTGATGCGTTGGTGGGGTGAATGGAAGGTTTGGATTGGACGACAACGACATGGGGGATCTTGACTGGTCTGGCTGGCTGGGAGACGACCGTTGACTTGAGGCAAGTCGTGAACCGAGCAGGACGGCCGGTGTGGGTGGGAATTTACCGCTATGCCCCGAGAGAAGACCACATCAACGACTTGGATTATACTGGAAAATGGAAAACGATATTCTGTGCGAGATCGAGTACTGGGCTGGATGTAGACCTCCCCCGTGTGGGCAATGGTGAAGATGGGCTAGACTTGGGCCCTGGCCCATTATAGGAAAGGCGGAATCCCGGAAGCAGCAGGAGCACGCAAAGAATTCAGGTGACCATCATCGTGCTCCTCACAAAAGATTATACAACAAAAAGGGTAGCTGCAGGCGTCTGGTACTCAAGTCAAGAATTCTCAGAGAACGAGGGACGGAGAGATGGGTGATCGAAGGAACTCGATGCTTAGCTTGAGCGTGTACAATAAACCCACGGTTGCATTGCATTAGCGAGCTTCAATCTCGATCGATCGCCTTGGAGACGTATGTGTGCGTGCGCCTGCAGCCACGATGGCGGAGACGGCGCTGGGCATGGCGATGACGCTGGTGGGCGGCGCACTCAGCGTCGCGTCGTCGGCAGCCAAAGAGGAGGTCGGCCTGCTGATCGGAGTGCAGGATGACATCTGGTATGTATGCTCTCACTAGATGCATACAACTAGCTAGCTATTAATCTTGGATGATTTTTTTTTCGAAAGAAGGATGTTTTTTTAACACTGTTTTTATTGCAAGGTTTCGTAATATCTATAGTGCAGTACCCATTTTAGACGCGAAGCGACAACCCCGGGTCACAATAAAAGGATATTTCAATCCTATGCATGACACTTAATGTGGTACTGAAAAATAGATTTTTACCCTACATGACAATAAGGGCTCCTTTGAAACACAGGAATGCAAAAACATAGGAATAGGAAAAACACAGGAATAGGATAGAATTGCACATGTAAAATAGAGGATTGAAAAACGTAGGAATTTTGCATGAACGTACGTTTGGAAGACACATAGGATTGCCTCGGTCCTAGCAAAGGAAGTGAAAAATGAGCTCAGAGCTAATGGAAAAAATCATGTGTTTCTCTGTTAGAATCAGCTGCAAAGGAATTTTTCCTTTGGATTTCCTGTGACCAATTCCTATGAACCAAAGGAGGCTACAGTGACTAAATCCTATGGAACTCAAATCCTCCATTTATCCTATGATTTTCCTCCATTTCAAAGGAGCCCTAAAATGTAAGATGGTGATGTGATAGCGCTGCCCATCCATCAGCCACGTGTCTTCCTCTTTCTACATATTGCCGTGTCTGTCCTTTTTCCTTTATCTTTTCAAGCATAACCAACGCTCCAAGATGGTGCGTGATTCCGACTATCCACATGGAAACCTCGCCGAGGTGGTAGTGGGGACCGGCGAGGTGTGCGACAAGGTTATAATAGCCTCAACGCGTCTTGGCTGAGAATCAGTAAGGGCACGTTCAACGGGTAGAGCTGGAGTGTGGTTCTGGGCCTCTAGCTTGGACACGCGTCTCCATGGCTATTGGGCCATCGCTCTGCAAACAGACAAGCAGACAGGGGCGAAGCTAGGATTTAGTTATTGGGAGAGCCATGTACAAAATAAATATATTAGCAAGAATCTATTAATTGTGGTATAAACGAGTGGTCCGTATTATCCACAGCAAATGAACTGAAAGAGCGAACAACAAAAAATTACATATTACAACTCGCTCTGGCCTCGTCTGAGTCGCCTTTCATATATTTATTAGATTATAAGATAATTCATCGTTCACACCAATATATATGTAAATTGATATTGTTTGAAAGCATTTTTATCTATTCCTATTTTTTATATATATTTTATATGTGATAATATAACATAGTATAGTATACTATACTATAGTATAGTATAGTATAGTATAATATAATATAATATAATATAATATAACATAACATAGTATAGTATAATATAACATAGTATAGTATAACATAACATAACATAATATAGGTCATTAAATAGCACAATTTAAATTTGGATCACTAAATATGTAGATCACAACATCCATGCCATTCATCAAACTGGCTGCTTAGGTAAAATAAAGAGAGAGAATTAGCCAAGTTAGTTACTTGCTACATTAGCAAGCTAATTACCTTTGGTTGGTTTAGCGTTGGGGGTGCCGGGAACCCTCCAGCACCCCCGGTGGCTTCGCCACTGTTTGCATAGCCCCACGGGGCTCTTGCAGGCCACCATAGTTTTGACACAGAGACACGGACTAGGACACACATTGGGTGAGTTCGTGGCTCCCGTTGCGGCCTCAACAGCATAGTCATCCTACCAGGAAGAGAGAAGAGAGAGGATGTTCGGAAGTAGGAGCAGCAGGTCGGCGTCAAGGAGACACCGACGACAAAGAGAGGGGAATGGTGCAAGCTCACCTGAATCTGCCACGACCGTCGAGGCGCTCCTCATCTGTTGTTCAAAAGGTCCGTCATCACCATCGGGAGGGGAGATCCGGCGATAGGGAAGATGCTCCGCCACTGAGAGGGGATACCGTCCAGATCTACCATCGGTGAGGCAACGAGATGGAGACAGAGAGGAGAGTAGAGCCGGCGAGGGGGAAGACATGTCGTCGCCGAGGTCATCACCCGCCATCGACACCGACCAGATCCACCGCCGATGACCTCCTCTGCGTTGATGACGGGTAGAGGGGAGAGGTGATGAGGTGGAGGCAGATGAGAGAGGCAGCTCGCCGTCACCATCGCCCTCAAAGTCAGCGGCATCGGAGTAAGAGGAGAGGCGTCGGCGTGGGGAAGTTACGAGAGACAATGTGCCGGTTGGATCGCGTCGCTGTCGGTGGCAGGGAAGAAGAAAGCCATCGCCGGTTATCTTGGTTATTCATATATAATCTCAAGGTGGAGGTAGAGTAAATAACAAGCCAGGCTGTAATTACCATTACGTTTACTTGCTTTAAACCAATAATACACGATTACAAGCATGATCCAAAGTAACACAACCTATTTTTATAAATAAAATCTTAGCATACAAATACTCAAATACATACCATACAACAGATACAAACTTATAGGCTCCAACACCAAAAACATCATATTTTGGGATAGAGGGAGCATGTTGTTTCCTTATTTAGTCCATGCTATACCATATCCAGTGGGCATCTCTTTATGTAAAGGTATCTGAGTTAGACGGTTACTACAAATATGTTAATACGGGGTACCCCTATACCAAAATATTCGATGCAAATAGTTACAGTTATCCCATTGACATTCTGTATGTATGAACCATCTAATATAACCTTTTTATGTGACAGTGTTAGCTTGGCCAACGTGCAAAAAATTCATGTATTCTGAGAACATGCATGGGACTAATCAAACTAGCATATGCACAAAGCAATTGATCCACTGACATGTCCCGCTAGTATATATTAAAATTCAGTAGTACAATTGTACAACACCATGATGTTTCACTTTTGAAATTGATGCACGATTGCTATGCAAAGCAAATTGGATTTGAACAATGATGGAAACCAACCACCACCCAACCTTAAACCCTTTGTTTTTGACAATCCTAAATGAATAAGATTTGAACACGGGAGAAACTCACCGTCTATGCTGTTCCAATCTTCAAAACAAAAGCCAACATCTAAAACCAACAAATATTTGCTGGATTATGTTGGAAAATGCTGCCATGCAACGATGACGAAGAAAGATCTATCCTGGCGGCAACGTTGCGCAGATTGCCCAGTTTATTTTCCCGACTAGTGAAATGGTGCCCCAAATCAATTGGAGTTGGGCCGTACGGCCAATGTGATCAGTTTAGGGGGGCACAAGTTTGTTGGGCGCCTGGTTCGGCGAAAGCACGAGAAATCTGAGATAATGCAACTTATAAATATGGGATTCGATGGAATGTCATCCATAAATAGGCTTCGATCAAGAGCGACCCTTAACTAAGTGAGTGAGCTTCGATACAATGTCATTTAGAACAAAATTGCCCCTAGACTTGTCTTCTTCCTCCCGTTCGACGACCTTGTCCTTAGCCCGCGCCGCCGCCGCTCACCATCTGCCTACGCTGGACCTCCACCGCCCACCTCCGCTGGCAGGTCCTCTTCCCCCGGCCGCCGCAATGTCGTTCTCCCGCTCTAGACCTTCACCGGCGGGTCCCCTTTCCTCGCCCGTCGCCCTCAGCCGCACTACCACCGCCGCCGTTCGTCGTCCGTCGTCAACTCACCATCACGCTTCCCCTTGGCCTCCCTCCGTCGTGGCTTCTCACCAGCGTCTGCGCGGCCAGAGCTAGCGCTCGGTGGCTGGATCCCATGATAGCGTTGGGGGAACGTCGAAGCTGGCAACGACGCCGGCGCGGGCTGAGGGCAGCGGCCAAGGGAAGGGGTCCCGTCGGCGGAGATCTGGCGCGGGCGGATGACGGTGCAGCAGCCGGGGGAAGGGGATCAACAGCGGAGATGGGCAGCGGAGGTCCAACGGGGGCGGACAACGAGCGGCGGCGACGGCGGTGCGGGGCTGAGTACGAGGTCGCCGGACGGGAGGAAGAAGATAAGTCTATGATGCAATTTTGTCTCAAATAGCATTGTATCAAATCCCACTAAGAGTGGTTTTTTATCGAAGCCCATTTATAAAATGACATTCCATTGAATCTTATATTCATCAGTGGCATTATCTTAAATTTCTCGTAGAAGCACATGCACATCTAAACTCCTGATATATTTTACCCTAGAAAAACACCCATGAATCCTGATTCTTCACCACCGAGATCAGGCACCTAGCTAGGCCCTCGCTCCTCCTGATTCGGATCCGATAGAAATTATTGGGAATAGTTCCACATTAAAAGTTTAGGGGAGTTGCACCAACTTATAAGTAGGGGAAGTCCCTCACCTTATGAGCTAACTTTTGGGGTGGAGCAAGGATTTCTCCTGGTTAGGCTCCCGCCTATGGGCCAACAAATGGTATCAGAGCTAGGCCCAGAATCTTGGCCCGTGCACAATGGGGTGGTATAGGCCCAAATCCTAGTGGACCATGGATGTGAGGCCCGGTCAGTGGACCGCGGGTGAGTCCCGTATGTGGCCGTGTATGGGGCCGGTCAAGGCTGAGGGACACCAATGTGTGACGGGGGAGATTGTTGGGAATAGTCTCATATTGAAAGTTTAGAGGTAGTTGCACCAACTTATAAGTGGGGGAAGTCTCTCACCTCATGAGCTAGCAAGGATTTCTCCCGGTTGGGCTCCCGTCTATGGGCCAACAGAAGTACACCTCGTCTCAGGGAGTCGTGGCCCATCTTCTCCCAGCACCGCATGCCAAGCCCTACTCCTTGAACCTTCGCCTTGGGTCATGGCTCGACCTGCCAACCTTCTTCCTCATACCCCTGCCGCCGGACCCTGATCTGGTCGCTTTCGGGTCACCGTCCCGCCCGTTGCCATCGCCGTCCTCCGCACCACCGCCTGAGCTCCGCCGCCGTGGGCCTCCATTGCTGGTCGCTGTTTTCCAGTTCACTACTTCACTGTCTTGCCCGTATATTATAGTTGTTCCCTGAAAATGTTGATAGTTTCCCTTTAGACTTTTCTTGAAAACAACATAGGGTATCTGTATTAATGTTTGTATTTGTTTATGACCTTTTTATGATCAGGTTCATCAATGATGAACTAGAGATGATGCAAGCATTCCTCAAAGCAGTTGATGGAGCGTCGGAGAACACCGGAGTGCTCAAGGCATATCTTAAACAAATTCGTGACATGGCATATGACATTGAAGACTACCTCGAGGATTTCATGATCTTCATCAGGAATCGAAGCCTTCTGAAGCAACTCCTCAGCTTAGGAACACGCCATCGTATCACGATCCAAATTCGAACAATCAAACAAAGAGTTCAGGAGGTGAGCCAGAGAAACTTACGTTACAATCTGATCAAGCTCACACCTTCTGTCTTGGATGATGTGGTAGGTGTAGTTGAGCAGACAAGGAATTTGTCAGCTCTGTATGTTGAGGAATCCCAACTTGTTGGCCTGGATGAGCCAATGAAGAAGCTCATGGAAATGATAAATAGAAACACTGAGGATATAGAAGCCAACAAATCAGGTCCAAGAGTGATTTCTGTTATTGGCATGGGTGGCCTTGGCAAGACGACTCTTGCCAATAATGTGTATAATAGCAAGGATCTTGGTGACCAGTTTGACAGTCGTGCTTGGATCACAGTGTCGCAATCATTTGACCCAAAGGAACTCATAAAGGAAATGATCAATCAAATGTTTGGTGTAGAGACACTAAAGACAATTTTAGGACAACATGAAGGGATAGTGTTGAAATTGGAGCATCTCACTCGCCGCCTGCAAGAAAGACTTCAAGAGAAGAGGTACTTTGTTGTTCTTGATGATGTTTGGACCATTGAAGCATGGGATTACATTAAGCTTAGTTTTCCAAACAATAGTAAGGATGGTAGTTGTGTAGTGGTGACCACAAGAAATCAAGCATTAGCTAAAATATGTAGTCCTCCATCACTCATCCACCAAGTCGAAATCCTAGAAGAAAAGGATGCTGAAAATTTGTTTCTGAGAAAGACAAACAAAACTCTTCTTGAACTAGAGAAAGACACTCATTTGAACAAAACGGTTGAGAAGATATTAAAAAAATGTGGTGGATTGCCCCTTGCAATTCTGACAGTAGGAGGACTCCTTGCCAACAAGGATACAAAGGAATGGGAAGATCTCTACAATCAACTTCCGTCAGAGCTTGAAAGCAACCCAAGCCTTGAAGCATTAAGGAAAGTAGTGACTCTAAGTTACAACCATTTGCCATCTCATCTCAAGGCTTGCTTTCTGCATTTGAGCATCTTTCCAGAAGATTTTAAGATTAAGAGAAAGCACCTGGTGAATAGGTGGATTGCTGAAGGGTTTATAATAACAGGAATTAATACTAGGAGGACACTTGAGGAGATTGCGGAGAGTTACTTTTATGAACTCATCAGTCGAAGCATGATTCAACCATCCCAGTTAGATATTTGCGGGAATGTTAAAACATGCAAACTTCATGATATTGTACGTGATATTGCGATGTCCATATCTATCCAGGAGAACCATGTGCTCTTGCTTGAAGAGCATGCCAATATCAACATTGCAACAAAAGAAAGTATCAGGCATGTATCATGCTTTGCTCATAAGAAACTTAAAAGTGGCTTGGACTTAACCCGGGTTCGATCATTTACTCTGTTCAAAGAACCTTTGGATCCAATTGCATCACTTTGTTCATCCAAATTTAAGATGTTGAGGGTTTTGGATCTCAGCAATGCTGGATATGAAGTAGAACAACAAGACATCGATGGCATACTATTGTTGTCCCACTTGAAGTACGTCCATTTTCCTAAGGGTTCCAATATTTATGCAATCCCGAGATCAATAGAAAACATACAAGGCTTGTTAACTTTGGATATAATGGGATCAATGATTACAAGCCTACCATCAGAAATTGTTAAGCTTCAGAGTCTCCGCAGTCTGCGATGTACCAAAGGCCCGATCTATAATCTTGATATATCTGAACCTTGGACCTGTTGTTGTGAAGCAATAGGCTTACCCCTAATTCTCATACTTCTTCGTTCGCGCGCAATTCCCGACTTGCACAGGGCTTTCTGTAGCTGTTGGTCTGAGTCAAGTGGTGTGGGAGTGCCAAAAGGATTAGGAAGGTTAAAGGAGTTACAAACACTAGAAGCAGTCGACATTAAGCTAACCAGCAGGAAGGCAATAAAAGATCTTAGAGAACTAACACAGCTGAGGAAGTTAGTGGTGACAGGGGAAGGTGCTTCCAAGAAAAAGTGCACAACGTTCTGCACAGCTTTAAAGAAGCTCACCTCGCTTAGCTCCCTGTGCGTGACTGCTGATCAGAACCGTGGAAGTGAGTCGCTTGATCTTTTGGTTTGTGTATCATCCCCTTTCCCTTGCCTTGAGAGGCTACAATTGGCGGGGTACCTTCAGAAGATACCTTCTTGGGTTGGTAGTTCTGTCCAATTGGTAAAGATTAAGTTAGAATACTGTAGGCTGAAGGAAGTCGACGTCTTGGCACAACTACCCAACCTTCTACGCCTTTCTCTTATTTATTATGCATATGATGCAGACAAATTAGTGTTTCATACCCAAGGGTTCCCAAAGCTGAGGATCCTACAACTTGAACATTTGGAGGCGCTCAGGGAGGTGACATTCGAGGAGAACACATTGCTTCAAATGGAAAACATAACCATCTATGGGTGCAAGTTGACATCAGGGATCCATGGTATCAAGCACCTACTAAATCTCAGGGCGATTAAGCTTTTTGATTGTCCAGTCGAGAACATAGGTATGCTCAGACAGGAAGTGCACGCGCACCCCAATCATCCTGTGTTATCCGATTATCATGATCAGGTGAACATTGAAGAAATTGATGTGGAGGTGGAAGCTACTGAGTCTCTTTCTGAACTTGGAGAGAGCTCACAATCTTAGTCTGCATGCTTGGTGCCCTCCTCTGCAGTTCACTCACCAGGTTATATATATTCCTGCACAGCATTATCAACTCCTCCATTTGGAAGAATCTCTACATTCAGTGGTACCGTCTACCGTGTGATCTACTCTGTTAACTTGAACCAATGTATCCTGTGCTTGCTTGTTCTTGTGTGTAATATTGAAACATTAAGAACTGCATGTTACTGAGTGTACCTGCCAGTCATCACATAACTGTTGTCCTGCTTGTATATATAAATAATGCATGATCTGTAATGGTTGTTCTTCTGGACTGAATTATGACGATTAGTTCATGCCTCTTGTGTACGATAGTCATCGCCAATTTATGATATGCTACACTTCAAAGAAGAAAAGTAAGCAGCCTGTCCAGACTCCTGAAGAATGACGTTGGTGCTGAGTCCTCAACTATCACACTTCTTGTTCAGTTGTTTGCATTTCTTTGAGCAGCTTGACATCCGATTCAGTTGATTTTTCTCAAGATAGATGTATCAACTACACAGAAACACCTTTTGTTTCCAGAATTATTCTCATGCCCATTTGCTTAGTAGTACTGTAACAGCAGTTGAAACATCCACACCCCAATTGAAAGTATAGCGTTGAGCTAGTTCTTCTTTTGGTTTGGTAGTTTCCCCTCAACTAACATTCAAAGACAAGGCCGATATTCTGCCACTGTGTCTGAAGAAGCGAAAGAAAAAGAGAGAGCAGTCGACGTCATCGCAACACTGGTTGGTGTACTGTGTGGTGGAAATTGCACACGTCACACGTTATTAAGCCACAGAGACCTACACGACCAAACCAGCAGCACTGCAGCACGACCGCGGACCTACCCAACCAACCTTCTTCTCATCGACAGGTGTTCGACCGCGTCCTCGCCGGAAAATGCCGAGCTCCGGCGGCGACGTCGCATCGGGCGGCAGGCGGCCGCACGTGGTCCTCATCCCGAGCGCCGGCATGGGCCACCTCGTTCCCTTCGGCCGCCTCGCCGTGGCGCTCTCCTCTGGCCACGGCTGCGACGTCTCCCTCGTCACGGTGCTCCCCACAGTGTCCGCCGCCGAGTCCAACCACCTCGACGCGCTGCTCGGCGCGTTCCCGGCGGTGCGGCGGCTGGAGCTCGAGCTCGCGCCGTTCGACGCGTCGGAGTTCCCTCGCGGCGCCGACCCCTTCTTCCTCCGGTTCGAGGCGATGCGCCGCTCGGCGCCGCTCCTCGTCCCGCTCCTCGCCGGCGCCGCCGCGTCAGCGCTCGTCACGGACATCACGCTGTCGTCCGTCGTGATCCCCGTCGCCGACGAGCTCCGCCTCCCGTGCCACATCCTCTTCACCGCCTCCGCCGCGATGCTCTCACTCTGCGCATACTTCCCCACCTACCTCGACGCCAATGCCGCCGCCGGCGTCCACGGCGTCGGCGACGTCGACATCCCCGGTGTGTACCGAATCCCCAAATCCTCAATCCCGCAGGCGCTGCACGACCCCAACCACCTCTTCACCCGCCAGTTCGTCGCCAACGGTCGGAGCCTCAGTCGCGCCGCCGGAATCCTCATCAACACGTTCGACGCCCTCGAGCCGGACGCCGTCGCCGCCCTGTGGCAAGGTTCCGTCGCCTCCCCCTTCCCGCCGGTGTTCGCCGTCGGACCACTTCTCCCGGCGAATATTCCTCCTCCGGCGAGCAATCAGTCAAAATCTCCGGCAAACTACATCGATTGGCTCGACGCGCAGCCGGCGAGGTCGGTGGTGTACGTCAGCTTCGGAAGCCGGAAAGCCGTCTCCGGCGAGCAGCTAAAGCAGCTCGCCGCCGGGCTAGAATCCAGCAACCACCGATTCCTATGGGTGGTGAAGAGCACGGTCGTGGACAGAGACGACGCCGGCGAGATCACCTCCCTCCTCGGCGAGGAATTCCTCGATCGAGTACAGAACCGATCGCTCATCACCAAGGCATGGGTGGAGCAAGAGGAGGTCCTGAACCACAAATCAGTCGGCCTTTTCATCAGCCACTGCGGGTGGAACTCGGTGACGGAGGCGGCGGCGAGCGGCGTGCCGGTGCTGGCGCTGCCGAGGTTCGGCGACCAGCGGGTGAACGCCGGCGTGGTAGCGCGCGCCGGGCTGGGCGTGTGGGTGGAGAGGTGGAGCTGGGAAGGGGAGGAGGGGGTGGTGAGTGGGGAGGAGATATCGGAGAAGGTGAAGGCGGTGATGGGGGATGAGGTGGTGAGACGGAAGGCGGCGAGCCTCGGCGAGGCGGCGGCGGCGGCTGTCGACGACGGCGGATCGAGCTACCGATGTCTGGCTGAGTTTGTGCGACTGTGAGGATGGGCGTACAAAATTTGGGTTTAAAATTTGAATTTCCGCAATTTGAACGGAACTAGACGTACAAAATCAAATTGGAATAAAAAGGTGAGTACAGAAAACCCAATGGATTAGAATCCCGGTTTCTTATCTTGCGTGAACCATGCTAGTCTGGCTAGCACTTGGCCTCTGCAGCTAGCACAAAAGTACAACTTGCCGAGTTGTCATGACAATGCAAGATGAAATGAAAACTAAGCAAACGACAAGCGAAGGACAACATGTCATTGATATTGGACGAACACCGATGACATGGAATTTCACAAGCAGCCAATAAATTTTGTAGCTACTCCGACCGAATTCCATTCTTGGATGAAGTGGTGAAACTGTTTACAGCGCGTTTGAGGAATTGCTCTCCAAAGGATTTCTGTTGCCTAGTTGCATATTTTTTATCAAGGTTTACACAATTTCACTTTGGTTGAGATTCCACTGTATATATATATATATTCAAATTTTTGTTTCTGATTTATCGTCACAATCTATTGAGCGTGATTGAATTTCAACCCCATACAAATTTTAAACCTAGTCTCAAGGCGTACTGGATGAACATTTTCCCCCTTAGACGCCATTCGTTTGGATCTTGAGCAAGAACAGTTCCAGCATTGCTTGCCACTTTGCAGGGAGACGCATACCTAATCTGCTAATCAATCGAGCTAGCTCTAACTCTTTTGCTTGGAGAACAAACCTATCCTTCTTCCTTATGCATGCACGATTGATGATTGACACCTAACTTAGCCGCCTCTTTGGAATTCATTCCCTTTCTGTCGTCAAAATACCCCAAAACTTTAAATTAGGTAGTCCCCCTGAAGTAAACAACACCTATACACACAAACCTACCCAGACACCCAGTAGTAGTAGTAGTATGCATCAGAGAACAACTGAATCGTTTGGTTTCAGTTCATAGTCCCAGGCCCGAGCTCAGTGAACTCTAGGTGTTCGACCATGTCCTCGCCGGCAGCGCCCAACTCCGGCGACCGTAGTACACGACGATCACCACCGCGGCCGCACGTCGTCCTCCTACTAGCGCGGGCATGGGCCACCTGGTCCCCTTCACCCGCCTCGCCGTCGCGCTGTGCTCCGGCCACCACGGCGCCAGCTGCGAGGTGTCCCTCGTCACGGCCACGCCCACCGTGTCGTCCGCCGAGTCACGCCACCTCGCTGCGCTCTTCGCCGCGTTCCCCGCCTTACGACGCCTCGACCTCCGCCTCGCGCCGCTCGACCACGACGCGCCCGATCTCGCCGGCGCCGACCCGTTCTACCTCCGGTACGAGTCCATGCGCCGCTCGGCGGCGTCGCTCATGGCGCCCCTCCTCGCCGGCGCGTCCGTGTCGGCGCTCGTCGCCGACATCGCGTTGGCGTCAGTGGTGATACCGGTGACGAGGGAGCTCCGCCTCCCGTGCTACGTCTTCTTCACCGCCTCCGCCACCATGCTCACCTTCCTCGCCTACCTCCCCACCTACCTCGACGCCGCCGCCGCCGACGCCGGCGGCGTGTGCCGCGTTCCGAGGTCGTCCGTCCCGCAGGCGCTGCATGACGCCGACGACATCTTCACCCTGCAGTTCATCGCCAACGGCCGGAGCCTCGTCGGAGCAGACGGCCTCATCGTCAACGCGTTCGACGCCTTCGAGCCAGAGGCCATCGCGGCGTTGCAGCAAGGCACCGTCGTCGCTGGATTACCGCCGGTGTTCGCCGTGGGTCCGCTCACTCCGGCGAGATTTCCGGGTCAAGATTCAGGCGACTACTTGACATGGCTCGACGCGCAGCCGGCGCGGTCGGTGGTGTACGTCAGCTTCGGCAGCCGCAAGGCATTACCAAAATCCCAGCTGACGTCACTCGCCGCCGGGCTAGAACTAAGCGGCCACCGTTTCCTCTGGGTGGTCAAAAGCACCGTCGTTGACAGAGACGACGCCGGCGAGATCGCCTCGCTCCTCGGCGAAGAATTTCTCGATCGCGTCCACGGCGGCCGTCGCGGCCACGTCACAACGGCATGGGTGCGGCAAGAGCTGGTACTGAACCACCCGGCCGTGGGGATGTTCGTGAGCCACTGCGGGTGGAACTCGGTGACGGAGGCGGCGGCGGCCGGCGTGCCAGTGCTTGCGTGGCCGAGGTTCGCCGACCAGCGGGTGAACGCCGCCGTGGTGGCGCGCGGCGGGATCGGGTCGTGGGCGGAGGAGAGGTGGAGCTGGGAGGGGGAGGAAGGGGTGGTCAGCGCGGAGGAGATTGCCGGGATGGTGAAGTCGGTGATGGCTTACGAGGCGATGAGGGAGAAGGCGGCGAGGGTTCGTGTTGCGGCGGCGAAGGCGGTGGCCGACGGTGGAACGAGCTGCCGGAGCTTGGGGGAATTTGTAACGAATGAGATTTCAGAGAGAAGAGAACAAGAGCCAGAAACAGAGTACGAACGAGAACGAAGGGAAGACGAAAAAAACAGAGCAGGGAAGAAAGAATAGCAGAGGAGAGAAAACAGAGCAGGCTAGAAAAAAAGCAGAGCACATAAAATAGAGCCGTCTGTAACACCATTTTCAGTTAGAGTTTATACCGTTTAATCAGCTCGCTTCGTCGCCCCGCTTATTACAAGCACTAAGCACTAGGCACTGGTACCAACTCCGTCTCAAAATAAAGATACTTATAACATTTAAATTTATCCCAAAATATAACTACTTTTACCACTTTTGAATCTATTATGTCCATTATACCCTATAAAGTAATCTACATCACTACTTCCCAAAAGCATCTTTGCAACAGTGAAGTTGCAACAGTGAAGAACATTGTAGGTCTTTTTAGTTTATTCCTTAATCTACCTTAAAAAAAATTATAAGTAGCTATATTTTAAGACGAATGTAATTATATCAGTAGCCGGATCAGGATACTATGAATTCGAAGTCACATCAGTGCGCGGGTAAAAACGAGCAATTGACTTGTGATTCCCTCCTGCTATAGTCTTTCTCTGTAATTCAATGTAGTTACAATGCCAATTAATACGCAAGACATGCTCATTTCAGAAAAAAAAAAAAAAAAAACGTGCAAAGGCTGTGGTCGGTGTTCGACTCCTTGTCTCGCATGGGTGTGACTTGAATTTTTCTCTTCTTTCTCTCTATTACGGCGGCCAGTCGTCGAAGCCCACCATTGTTATATCTCTAAGCTCAGTGAAATTACCATCTCCTCACTACCATACCATGTCCCCCTTTCCCACATTGACACACACCACAAAGGCACAAAACCTTTAACTCTAACTTGTCCACCGACGTCACGTACTCACATCTTCATCGAAGAAAAGAAAGTTCGCCGTCTCTACCGCCAGGAGGAAAACTACCGCCACCGGAGAGTAGGGGTGAAAACGGTACGGAAAGTTTCTGGTTTCCGGACGTATTTTCTGAAACGGAAACCGTCGGTCGAAATTTTTTCAGAAATTTGCGGAAACGGAAACGAATTCAGAATTTTTTCTCGGAAACAGAAACGAATACGGTAAGGCAACTATCCGTCGGAAACCAGACGGTCGGAAACTTTCCAGAAACAGAAATTTTTTATTTACAGCTCTGTAGTGACGGAGCTTGCCGTCAACTATTGAGGGGGCCAATTAAGGAATAAGTGTTTAATGTAGCTATTTTTTAAGAGAAAAATTACATGTATGAAGAAAAAAGAGACCGCTTGGACAATCTGAAGTTCTAAATAAAAAAAACATACAAAATTGAGAAAATGAAGGAAAAAAATAAATACCACATTGCTATTTTGTTAGAAAAAATACATGTAACAAAGAGAAAAAAGAGAGAAAAAATAGGCTATAGAGTGATCAAACCCTGCACCAAGGGAGTGGGATGTGTTTGAGTAGCCACTGTACTAGACAATTTATAGTGATTAGTGATACATAGTTCTGTATTTGTATGGAAGCTGGGAGGCCACCACCTAGGTTGACCTCCACTAAGCTCCACCCCTGCAGCTCTGGTTAATTTTAGCCTTTTCTACGCTGGATGTTCAGATTCTATTAAGCATTGATGTGGTTAGTTGAATGAAATTTTTTCTTCTACTACGGTATTTTAGATATGTTTGTCTTTTGCTTGATTACTATTTTCTTATTATGCCATGTCATACTATTTACAAATAAGATGAATATAGTTCTTGTTTTTTATAAATATAAAGTGTACATGTATTTGTATTATTTTTAAATTGACAAAAATTACAAATGTCAATTTATTTGTTTACGAAAAATAATGAGATATATCTCTTCGTTGATTTGAAAAATTCAGTTTGAGAGGTTTTTATATTCCGATATATACCGGTTACCGTATTCGACCCGATCCGTATTCGCTCCGTTTTCGTATTTGATACTATTCGATTCCGTTTTCGTATCCAGGGTTTCCGATTTTGATTCAAAAAAATATTGAAACGGAAACAATAAAGGTCGTTTCCGTCCGTTTTCGAACCGTTTTCATCCCTGCCGGAGAGTGTTCTTTCACTTCTCTGGCTTTTCTCTACCCATGGGCTGGAGTTTGAACGTTGCAAAATTGCAACTGGTGGCCTAATGTATCGCGGCCTACTAACTGGCCCATGGAGTAGGAGTAGGAGGGCTCTTCGCAGCCCATGGCTCTGACGGATCTAAGCCGTGCCGGGGCCCGGAGACCACACCAACCCGCTCACCATTTGTCCCATGTTGCCCAGCTCACGCAAAACTCCTGCAGAACGGAGATTGTAACGAAGTCCAGTTAGTCGACAAGAGTACTTGCATGCCTCAGTGATAAGCATGGTCCCGCTGCTAGATTCAACTTGAAAGATGGGCATCGACGAGACGAGAGTACTTGGGTAGGCACAGCATGTGGCCTCAGGGCATGCCACGGCCACCCTTGCCCACACACTGTCCTTCCCGTTGATCCGTTCTTTTCAACTTTGAGCACGGACATGCGGGGCGGCCTTTTCCTGACGACGCACGGGCACGGCACCACGGCGGCATCCAGGGCCTACCGGGTGCTGTGCCACGCGTACAATGCCAGTTCTTGGCTGTTTGTTATTTGTTTAGATCCAACAACCATGCATGCGGAAATTAATTCCGAACTGAACCATAAAAAAATAATTCATTTGTCAAGTTTGGTACTGCCAATAGGTCCGATGCAACTTCTCTTCGTGTCTCTCCTTCTGTAAAATCCATCCAAAATCCTGTGTTTCTATGTTATGAGCCACCAAAACACGTTATCGTGCCCTTTTGAAATACAAGAAGTGTAAAAATGTGAAAATAGGAAACACCCAGAAATTGAATGACTTACCTATTGAATTTCTACAGGATTAAAAAACACAAGAATATTTTAAAGCAATCGTTTGATTGACACAGTAGTTATAGTTATGAGAAGATGAAAACATTAGATAAGATCGCATGCTTATATTTGTCCAAAATTTATATAGGATTGCTCATCCTTAGGAATTTCACAAGGACTAATAGGATTCAATCCTTTTGTAAAGGCTTCCTTAGGAATGTTTCCTACAAAAATGAAATCTTTCAAGTTTTCTATGTATTTCTTATAAATCAAAAGATGCCTAAATTCCTCCGTTTTAGATTCATGTAATATCAATACCTACTCCATACGTGATATCATAATCGTACATTTTTATATTTCTATATTTTAAAGCCATGTGGGTAAATTAATAACCCAAATACAACCCAAAGTTTATCCATAGACGGTGTACATAGGCACCGTCCAAATTAAAATAGTAGAAAACCAAACAAGGACACGGTGCCGTAATATAATAAAGAGAAAGGTCCATAGGTAGTTGGAACTTGTGAGATGAGACGTGAACCTCCTGACGAAAGAGTGGACAATATGCTGCTATCATGATGCTGTTGAAAACAAAGTATGATATGCTGCTATTTTGATGCAGGCTTTGTATAATCGTTCACGTCTGTGACTGAGACTGTAGTACAATATTATTGTTGTTGAAAGCAAAGTATTATATGTACAATATTATATGTAAAAATAAATCGCTTGTTTCCGCCTTGAGTTGAACGAACCTTTTGTGGACATAGCACTACTTGTTGCACCAACTATGACCGAGACATCTTTTCGCTAAAGGACAACAATACCAGCATAAAATCTTTTAGCGATGTTATATTTATGGGAAAAAAAGACTACGGACAGGGGTCCGTTTGGACGAACTCCTTCGTCTACCTCCATTATGGTTGAAAAGGTGGTGGTGGCTACGGTGAGGGTGCAGGGAGCAGGTCCAATGACGATACCGCTCCGTCAAGGTGGCATGCCGGCGAAGCTCCATGAAAGCCACGGCGGCTGCCGTGAGGCGGCACTTCAATGACGGTGCGGTCCAGCGAGACGAAGCACGATACACCGACGAAAGGCGAGGATGAAACCCAGTTCGTCCGTGGCGAGGTCGCAGCTCGGGAGGACTGCCGCGAAACGACGACACCGGCGAGGTATCAATCATGGTACCTTGGTATCAGACTCGGTACTTTGCATGACTATCGTGACGACGAGAAAGGTACTAGACTAGGTATTTTGCACGACTATCATGACAACGAGGTATCAAGACCGGTATCTTCGCTGCTATGGCGAGTTCGTGACGACGAGGTACCAGGACTGGTACCTCCGTACGACCAACAACTGTGGAAGACGACGGGGCCGACGAGGTTTGTATTTTGCTGGCGATAAAAGCGGGAAGTGAAGCCTGGCGGAGGGCGCATGCATGGGGCAGAGCCAAAGGTGATGACAAGACTTGAGGGACTAAAGAGGACGGTGAACCACGGGAGCATGAGGGTGCAAGCCATTCTACAAGCATATAAAATGATAGTAAATGTTACCGTAACAGAGCTATATATAATCATTCATAGCCAGATTTGTTCATTTGGTTCCCTTTTATGGTGAATGAATTTAGACTTATTTTGCAAAAGAAAAAGATGCACAGTACTATATTTGTTTGTATTATATATAAGTTGTTTTGACAAAATAAAGTTAAGTTTAACCAAATCTAAATAATAAATTTTAACACTAAAAAATAAAATATAAAAATATATTTAATTGTTGATTTAACAAAACTATCTAGTAAAAGTTAAAGTAATATGACTTTGACGAAAATCAAAATAATTTATAATGTTATATGTCGGAATTACTGTTTATTTTTAAGAATTTGTTACCAGTGTTCAAACTCATATCAGTATTTTTGGTCATGGTATTCAATTCAGTGGCACTGACACACAAAAACTCGTATAAAATGCCTGAAAGGTCACAGACCGGAGCAGAAACCATCACATTGAAAATTCGACCGCGACAAGTGTTCGACCATGGCCCCTCCCACGGCAGCGACGTCGCTGACGAGCACTGGCGAGGCCAACTCCGACGGCACGCGGCCGCACGTCGTCTTCGTCCCGACCGCCGGCATGGGCCACTTCCACCCCTTCTTCCGCTTCATCGCCGCGCTCTCAACCCACGACGCCGTCGACATTTCCATTGTGACCGTCCTCCCGACCGTGTCCGCCGCCGAGGCCGACCACCTCGCAGCCCTCTTCGCCGACTTCCCCGCCGTCCGCCGCATCGACCTCCACCTCCTCCCTATCGACGCCGCCGAGTTCCCCGCCGGCGCCGACACGTTCCTGCTCCGGTGGGAGGCGCTGCGCCGGTCGGCCCACCTCCTCGGCCCGCTCCTCGCCGCCGCCACGCCGCGTGCCACGGCCGTCGTCACCGACATCGTGCTGGCTTCGCACGTCATCCCCATCGCCAGGGAGCTCCGCGTCCAGTGCCACGTCCTCTTCATCTCCTGCGCCACCATGCTCTCGCTCTGCGCCTACTTCCCCGTCTACCTCGAGAATTTCTCCGGCGATGTCGGCGACGTCGACATCCCCGGCGTGGGCCGCGTGGCGAGGTCATCACTCCCGCAGCCGCTGCTCGACCCGGAACACCTCTTCACGCGCCAGTTCGTCGCCAACGGCGGCGAAATCTGTAAAGCAGACGGCGTCGTGCTCAACACGTTCGACGCGCTCGAACCCGACACCCTCGCCGCCCTCCGCAACGGAACACTCATCCCCAATTTCCCGCCGGTGTTCGCCGTCGGCCCGTTCAAATCCCTCACCACCACCACCACCGGAGAGAAGAAATCTCCCTCCCCTCCTCTCGCGTGGCTCGACGAGCAGTCACCACGTTCGGTGGTGTACGTGGCATTCGGCAACCGCACCGCCGTCACGCCGGACCAGCTCAGCGAGATCGCCGCCGGTTTGGAATCGAGCGGCTGCAATTTCCTCTGGGTCCTCAAGACCACGGTCGTCGACCGCGACGACGACGCCGACCCCAACATCGTTCTCGGGGAGGACTTCCTGTCACGTGTGCGCGGCAGGGGACACGTGACGAAAGGGTGGGTGGAGCAGGAGGAGATCCTAAGCCACCCGGCGGTGGCTCTTTTCATCAGCCACTGCGGGTGGAACTCGGTGGTCGAGGCGGCGGAGCGCGGCGTGCCGGTGCTGGCGTGGCCGAGAGCCGGGGATCAGAGGTTGGACGCCATGGTGGTGGAGAGGAGTGGGCTTGGGGTGTGGATGGAGAAGTGGAGCTGGAATGGGGAGGAAGGGTTGGTCAGCGGGGAGGAGATCGGGAGGAAGGTGAGGGAGGTTATGGATGATTCCGTGGTGAGGGCGACGGCGGCGAAGGTTGGGGAGGAGGCGGCGAAGGCCGTCGCCGTCGGTGGTAGCAGCTATCGTAGCATGCAGGAGTTTCTTGTTAAGTTGAAGGCTGCGTGAGCAGAGCATTAGCCGTCGTCCAGTGTACTATCAAGAGTGTTAGTGTCTCTATCAAGCTAGTGTGTATCAAACTATCAATAATCCGAGGCACTTAATGCGACTCCAAATAAATGCTAAGTTGTTCATCATTTCTTGTTTTCCTCCCGTACAAATAGTTACTTATTTTTTTTTCCCTATATATGCATGTATGTGTAAAGAAACCGACATTGTCATTTCAACGTACTGTGTGCATTACCTATAAAATGGGTACTCCCTCTCGATTTTTTTATTTAATGTTGGTTAGGTCAAAATTAAGCTAACCAACATCAACTAAATAAAACGAGAGGACGTAGTTTACTTATAGCCAGAGGATACAAAACTGTGCCAAACTTAGATCTCATTTGGAACACGAGACAATTGAAAACGCAGTAATATACTCCCTCCTTTCACATTTATTTGACGTTGGCTAGCTTATTTTTGAGCTAATCAACATCTAATATTAAAAAATGGAGGGAGTAGGTATTATGGTTTGTATAAGCCAAAAATATATAGAAATCTAGCAAAAGAGGTATTTGGCTACTCCACAGTCTAGCAAAAGAGGTCTTTGGCTACTACATAAAAAAATTGCAGAAATTGAATAGAACGTACTCTTGTAAGAGGGAGAGATGAAGACAATCAACAATTTGGGAAGGAGCCCGAGTACAGAATGGACATCCGTTTGGACGGACGTACTGACGTCAACAAAACCAAAAATAGGTTATTGGGTATTAGATTTTGGTACCCAGGATACTAGATCTGGAACCCAGGGTACCAGACCTGAAACCTAGGGTACCAGATTTTAAAACCCAGGTTACCAAATCCGGTACCCTAGGTATCGGATTTGATACCACTACAAAGAACGCACAAAAGTACTTGGTACTTCTTCAACCTCTTCAGCGTCCGTGTCCAATCGCCGCCACAGCCGACACCGGATCCGAAGCTCGTTGTGCCGTCACCACCAGCCTGCCGCCTTAGCCCACGCCCGGATCCGGCCTCCACTGGGGTCGCACCGC
>CM002484.1:7677978-7691498 GCA_000325765.3 Leersia perrieri
AATTAATTCCCAGAAAAATCCACAAAATAGTTGAGGCCTTAAAGTATTTAAATAAATTTTGTCTTAGCCACTTTTGTGTTGAAATTTTCATAGCTTTTAACCTAGTCTTTCTTTTGCATTTTAGATTTATTCTAGAAAAAGATTTCCACAATAGATTTATATGATTTTGAATTTTCAGTTTGTTACAAAGGTGATCCTCTAACATAAAAAAGTTAGAGGGACCGCCATTGACATGATGAAAATAGGTTTTGATAAATTGTATAATAGTTTCAATGTAGGGTTTAATTAATAATCATTGTTTTAAATTATTTTAATTAATTTCCATAGAATATTAATAATTGGCGCCAGTAATGAAGCAAGTAATATCCAAGAAGATCCAGCTTGAGCAATTTCACAAAAAAAAAATTAAACTTAGTATTTTTAGGTTTTGAATTTTATTTTTCCCAAATCTGAGGTATGATTTCTGGCGCTTCTGGAGAGTGATGATATTTGTTATGTTATAATTTTATGGTGCAATTTTCGTCATCACTTAATAGCACTATGTTTTTATTTTCATCCCATGTATATACATTCTGTTAATTTACTGTTGTTTTTTCAAAATGATTGTATTGCCCTTCTCTTTTACTTATGCTAACTGATCAGTTCAAATAAATCTCAATGATAAAAGAATTGAATTCAGAAAAATAGATAAGACATAATTATTTGACTTAAAATTTAAAAATAAAATTTAAGTGTTTAAACAAATTAAAAAATATCATGAAATGCATACAATATTTATGAGAAATTGAAACAGGAAATTTTGTTTAAATTTTAGTACAAATATTTATACATATTTAAGAAAATATAATTTCAAAGTATTTCAAAAATTAAATTAAAATTTCAAATCAATGGTCCAATAATAACGTGACATTTTGTTTTTCAAAATGAATTTTTTTCCACTTCGAGAATTGTGTTTTCTCAATAAGAAAGCATACAAATATGTCACGGAAGGGAAGTATAATTGTTATTTTGGATTAAATTTAATGGTCAACGGACGGAATGTATATAAAGGGATGGAGATGAAAATTCAGGGGCATATAAGGGATCAGGCAAATTTTAGGGATATAGAAGGGAGAGAAAATTCGTGGGAAAGTAAGAAAATTTCTCTATTACAGACTCACTCTCTCTATTTTAATAGATGATGCTTAGGATACTTAAATTAATTATCTAGTTCTAAATGTCATATATTTCAAAATGGAGGGTGTATTGATTTACTTTTGAGTTAATTTTACTCATTGTACACCAACTTGGCATGGCAAGTGGAAATGATATTACAAGAACTAAATAATTGATAGTGGAAGTACAACGAACATCATGGAGTAAGTGTGTTTTAATGTAGACCTCCGCTCTGGTGCTCCTTACTGGCAGTATAAAATAATATGGACCGTTGGATATATATACTTGTACTGCCAAATATTTTGGGGCAGTAGAAATTTTGAGAGTACGATCGTCGAAGAAAAAAAATGCCACGGAGGGGTAAAATCGTCCAAGAAAAAATGTATGTGGAGGGGTAAAAAATGTCGTGGAGGGTACGATTGTCCAAGAAAATAATACCCCGGAAAACAGAGGGAAAAAAGAAAACACAATATTACCCCTATTTATTTATTAGTAAATGACTAATATGTCCTTTTAAATGAATGGTTCAGATCATTTCTACTGGAATTTCTACTGCCAATGGAGAGCGCTAGAGCGTTGCTCTTTAGTGTAAGAGTTTGGAATTTTAGTATATTGGTGCAGAATCTTGTGCATGTCTTGTTTTAGTTA
This sequence comes from Leersia perrieri, assembly GCA_000325765.3. Taxonomy (NCBI): domain Eukaryota; kingdom Viridiplantae; phylum Streptophyta; class Magnoliopsida; order Poales; family Poaceae; genus Leersia; species Leersia perrieri. Next base: position 7,679,782 of record CM002484.1, read on the forward strand.
ACAGTTGCTAGAGGAAAATTTTCACGTGGGTGTTAGTTTATAGTTTTAGATTTGATATATAAGTATTACATTGCTCATTTATTTTGCATCTTTCTTCACATTCTAAAATCGTAATACAACATTTTCTCAACTGTATATTTAATTGACTTTCAGTTACTAAGAAAGCCAAGAACTAAGAATGTTTATACAAAGCTACGTAGGTATATTGATGAGATAAGTATATAAAAAAATAAAATAGTGCATATTAAAAATTCTGAAAAACAATTATGTTGTCGAACTAAAACGACCAGTTCTTCATTACTATTAAAACAAAGCACACCCATATATGCTCACTTAATAGGTTGTACATGATTACATCACACCCATATATCGAACTGTCATATTCACTTCTCAAGTGCACACACTTGTAAAACTACCAACCCAATGCACCAACACCATGAGTATAACATACTCTTTATTTATTAATGCACAGCGAAGTGTTTATGTGGCTTTGAGCTTGGCAACAAATTCCAGAATGCTCGTGTGGCTCGTGCCGCCGACGGCAACGGCCTTCGCCACCTCCTCCCCGACCTTCGCGGCCCTCTCCCTCACGGCAGCGTCGGCCATCATCTCCTTCACTTTATCCCCAATCTCCTTCCCACTCACCAGCCAGTCCTCCCCGTCCCAGCTCCAGCCCTCCATCCACACCCCGACGCCGCCGCTCGCCACCACCGTCGCCGCCACGCGGTGGTCGCCGCCCCTCGGCCACGCCAGCAGCGGCAGGCCGGCCGTCGCCGCTTCCACCACCGAGTTCCACCCGCTGTGGCTCAGGAACATCCCCACGGCCGGGTGCCTCAGCACCGCCTCCTGATCCACCCACTCCTTGGTCACGAACCCGCGCCCCTCCACGCGCTCCATGAACCCGTCGCCGAGCACGTCGCGGACGCCGGCGTCGTCGTCGCGGTCAACCACCGTCGTCTTGACGATCCATAGGAACCGGCATCCGCTCGCCTCCAGCCCGGCTGCGATCTCCCGGAGCTGGTCGTGGCTCACGGCGCACCGGCTGCCGAACGCGACGTACACCACGGATCGCGCCGGCTGCTGCCGGAGCCATGCCATCGGTGGCGAGACCTCGTCGTCTTCTTTGGTCGTGGCAGTGGCCTGGGTGTTGTGCGGGCCGACCGTGAACACCGGCGGGAACCCGGCGACGACCTTGCCGCTCCGCAGCGCGGTGAGGGCCACCGGCTCGAGCGCGTCGAACGTGTTGATCAGAACGCCGTTGGTCTTGACGATCTCCCGTCCGTTCTCGATGAACTGCTTCGTGAACAGCCTGTTCAGGTTCAGCAATGGCTGCGGCAGCCACGATTTCTTCAGGCAACGAACGCCAGGGATGTCAACGTCGCCGACGCCGGCTTGCGGGTTCTTCTTTTCGTCGAGATAGATGGGGAAGTAGGAGAGGAGGGACATCATGGTCGCGGAGGAGACGAACAGCACGTGGCACTGGAGGCCCAGGTTCTTGGCGATGGGGTTCACGTGGGACACCAGCGTGACGTCGGTGACAATGGCCGTGGCGCGCGGGGTGACGCCGGCGATGGCCGTGCCGATGAGATGCATGGAGCGGCGGATCTCCTCCCACCTCAGAAGGAACGGGTCGGCGCCGGGGAACTCAGCGGCTGCGTCGGACGGCGGCAGGTGGAAGTCGACGCGGCGGATGGCGTGGAAATCGGCGAAGAGGGCGGCGAGGTGGTCGGCCTCGGCGGCCGACACGGTCGGGACGACGGTCACTACGGAGATGTCGACGTCATGGCTTGAAAGCGTGGTGATGAATCGGATGAATTGGAGCAGGTGGCCCATGCCGGCGCTCGGGACGAAGACGACGTGCGGCCGTGTGCGGCCTCGGGCGCCGTCAGGCTCGCCGGAGCTTGGCACGGCAGGCGGCGCCATGGCTGAGGACCTGGACAGGCTTGAAGCTTGCTGACACTGTGAAACGGCTAGGGCTCGGCAAATGTTCAGTCACTAAGGGCAACCGCTCATCTGCTCATGAGCATGGCTTCTGTTGTGCTATGGTATGTGTCTTTAATAGCTGTAGCGTTGGTCCCAAATGTACCACGGCAACGGAAGGATCGTAGAAACCCCGACCAATGCAAACTTTGAGGATTTTTTTTCCGATCCTTATTGGTATATACCTCCCACTCACTTTTTTTTTGACGTCTACTTCCCAAACTCACTAGCCAGGTAGGTAACTTTAACACATATATAGGAGTACTTCCTAAGCCCGTGCACATGCGCAGCATCTTACTACATTTGACTTTTCATAAATTTTATGAGTATAAACATATTAAAATTTGATTTGTTATGACTTTCACTTGAAACAATTTTTCATTTTATATTAAAATTTTGATCGTTCATCAAATCTTTACTATACCATTGGGCATTTTAAAGGAGCTTTCACGTTATTTACATAGATTAGTCGTTGGTTAAGTAAATCTTGTTTTGGTACGACTCCTACTTCAAAGGTGGAGTGGAGTAAAGAGGGAGAATTAACTATTTGCCACTCTCTCGAAACGCCAGTTCCCAAATACCACTTTCCCAAATTTACGTGCTCAAATGCCACTCGGGCCCACTTGTCAGCCTCTAAATTTTTTCTCGCCATTTTTTTCTGCCCTTTTTCTTAGAGACTGACAAGTGGGTCCGAGTGGCATTTGACCATGTAAATTTGGGAGAGTGGCATTTGAGAACTGGCGTTTTAAGAGAGTGGCAAATAGTAAATTCTCCCGGAGTTTTAAGGAGGTGGAGAAATGTATATCCACCCTCATAGTGTTATTTTTAGGAGCAGAGCTGTAGCTCCACTTACAGGATCTATAAAACGTTTGGTATAGTTACAGCTCCATGGTACAATAAACTAGGCGATGGAGCTGTACCAAACAGGATCTTTGTGTGTTCCAAAGCCCATCTAACCTATTTTGAGTAATTTCACAGTAGTTAAGAAGGTACCAAGAGAAAATTGATACTTAATGTTTTTTATTTTTCTTAGAATTTTTTTAACTTGTTAAAGAGCCACGTGACGTTTCAAGTATACTTTAAGAGAAGTTTAATGGACTTTTAGCATATAATAGAAGATAGATAGATATGAACCTCAGAGTGTGTACCTTCGGCCATAGGTACTTCTGATCGGAATGGTGTAATTGTAACTGCACATGAGATGGGCTCAAACATATTTTAGTTGAGACAAGTGATTTGAGGCGGCGGGAGGTATCCATGAAAAGTTTTATATGGATGGGAGAGGTACCTTTGCATGGTGGTAAAAAACCTCACAAACTTTTGCTCCTTCCCATAGTCAGAGAATGTTTTTCCTAAATAGGAAAAATATTTAAATTAAATTTTGGTAAAATAGGTGGTCCACTCTGTAATTCGATTGCAGTTTTCTTTCATTTTTATCGATAAATTAATAAATTAATATGTAAGTTAATAAGCATACATAAAATGCAATAAATGAGACATCTTTAAATGATTACCTGCTAACATAAGATAGAACAAAACTAACTGTCACACATGATTCATGAACATGGCAATACCCAACTTGATATATGCCCTTTTAAAACAACGTAATCTTCATGTAAGTTTGTTTGGTAACTTCCACTGCTGGTCGTCCCGTGAAATTGTCAATGCTTTATGTGTCATATGTGGTGGGGTCCTGCGTTAGGACCAGTCAGCATGAGTCACTCACCACGTCGTTACCAAGGGCATGCTGTGTGGGGAATGCACGTATGTAGGTCGAGTCGTCGAGAGCGTGTTGGTTCGTTGCAGATTGTCACTGTACAGTGCTGCACTATTAGCGGTAGGCCGTAGCGTGTTGATCAGGAAAGGACGCCGAATGGACGCTCGTCTCTGTTTGTCTCCAGTGAAGGAGAAAGAGTTGTGGGTATGGTGTGGCACACCCTGATGCCACAAGTTGTACCTACTCGGCTTGACTTCCTACCCACCTTATTAATTATTGAAATTAACAGCTGAATCATTTCACTATTTGGACTATCAGTTTACTATGTTATATGGTCCATACATTTTTCATATTTTTTAGTTACCGAGATAACTTACTGCGCTTTGCAAGTTAATAACTTTGTATACAAAGTTTGTGATTCCTTTCATGTATAAAGTTATATGTATAAAGATATTTTTTTCCCAAAATGTTTGTACAAAGATTGTTATTTATCAGCACAAAGTTTTCTGGTTGAGCAAAATTTTCCATGTAAAAAGATAGTAATCTCATCAGCACAAAGTTTTCTTGTAATTTTTATTATCTATTTTTGATCATTCACTTTTTTGTTGACCAACTCTACATTCTTTTATGTACAGATAGAAAAATCAACTACCAAGCTAGAGCAATAGAGTACTTGCCTTCAATTTTTTTTTGTCCAAAACAAATATTATTTCTTGGCTAAAAATAACAAGCATGATTGAGCGTCATTGAAATTTTACAACTATGAAGTTGAAAGTTTACTTTGTCAATAAACAACCATACGAAAGTTCCAAGCAATTTTAGGCCTTATTTAGTTCGCGAAAACAGAAATTTCTAGATGTCACATCAAACGTTTGACTGGATATTAGAAGGGGTTTTTAAAAAAACTAAATTTTATAACTCCCTAGAAACCACGAGACGAATTTATGGGAATAGAGCACGGAAAAACGAGGGAAGAGAACAAGGGAAAAAGAGAAAGACGGTGCCTGTATACCTCTCCCTCTGCGCACTCTTGCCTCTCTATCTCTCACTCTTCTCCCTTTCTTGTTTCTCTCCTTCCCCTCTCTCTCTGCAGGCACTCTTCAGCGACGGCGACGGCCGCGCGGTGACGAGTGATGGAGGTGGCGAGAGGCGACGGCGGTGGCCCAGAGGTGATGGATCCGGCACCAGGGTAGTTGCCACGTAGCACTACAAATTTGAATAAACTATATCTAGATTTATCTATAGTAATAAGTGATGTCTAATCATGTATCCTATCTATTTCAAAATAAAAATCCTAATACTGAGACTCGTTCTTACTACCAATCTGAACATCCATGTGTCTAAATTGAGTCTAAATTGATAGAATTAGCCTAGTGCCAACTTGTACTATCTCAACACGGGTCCCTATCCTCCTAATATAGTAGCATAGTACTCCACCTGCGCATACACATTTCAAGAAAATAAAAAAAAATTAACACACGTGTGTCAGTACGACGAGAAAAATCTTCAGCCACACGTTCAAGCTACCACCGCCTCACATTGATCTATTTGGCTTGTCAAACTGTTTGCTGTATGCAAGCTCCTACCGTTGTTTCCTGTATTCGTGCTTTCTAATCTGCACTGCTAGTCTTTTTTCTGGCCATATGAGAGTATCTCTATATTCTACTATTATTATTAATTAGAGTGATAGTAAAAATTAATTCATTCCACTACTAGAGAAATAATCTTTGTCCAGTTGGCCAAAATCCACAATAGTCTTGGTTAGACAAAAAAACCGAGATTAAAGATGATCTTACGTCCCGGTTTATAATTTCAACAGTCAAAGACGATCTTTAATCCCGGTTAGTATCACCAACTGGGACTAAAGATCATTTTTAGTACTGGTTTAGTTTTAGTCAGGGCATGTCAGGTCGCTAGGAATTTTTAGTCCCGGTTGATAACACCAACCGGGACTAAAAAGTTGATATCTACAACTGGGACTAAATGTCAAGGCCACCGCGCGGAGAGAACACGTTGGAGGGAGCGGGCGAGGGAGAAAAAAATATCTTCCTCTCTCCCTGCACTTATCTCTTCCTCGCCTCTTTATCTCTTCTTTTTCTCCTTCTCTCCCTCATCCTCCTCCACATCTTCTCCTCCTCCTAATCTCTCCCTCCTCGTCCTCCTCCTCTTCTTCTCCCCGGCGTAGGAGGCGGGCGGCGGGCTGCGTCCGGCAGCAGCGGCTTTGAGCGTCGTCATGGGGGCCGAGCACGGCGACGGCCGAAGCCCTCCGCCAAATTCGGCGGATGGGAGGCAGCGGTGGCGCGGCGGCCTGCAGGCGGTGGCCAGCGGCACAGCGGGCGGAGGGCCTAGCGCGGCGCAGAGGCCCCCAGACGGCGGCCGGTGGCCGGCAGCTTCCTCCGATTTGTTTTTTTAGTTTGTGACGCACTGAATGGATGTGAATGGATCTGTTATGTAATTTATTTTTGTAAGAATTGGATCTGTGATGATTTTTTTAAAGATTTTGTGATGTTAATGTCTGATAATTTGATTTGGGGAAGATCGGAGATATATGATGATAATTTGATTTGTGATGAACTTGATTTGATTTGGGAAAGAGCAAGCAATTGAATTTGAAAAAAAAAATAAAAATAAAAAGTGCCTAGCCGCTTATGCGCTGCCATCATTTTTAGTCCCGGTTGGTAACACCAATCAGAACTAAAAATGGATTTTTTTGTCCCGGTTATTTTACCCAGGACTAAAGATGTTCACATCTTTAGTCCCGGATTGATAGTACCGGTTGCATAACGGGACAAAAAGGGGTTACCAAGCGGGGATAAAAAGCCTTTTTCCGTAGCGTTCCTTTGATTAAAACAAATATATGATTTAGATTTATTTCTACCGACAAAAAAAAAATACCCGGACGTACCTATTTTTTTTTTTAGTCGTGGGTACGTCCCGTCTATATACAAAATCCTACTATTTTTTGGGTAGAAAATTAAGAGAACCAAATCATGCTTGCTCGAGTGTAATTTGTCTACGTAGTTATTCAGTTCGATGTTAACCAGGTAACGAATCCATCAGACGACGCAGAGGAATGCCGTTAGAACGTAATCGTCCATGAGTTGGTGCGGTGCCTGACTGCCTGGTTGGCTGTCCAAATTCGATACACGATACTACGTACTCGAGGATCGCTAGCGGTCCTTGGTGGCTTGGTCTATCAAGAGTTAAATCATCGTATCCGTTGGTCGCAAACATGAGTATACATATATATCTATATGTAGAGTAAATTATATTTGACACCAGGTAAAACGTATCACTTTTTATCGTGTTTAGCACATATTTTCATTTTATACCAGGAAGCATCCAAATAATTTTCACTTTGTATCAGGTTGTATCATTTAATTCAAATAAAATCTTGTGAAATATATAAATATAACTTATAATATATTTTTGAATTTAAGGTTTCATGAAATTTAATTCATAATTCAAAAAGTGCATGAAAATTGTATTGATTTAGTAACTTATTTTAATGATGTTTCCCAGTGCAAAGTGAAAGTATATGCTAAACCCGGTGTAAAGTAAAGTAAGCTATATTTTATCCGATGCAAAATGTAATTTACTCGTTCATTTATTATGAATTTTGGGCTGGTTAGAGGTTACTAGTTTGATGGCGAAACTGTACTTGTTTTGTATTACAGTACTCTCATAAAGACAAGTATCGTGTTTGGTCATTATCATCTCGTGGTTTGATGGTTATGCCGGTGGTCTAATCAGTTCATCAATGGACGTTTTCATTTATTTTATTACATAGATACTCAGATACGATCGTTAATGAGTGAAGTCGAGCGGATATTATGCGTCACTACCAGAAAACGGACTTTTCTGAAGGTAGAATAAAACCGACAGTAATGGTTGTTTGCCGTGAAGACAAACTATTCCTGATAGCCCACCGTCACGAATACACCAACAGGAGCCGACTGTTGGTGAATGGGGGACTGCGGTGGATGGGGATGAGACCCTGAGATGGAGGGAATAGAAATCCAAACCTTAAGCTGCCGGATAGATGGATTGTTATTGGATGGCGGCAGTCGACGGCGATTGAAGGGCAGCGGCAGGCCTCCAAGGCGGTGCTTCAGGCCGTCCTCATCGAGTCGATGCAGGCGGCGTCGGCGGCGCTCGCGAGGGCAGCGCACGCCCTCGGCGGAGGCGGCAGCGCTTGCGAGGGCTGCCCATGAAGCGGCGTCGGCAACGGCGCTCGCAAGGGCGGGGTGCGCCCTCGGCGAGGTGGACGGAGGCGGCGGTGCTCGCGAGGGTTAGACGCACCCTCAGCGAGGTCGATGGAGGTCTTGGTCTCGCGAGCCGCATTGACCTCAGGGCCAGTATTTCGCCCGACGCGAAATATTCCCACCACTCCGCTTTTCCCTCTGCAAAACCGCGCCAATTTTTTTGGCTCTGCGCGTCTGATGCCTTTTTTGTCTGACGGCATGAGCCACGTCAGTATTGCTACATATCCTAACGGTTATACAATTGTGAGAGGAAAACTCCTACTTCTCTCGTCCGAAATGTTGTTCCGTGAGGATAGATGCACTATTTACCATGGCCAGCGTCCGGCCGTCAAGGTTATTTTTTTTTTCTGTAGGGAGAAATCCATTTTCTGGTAGTGTGTGTATCGATCTGTCGGTAGATGTTCCAACAGTCTGTAACTTTCATAAAATTTAATTTCAAGAAGTGAAAGAATAGATTAAAAGAAGTAGCATAATTTTTTAATAAATAGTTTTTTAAAAAAATCATACTACATATTTTTTAATATTTTTAGGTAATGGGAGGAGCTTTATTGATAAATAAAACTACGTGGGCAAGTTGCACACAACTAAGACCTTATTCAACAATAGGGTAGTAAGCTATTTTTAAGTACTTTAAAACATAACTTTTTCAATGATCTAGCAACTAGCTTACGATAGAAATGACCCCACAAGTCACTCTCGCCTAGCATTAAATTGTTGTAAGAAACTATCTTTTGATTAAGTTTTGATTAAGAGATAGCTTTTATCTCTGCTCTATTATATAATTGTATAAGATAACTTATAGATACCATTGGAGTCCAATGTGGCTTAATAAAAGGAAAATATTCTTTCTTGCACCACCTTAGTCACTGAACAAACACGACCTATTGAATAAACTCTCTAAACAACATCTTCGAGAGAATGCACTACATATCTACCATAATCAAATGAAGCCAGAATAGAATTTTTGTCCATATCTAAGATGATACTCCACATATACAGGCACCTGCGTTACCGAATCTAGAAATCAGATCAAGGTTTTCGCCTGGTGTTTTCGCCTGGTGTTCTCTAGAAATCAGATCATGGCTATGGTTGATACGGAGAGCTCCCGGAAAACAAGATATGCAAACGGCTGCTGTCCACCAAGCGAACGTGACCCGCTTACAACCGTCGACCAAGACTGCCTAACCTGATTCAACTGTGCACTAATTCCGATCTTATCGATTCCGAAACAAGCCACTGCCCATGCGTGTAACTATCTCCATCTAGGCCCCTTTTTATTCCGCTGAGAAGGGTGGATTATTTTTGGCACGCAAAATGAGAAATATTATTAGCATATGATTGATCAAGTTTTAACCATATTAAACTTGAAAAAATGAATTGATTTGATTTTTTAAACAAACTTCTTCATGATTTTATTTTAAATAATACACCATACAGTGGCTTGGAAAGCGTGCAAAAAACATTCCAGGAGCAGTCGTATGCTGAAAAGAACACAGCCTTAATTAGTCAGCACAACCTGGGTGGTGATCGACCATCCCATGATCAGTGAACGAGAGTTTTACCAGATGAAACGGAACAGCAACTAATTAAGCTGGAGAATGCGATGGGTACAAAAAACCACACCACCTGTGAGCCTAAGGGACACTCTGTGATAATTTCAGACTACCGAGTACCGACTGGCGACTATACGGAAGTACGTCCAGATCAACACAGTAGAGTAGCGTTCCAGCTGTTAGTTTCAACCATTAAGGTGGGTAGGAAGCCAAACTGGGGGTAGGTACAATGTGTGGCATGAGGGTGTGCCACCCATAACCACACTTCTCTCGTTCTTTATTTGAGCCTAAACGGAAGATAAATTAACAGACAAGCGTCCTCACAGGCATCATTTCCTGACCAGCAGGGGTGAAAATGGAGCCGATATAGACTGATAAAGCTCATGCCATATTCGGTTTTATTTTCTTAGCCAGATAAAAAACGAATATGGATAATCCGGATATGGAAACAAATACAAATTATTTTAAACACAGATAAGGATCGAATAAGATCTGGTTGAATGAATGGATGCTATGACACCGATGGCATGGCTCCGGCAAAAGCCTTACTAGCTAGGCCCTCGGTTTTGGCTTTCCTACTCGGCTTTTATCATGACTTGGATCTACAATGATTCATAAATACAGAGACAAATACATCTTGGAACATAAATGCAACTCAAATTGCTCATAGAGTTAAATAAATAGTTCTCTGGTATAATTAGCTAATTTTATACAAACACTTATATTATTAAACTAAGCAATTTCGATTGAGTTCAACATAGATGATACGATCGGTGCAAAAACATACCTATTTGACAATGTGACGTAAATAGATGTATAGTTAATTAGATGATAATAATAATAATATATGTTAGTATCGAAGACCAAAATACCATTAAACAACTAAAAGTTAGGACTAGGAATATAAAAGAGCAGTGTATTGTAAAATACCCATACAACAAAAATGTCCGATGGGAATACCCATATAACCAAGCACCATGCTATGCTAGTCAGTAACAAAATAACTGAATAAGATTTTTTAGGGGAACTAATAAAAAAAAGAAACTTGGGAATTAAACCCTCCTGGGTACAATCCTTCTCTAGAATTGGCCGGATAAAGTCTGGGGGGACTGAAAGCCAAGTGGAGAAACTGATCGCCGAGTCCAGATCAGCGATGCTTTTGTGAAGATGCTCACCATATTCTTCAGCTGTTTTATCAATGGGCGATAAATCGACCGATCGAGCTCTGATGCCGACAACATCTTTACAACTTCCAGTGAGTCTGTCTGAATCAACACTTTGGAAATTCCAAGTTCTGCAGCCAATTCCATCCTGCGACAGCATGCCAGTGCCTCAGCCATTGTCGCATCCGTGATGCAGTTACAAAAATTCGTTGAGGTAGCCATGAATCTCCCATGGTGAATCTCCCATGGTCGTTTCTTATTACCACACCTCTTTAAGGAGGGAAGTATTAGGTGCAACTCCTCAATTAAGTGAAAACATACAACCCGCGGCACATTCATCCCACCTAGTTAAAATTTTACTCACCCTTCTTATTTTGCTACCAGTTTTGAGCGTGAATAAAACCGTGAAAGCCTCAAAGTTTGCATTGGTCATTGTCAGCCTTCAAAGTTTGCACTGGTCGTTCTCCTGCTACATTTGGGACCGACTCCGACACTGAAGCTATAAAAGCATAAAACACACACACAACCCATAGCACGACGCTATACTCTTGAGCAAGCACTAAGCAGTTGAGTCCTCAGCGACTGAACATTTGTCGAGCCCTGGCCGATTCATAGTGTCGGTAAGCTGTTGCAGGTGCTCGGCTATGGCCCCGCCTGCCGTGCCGAGCTCTGGCCAGCCCGACGACGCCCAAGGCCGCGCACGGCCGCACGTCGTCTTCGTCCCGAGCGCCGGCATGGGCCACCTGCTCCCCTTCATCCGCTTCATCACCGCGCTGTCAAACCACGACGCCGTCGACATCTCCGTGGTGACCGTCCTCCCGACCGTGTCGGCCGCCGAGGCCGACCACCTCGCCGCCCTCTTCAACAAATTCCCCGGCATCCGCCGCGTCGACTTCCAGCTGCTTCCGTTCGACGCCGCCGCCGAGTTCCCTGGCGCCGACCCGTTCATCCTCCGTTGGGAGGCGCTTCGCCGGTCCATGCACCTCATCGGCACGGCCATCGCTGGCCTCACCCCGCGCGCCACCGCCGTCGTCTCCGA
>CM002484.1:7691598-7813109 GCA_000325765.3 Leersia perrieri
GTGGCGGCGACGGTGGTGGCGAGCGGCGGCGTCGGGGTGTGGATGGAGGGGTGGAGCTGGGACGGGGAGGACTGGCTGGTGAGTGGGAAGGAGATTGGGGAGAAAGTGAAGGAGATGATGGCTGACGCCGCCGTGCGGGAGAGGGCGGCGAAGGTCGGTGAGGAGGCGGCCAAGGCCGTCGCCGTCGGTGGCACGAGCCACATGAGCATGCTGGAATTTGTTGCCAAACTCAACGCCACGTAAGCACTTCACTGTGCATTAATAAATAAAGAGTACGTTGTATTAATGCTACATCAAGCTGGTAGTATATGTGTGGCCGTGTGTGTGTAATGCTGTACTTCCTCCTTCTCAATTATAGGGATTTGGACTTTCTGCTTAAATTTTTTAATACTCGTTTTATATAAAGCTATGGTTTGTCTAAAAAAAAAAAAAATCTTCCCAACCCCCCAAGGTCCAGCGACTCCACCCCCCACTCGTTTGGGCCAAAACCATCACTGGGTCTCTGAAGCCCAAGATCTCTACTTCTCCAACAGCCCAGCCCAATAGAGAATGAGGCAGACCGCAGCCCACAGGCAACCAAGAAGTTGCGGCAGGCAAACCCTAGCCGCATCGCTCGCGTCTCCCTCTCGATCTCGCGGTTCCTCGGTGGCTGACGACAACTTGGCGGCGTGAAGCGGCGGGGGCTCGTGAAGGCGGCGGCGGCGGTTCGCAACGGTGGGGGAGCAGCGCAAGGCAGGGGCACGGCAACTCGAGGCAGCGACCGGCGGCAGAGGAGGCACGCAACTGCAAGCGGCGGCGGCGGGGAGCACACTGCTGCACGGCGGCCACGGTGGCAGCTCGCTGGTCGCAACGGTGCTGGCGCACATCTGCGGCCACGGCATCTTCCCTCGAGAAAATCCGGGCACAGTCAGTCTTTGTCTCTTCGTTTCATTTTTTCCCCCTTTCAGCCTTTCTCAATTCTCACTCTCTCAGAACTAAATCAATTAGAATTAGAAACTTGCTTTGATTTCATAGATAAAGAGGAGTAGATCAATAAATCACTCTATAAGTCCAGTCCTCAAATGTCAAATGAATCCACCCCAACGCTAGAGGCTGAAAACAACAAACACAACAGGAACCAAGGGCTAGTAACAATGAGCTGGAAAGGCTGGCTGATTGAACTAGCTAAGATTTAAGCAGCTGATTTTCTCATAATATGATTGCATTGTCCTTAGAGTTGATTCAGATTTCTCTGGCCTTGGTAATTTTACTGTGAAGATGGTTCAGAGTGATAGACACATAGTTTTCACACTGATATATCGCTTAATTGAACTAACATTGTTTTCGCCGGTTGCAATGGCAACAATAGAAAGGTATGCTAATGAAGTTTGCATTTCAGTCTTGTATCTTTTCCTACTTTTTACTGTTCTTTGGTGTACAGTTTTTCATGGGTACCCTTTTTGTAACCTTCAATTTGGGCACCAGGCGTCACGAGATCGCCAAGAGTTTGGGGGTCAGGGCCTCAGGGGCGTTCCATCTCCAAGCATTCTCTATTCAGTCTCCTCACGGCGGATGGCAGATCTCACGGGCGGCGGCGCTGGCGGAGGCGGAGGCAGCGGGAGTGCAGGGAGCCGCCGTCCGCTGGGTTTCCTGAAGAACGCCGCAAAGCGGAAGGTAGAGTTCTTTCAGCTGCTCCTCATGACGGGCGTCCTCATGACGAGCATACGTTGCCTGGGCCAGAAGAACCGCCACCGCGAGCTCGTCTACGTCAACGCCGACCTCCGCCGCGAGCACAACGACCTCTCCCTCCGCATGCGCGACCTCCAGGACTCCCTGCACCGCGAGGCGGAGGCCGACGAGTCCGGCGCGCTCGCCGCCCACCTTCGCCGCATCTTCGCCGCCCACCCCGCCCCCTCCACCTCCACAGGCGACAAGTAGGTTGTTTCCCGTACCCTGCACTCCCGGCGACCGGTGATGTGCGATTGGTGCGTGTGTTTTTTCCCAGATAATTCCCCATGACATTTAGGCTTGCACGCCAGGTGTTCGTCGAAATGCCGCATAGGCGGTGAGGTTGTACGGAACTGTGAACTGACTACCTCGCGCCACGATGAAGCAGAATCGTTGTTTTTGTTCTTGGAATGATCAGACGTTCCTATAATTCTGAGATGCGTGTCTTTTTTGTGTGAATTACCTGAGTGCTCGTGGATTCAGCAGAGTGCTTTGCTGTTCTGAATTTTGAAGTGCACTGTTGTTACTAGTTTCAACTGTTTGTGTTCTTTCTTCGTGCTTGTGTGAGGACCAGATGACATAGGTTGAATCGATGAATTTTAGATTCATGCACAAAATAATTTGCAAATAGGACGGGATAGGTGGGCGAGCCGTCATGAACAGCTAGGATGCTGCAGTGCTATTCCGGTTGCTGCTTGGTGTTGTACTAGCCGACGACCCACGGCCATTGCCCAGTTGGCGCAGCAGTCATTAGATTTTGCAGCCTGGCTGTGTTGCTTTCCAGTTCCATTGGATCATTTCTTCGAGAAACAAAGCACGCTTACTGGTCCACACGAATAGAATGGTTGGTTTCCACCAAATTGCCAAATCATTAGGGCCGGCTAGCTCGGCAGCTCCTCCGACACAACGCAAAACATTCTGACTATCCTCTCAACTTCTATCCGCAAGCCAATCAGCTCCATCTGATGTACCATGAATACAACTTACTCTTTATTTAATTTATAGATAAAACTTTTACATTTGTATTATTCACGATTTAAAATCTAAGACTGAATAAAGATTACGACGAAAAAAACCCTCAAAATTAACTTTAAACTAAGGTTGAAAATTCAAATTCTAGTTGAAAGTGCTTATATGGCGTTGAGTTTGGCAACAAATTCCAGTATACTCATGTGACTCATGCCACCGACAGCGACGACGTTGGCCGCCTCCTTGCCGATCTTCGCCGCCCTCTCTCACACGGCGGCCTCGGGCATCATCTCCTTCAACTTGACGATGACAATATGACATCATATAGCAATCATATGGGGTGTTAGCTTACAGTTTTAGATTTAGTATATAAGAATTACATTACTCATTTATTTTGTATCTTTCTCCACATTCTCAAATCTTATCGTAATACAAAATTTTCAATTTCGTAGATTTAATTGACTTTTAGCTACTAAGAAAGACAAGGGCTAAGTATGTTTATACAAAACTACATAGGTATATTGACGAGATAAGTATAAAAAGAACAAAACAGTCCATATTGAAAATTCTCAAAAATAATTATGTTGTCGAACTAACACGACCACTTCTTAATTTATTATTAAAAACCACACACATTTTTAGTTGTCACACTATAGGCTTGCTCATTAAGTTGTACTTCCCGTCCCATAATATAAAGGATTTTGTCTATTTACTTACAATATTTGATCATTCGTAATATTCAAAATTTAGCATAAATATAAAAATTAATAAGTCATGCTAAAATACTTTTGATAATAAAGTAAATAATAGAAAACTATCAAATTTTTGAATAAACGAGGGTTAAAAAATTTAAGCAGAAAGTCCAAATCCGTAATTGAGACGGAGGAAGTACAGGATTACACCCACACATGTATCAAGTTGTCATATTTACTTCTCAAGTGCACACTTGTAATACAAAGTACTCATTATTTATTAATGGACAGTGAAGTGCTTACGTGGCTTTGAGCTTGGCAACAAATTCCAGCATGTTCGTTTGGCTCGTGCCGCCAATGGCGACGGCCTTTGCCGCCTCCTCGCCGACCTTCGCCGCCCTCTCCCGCACGGCGGCGTCGGCCATCATCTCCTTCACTTTCTCCCCAATCTCTTCACCACTCACCAGCCAGTCCTCCCCGTCCCAGCTCCATCCCTCCATCCACACCCCGACGCCGCCGCTCGCCACCACCGTCGCCGCCACGCGGTGGTCGCCGCCCCTCGGCCACGCCAGCAGCGGCACGCCGGCCGCCGCCGCCTCGGTCACCGAGTTCCATCCACTGTGGCTCAGGAACATCCCCACGGCCGGGTGCCTCAGCACCGCCTCCTGATCCACCCAATCTTTGGTCACAAATCCACGCCCCTCCACGCGCTCCATGAACCCTTCGCCGAGCACGTCGCGGACGCCGGCGTGGTCGTCGCGGTCAACCACCGTCGTCTTGAGAATCCATAGGAAGCGGCAGCCGCTGGTTTCGAGCCCCGCAGCGATCTCCCTGAGCTGCTCGTGGCTCACGGCGGACCGGTTGCCGAACGCGACGTACACCACCGACCGCGCCGGCTGCTGCCGGAGCCATGCCATGGGTGGCGAGCCGTCGTCGTCTGCTTCGGCGGTTGTGGCCACCGTCTCGCTCGCGGTCGCGGCCAGGGAGCTGTAGGGCCCGACGGCGAACACCGTCGGGAACCCGGCGACGACCTTGCCGTCCCTCAGCGCTCCGAGAGCCACCGGCTCGAGCGCGTCGAACGTGTTGATCAGAACGCCGTCGGTCTTGACGATCTCCCGTCCGTTCTCGATGAACTGCTTCGTGAAGAGCTTCTCGAGATCCAGCAGTGGCTGCGGCAGCCACGATCTCTTCATGAGACACACGCCGGGGACGTCGACATCACCGACGCCGGCATGCGGGTTCTTCTTTTCGTCGAGGTAGATGGGGAAGTAGGAGAGAAGGGACATCATGGTCGCGGAGGAGACGAACAGCACATGGCACTGGATGCCCAGGTCCTTGGCGATGGGGTTGACGTGGGACACCAGCGTGACATCGGAGACGACGGCGGTGGCGCGCGGGGTGAGGCCAGCGATGGCCGTGCCGATGAGGTGCATGGACCGGCGAAGCGCCTCCCAACGGAGGATGAACGGGTCGGCGCCAGGGAACTCGGCGGCGGCGTCGAACGGAAGCAGCTGGAAGTCGACGCGGCGGATGCCGGGGAATTTGTTGAAGAGGGCGGCGAGGTGGTCGGCCTCGGCGGCCGACACGGTCGGGAGGACGGTCACCACGGAGATGTCGACGGCGTCGTGGCTTGACAGCGCGGTGATGAAGCGGATGAAGGGGAGCAGGTGGCCCATGCCGGCGCTCGGGACGAAGACGACGTGCGGCCGTGCGCGGCCTTGGGCGTCGTCGGGCTGGCCAGAGCTCGGCACGGCAGGCGGGGCCATAGCCAAGCACCTGCAACAGCTTGCCGATACTATAAATGTTCAGTCGCTGAGGACTCAACTGCTTGCTCAAGAGTATAGCGTCGTGCTATGGGTTGTGCGTGTGTTTTATACTTTTATAGCTGTAGTGCCGATCCCAAATTTAGCACGACAACGACCAATGCAATTTTGAGGCTGACAACGGCCAATGCAGACTTTGAGGCTTTCACGCTTTCATTTCACCCATCCTTACAGAGGTATATATGTTCCGGAAATTTCAGATGCAACCCCTCAATTTACTGAAAAACACCTCCCACAAATCCCTCCCACTGAGTTAAATCGGGCATATTGCACGAATAGAATTTTGCAGAGAACACCCCCTAGATCCATCCCACCGAATTAAAATTTCACTCATCCTTATTTTACTACTAGTTTTGAGTGTGAGTAAAATTAGAGATGTGTGGGCGTTGTTTTGTGCAAAATAAATTGAATGAAAGTTTTACTCAAGAGAAGAGGTGTACGGGGGTGCAAAATATACTGCGAGTGAAATTCTAACTCGGATAGAGAGTTGTGTGGGGGTGTTTTCTATAATTTATTTTTGTGTGACGTGGATTAATCTAGCCCATGCGTCTTTGATCTAATGGCTCATGATAGGGTCGTATGTTTTCTCTGAATGAGGAGTTACACTTGATACTTCCCCTCTTAAATTAAGAAATGTATATGTTTCCACCAGATAGGCAACTTTTCACATATATGAAACTCGCTGCGGGTGTTACCATGGACGGGCTGAGCGCGCAGAATGGAATAATCGAGACTGCAATTCAACTCTAGCATTCTTTTATTTCGATTAATTATATAAGCAAATCCGAATAAGAATACATATAAAAGACAATACATGAAACATTTTTACATAATTTTCTGCCAATATAAGATGAAACAAAATTAACTGTCCAGCGTGACTTACGAACATGTTGGCAATAGCCAACTTATCTTATTTAGTTATTTTGTTGCTGACTAGCATAGCCTTGGTGCATATGCATTGCAATGGAAAAAAATTAAGGCTTAACAAAAGTTTCATGATAACAATTGGATTTATTTGAAAAGGCCCTTTAAAAAAGCTTATCTTCATGTAAGTTTCTTAGTACCTCTGCTCCAAATTATAGTTGTTTCTATATTGATGGGACACATCGCATTACAATAATTCAGGATAGACCTATGTCCAAATTAATTATACTAGATGTGTCACATCGTGCAATTAGCTTTCTTTAGGACAGAGGTGGAGCTGGTCTTCATGTCAAATTGTTGGATCCGGCTGGCAGAAGCGAACAGTATTTTGAGTCTTGCGCTATAGTAGAAAACAGTGTTTTACCTTTATTCACTATAGATATAGTGTCGCACAGTACGATCTATGAATTATGCAGATATGATATACCTTCACATATACAACACGTTCTCTTAGTTAACAAGGAAACTTATAAGATATTAAGGAAGAAATCCTCACAGGGATGGTGACTACGCAGTCCAGCTCAGATAGTACTAGGTCTTTTCGATATCATGTAAAGTTCTATGTCTTTGAGTCATACTTGAGGACACAACTAACCTAGGCATAAAGGGTGAACCCCCTGAAGGGTTCGGGAATCGAATCATACACCCAACACATCCACCATAATTCATGGACCGAAGCAATAGAAGCCAACTCACCAAGATAGAGAGTCGATCTACTCGACTTTGATCTCGTCGACATCGTTGAGGTTCATCTACTGTTTTGTACTTTGTGGATTTCACCACATCAATTCCAAATAAACTGGATCATGGTGTTACTCACTCAGGGGCCTGAACCAGTATAATCCTTGTCCCTTTATGTGTATGATGTCGTTTTGCATAGATCCTTATTCTAACATACCCCAATACCTTATTTATCCAGTTTACGGGTATCACCCATCGACAAGTACTATGCTAATCCATTGTACACACTTTACTGTAGCAGATCAATCTAGTTTGTTCATAATGGATCGGGCGGCTAAGATTAGCCGTAAGTCATGGTACTGTTCCCCTCTCCCTTTACCTGGTAAAGGTAAAGGCAGTGGATCCATTTCCCAAATTATCGATGCATACATTATTCATTGTTGTGTTGGGTTATGCATCATGAACAGCCTGCATGAGTCACTCACCATTTTGTTAAAGGGGCATGCTGTGAGATACTCCCTCATCCTATGGAAAACAAACTTATAACCGGTTATGACGTTTTCCAGTACAATGAATTTGCACAAAACTAGAAAATGTCAACTCTAGTTCTATGTTTTTTTAGAGTGAAATGAGTACATAGCACATCTTAGAATGTTGATACAGTTGAAAATGGAGCAGATAGTTTCCATCCACCCCCGGACATAAACGAATACAAATATAGCACGAAGCAGATAGTCTAGATACAAATATAGATAATTTTTGCCAGATACAAATACAAATATGGTATCATGGTTTTGTGATGGATGCAAATCAGATATTTTTGTTGTATGGGTATTTTACAATACATTGCTCTTTTATATTCCTAGTCCTAACTTTTAGTTGTTTAATGGTATTTTGGTCTTCAATACTATTACCGACACATATTATTAATATTATCTATTTGACATGTAAATGACTATTGAAACTATACATCTATTTACATCACACTATCAAATTGGTATGTATTTGCACCGGCTGTATCATCTATGATGAACTCAATCGACATTATTTAGTTCAATAATATAAGTGTTTGTATAAAATTAGCTAATTATACAAGAGAACTATTTATTTAACTCTATGAGCAATATGGGTTCCATTTATGTTCCGAGATGTATTTATCTCCGTATTTATGAGTCATTATATGATCCAAGGCATGACAAAAGCCGAGTAGGAAAGCCAAAAACCAAGGGCCTAAGGCTTTTGTAGGATTAATCAAATTTTGCTTTTCTTGTTCTATGTCATTGCTTTCATTCATTTGACCCGATCTTATTCAATCCATATTCGTGTTTAAAATAATTTGTATTTGTTTTTATATCCGGGTTATTCGTATTCTTTTTTGGGCTCCTTTATGGTACCCCATACTAGTCTATACTAGTCACCTATACTAGTGAATTAACGGCCTTGATTAAACGTATACCAGTGGGTGGTACAAGTAGTATACACCGGAAGTATGATAAAGTATAGAGTAATTTAGGAAAAAAATATGTTGGATATGTATGTAATATCTTTCATCAATTAAGGTAGCATTGAAAAATAGCCATCTAATCCATTGTAGCCCAGGCGAGGGGGGAGCCTGCCGCGGCCGAGAGCGGAGTTGGCAATGGACGACGACGGAGGTGGGCGCGGCAAAAGGGGTTAAATTTGTCGGTTTAAGGCCGAATTGAAGTGGGATTTTATAGGGATATTGAAGAGGAGATCATGAAGGTTCCGTTTTTGCCTTTGGTTTGGATAGATATGCAACGGGGAGGGAGATCGGCGCGGCGCCGGTGGAGCTTCTGCTCCCGGTCATGGCGGCGGCTGGCTGAGGAAGACGACCGCACGACACACGTATTGGCCGGGCCGGCCCATGTGGGGATGGCATGGTGGATAATTAATTTAATTAAATGATCAATTACTGTAATAACCTTAACAATCAACGGTTAAATTTCATCTATACTATCCCACCTATCACTGGTATGGGGTACGTAAGGGAGCCCTCATTTTTATATATGGCTAAGAAAATAAAACTGAATATGGCATGAGCTTTATCAGTCTGTATCAGCTCCATTTTCACCCCTGCTGGCCAGGAAATGATGCTCACGTGGACGCTTGTCTGTTAATTTGTCTCCCGTTAAGTCTCTAATAAATAACGAGAGAACTGTGTTTATGGGTGGCACACCCTCATGCCACACGTTGTACCTACCCCAGTTTGGCTTTCTACCCACCTTAATGGTTGAAAGTAACAGCTGGAACGTCTCTCTACCGTCGACCTAGACTTCCGTATAGTCGCCAGTCGGTACTCGGTAGTCTGAAATTATCGCAGGTGTCTCTTGGGCTCACAGGGGGTGTGATTTTTTGTGCCCATCGCATTCTCCAGCTTAATTAGTTGCTGTTCCGTTTTCATCAGGTAAAACTCTCGTTCTCTGATGGTCACCCAGGGTGTTGACGATTAATTAAGGTTGCGTTCTTTTCAGCATACGACTACTTTTAGTATTATTATGCGTGCTTTCCAAGCCTACAGTGTATGATTTAGAATAAATTTATAGAGAAGTTTGTTTACAAAATCAAATCAATTTATTTTCAAGTTTAACATAGTTAAAGCTTAATTAATTATATGCTAATAATATTTCTTGTTTTACGTGTTAAAAAATATCCACCCTTCTCACATGAATAAAACTGAATAAAACGGGGCCTAGATGGAGATAGCTACACGTATGGGCAGTGGCTTGTTTCGGGATCGATAAGATCGGAATTAATGGACAGTTGAATCAGGTTAGGCAGTCTTGGTCGACGGTTGTAAGCGGGTCACGTCCGTTTGGTGGACAGCAGCCATTTGCATATCTTGTTTTTAGAAAGCTCTTCGTATCAAACATAGCCATGATTCCACGAGGACTACTCCCCCTCAAAATTTTTAAATTTTTATGTTTGACGTTTGTTAGTTCTATTTTGAATTAACCCACGTCATCTAATAAAAATCAGAGGAAGTATTAGAGAACACTAGGCGAAAACCTCGATCTAATTTCTAGATTCGGTAACGTAGGTGCTCGTATACGTGGGAGTATCATTTTAGGTATGGACAAAAATTCTTTCTGGCTTCATTTGATTGTGGTAGATATGTAGTGAATTTCCTCGAAGATGTTGTCTAGATCAAGTTCGTTCAATAGGTCTTGGTGCTTGTTAAGTGAGCAAACCCTACAGCTTATCTATCCCATCCTCCATCTCAAATATATTCATAATAACCACTCAGACTTCACTCAGTTCAGTAATGATTGTATCTGAGTATTTATCTATTTAAATAAATGAAACGTCCATGGATGAACTGATTAGACCACCACCATCAAACCACGTGATGATCAAACAAGATACTAGTCTTTACGGGAGTACTGTAATACAAAACACGTACTATACTACCAATGGTAGGACTAGTTTCGCCATCAAACTACTAACCACTAACCAGCCCAAAATTCATAATAAATGTATAAGTAAATTATATTTTACACCAGATAAAATGTATCTTATTTCATTTTACACCGGGTTTAGCATATACTTTCACTTTGCACCGAAGGATACCAATATAAGTTTCACTTTGCACCAAGTTAATATCTGAATAAGTTACTAAATGTACCTTTTCAATTATTGATTAAACTTCATAAAACCTTCCTTAAATTCAAAATATATTATAAATTATATTTATATATTTTACAAGATTTTCTTTAAATTATATGATACAACCCAGTGCAAAGTGAAAATTATTTTCATGCTCCCCAGTGCAAAATAAAAATATACGCTAAACCAAATAGTAAGCGAATTTTACCAAGTGTCAAGTACTCCTCCCTTTCAGATTGTAAGACGTCATATCTCTCTAGTAGGATACCTTATAATTTAAAACAGAGGGCAGTACAATTTAATATAAATGAATGTATATGTATACTCATGTTTGGGACCAACGAATATGAGGATTTAACTCTTGATAGACCAAGGATCGCTAGCGGTTCCTCGAGTACGTAGTATTGTGGATCGAAAGCCAACCAGCCACCGCACCAACTCATGGACGATTACGTCCATGAGTTAAATCTGATGTGAGGCTCAAAACATTTCAATCTGATGGATACGTTCCCGGGTTAACATCGAAATGAATAACTACGTAGACCTCCTAACTACTAGCTATAGACAGGACAAGTTACACTCGAGCAAGCATGATTTGGTTCTCTTAATTTTCTACCTAAAAATTAAATAGTCGGATTTTGTATATGTACTATAGTTACACCCACTACTACCTAGAAAATAGGTTCGTCCCAGCAGTCACTGTCAGTAGAAATAAATCTAAATTATACATATGTTTCTAATCCAAAAGAATGAATTAATTTCTACCATCGTCCTAATTAATAACAGTAGAAACATGTATGGGTACTCTCATATGACCTCAGGAATAAGGCTAGTAGTACTGATTAGAAAGCGAGAATATGGGAAACAACAGATACTCATATGACCTTAGGAAAAAGGCTAGTAGTGCTGATTAGAAAGCAAGAATATGGAAAACAACAGATCTTGTATATACTCCTTCCGTCTTAAAATATAACACATAAACAATTTAAATTTATCTTAAAATATAACTATCTCTACACCCACCTACCCCATCTCCACCAATCACAATTATTCCTCTCACCTACCTTCATCTCTCAACTAATCACAACTATTCCTCACCTCAACCTTATGTAGGCCTCCGATTTTGTAAATCGGAAACCACGTGTGTTCACAATACCAAATCCCTGGATCAGTAGTTTGGTACACACATTACAGAATTGACACACAGATCCATCGATATATAATTGGCTTTATAATACAGGAATAATACAGGGGTTGCGCATCGGAACCCCAAATAGACCAAGCATGGTCAAATACATTACAAAATTATCAGAGTAAGATATACAATAGCGGAAGCGAAGCTGCGGTGGTGTAGCCTGTCCCCACAAGCATAGACTGGGGGTCTTACTCCCTAAGGCGTCTTCATAGCTTAGCGATCTCTACCTCCATCTCTAAAAAGGGAAAACAACCACGGTGAGTACATAAAGTACTCGCAAGCCACCACTACGAAATGCAAGTAGTGCACAAGGGTTCAAAGGAGGCTTGGTTTATTTGCGTAAAGCTAGTTTAATCAAATCATTTCACAAACCTATGACTTAGAATTTTTTTAACTAAAAACATTGTTATGTTTCACTGGTGTTTAACCAAGGGTTCATCCACCTTCCTAAGCCTCGCGTAGTTTGGTTTACCCCCACATTCATTTTATTCCAATTCCAATCCCCATTCTAATCTCACCCGCAACCCGGGTAGATCTCTAACCTATACTAAGCAAATTAAATCATTATAAGTCTAGTCAAGTATAATACAAGTCCCGGTGCTCATTAACCACGAGCACGGCTATTCGAATAGATTGGTTTACTCACACTGTAGTGGATGTACGTTGTACCCGCACTCCGTGGCTCAGCCCAATACATGAGCTGGTCCCAACACATGAGACATACCACGGCCTAGTTTTTCAGATCTCCTAGCGTTGCGGCACCCGCCCCAAAGACAACCAATCCTCATACACCCGTTGGCTCGACGTCCCCCTAGCCAGTAGTGTGAGGGGTCCTGGGCATAGAGGTATCAAAGGAAGGAACACGACATTGGTAGATTTTTATTTGGCCAGTTTTTCTCATTACATTTCAATATTTCTCTCATTCCATTTCACAACTCTCACATCATCAACTACTAAGAACAGATCGTGCATTGTGGTGCCGCCCCACTAGGGTCACTTAATCCTCTAGGTCAATACCCATATTGGAAATGCGGTCGTAACTCGAATCGTTTCCTGTCTAACATCTTGACTCGGTCCTTAATTGATCAGGGTCGGTCTTTTCGCTAATAATTTTTGGTGTGTATATACAGAGAGGCACCTCGTACCACATTCTGCAAATCGACGATCGCTCCCCCGGAGCAATCACCCCCAACTCTAATCCTTCACACACACATCAAGCATATGTGTAAATAACAAAGTAAGCATGAATAAGCAGTGTCAATATCTTGACTAGGGACTGGTAAATAATACGGTAACAAGGATATCATGACATCAATATCAAGGATAGCTTAAATAAACAATAGGTACGCAATTTATAAATAGCATGCAATTTATTTGTAAACAAAACATTTCACAATAAAGGCACAACATGATCGAGGAGGGTTTCATGGTGACTTTTCTGGTTTAGCTATCGCATTTGCCTAGACACACAGGACATCGCCATCGAAAATACAACCTGTCGAGCAAACGTCTAAATTAACCTAACGGCTAAACACAAAATAAAATAACCATAAATACCAAGAAAAATATGAAAAATACCAAACCAGTTCCATAGAGTATATCTTGATTTTATATGAATTTTGGTGAAAGTTTCACTGGATTCCGAGTTAAAATGAGCAAGTTATGGCCTGTCTAAGATTCAAATTTGAATTAATTCAAATTAATTCCGAAACCCTACTGTGCAGCCCAATAACCTTTCTCTGGGAATTATTTTCGTACTGGAGAAGTTCCTACGGATGGGAGGTGGGACCATGGTTACTGATTGACTAGGTCAAAATTGACCTCACATGGCCCTGGGCCCGGATGTCATGCACACAGAGACACTTAAGGCTATAAAATCTCAGTTTTAACTTGTGGGGTCCACTGGTCAGTGTAAAGGAGTGCGCCATTTATTTAACTGGGTGTCATTAGGATTATTTAACTCTAATCTGGTGTGTGGGCCCCGCAGGTGAGTGCCTCTCTTTTCTTTCCCCTTCTTTCTTTCTCGCAGGCACGTGCGCGCGGAGGACGAGCGCGGCCGCGCGGCTCGGCGGCGGCGACGCGGTGCCGGCGGTGGCCCGGGCGGGGTCGCCGGCCACCGGGGAGAATCACGGCAGCGGCGGAAGTCAAGCGGTGGCACGCGTGAGGGCGAGGGAAGCCGGGTGCGGTAGCGGCGCTACTATGCCGACCGGAGGCCGGCGCCGGCAGCGATTTCGGCGAGGTGGGGCTCGCCGAAGTCGATGGATGGCCCTGGGAGCACCGCATCGTTGAGGGGGTATCGAATTAATCGCTGTGGGCTGATTGGGAAATTTGGGCTGGAGGGAGAGAAGAAGGGAGAAATGAAGAGAAGAGTTGGCTCGGTTTGGGCCCTTAGGGTGTGAGATGGATGGAGGTCTATGGTAGGTCCTTCCTTTTGGGCTCAAACTGGTATATGGTTTGGGTTCAACTTAATTTGTTGGACATTTATATTTTGGTTTTATTCTAAATTGGACAATTTATGTTTTATGGCCAAGCTTGATCTTAGGAGGGGATTTATAGATATGTGGTGTATAAAGTTTGGTGGTCTCATTTAAATTCGGGAAAGGGTTTGGTCTAAGATACTTGCTATTGGGTTCATTTTGGGTTGTAGTAAAATAATTGGATTACTGTCCAAATTGGCTATATTAATTCCCTTTAGGAATTTAATTTACATTTATAGATTTTATATTTATTTTAGTTATTTCCTCTACACACAATTTGATTATTAGCACTCAATTTAATTAAATGGCACTGGCAAAGAAGCAAATAAAATCCAAGAAGACCAAATATGATGTAGTTTCGCAAAAAATTTTGACGGGAGCGATTTTTACGTTTCCAGTTTTATTTTCCGAGTTTAAGGATGTTACACCTTAATCTCTTTAAAAAACAGCACAAGTCCTTATATTATATCTTAAGACGGAGGCAGTAGCAAATTAAACCAAACTGACAAACAATGTGAGGCGGTGGTAGCTTGAACGTGTAGCTGAAGATTTTTCTCCTTGTACTCACATACGTGTGTGATTTTTTTAAATATATTTTCTTGAAATGATTGTGCGCAATCGGAGTACTATGCTACTATATTAGGACGAGGATAACGACCCGTGTTGAGATTGTACAAGTTGGCACTAGTCTAATACTTAGACATATGATATTCAGAACTCTAAAAAAAGACATATAATATATATAATATTTAGATTCGTAGTATTAGAATGAGTCTCAATCCAATACATGATTAGACATCACTTGTTACTATAAATCTGGATAGAGTTTATTCAAATTTGTAATGCTACGTGGCAAATAATAGTGTATGAGGTTTATATATGAGGCGTGTTATATTGTAATATATCAGAAGATAAATGACTATAGTGTGTATCAATAATAGGGAAATACTAATGATCAGTGACATGGAAAAAGTAATGGTACTGAAAGTGTGATATACGTAAGGATAAGTCATACGGTAAGTAAATTTTGACTTTGATTAAAGTCAAACTATTTGAATTTCATGAAATTTATAGACAAACACATCCAGGATCTACAATACCAAATTAGTTTAATTAAATTTATAATTAAATTTTTAGCATACGTAATGTGTTCAAAATGTTAGTACTTTTCATTACAAATTTAATCAAAGTTAAATTAGTTCACTCTGACCAAAATCAAAACAATTATAATACCGTACTGGGGAGAGTATGGATTAACAAAGAAAAAAAATGAACTCTAGTAATTAATCAACTTTAAGAATACAAGATGAGCAATTAGAACACGATTACTTAATTATTAAATATTGTAAACTTAAAAAAGTTGGTTTTTCAAATAAGTTGTATGTAAAAACTTTTATACAATACACACGCATTAGTAGATTGGGAGTTAAGAAAAAGGAAAATTTTAGGACGAATATGTACATTGAAACGCAGCCTTAAAGGGTCAACTATTTATTTTGTGTATTTTATGATCCTATAATTTTTTTGGAAAGGAGACAATCCTATATTTCGCAAATATGTTTTATTTCATATTTGGTCTCACCAAAAACCACCACCTATAAGTCCATTATAGGTGGCAATTCTTTGTGAAAAATCATCACCTCTAACTCGTAAAGGTGCGTATCATATAGGTGTCGTTGGTTCTAGAACCTTCACTAATAAGCAGTATAGGGTGACGGTTATTTAATCGCCACCAATGACGTTTGCAAAGGAGACGCTATGTAGGTGCCGGCTGCTAGAACCGCAACAAATGGGGTGTTCACCGTTGTGCAGCTCCTTGGCGAGCGAGAGAGGTCGCTGCTCACCGCCGGACTAGAGGCCAGCGGCTGCCGCTTCCTGTGGATCGTCAAGACGACGGTGCCAGCCTCCACGACGTCCTTGGAGACGGGTTCATGGAGGGCGTATGGTGCCGTGGCATGTGACCAAGGACTGGGTGGATCAGGAGGCGGTGCTGGGGCACCCGGCCGTGGGCGTGTTCCTGAGCCAGAGCAGGTGGAACTCGGTGACAGCGGCGGCAGCGGCAGCCGGCGTTCCGCTGCTGGCGTGGCCGAGGGACCGGAGGTGGCCACCACGCGTGTGAACACGAGCATGCTGGATTTTGTTTCAAAGCTCGACACCACGTGTAAGCACTTCATTGTGCATTAAAAAACTAAAAAAAAGTGAGCGAGTGTGAGGGTGCAACAACTTGAAAGATGGTGTAATTTTGTTGTAATAATTTACTAGCTACCACAACGTTATTAATTCAAGAATTTATGTTTTGATATACACATCCAGTTCTAAGTACTTATTTTGCTTAGTTTATATTTCGTTAGATTTAAAATTGTGAAAAGTACTTATTTTGCTTAGTTTATATTTCGTTAGATTTAAAATTGTGAAGAAATAATATAAGATTATTTATAGGATTGCTACGTATGTGATGCCATAGTGACTTGGTGGCGGAGCTAGGAACAAAAAATAGTGGGGGCTGAACAGTTCGTCTTCAACCTCTAGACGGAGCTTCTAGCTCCCATTCTAATAGAAATATGCCATGAAAATTTAGTGGGGACTTATGAGGGCTCTCATGGTCCGGCCGGGGGTAGTGGGGGCTAGAGACCCCCACCGCCCCCATGGCAGATCCGTCCCTACCTGAAATACTCATTAAGTATTTTGTTACCAAAACAGTACATGCACCTAGATAAGTTGTTGCGCCAACGTATTCCTTCCATATATTTTGGGTGATTTTATATTCTTGGACAGAGGAAGTACGTACTAAGTTGCACCCGACAAAATGTTGTACCGTGAGTAAAATTTACTTAAAACAGACACTCCATTTATAAATAAATGACATTTAAAACTAGCTAATTAGTTTGAAGTTGTCATAAACGTCATCTATTAAAATACAGGAGTACACAATAATACAACAATAACAAATATCACAGCTCTCAATGTGTATATCAACAGCTCGAAGCATTTCACCGGAGCACTAGAAATCTCTTAACCATGTGCTTTGTCATTATACTCAATGAAATACAAAATCGATCAGGTCACTTCAGTCCACTGTAATGATATTGATCTTTTTAAAAAGTCAATATTTCTCGGGTCTATTCTCCGAACACCAAATGATCGATATCCCCATGTATTTGTGCTCTTCATAGTGAAAGGTTAATTTAAACTTCAGGGTAAAAATAGAAGTATGAGTAGAATAAAAACTGAAATAAGAAAACAGTGGAGGAAAGGACAGTACTCGATCTGAACAGTCTGAAGAGAGATGCTAAATATGACTAAAAAATGAAAATTGGGAAAAAAATCAAAAATGTAATCAAACCTTCGCCCGTGATAGAAAGGTCATAAGGCTAAGAAGATAACAGTGGAAATTTAGGTCTCCTTGGGAACAAAGCAAAAGTGATGGATTTTGGAGGATTAAGTTTCATACAAAGTTGACGTGTTTTGCCGTTCAAAACAAAAAGGAAATACGCCCGACGGTACCGTCACCGCTCGCGTTGCCTTCTAGGGCGACTTGGGCAGTCCTGCACCCTGTGGAGCAGCCGCCGCCTCCGGCCCCCGTTCCTTCTCGTCTCCGGCCTCTTAGCCGGCGGCAAGGAGGAGCGGGGGTCCATCCTCTAGCAGATCTACTGTTTTGTTAGGTTTTTCTAATTTTTCCTTTTCTCCATAATAATTGGATTAGATTTTGGATCGTCAATTCGATGTTTTTGATCTGGATCCCTACTTCCTATTGGTACTCCTCTAGAAGATCCGTCGTCTTTGAGGACAACGTATTTTTCATGAAGGGATCGAAATACGTTGGCCTAATTCTCTTTGGGGAGCGATTGGATCTTTTTTGCCCTCTGGTGGAATCATCTTTCCACTGGTACTATTATTGGTGGTGGCGGATTTACCCTTCCGGTCGCTGTTAGTGATGGCTAACGGTGGCGATAGATCTTATGTTCGGTTCAACCCTCAAAAGATATGGCCGACGTGCTTTCGGCGCCTTTTACTCCCTATAATGGTTGAGCATACATCACCTCTTTTGTGGTCTCTACAATGGTGGAGTCTTCTAATGGTTGGGACTATGACTCTTGAGTCCAGATCTGGCGAAGTTTCATGGCGAGGGATTCTTCCGAATCAGTGGATGTTGCCGGATATAGGGAAGATGAGGTATAAAGACCTAGTGCATGCTTCAATGTAACTTTATTTTATGTTCAGGTCTCAGTTGTAAAAGGGGATATATTTTAATGAAATCCAGTCTCTTTCTCAAAAAAAAAAAGTTTCATACAAAGTTTTCTTAAATGGACCTTTTGAAGATATGAATAGCTTCCCCCAAAATTCTTTCAAATTAGTATGGAACAGCACATTCTAGAGAAGTTTTGGACATCAGGCTAGCTAGACGCCTAGACCTCATGCTTTCTCTTATAATTCTATTTTTGCGTAGAAGTCGTCATAACATGGCATTCCTTTTTTGCATAGAAGTCGTCATGACATGACATTCCATTTTTGTGAATTTTATGTTTCTAGGTTTTTTAAATCGTACGTTTGTGTTGATGCAAAATTATGCGCACGAACACACGCAAGCATGAGAAATTTGCTTTACTCCAGGTCCTAAATATTCGGGTTCAGGGCGTGCCAAACAACAAGGATAAACAAGAATAATTAGCTCTTAATAGCTATCGGCAATTGGGCTAATAACAGGCAACCGATACCAACAGATTTTTGTAATCAATCGTCTATAAGTACGGCGATGAGACTCACATTGGCTGTACATGTAAGATATAACCCGTTCAATAATGTTATCCCGATTATAAACAATCTTATAAATCAGACTCAACCGAGGCAGTATAAGATTACAGCTAATAAAGATAGATTATTTCTTTTTTTTTGGGGAAAGATAGATTATTTCAGAATTATAATGGAACTATATGCACCGCTAGCCAACAAATATGAGTCGATCGGTTTAAATTTAACACGAAGGATTGGACCTAATAAAAAAATCTTGTGTTAAATGCTAGAACTAGCCAACCCAAATTAACCGATTAGCTTTGCACACAACAGTGGTAGATATATGGTGTCGTATAAGCTTAACTTAGTTATCTAAAACAGATATCAAACTTAACTAAAATATCAGACATAACCAAAAAAAGACTTAGTCATATTGAACCGATCTAAAGTATCTAAGTCAATCTATAATCAGACGATATATCATACGTGACATACACATCGGTAAATTGAGTATACCGGACTGAACTGAGAAAGTACCAATTTAGCCAATAGGATGTGAAATTTAATGATATGTACCTTCCGCCAAAGTTTGAACCTAATCGATGCAACAAATTAAACCCGAGAGCACAATCTCATAAAAAAAACCTAACGAACTAGGGTAGCGATGCACCGAAATTGTTGTGTTGATTATTGTTTGTCTTTTTTTGCAGTACTCGGGTGTACAATATTTATACCCTTAGAAAATTCGACTTCTACTAGGACACAATTCGATCCTTTTAACATATGCGACCGTTTCAAAAAAGGAAACTAAAACTCCTATGCTTATGAAATTAGGAAACCAATTGGTTTTCCTTAGATTGTAAATCTACTTCTAGATACAACCAGACTCCAATAAGGAAACCGGTAAACATACTCAAATCAGATACTATTTTGTCTAATAATTATGCCGCCTAATCCGCATTGGTTCCAATGGCTCGTTCCAAATTCTGGTGTCAATAGTTTCAAAGAGTTGTCCTCAATTCGCTGACATGGTGCTAGGTATTATAGAAAACAGTAGCATCACTTCAACTCTCCCTCTCCCCCTCTATTCCCAACCCCTCTATGCTCTTTCCTTGTGCAATCACAAACACAGTGGCGCCATATCACTTGCCACTCCTTCAGGCCCGCACATCCCTGATGGCCGGCGCCACACACCACTACTCCTAGTCCCAAACTTCATCGACGCGTCTCAAAGGCCTTGTCACTTCTTGTCCCAGACGTCAATGTCTTGTCACCAGCTGCAAATCAATGGCCTAGGTTAGGTGCCAGCACCCTAGAGAGGCTTGGGCCTGATTTCGCTATGTTTATGATTTTGAGCCAAGGGTGAGTGAAGAAGTCATAGGTTTGCTATCCAGAATCGGCTTTGGCTTATCTGCGCCTGGTCACATGCCCCAACTTGGGGCCCACACGAATGATGGGCCACGTGGCTGGCGAGGAGAGGCTGTAAGGGGAGACATGTCTCGGGGAGGTCAGTAGATGCGTGGGACAATACTTGCCTTTTCCGTTTTCCCCACTTGGGGCCCACATGCAGTAGAATACAACCAAAAAAAATATAATATTCGGATCTGTACACATGATATACATTGCAAACTTTATATATATATATATATGTATATTTAAAATATCGCTTCAATATATAATAAAAAGTCAAATCCGAATAGTATTCATAATATGTGTATAAACTTTGGATATACAAAGTTTAGACCTATAACTTACAGTGCATAAATTTTAGGTGTATAAACTTTAGGTGTGCACATGAGGCAAAACAGGAAACCATATGAACTGGAGTAAAGCCACCATGAACCGTAGGGAAAAAACCAGATATGAAAAGAAGAAAAACCATGAAAAGAAAAAGAAGGAAAACTAGCAACCCATGCCTGGGCCTGCACATGTTCTGCGCCACTCTTCCTCTCATGACGCGCCACATACTGCCCGTTTTGTCATTGTCCTCCCCTTACTCTCATCGTGCGCCAACACGCCTGTGCTGCTGAATGCTCATTAGTTGTCTTAGTTCATTTTATTCCAACTAGGTCCACCGTCGTTACGCCTACCAGGGTTTACCATGCCCCGGGGCTTCCCCTTTCCGCCCCCAACGACACGACGGTTATTGCATGGTAACCATGGAAAAACATGCTTCAAAATAGTTACTGTGCATTATGTCGTGATAACCGTGCGGTATTCATGATTAGCAAGTGCTTAAAAGTCAAATAATTCAGAAAAAGTTTGTAAGAAGAGAAGTGTTCGCCATGTAAGAAAGCAGTATAATCCATTAAAAAACTATATGTTTTAATACATTTTTTCGATTCCCAAATGTTTGAACCATCAAAATTTGTAGGAAATTTGTCAATTCAAAAAAAGTTTCACCATATATCTCTATAAATCACGAACTCCTGGTGTGATTTTTATTTAAACATTTTATTTTTTTAATTTGAATTCATGAAATTTCATATGAACCATGCCGCGGTATACCATTACCGCTACCAGATAAGCTAAGGCGCGGTAACTGGCTATTACCGCTGGGAAACTAAACCCTATGCTGCCAAGTCATGCACATCTCACTCTGCTGCCTGGTCAGATGAGCGGGTATTGATGTGTCCAATTTTAGGAATAAGTTCACTTTGAGTTCCTCGTGTTTACACCGAGTTGCAAAATTATCCCTAATCCAAAATACTAGAAATTTTGGACACTGATCTTATAAAACCGTGTTAAAATAAGTCCTATGGCAGTATGAATGCCTGGTTTTGCTGACATGGCAGTGGTGGGATCCACATGTCAGTCAAATAAAAAAAATATCTATGAAAAAATATGCATAAAAATAATACCCCTTTATTCTCTCTCTCCCCTCTATCTCTTCCCCATCTCTGTCTTCTCCTCTCCAATGGCGGCAGGAGCAAGAGCGGATCGAGGAGGTGGTGGCGGTGTCCAGCGGGAGCAAGCGACACGATGGCAGGGTGCCAATCTCGTTGCTCCCCTTCCCCGCAGGCGGCGTGACATCCTCTCCGCCACCATGTTGTCTAGAGATTCAGGGCGGAGGAGCGCAAGTTCAGCGCCGAAGGCATTCGCCACCGCCCACCACTTCGGTTCCATCCACTTCCTCCTGGCTTGCGGTGACGGAGAAATGAAGCTCCATGCTGATGGTGCCGGAGGCCCCCTACAGGCCACTGACTTGGGCGGACTCACCGTGAGAGAGGAGACTGAGGAGGGGATTAGCGGAGGGAGGTAACATGCAGTCGTTTGCCACAAATTTGACTTTACGATGCGGGCAGAGCTCCTCCTCCACTTGACACATCCCGGATCTAGAGCAGGAGCGACCTCTGCTGTCTTGCTCCTCCGTGACCGGGGGGGGGGGGGGTGCCGCCGTGTAGGAAAGGCTGAGCTCCCCTCCCCATTTAGTCTTCGGCTCGCCGACGCCTTGATCCACCACGATGAGGGGATGGGAATGGCTGCTCGCGTCCCACCATGCCATGGTTCGACGCGCTCCATCGTCCCCGCATCCGGTGCCACTGCCATGGACGGGATGACCCAGAGGAACGGCCGACCGTATGTGCGCAAGCCGGCTGCGAGCTCCCACATTTGGATGTGTAGAGCTCCATGGCAAACATGTGCTGGAAGCTGTCATGTGGCGACGACGAGATGAGATGCTTCGACGTCGCGATGCGCAGGGACAACAAGGTCGTCACGCCGTCCGTGTTGGCGTGGCGCGCAGTGGCAGCAGGCTCAACTACTATTACTACGCATCTCGCACCCACGCTGTGTGCCTCGTCGACCTTACCTCCTCTACTGGTACGTCGCTGCACCGGAGGTGGGCAGGTGAAGCCAATGGGCGTCGAGAGCGGTGGGGGCGGGCAGGCATTGCCAACGAGCGTCGAGAGCGATGGCGGCCCCGCCCATAGTCACATTATTAAAAAAAAGAAAAAGAAAAAGCGAGAGTAGATCGAGATGCATCGAGCATCAACCGCATCGAAACCGCAGCCGCACCTCCGCTGCGTCTCCGATGCCTCCTCTACATGGTGTAGCTCCGTCCCCGTCGACTGCCGGTGCTACCTCAAGATCGACA
The DNA here is from genome assembly GCA_000325765.3 of Leersia perrieri. Classification (NCBI taxonomy): domain Eukaryota; kingdom Viridiplantae; phylum Streptophyta; class Magnoliopsida; order Poales; family Poaceae; genus Leersia; species Leersia perrieri. Next base: position 7,714,518 of record CM002484.1, read on the forward strand.
CAACGCCCGACGCTCCTCCGTTCCATCGACAATCTCCTCGCACACCTCGCCGCCGCCGGCCATCGATATGCGTGTGGTCATCAGGCCACGCCCCACCTCCTTCATATAGCTCGGGATCTTGTCTCTCCTCTTTGGCTCGCCGTCTTATCGGATTTTCAACTCCTTCCACACAAGTTCTCACCTGGTTGTAGGCCATCGTTCCCATCTTCTGCGAACTACGGGGCCCCGGTGGGGGTCCGGGGATCCCGCAGGATGGGACGGGGGAAATTTCTGCCCCGTCGAAGACGTCGGTGGCGGGCCAAGGGACAAAGTAGGGTTCGGATCGGGATTGCAATCAGCGGCTGAAGTCATGGGGGATAATAAATTGAGTCTGTCGCTACAGTAACAAACAATGGAAAACAATATTTGTGCAGTTGATCACTTCATTGTTTATATGTACTGTTCACGTTCTACTGTAGTGGTCAATCTTAAGCGTTCGTTGTGAATCGGATGGCCAAAACTTCTCTGAAGTCACCGTACTGTGCGTCTCTACCTTCACCGTGAAGGCAGAGGAACTCAATCCGTTTCAATCCAATATTATGGTATTGCGGTTGAGGACAATTTTGAGATTCGGTCTCACATAAGGGATATAGAGTGAACTTACCTCAATTTTATGCGCTACATAGATGGGTATCATGGGTCTTGAACTTGAGGTCTCGCCCACATATCCTCGGCCCCTCTACCAGCAAGCCCATCACGGCCCTCCAAAACCAAGCCAAGAAGCAACCCATATAGACTCGTAATCGACTGATTTCCAGCCGTCACCATTGCCGCAGCACAAGTCGCCGCCGGCGGCTAGCGCCGCGCCGGCCATTTGGTCTCCGGCGTACGGCTCAACACGACGACGTCATATCATATGACTCGGGGATTGGTTTGACATTTTGACCAGGACGCCGCGCGCGTCTCGATCGACCGACCGCTAGACGCTTCGCCCATCGGAGAAAAACAACGAGAGGATGAGGGAATCCGACCGGGATCCCCGAGCATATTCCGCTCCTGGTCCACTCTGCCTGCAATCATCTCCATTTCGTTACTTGTTTAGGGCTACTACGTGCGTATTTATACACAGATTATTCTTTTTTTTTCCTGCTCCACCTGCCGTGACCTGCATAATGTAACACACTAGAATAATATGCATACGCTGTTACAGCGTCAGAAAGCTTTGATTAGTTATTCTTCTGCTTAGTTATCTGCCTACGTATGTGCATAGCTGCAAGATGCATGTGTCTAGGGCGAGTAAACAAGGAGTGAAAACATATTATTAGACGTATACAAAACAAGAAACATGATAAATTAGCATGTGATTAGTTGAGTATTATTATTAACAAATTGACTCATAAATTTATTTGAATTTCTTAAAACAACTTATATAAAGTTTTCACATGAAACACACCGTTTAGCGGTTTGAAAAAGTATGCTAATGAAAAACGAGAAAGAATTTTAGCCATTAGGCTGAAAAGAAGTACATCTTCTCTTGAGTTCTGGGCAAGAAACAAAAATTTTAGCCAATAGGTTAAAAAGTAATTTTTTTTTTGGAAGACGAGGCTGAAAAGCACTGTTGATATTGTCTTGAGTTCGGGCAAGAAACCAAAATTAGCCTGATTAATCTTGTCATTTATCTCTCTCAAATTGAAATGTCTACATATACTTACATACGGGGTCTTTGAAGTTTTAAGAACCAATTCGGTACATCAGTGTAATGTATGCAACCATGGCATTTTTCGCATATACGGAAACGCGGAATCAATTATCAGCACATGAATTAATCGTACCGGTATGAATAGTAGTACCCGCGAATTAAAAAAGTCAAACTTGAAACGCACACACAAATGCCATGCTCCATCATTTATACCAACACTCTTTCGTCTTCCTCTGCGTCATCATCTCGCTCTAGCTGCTAGCTAGCTTCCTCCACGGCCTCACAGTACAATCCTCTCCACATGGCTGACGAGTCTCGGGAAGGAGGAGGCGGCAGCGGCGTCGTTGACGGCGACAACAATGGCGGATCAGGATGGGAGATCGAGGAGGAGAACGAGATCGTGGAGGATAAGCAGCAGCCGGCCGGGCCGCCGCCTCCTGCCGTGACGGCCGGCGACGTGTACGTGGCGGTGGGGAAGGGAGGGTCGAGCATGGAGGCGCTGTCGTGGGCGCTGCGGCGGCTGGCGTCGCCGGGGAGCTTCGTCTACCTCGTGCACGTCTTCCCCGTCGTCATCAGCATCCCCACCGGATGTAAGCCTCTCTGCGTACCTCTCGATCCCTGAACGACTATTAATTTGCTGCTAGTTTCAGCCATCATCTAATTGTAATTTGTCCATGTTTATATATTTGCATCAAGAAAATTAATCTGACTCATAGTTTGATGTTTGTGAGATGCATGGAGCTAATGATTACTTTCTTGAGACCATTAATTACTAGAAGATACAATTCTTGCTACATGGTTGATTAATCTAAGAGATGTTCACTGTGGTTATTAAGCTGTTTTTTTATAGGAGCTGGATTAGAACGAGGGTGTTAATAATCAGTAGTACAATTGCATATGGAGAACTAATTAAGACCATTAAGCAAGTGATAAATTTAATTACTAGATATAGTTAATTCCAAGGAAAGCTGTTCTTGGGTCCGAGCAATCTTTAGTTGAAGATTTGCCTACAGCATTGTTGCAATCAAAGGTCAAGTTCTTGGACTAGCTAGTTTCTGGATATTTGTCTGTGACTGAAATTTTCAAAGGTGGCACTGTCACAAGCTGTAGTTCCATTCTAGCTTTTGTGGGCCTCCTGCCGTCCTACATCAGGAATATTTTGGCCCATCGCAAACTTGCAGCAAAAAGTTATAGATGATGCTGACTGCACGGAGATACAAACGTCAAACGATGCCACCGATGGTGTTGGGTTTAGGTGTGCATGATAACTCGAGTAATCACCAACCAAGACTTGTTTTGATACGCAGGATTACCCAGCCTTTTGGAAGAAGGGTAATACAGCAAAAACTTCCATCCTGGTTGATTTGATGGGATTATTACGTGAAAAAACCATGCATAGATTGTCGAGGTATCTCAATCTATTCTAGTTGATTGGAAGAGATTATGCTCGGCCCTTCTGTATCTACATATGGTCTTGCGTGGAAAAATCGTCCCATAGTTTGTAGATGTATGCAGTGATATTAGCGCGCGGATCAAACATTATATTTTGTCATTGAGTATCCTCATCTGTTCCGTTTAGTACTCACTGTATTTTTCTTTCACGACGTTAAAAATTTGTGGAAGGAGGGACTGTAAGTGAACAAATGCTTCTGTTAGATGAATATAGTAAAAGTTGCAAATTTTACTTCATGTGATGTTGTACTAATATCTGGTATGACAAGCTGGCAGGTGGGTGCATGATGGTACAAAAAAATTGAAAGTTTATTGTATCGGTGTGACAATTTGGCTATGTACGTAAGTTTTGGTTCAAATATGTGCCACACATGATTTTTAGGTGGTACTAGCAAGCCACGTCTACAGGCATGCCATGTGGAACAGCCCATTGGGACTTCTTGTAATTATAGTTTGTTTATTTTATTTTCAATTAGTTCTCACCATTTTCTTGATTTTCTTTTTTTATTGTCCTTACCAAAATATTATACTTGATAACATAGCACTGAGTACACATAATTCATATTTGTTAAAAAGTGCCTTAAGATTTTTGTTTTTTGTTTCTCCCCGAGCCTGGAATGTTAGGACCTGCCTAATGCAGACAAAATAATCATATTTCTGAAGTTTTGCTGTCACCGTGTGAATAGACAAAATCTCTGACTGTATATATTTTTTCTAATGATTGACTGACTATATCTAAGCTCTTAAGTCTGAACAATGTTAATAAATCTATTTCAATGAACCTGACTTATGTTTCCTTGATTTCTGAAATAGTAGGAATGATGCCCAAGAGCCAAGCAAGCCCAGAGCAGGTAGAAACTTACATGAACCAAGAGAGGTCAAAAAGGCGTGTGATGATGCAAAAATATTTAGACCATTGCCGCAACTTTCAGGTAAACTGGTTATATCAGATCTTCACAATTCTGAGATCATAAAACAATTTGAGCTGTATTTGCAAGGCACATATAGAAATTCAATTCTAATTGTTGTCATATCTTCAGGTTAATGTTGATGTGTACCTCATCGAGAGTGATCATGTTGCCGATGCAATCCTCGAACTTATTCCAGTTTTTAATGTAAAACAGCTAATTTTGGGAGTTTCAAAATCTAATTTGAGGCAAGTTTCATACATCATGCAACATAAAATTAATAGAGCTGTAAAAAATTTGCCAGCATTTCATAAATACATGCTAAAATTCTATCAATGGAACACAGGAAGTTCAAGAGAGGAAGCACAATAGCAGGACAAGTTCAGAAGAATGCACCTCTGTATTGTGAAGTCAAGATCGTCTGTGATGGCAAAGAAGTTACAACTGTGGCAACCGCTGATCCAACACCACCACTTTCACCCTCTCCTGTAAATAACAAGAGCAACTCTATCAGTCCAAAACCATTGTCACCTGCAACAAATCATAATAACGACGCTGCAACTGGAGACAAAAAGGAAACTAATCCCACTGAAAGAAATAAAATTGCAAAATATTTGAAATGTTTCTCACTTTGATCTTTTATGGTTGTATATCAGTCACTTTTGCAGATACATAACACTGCGTGATAGCATCCTTAGACAAGAAAAGCTTGTAAAAAAGTTTCTCCAATGTTGCGATCTTAAATCTCTTGATTCATTGTGTACAAAATATGATGATTTTGTCATAAGGGAGGTTTCAAGCAGTTTTTCTGCATTGCTGTACAGTGAAGAGCTGTAGTACAATGTATAGTGCCACATGAAAATTGCAGGTGAAGGGCAGAAAATCTGGTACACTATTATGTCCTCAATTTCTCATGGAGCAAGAAGACCAAGCAATAAAACAGAGGAAGACCTTCCAGTTGGCAACCTGGCAACCCTGGCATCCAGCACTTATCATTGATCATAGATTACAGGATATGCATGTGAGAATTTACAACTCTATAAAAGGGGTTATACTAGATGCGTAGAAGTACATGGAAACCTGATTGCCGACAGGGATAGGGGAGAGGAACACATGGCTATGTCAAGTTGTCAGCCAATCATTCACTAACACAATTATTGGTTAGCTTAGCTGGAGTAGCATCTATGCTATAGCTAGTACACACCGGTGAGTTATACTGAGATACAAAAACTGTTGTTGCAGTCAAGTACTGATGACCTATAGTTAAATGGAGTCATCAGTATAAATGTGCACATGATTACCCTTCTTTGTTCTGGATCAAGCAGTTCTGGATCAAGCACTGATCAGTGAAACTTTTCACCGAGTGTTTGAGCTCATGTACATAGTTATTCAGCAATTGCAGTGACAAGCTGGTAATGACAGTACAGTCAACTTGAAATGCTCAGACAGAAGACACAGAACAACTGCTAAGTAATTACTATGAGAAATATAGGGTACACAAAACTGAGTTAGCTCTGCACAAGCCTGAAAGTGGAGGCCTTTGTTCGGCTCACTTGAAGATTAACCACTTCAGTACTTTGCCGAGGAATATAAATCTGGATGCCCACAAGTTTACTTCATGAAAAACAGAACAGGTTGACAAAGAAGAATCTACACACCAATCTGCAAGACACTACATTTGAAAACCCTACTAAAGATGCTGCAAACAAATGGAGAAACTTTTATGAAATCCTAAAAGAAATCGAATTCTAAATAGCCATCACTGCTTTTCTGGGCAGCATCAGCAGTGGCAGCAGCAGACTCAGATGTCGAAACAGGTCGCTTTGGAGGCCTCTCAATTTCAACAGGCTTAGGAACCTCCGGAGGGCTTGCACAGCGTATCAATGCCCAATTCACACCCTCAAAAAATGGATGCTGTTTTATCTCAGTGGCACCACGCTTACAACCCAATCTTTGTTGGGGATCCTTGACGAGTAGGCCCCTAATTAGATCTCTTGCTGAGAAGCTCACAACCGGGTATTCAGGGAAACGCAATGACTGGCCAATGACATTGAACAGTGTCGCACGATTTCCTGAACCTTTGAAAGGTGTTTTCCCAAAGAGAAGCTCGTACAAGAATATGCCAAAGGTCCACCAGTCGACAGCACTACCATGACCCTCACCTTTGATAATCTCAGGGGCCAAGTACTCATGTGTACCCACAAATGACATCGAGCGTGCATCACTAGGTTCTGCTATGAGCTCAGGCCATGGGCTAACCTGATTGACAACTTCAGGCTTAGGTTTTCGATCTTTCTTTGACTTGAAGAATCGGGGACCAAAGCATGTTGTAGGGGTGGCACATGATGGCTGAATCATGCAGGATGGCTCCACACAAGCTGGTTGAGCACAATAGGCCTGGTTGTTCTTCCGAAGTGCTTCTGCGTCAGGGTTTGATGATCTGATCAGTGTAGGGCTCACCGAACAGCGTAGCGAGAGGTCAAAGTCGGATAGCATGATGTGTCCATCCTCACGGACAAGGACATTTTCAGGCTTGAGATCACGATATATGATACCAAGCATGTGCAAGTACTCCAAAGCAAGGAGTATTTCTGCCACATAGAATCTACAACCAAGAGGAAAATGCAATATTAGTTTATTATGCTATCATCTTAATTTACTAGAAATAAATTAAGATGCAAGCAAGATATATCAAGAAGACATGGAACAATACAGAAATTACAAAGATATGCATGTTTACTTTCTACACCATGCTTCATGCTTTTGTAACTCTAAGCTACAGTCAATAGTAATTCTAAAAATGCTGCAACGGTTAAATAAAATATCTGTGTGGAAATTAACTATGCATATGTTGCCTTCACAATGACAATTTGCAGAAAATCATGAACACAATCAGATCATATGCTGACGATAATCTTATGCAGTTATACTAACTTACAAGCCAAAGCATTTTCTCAATTGTGCATTCCATTTGTCATAATCTATTCATTGTGCAGTTCCATGTTTGTGTTGGAACAGGCAAACAACTATAAAAAAAAGGCAGAACCTTAAGGTACAAGATAGTACTGTGCATTGAGCAAATCAGACGTACTTGACAGCCTGTTCTGGAAAATACTTGCCACGCTGCTTCTGTCGAAGAGTATGCAGGTCTCCACCGGGGCAAAACTCCATAACTAGGCATGAAAACTTATCAGTCTCAAAATGGGTATATAATGTAGGAAGAAAAGGATGATCCAGACACTGCAAGATTTCCTTCTCAGTCTGGGCTCGAAGCAACTTCTTGCGGCTTGCAAGTGTTGCCTTGTCCATAACCTTCATTGCGAAATAGCTCTTTGTTCCACTCAGTTCTGAAAGGTACACACTGCCAATATCACCACAACCTAGCTTCTTCAATAGCTTAAAATGGTTGAGCCCAAGGATTCCATCTCTAGTCCTGATCATCTGGATTGACTCCCATCGTGAATCATTTGCCTTGTGAGGCTTGGTGATGCTACTAATACTGCTACATGAGCTTTCATCACTGACATCACTGCTTGTGCTCGGCCTGCATCTGCTACTACTGAAACCTCTTTCTCCAGTCTCAGATCTTCCAACCAACCTGGCACTTCCACTTGAACTTGCTAGACCACAATCCTTGCCTAATAATGCAGATGGTTTCGAGCTTCCATTCATAATCCCATTTTCCACAAAACCCTTTTGCTCACCTGCAAGACGCTCTGGAGCCAGGTTACCCTCAGTTACCTCTGCAGTAAACTTGCTTGTGGTAAGATCGACAGACTCATTTTGATGTTGAGTTGATTGCTGCTCCTTTGGCACCTCTTCAGAATTCTCTTTGCTTGATTCAGTTGACCCCAACAACTTTCCTGGCACCGATGCATTTTGTTTACTCGGAACGATTGTCTCCAAAGAGGAATCATTCAGTTTCAGTGACTGTATGTTGGGGACTGCTGGGGGCGCTTGTGGCATTGTGTTTGACGCCATTGCTTTATCGAACAGATTTCAGAAACGCTACTGGCCGATTACAGATTTAAGCTTGACGCTATGGCGTGCTACTGAAGAGAATCCTTGACTTTAAAATCTGCAAAGAGGAGCAAAAAAATCATAATGAATTCAAGAATTCAAAAGATGCAACCAAAAACTGCATAAAAAATACAGAAATCCATCAACTCAAAGAACAAAAAAAAAGATCATCCTCCAACAATCCCAAAAAACAAATTTATTAAAAATCAACCTCCACACTCAGATCCGTCATCAACCTCCCACATTTCCACCACACAATGAGACTCCTCACAACTGAATGTCAACTGAAGGCCACATACTGGTTTTATCCAACTCGCTCAAAAGGCATCACAAAGTTTATGTCCTCATTGAAAACACTGAACCTGTCCAACCGCCCACTAACAGCAATCATACAACTCTACAGATCTATTACTCCCAACTTTGGAATAAACAAGTGCTAGGGATCGGCAAAGATGGCTTGTCCCATCAAAGGTGCCATCTTTTCCTACCAAAAGAAAGAGAGAAAGGTGTTTCCCTATTTCCTAGCACCCAACCCCCAAAGGATGCCCTTTAATTTCTCTTGCAGCCACATTGCAAGCAATGGAGGATATATGCAAACCACAGCCCTGCAGATTAACGGCATTTCTCCCTTTTCAAGCGGCCGCGCGAAAATAAAGTGGCCGCCTGATAGCAATGGCTGCTGCCGGTATCATACTAACTAGTCACATCAAAACGCAAACTTTCTGGCAGAAAGCTGATTGAAAAAAAAAAGCAAGAACACCACCAAGAACCGCCAAAAGGAAGAGGCCCCTTTCATCTTTTTTCCGCAGAAATGCAGACGCCATGGAACCTCGCGTCGCGTTTTCATCGGACAAAACAGAAAAAGAAAGAAAGGGGGAAAAGAAAAGTAGATCTGCAGAGGCCAACATCACATTCACATCCCAAGAACCAAAAGAAAGAAACAACACAGAACAAGAAGAGAGTGTGAATCTTGAGAGAGAGGGGGAGGGATTGAAATCTCACCACACCAAGAAACTTCATAGATCAACGAATCCCTGGCGCAAGGCTCCAAGAACAGGGTAAGCAGCAAGAAGAGCCCGGGGAAGACGGATCGAGCCGCGGAGCATTTGACCACCCGGGAGAGAGGGAGGTTGCAGCAGTGGGCTCTCCTGGTCTCCTGCCGCGAGTGAGGGGGAGGTGGTGGTGGTAAAAGAGCGAAAGAGAGAGAGGGGGGTAGGAGGAAAAGCCACGAGCTTTCCTATCTCTCCTGCACGGACCACTCTCACTGATCTCTCTCACTATACTGGAATTTGATGTGGATTCGTACCCGGATCGCAATGATTCTGCCTAATATTTGGGGCTCTGGTTGATGTGGAAGTTGATGTGATCTCCTCTCGCAGATTTTATCCCAAAATGACATGGCTGCCCTCAATCTTGCTGTTGGTTTGGTGCCAATTGTGACTTGTGAGAGGCGCAAATAAATTTCAGGCGTGCGGCGTCACCAAATAAGGCTGCTTTTAGTTCATCCAAAAATTTGGCCAAAAGTCATATGAATCTTTAAACACATTTAAAGTATTAAATGTAGACTAATAATAAAACAAATTATATATTCGGATTGTACACTGCGAGACGAATCTTTTGAGCCTAATTACGTCATGATTAGCCATAAGTACTACTGTAACTAACATTTGCTAATGACAGATTAATTAGGCTCAAAAAAATTCGTCTCGTAGTGTACAGTCTGAATATGTAATTTCTTTTGTTATTAGTCTACGTTTAATACTTTAAATATATGTTCAAATATTGATATGACTTTGACGTGATATTTTTGAACTTCCAATTTTTGAAACCAAACTTCGCGGCCTAAATCACGTACTCCTACTATGTTTAATGGATTAATTTTCCATGCCAAATATAAATAACATACCAATTTGTGTGTGCTTAGTGTGCTTACTGCTTAGTGGTTCCTTTTTTTTTTTGACTCCTACTGCTTAGTGGTTTTGGTTCTGGTTAAATTGAAAATGCTCCCAGTTGCCAGTGTATTAAGTTAGATTTATTAGGTGCATATTTCATTGTCTATCGGGCTTAAAGACATTTAAAATGGGTTTGAGGTTTCTTGGTATCTTGTTGGTTCGGACACCGTAGTGGGGTGCCTAGCAGTGTACTGTATAAGTGTGTTTTGATTGAGCGAACCTTTAGGGGTGGGAAAATGTGTTATATACAAGGGAAAACAGATTCGTCAACAATTCTTTCACGATGTCATGAGCCTCAAACCACGATATAGAACCAATACTCACTGCGCAACAAACGGTTTTTACATACGGACCTAAACCATTTTCGCAGGTGGACAGGGCAGTCCGTCTGCACCCTTGGATATGTAAAAATCAAGATTTTCGCATATAGGTGAGTGCCCGTATACGAAAATAACAGCTAGGATATCTGTACGAAGAACGAAAAAACAATAAAAAAATCATCCTCAAACCCTAGAATGGTTGCTCCCAGCCGCTGCCCACAGCCTTTGCTGGTTGCTCCCTGCCGCTGCCCACAGCCTTTGCTGGTTGCTCCCTGTCGCTGCCCACAGCCTTTGCTGGTTGCTCCCTGCCACTGCCCACAGCCTTTGCAGTCGTCACCATCGTCATAGCCGAGCCGAGCTGCCGCCGTCGCAGTCGTCATTGTCGAGCCACCATCGTCGTCGCCACCCTAGGAGCAAAGCAGTCGGATCCGACCACCCCGAGCCCGATGCCGACAGATCCGGCTGTTGTCCCCACTCCCCGGCCGCCCCAAGCTTGGCGGCCGTAAATCCGATCGTTGCTCCTCGAGCCGCCACGTCACCGCCGCTAAACTGTCGGTTGTTGTCGTCGTCGCCTTGGTGTTGGAGGCTATGCCCAGAGAGGAGGAGAAGTGGAGGAAGAAGAGGGCAGGGAGTGAGGTGGAGGCGAAGGGCTGATGTACTTATAGTTTTTGAGAAAGGATCTAGGCCGTGGGATTAATTTGATGGTCTAGATCGAACATGCCATTTTGTTTTTTTTGCGCGGCCCAAAAAGAGGCATGTTTATGAAAATATGTCTATTTTTGCAGGCAACCCTGTTAAGTTCGATGAAGAACAATTGTATGGTTAATCGTACTTTTTTAATCTGAAATTAAAATTCGTAACTGGTATTTCTCCCTCATGAGAACTCCAAATTCGATGTTTTATTTGAATTTTTATAGAATTATTATATTTCATTTAGAAGTGTTTTTTCTATGTTAATTGATATTATTTGTATCTTTTTCATACACCTTATTTTCTTTAATCGAAGTAGAGAATAGAAAAAAGTTAATAATTGCTAATGTAAGTTAATTATGGTAAACATAAGATTATATCTAACTTTGAGGTGCACATGACTTCTAAATTTCTATAACATTCAAATCTCATAGTTTGACTTGAGTTGTAGAAAACTATGTGAGATTTATAACCATTTGTAAACAATATATTGTCATGCTATTAAAATCATCTAAGTTTTTTATGACAAGCTTATGAACAAAAAAAATATGTTGTCATAAAAATTTATAGATTTTTCTGACCAAATTTAGATATTATTGTAATTATTACGTGGTGATGTGAAGATAAAAGTTTGAATTGTTCTTTAGAAGACAATTTGTTTTTCCATCAATCTCAAGGAAATTGGGGAAAATGGAACATATGAGCATGCATATATTTTTTGCAATTTTTTATCTTATTAGATGCACATGTAGTTTGAAATTAATTTCAATAATTATGTATAAAATACATGAAATAATAAATCACTTTCATAATTCTTTAAAGTTTTAACATACAACTTATACGTAGTCTATTATATATAAAAATATGTTTGTGTATATAAGATAATTATTTTTGTGTGTCACTTCACAAACGGTGCAATAAAAAAGAAAAACTATTTTTCACATGCAGGATGTTAAGTGGCCCATTTTCGCATACAGGTCACTTAATGGCCCGCATGTGAAAACAAACCTATTTTTACATACGGACTTGTTAGGTGGCTCGAATGCGAAAATAGATTTTCATATACGGGTAACTTCTTTCGATTTTTTCATACAGATGACTGTTTAGTCCGCCTGTGGAAATGATGGTGTCTCGTATGTCAAAATCATTTTTGGAGCAGTGAGTCCAACTAGCTTGATCCGTTTGCTGGTGACCCTGATAGTTGAGCCTTAGCGAGTGATCACTACAAAGTCAAAGCTCGCACATGAGTTTGTGTGTGAGGCCAAGCCGATGGTTGTGCATGCGAGGCCGATGAGAAGCACAAGTACTTTGGAGACCGATCGATGGGGTGAGGTACATTGCCTAAATATGCCGAGAGAGAGGATGAAATCTGAAGACGGCCCACAACGTTGGAGGAGGAAAAGCCCCACATAAATGGTCACAAATGCATCGGTGGCAGGTAGAGGGATTGAGGGCCTGTTTGGGGAGCTTGGGGAGCTTAAGATTCTGAGAAACAGCTGTCTGGTAGCCAGCTTCTGAGAATTTGGAAAAGCTCTGAAACCCAGCTTCTCCAACTTCTGGCTTCTTAGTTCATTTTTCAGAATCTGTAACTATAACTTCTCAGAAGCTGTGAACCGTTTGGGGCAGCTTCTGTCAGCTGTAGCTTCTGGGAGAAGTTGCAGCTGGCAGAAGCTCCCCAAACAGGCCATAAGATCCTCTGACCTAACTTCCCCCAAACATTGAGATTGACATGTGGCCCATGAACGATGGAGCCCACATATCAGCCTCAAAATCTATGTTACTTTAAGCGAGGATTCTGATCCCAGGTAGAGGTATCAGAAGGGAGAAATAAATAGAGACAAGTGGCAAAATATACAGTGGAAACCACCTATTACATGGAACATAAAAATTTTTTGAAACAAGCTCTCAAAAAAACCAGACATGTAGGTAATATGTAAATAAACATTCTTACAAAGTTTCATGAAGAAACTCAACTTCGTTAATGAGATATGAAATTAACAAATTACACTATTTCTCCTTTTGTCTTTTCCTTCCATGTTTCTTAATTTTATCTCACAAAATACGTTGAGTTTATCATCTAAAATTTTCATGGTTGTCTAATGTAGTATTGAATTATCTAGTTGAGAGATTTTTTTGAAAACTTTTATATTGTTGTTTTGAGTTTTAAAATTATGAAACATAGAATAAATAACAACATACAAGTATTAGAAAAATCTATAAAAAAATCTCACAAATAGCTAAGGTTATATTAGATAACCATGAAAATTTTCAATGATAAACTCGACGAATTTGTGAGCTATAAAATTGAGAAACATTGAAGAAAAATACAAAAGCAGGAATAGTGTTATTTGTTAATTTCATATCTCATTAATTGAGTTTCTTCATAAACTTTGTAGGGTTGTTTATTTATATATTACCTACATGTGTGAATTTTTTGAGAGTTTTTGATAACTTCTAACAAAAGTTTCCATATTTACATCTAATATGTGGTTTCTACCATATACTTTCCCAAGATAAGTGGGTAATCGGGTAATGTGAGATGCAAACACGAGTGGTTTACAAACAAAAAAGATGGTTGATACATGAGCAGGGGCGGACACAGACTCACCTCAAGCCTAGGGGTGAGCTAGTTATTTTTGCATAATTTGGAATTTTTCACCTAATTTTTTCAAGACTTTTCAGCGTAATATTGGGTTAGGGGTAGGGCAGCAGCCCAAGCTACCCCACCGTTGTACCACCCCTGTACATGGGATCATGATACATTTGTAATAAATATTTATTTCAAAGGTTTTATAATATAACACAATTAGTACAAAATATAGTTTGGCGATTGAAATATGAAATTTTATTGGCCTCCACTTTCGATTTCCTTACATTTTATATATTTAGCATAATGCCCGTGCGTTGCAATGGGAAATGTTAAAATCACCATGGTTAAGATGTCATTGAAAATAAAATGATCTTTTACATGCTATTGAAAACACCATTTTGAATATGATGCTAGCATTAATTAACATAGATTCATAAACTACTATGCTTTTACTGTATAATTTATGGTTGCTATTTTTTGGTTTTTATGTTTAATAGACAGAACGAAAATTTATTTTTCAAACTTAATATAAGAGTTGATTATGAGATTTCATCGTAGTCATTTTTTAGCCTTAGATTTTAAACTACGAATAATACAAACTTTTTTTTGTTTCGTTGATATGACTATGTCTAATTATCTAATGTGGCATAAAAACACAATGGTTCGATAATATAAAACTACAAATTCTAGGGTCTATAGATTCACATTAATCGAAAAGCTAAAAATTCTCTCTTTAATCGTGAAGAGGAAAAAAAAAGAAGACGTCCCCTCTCTAATCCATACAAATCTATGTTTGCCAATTTTGATGATCTATCAATCTAGCTATCAATCTCATATAGATATACTATGGCGTTTATCGGTTACCATGTAACATGCAAACAATAGATATCACTATAGCGGCGGGCAATGACACAACCGCGACAAAGGAACCGATCAACCACTATTGACAGTGATATGGATATGGGGGTACCCACAGAAGGCTAACCATTATTTGACACCTAGAGGTCCGCGTCCGAGGGTGGAGTCAAGGCAGCCCGACGCCTTGCCCAAGCATAAGGGAAAAGGCGATCGCGGCAGCTCGAACCACTTCGGACCTATGTACGAGGATTACGGCCAGTCGGACCCACGTGGCGCGTCCCCGAAGGGGTCGGGCCCGGGGTCCGGCAAGGAGGCCACACCCCGTGGAAGGGGTTCGGGCCACCCGAGGNACCCACGTGGCGCGTCCCCGAAGGGGTCGGGCCCGGGGTCCGGCAAGGAGGCCACACCCCGTGGAAGGGGTTCGGGCCACCCGAGGCCTCGTGGCGTGTCCGGAGGCCTACGGGGACCCCGTGGAAGGGGTTCGGGCCACCCGAGGCCACGTGGCACGCCCCTGAAGAGGGCGCGTCCGGAGGCCTACGAGGAGGCCACGTGTATGATCATGACACGCCCCCAACGGCCAACCACCATGTTTAAATCCCGAGAGAGGGGCCTGACACCTGCCCCGTCGCATTTAATGCGATGTGAGGCGCGGCTGTCAGCTCGTCATTATCACCCCTTTTTGCCCGTGTCGAGGAAGAAAGGGGGAGAAGGACTTCATCCCTGTGACCGTGATTTGACCGTGCGGTCAGATACACGCCCCTCTCCCGCGCCTGGTCACCGTCGCATTTAATGCATTGGATAGACGCGTGGAGGGGAGGCAATGAGTATATATGGCCTGCGTCACCCCTACCACGGTTGGCCAGTTCCATTCCGGACGCTGCCAATGCCCAGACGCTATGGGTCACCCACTCATCCTCGCATGTTGCCCAAACTTGTTTCCCTCAAGAGGCTGCTGAGAAGTCAGGATGAACAAACCAAGTGGCGGGCCATGCATAACCCTTGCTAGTGAGTATATATGTTGTTTAAATGTGTGCAGGTTTAAGCGAGACTCCAAAGTGCTCACATCCCCATGGCGATGACACCACATGTCATTAGTGCGGCGTTTGTCGTGGAGCGCGAAGGAGGGCAAGCAACCCCGACGCCCCTGACCCCCACTTTCGTGGCAGGATGGCCCAGGATGGAGCCGGCTAGGGAAGCCTTCGAGCCAAGTGGTGGCCTCTGGCCCCCTTTGTGCCCGAGCGGTACCTCGCCCCCTTGTCCGGTGGCCTTAGGTGCCCTCGACCCTCAGGGAGGCCGTATGGCCCTGAGCGGTCAGGCGGCCCGACGGCCCCGGATCCCGTGGCCAACAGCCCGAAAGACGGCGATGCCCATAATGGCCCTAAACCACCTGAGCCCGACCCCTCCGGGTCGGGACAGCTTAGACCCTGTGAACCCACAGTGGTACTACCAAGGTTTTCCTGCTTTGGTTTAATTCTATCAAATGCAAATTTACTTTGAACTCTTATATGTATTGCGTGTCGGCCCCTCTCTTTATCCTTGATGTGTGAACGGCTGAGCCAATCATCCAAATAAATAATAAATATTCGGGAACGGCCATGCCTTTGTGCCAAAGGACTTGTCGGGCCGCAAGCCCTTCCCCAGATACCATTGGATTCCCGAGGTCTCGAGCAAACCCCCCCCAAAGTCGGGGCAGCTTAGACACTCGGCGATGGGTTTGTGTAGACACTCGGCGATGGGTTTGTGGTATCCGGCTTGGCCAGTCTCGACGAAGACAGGCTCCCGAGGTCTCTGTGCTCGCGCTTTGCCCGAAACCACCTTAAAAATCATGACATAAATGCTCACCAAGTAACACCAAGTTGAGAGGGAGGGTTGAGCCGGCCGCCCCTATGATTCTGACAGGATTTGGTTCTATTAGCATGTGTGCAGGAAGGTCAAACAAACTGACGTATAGGCCTCTGACTCGGTCCTTCGGTCCGACACGAAGGCCAGGGGCTACTATCGGTGATATGGATATGGGGGTACCCACAGGAGGCTAACCATCGTTTGACACCAAGAGGTCCGCGTCCGAGGGTGGAGTCAAGGCAGCCCGACGCCTTGCCCAAGCATAAGGGGCCAGGCGATCGCGGCAGCTCGAACCACTTCGGACCTATGCACGAGGATTACAGCCACTCGGACCCATGCGGCGCGCCCTCGAAGGGGTCGGGCCCGGGGTCTGGCAAGGAGGCCACACCCCGTGGAAGGGGTTCGGGCCACCCGAGGCCTCGTGGCGCGCCCCTGAGGAGGGCACGCTCGGAGGCCTACGGGGAGGCCACACCCTGTGGAAGGGGTTCGGGCCACCCGAGGCCACGTGGCACGCCCCTGAAGAGGGCGCGCCCGGAGGCCTACGGGGAGGCCACGTGTATAATCATGACACGCCCCTAACGGCCAACCACCGCGTTTAAATACCGAGAGAGGGGCCTGACACCTGTTCCGTCGTATTTAATGCGATGTGAGACGCGGCTATTAGCTCTTGCCTGACCTTCTCGACGTAGGATCCAGAAACACCAAGCAGCCAACAAAGTGGAGGAACAACATGCAACCAGCGTTGCACACCTTTCATCCCGCCTTCGCATAACCACATGATGTGGAGATAACTATCGAACCCTCAATCCCCAATGAGAAAGCAAGAACGATCTTAATACGATCACCCAGTTCCCCTCTATGTGGCTGCACCAAATCATAGGAAGAACGGGTGGCGAGACCCTCACATGGCTGTAGCTAGAAGCTAATTTTTATTCATAATGTCGAGTCTCCCTACAATGGACGCACACCTCTAACTTATATAGGAAATCTAAGACCTCTAAAACAAGAAACAAACTCATTACATGATTTGGACACAAAGAAAGAAACTCTATTGTATCTGCCGACGGTTTCCTTCAGTTTGTGCGAGAAAAACAAACAGAATCGGGTTCTTGGTCCATATCCATTGCGTGGGGCATGGAAATAGCTTTCCAAAGAGTACTCAAACGTCCAAAACGGACTCCGTATGTGAAATCCACGACCGTTTTACGATAGGTATGTCCAGGCTGTCAAAACCGAATCCGAACTGAGTCAAAACCTTCTTATCTTCAAATTTATCTGCAACAAACAATTGAATCCGTGTAGATGAAGTATTTGTCAACTTATGGAGAGTCTTGGAATAGATGGAAACCATCTAATCATGCCATATGATGAACAAACACTCCCAAATTGCAATTCCCGTCCATCAATTTGCAGCATGCGCAACCACTCGTAAAATTGCCGCCATTGTTGAATGGAACATCCAAACAATATGCCGTTTGATCCGTTAGAAAGTAGACTTGAGCCTTCTCCCATGTATTGTATCCTTATCATTCATCATCACACCTTTTTTCCCGTGTCGATGAAGAAAGGGGGAGAAAGTCTTCATCCATGTGACCGCGATTTGACCGTGCGGTCCGATACACGCCCCTCTCCCACGCCTAGTCACCGTCGTATTTAATGCGTTGGACAGACGCGTGGAGGGGAGGCAATGAGTATATATGGCCTGCGTCACCCCTACCATGGTTGGTGGCCCGTTGACAGGTAGGCCCCACCAATGGTTAGGTAGGATGGCCACACACTTCATCAGCAGCATGGAGGCCACGTCGTCCGTTTTTCTTCACCAGCTATCGCAACGTGGCGATATAAACAGAAGAGGGACATGACCCCTGACAAGACAAAGCGCGAGCTACTCCACGGCGTTAGCAGTGGGGTTAGAAAACCCAGAACTATTGTGGTGTCCCCTTGAACTATAAAAAGGTGGCCCTGGTCCTTCATAGTGGGGGTCATTGCTTACAAACCACTGATAACTTAGAGTGCATTCGCCTCAGTCATCAGCTCTAGCACCACCTGAGAGAGAACTCCTTTTAATTTTTCATCTACCATATTAACAACAAGAACAGGAGTAGGGTATTACGCTTCCCAGCGGCCCGAACCTGTATAAACCCCTTGTGTCATGCGTGTTTAGTGGGCTTCTCCCCTGCCCACCTTCTTCTTCCCCTTAACTCAGGCCTTGGCATTCCGCACCCTTGTGCCAAACCAAAAAGGGGTCCCCTGGATCCCCGCGTGTCGAGCGCACGCATCAACAACTATATTTTGAGTGACTCGGTTCTACATATGACATGAGAACTGTAGGTAGGAGTATCATAAATGGGTATTAGCAAATTTGCTATTGTTTTTTTATATATTTTGCAAGGTTTCCACTCAAATGATAGTCCTGATGGTATTTTTATAATTTTCTAGTGTCAGTTTTATAATAACGGTTCAAACAGGTGACAATTTTACAATTGACCCTATCATAAATTGTAGGTATACCCCGAGTAAGAGTTTCATTGTTATCTTCCAAACACAGCTATTGGCCCTTACCTAAATGCCCTAACTAAAAATTTAAAAATTCGAGGAAGCTCCGATGATATGGTGGAGGAGTGGTGTGTGTATGATTTACCTATCATATATAGCTTAAATACATGTCCACAAACATTACACATATGAACGTACATTGAGGTAGGAACTTTGGTAAAGCTAGGAAATTGTCACTTCCTTTCCTTTCATACTAAGTATTAAGCATGTGTGCATTTGTGTTATAAAATCTCGGAAAATTCTAAAACAACAGATAATTTCTAATCAACTCTGATCTCCTATAAAAGTAAAAAAAATATCATAATTTAGAAATAATTCATGAAAGTTATCTAAATATTTGGAAAGTTGTACTAGTAAACAATCACTACATCATGTTTTTAGTTGGAACGGTACAGCTCAACGGTAATCTACAGGACGGACGGACGCTCGTATAAACGTATACGACTGTACAGCCCCTGTAACTCTGTCTTTAGATGCAAGCATGACTATTTGCAGAGTATTTAGGGTTGGCTGGAATAGCTGTACATTCTTCGTTTGGAGCTTTTAGGTGAAATCACATACGGGTAGTAAGTAACACTTGTAAAACCTCTATCACGTTCACGTTCACGTCCTCCTATTGTCCTACTCCAGGCTACAGCTCAGCCAAAATAAGCCCTGGGACTGTAAATACTGCCGGGATAAATTTGTCCGGGCATGGTCAGAGTTTTGCAGGCTAAACGTGAAAATTTTGCTGTCTTCTCTCCTAATCTTTTGAATCGTATTTTGGCCGTATGGACGAAGTACAGCACAGTTCTCTCATTCAGCAGCATTCATGGCTTGGACTCTCGTCGGTGCTGCACGGAAGCCAACGTAGCTGACCAAGCGATGCCAAGATTCATACGGGTCCAAAATGTTTGAAACTGCAGATATACCAAAAAAAAAAATTCCAAATTTCATCGTAAAAGAGATCCAAATTCGAACGGTGGGAGTTATTGCATTCGTAAATGTGTGCAGGTCAGATAGATGTTCCGGATTCGCTACCGGTGCACTCGGATGGCAACCATCAATGCACGAATATTGTTCTCTCCATATAGAGTATGGCCTTGTTTACTATCTTCGTCTTAAAATATACTTATATGAAGCTATGAATATAGACAAGAAATATGTCTAAATTTATAGTTTAAGGTAGTTGCAGAGGATTTTTTTCTTCATACTTCTAACTTTTCCATCATATTAAAGGCTTAGACACATGTATGGCGTACTAAATGTGGAAAAAAAACAATTGCACAGTTTGCATATAAATTACGAGACGGATCTTTTAAGCCTCATTACGCCATGATTAGCCATAAGTGTTATAGTAACCAACATGTGCTAATAACAGATTAATAGGCTCAAAAATTCGTCTCACAGTTTACGGTCGGAATCTGTAATTTATTTTGTTAGTCTATGTTTAATACTTTAAATATGTGTCTAAATATTTAATATGATATTTTTGACCAAAATATTTTGGATCACAGTCTGCACGTAAAATTTAGGCTGAGTTTGAATCAGCTTAGAGGTGGATTTTTTCCCTTGTTTTCTGTTAGCACGCTTTCCAAAATGATTATCTGTGTGTTTTTTACAAACGAAATTTATATAAAAGTTTCTTTAAAAAATCGTATGAATCCATTTTTCAAGTTTTAAATAGTTAATACTTAATTAATCTTGTGCTAATGGATTGTCTTGTTTTAGGCGTGAAAAAAATACATCCGCACTATCCAGTTTCAAACGGGCCCTTCGAATAGTAGTATCATGTTGCAGGTCAGTACATAGCACTGGTGGGCGAGGAAGAAAAAAGAAAGGGACTGAAAAAGAAAAGCAAAAGGGTAAAACGGCCATTTTACCATTGGTACTTTTTTCCGTTAAAAGAATTTTGGACTAAAATGCTTGCTACTTTTCCAAAGAAGGCCAAAAAAAAAAAACAAAAACGGAGGCCAATTCTTCAAAGGAGATAGGAAAGTGGGACTATATAACCAAATTTCCATCTCATCATTAGGAAGGAACCCACACTGAATTATAAGTTTTTCACATGAGTCGTTGTTGGTGGTGCGGCAGGGCCCAGCTGTGGTCAGATAATAAAACCGCGAATCATTTTCTGATATTGCCAAAAAAAAATGAATTCGAAAAAAGCAGATGAAAGTCCTTAAAAGGTCATGAAAGTGGGCATATATAACCAAAATTTCCCTTGTCAAAATTAGGCAGCCCACAAAACTATAAGAGCCTTTCACGAGTCGCTGCAGATGGTGCCCACCTGCAGTGGCCGATACCAAAACACAATTTTTTCCTGTGAAATGAAAAGGATATGCATGCTCCCGACAAGCGAAGGTCCAGTAAGCTGGACCAGATAGATAGATCAGAGTTGGTCCAATTTGCCATGCAGCAGGTTGGGCATCACAATCATATGGAGGGCAGGCATCGGCAGCAGCCTCCAGCAGTTCGAGTGTAAGGGTCATGATCTTACATAGATCTGCCTCCACATATACATGCATCCCTCTCCAGCCGTCTCGCAAATCATGCCTTCCATTGATGTCTGAAGATATTCTCATTTTTGCTGAATCTACTTGTGTCATGCTCATATTTGTATCGGATGTCATTGATGTCTTAAGATTAGAATCGTACTTTGTGGCATGTCAATATGCGCCCGACTCTTGTTTGTAACCATATAGGCTGTGAAGATCATTTTGATAAGAATAATATAGCCATGTGACCACAGAGTTCGGCTAATTGGGACATGTGGGTGAAACAAAGGTTAATGTGGGGACCTTCAAAGCTTGGGTAAAAAAAAAATTATATAGGGTACGTAATCCAGCAATTATAGATGCCTCTGACATGTCCATCAGCTAATTTCAACAAAGAAAAAGTGATTGGTATATAATGAACAAATAACAATTACTAATTTATAAATTGAATACAAATAAAAACCAAACTGGCCACATTGTATGCCCCAGTTTAATTTTATGGCCACATTGTATGCCCCAGTTTAATTTTATTGTAAACATAGGAGTAGGTCTTTCGAAGCAGATGAGTTGTGGTGCCACTACCACCACCGACGTAATGTATTAAAATATTCATTTGATAATTCTTGGTCAGTCCGAGCATCTTTATATTACGAATTCTAGGTTCAAATTTTGCATTTTGAGCCCTGCCACGTGGCTCAATCCAATCTTTATATTACAAATTCTAGGTTCAAATCTTGCATTTTGAGCCCTCCCACGTGGCTCAATCCAATTCAAGGGTTTTTTGGCTCCTCCAACACAAGTGGATTTATTTGCCGACTGCCATTCATGCCTTCTTGATCTTTGGCATGAGCTGTGAGCAGTGAGCACGGAGCACGCATCCAGCCAGCCCAACACTACCACACGAGAGGCCCCAGCACAGAGCATAGAGCTGCCCAGTCGTGTGCACAGGCCGGGTGTTAGGCTAGACAAGTTGCATGCACTTCACAAAACCATAGGTACCGTACCGTAGCAGGCTAGCAGGCCTTGCGTGAACAACACAAAAGCTCATAAAAAGAATACATACAATCTGTAAAATCTATAAATATGAAGTAGAGTATTTATTTCTCCTCAAAAAATAATATAGAATATTTTACTTTATTGATAAATGATAAATGGCCATATTGATTTCTTTATTAAGAATTGAAAAATAAATGAAAGCAATAATGTCATTGATTGGATCAATCTTCAAACTAAATAATCTTTTTAAAATATATATTTTCCACTAATGCGAAAAAATGAAGTAATTATACACAGAACTTTCATATTTTTAAGAAACTGATATTACAATTTTAAGAAACACAGGTTTCCTGAATAAAACGTAAGACGTGCATGCGTGGCACACATCACACATGTGAATGTACCCAAACACATGCTATAACCAATCTCACTTAATTTCTATTGATATCACAACTACATGTGCGCAGTTCTTATGAACAAAAGGATTTGAGCTTGGTGACTATATTCATTTATTTGTCAGAGTTAGACAGGACATTAAAAAACATCGAAAATTGATAAACAGAAATTTAAATTGATTGATATATATGTCCTCTTGAAACCGTGATTACTATAAATTAACTCATGCAAAAATTATAAGATTTTTCTATGTTTCGAATAAGCATAAATATCCATAATCTATAAACTAGCAGGCGCGCTGATTTTCTTGTGTAAATCTAAAGTAATGAAAGCAGGAAACTTTCTTGAAATGAGAATGCGCCATGTCATCGAAAAATATATTAGCCATTGGATAAAGGGTCATGGTAAACATCGGCGATTGGATCAAAACTATAGCATTAAAAAACAACCTATATGTTAATAATATAGAAATTTCTTGGAATTTCTAGAGGCTTCTAGTGCTACTCTTTGAAACATGATAGAAAGAAGAAAATGAAAGAGGCTTCTAGCTGCTTTTCTTAAAGTAAAACTAAACTAAGTTTATAATTAGTTGCCCAATCAATACTCAGTGATAAACTAACTCAAAAGGTGTACTCAGAACCTTCGTAAAGCTAGACGATGAATCATATACCCAGGGTTCTGAAACAGGATCAAGGATCGCGTAAAGCGTGACTACGTGGTTAGTATCATATTAAACTAGAAAAAGGGACGTTCGAATTTCATGGTTTGCCAAGTGTGAGGAAAAAAATAGTAGCACACGCAAAACGAGAAATATCATTAATACATGATTAAGAGACTATTAGATATTTTAAACATGAAAAATAGATTAATTTGATTTTTTTAAACAACATTCGTGTAGATTTGTTTTTGCAAAAAATTACACCATTTAGCAATACGGGAAACCGGAAACATGTGCTCGAAAATACTGTATTATTTTCTTGCTGTTTATCCAAACACACTCCAAGTAGAATGTACTTTCTTCATTTTAAAATATAGCAATCTACGGGAGACGAGACTCATCACAAATTAGCGTGAGAAGTATAAGAGGATTGGGACTTTTTGACTGAACAGGGGACTGGGCAGGCTGTGCTTGGTGGACTCCACAGGCAGTAACCAGTAATCCAATAGCACAGTGTATTTTTAGAAAAGCAATTTCCCAATCTGAAAATTGCGCAATAGCACTACTAATTTTAGGAGAGATCACAGCCACATAGTACAACCAATCCACAAAATGGATCCACTTCTCCAAAAATTCTTCCAAAGTTACACAATCATTCCACAAAAT
This sequence comes from Leersia perrieri, assembly GCA_000325765.3. Classification (NCBI taxonomy): domain Eukaryota; kingdom Viridiplantae; phylum Streptophyta; class Magnoliopsida; order Poales; family Poaceae; genus Leersia; species Leersia perrieri. Next base: position 7,738,577 of record CM002484.1, read on the forward strand.
AGCACCCACTTTTGCACAAGAAGTAAGCATTGACATTTTCTATGCCAACCTGAAAATTTTAGCACAATAACCGTACTTAATATTCACTTGCTTCTTACTGTTCTAGTTTTCCAATCTGAAAAGTTCAGAATATTTTTCTTAAAAGAAGGAAAAAAGCTTTGCCCTCGTATGTATTAATAAGGAGTAGAAGGATACAAAAACATAACTCAAAGAAGAGTTTTAGTTAGGAAAAAAAAATAACCACACCACACACCTACAACATTATCTTCACGTTGAAGAGAAGACAGGGAACCATAACATCTGAAAGGTAAATGATCTTCTGACCGGCGCCACCAATAAGGAAACGACAACAAGTGCACCACCGCCGTTCTTCCTGGGAGCCAGGACATGGTTTTCGCTTGAAGATTCATTTAGGGAGGGGGAATCACACAATAACTCCCAAAGGGGATGCAACACTCGCAGACGTTGCCATTGCCAACCTGACTGCCAGCTAACACCTCCCAAACTCAACGACCATCGCTAACAAAACAGCTTCAGTGCAAAAGCCAACATGCCAGCGCCTCGCCACCAACTGGCAATCAAGTAGGAGCTCAAAGTCTTCCACGCGCATCCAACCAATCCACGTAGTCGGGTTGGAGAGAAGAGAATGAGAGAGAAGGATAGATCCTCTCCTGACCCCTATGTATAACCGATACGGCTGTCAGCGGTCGTACGCGTATCTGATACGCGTATAGTACGGCGATACACATATCACAGAAGTATCGCATCATTTTTCATTAAAAAAAATAATAAATGTCCGATACAGCAGTGATACAGCTGTGATACGTATGGCCCAGTCCTATCATACCTCATTCGAAAGCCCACTTAAAGCCCAACCAAACAGTAAACCCTAGAGATATAGTATTAGCGTCAGAACACCGCAACAAGCGTTCTATTGTGCCGTCGCATCGCTGCTCTGCTCCTTCCCCCTTCTCGTTGCCGCACTGTCCCCATCACGCCGGCGCCTAGCGTCGCCCCAACTTTGAGAGGAAGGTAAGTAAGTTCACTTCTTTCCTCTTGCTTTCTCTTCTCTTCCAGATCTAGTCTCCTCTCTTCTCTTCTATGTAGTGACCTTATAGAGATTTCTTTTAGGGATGGCTGGTGGTAGTTCTGGTAAGGGTGCAAGCTCACCTTCTCCTCACTCTAGTGCTGCTAATAAGATGCTGCAGCTAGTGGTAATGGTGGAGAAGGCATAAACGATAAATTTCCCAGCTTGTGGAAACATGTTAGAGTGCTTGAGAAAACTAGTGGTCGTTCAAGAGGAAATGCTAATTCAGAATGCCGATATTGTGGTAATGTAATCAAGGGAAGCTATTCTAGAGTTAGAGCACACTTGCTAAAGATTGAAGGGAAAGGTGTTAAGACATGCATAAAGGTTACAGTCCCTCTCCTATAGCAACTAAAGAAGGAAGATGATGCAGCTAACGATAAAAGGAGCACATTCTCAACCTCAGGAGCACCTAGAGGTGTTCCTTTGCTACTGCGCCTCACAGTTTCTGGATTGCCCCCTCTCCATCGAGGAGAGAGAGCAAGGCAGGCAGGAATTGCTGAATGTTTTAACCCGGAGACCCGACAAATGGCTGATGCTATTATAGCAAGAATGTTCTACACTGGAGGTTTGTTTATCATCAACTTTTTCTTTAGCACAATTCCAATTCTGATTTATGTCCTGACATCTGTGTTTTTTGGATTTGCAGGAATCCCTTTCAACTTGGCAAGAAACCCATATTTTCAAGATGCTTTCATGTTTGTTGCAAACCATAGTATGGGTGGGTATGTACCACCTAGAGTTAACAAGCTAAGGACAACTCTTCTCATACAAGAGAAGACCAATGTGAAAAGGTTGCTTGAACCTATCCAGAGCACATGGAACACCAAAGGGGTGACTGTTGCATCTGATGGTTGGTCAGATGCTCAAAGGCATCCAATTATAAACTTCCTTGCTGTAACCGAGAGTGGTCCAATGTTTTTGAGAGGCATTGACACTTCAGGAGAAGTGAATATAAAGGAGTACATTGCTGAGAAGTTGGTCAGGGTGATTGAGGAGATTGGAGCAAAGAATGTGGTCCAGGTGGTCACAGATAATACAGCAAATTGCAAAGGTGCAGGTAAGATAATTGAACAGAATTACAACCATATTTTTTGGACTCCATGTGTTGTGCATACCTTGAATTTAGCTTTGAACAATGTGGGATGTTGGGGATGGATTTGAGACATTTGATGGTATTGGAGTACTTCAAGGTGTTAATCTCATGCTGGATGAGCCTGAATTTGAGGTGATGATATGTGAGGATGGTGGAGAAACTGCAAGTGAAGTTACAAGTGAAGTTGAACCTAAGGAAGATGGAGATGAACAGTATGAGGATATGGAGTGATTAACTTCCTTGCATTCTTAAATATTTGGCCTGTGCATCACTGCCAGTGCCTCCCCCTTATCCCTATGTCATATTATTGTCATGTTGTGTAATGCACTTTGTCCATTCGGCTTAATTCCTATCCCTAAAGACCTTAACTTTCTTAAGAATTTATGTTCCTGTTTTTGGTCAGAGGCTATTTAGTATTTACCTATTATTTCTAATATTTTATTTATATATATTTGTTTATCGATGTATCCTTATTTTTTGAAAATTGTGTATCGCCGTACCCGTATCGCGTATCGGTGATTCCTTGTCTGCCCCCACTAGCCAGTCCAACGTGGCCATCATGTGACAGCTGGCGCCGCTGCTAGAGGACAAAAGTATAGGTTACAGTATGCAGAGAGCCAACAATGCCCATCTCATGGAGCCACTGTCATCCCCACCTCGATTAGACTACCCACAAAGTTGCCTTGGGTTGCCCGACCGCAATGTTGTCGCCTCGCTAGCCATCCACCACCACCTCATGCCAGTCTTCTGCACTTCGCCGGCCACGGCTCCACTTTGCCGCAATGGAGCCAAGCTGCCTCTAAGTGGCTCACCGGCCTTCCGCCACCATCGTCAGCCCCGGCAGCCCACGTGACGTGCCAACACCGGGTCCTTGTTGCCCTCGCTCTCTAGGGTCCTTCATCGTTGCCTCATCTGCACGCCACCAGTAGGTGTCATATCTGGTTGATGATCTTATCGGTCGACCGTCATCCTCACCAGCTTGCATTGTCTCACCGGCTGCCACCCTACATCGAGTTGCCTGTGCTGCGGGGCCAAAGAATGTCATTGCAACCTGACGCCCCGCCTCAGAGTTGTGGATCGCTGGCGGTGGATGAGTGTTCGACCTTGCGATGCACCAGGGGAAGTGTTGATGCAAAATTATGCCTCTGGCGTACCAAAGGATGTGTTGGCTCGAAATAATCTTGCGTGCGGACATACGATGGCCTAGGAGATCTGCTTAGCTCCAGTGTATGTCATAAATCTTAGAATACGGGTGTGTTAGTCTGTTTGATCCTGCAACTGACAAGATGGTTGTAAGTTTATCGCTAAGGAGGTAATCGGCCGACAAGCCGATGTGCAGTAGTGCCTCCAATTGATGTCGATGTGTTGATCAAGGAGTCGATCAACCGAATAGCCGATGACGGTGCGCTTCTACCCGATGTCGATAAGAAATTTAAGATCAATCGACTGTATGTTAGACATAAATTCAAGTAATCAGATAAACAAATAAGCTCTATGCTAGTGTCGGCTATAACTAGGATATAACATGAAAAATTGATATAACACTTGGATCTAGTAATAGGATATCTCATCGGCTAACCCTCCGATATAACCTTGTATAAACACTTACAAACTTAGCAGACATAAACCTATTGCTAGCAATGTTTATAGATCGGACCTAACCTTGCATCATAAGATTGAAAGCAATAAGAAAATACTACTAAGCCTATAAATCTACATAAGGTGATGGACAAACCGATCTATCTAAAGCAACAACGTATCTAGGAAAGCACCGACTCAACCAGAATATTAGACCTAACCGAGGAAGTCCAAATCAATCCAATAAAACCCTAAACAATGATATCACTAGAGATAGAATCGATAGATCTGATAGGCAGCGCTTGTGTCAGTTGGATTGATATATCGTACTTAACCGAGAAAGTATCAATCGATGTCGATACAAGCATAGTCGATGAAACTTACTTCTTCGCCGGAGGTCGGACACCGATATAGCCCAGCTTGGTAGCAAGACCCGAACTCGACTTCTTTTCAGGGGTTCGGACCTAACCGATGCAGCCCCGAGCCGAAGCGAGAACCCATCGAGTAGGTTGTAAGGTGGCAATGTGCCAAGATTGTATTGATCGAGAGATAATTTGTACAAGGACCCTAGGCATACAATTTATACCCTTGGGTCGACTGAGTCCTAATAGGACACGACTCAATCAATTCGTTATATGTAGCCGTTACAAGAAAAGAAGTAAGACTCCTAAACTTACAAAACTAGGAAACTGATTGGCTTTCGTTAGACTCTTTCCTAATTACATTAGGAAAATAACTAACACCTTCCTAATTAATAGATAGAATTAAACTGTCATCCGTGGTCATCACGATTCCTTCCTTAATTCGATCTCTTTTAGTTTATATTCCATCGGCTCTTTGCTTGACCGAATGTAGTACAAAATCGTCTAAATTTTAGTGCCAACAGGAAGCCACATGAGAACCCCCCATCCGACACGCCAGCGTAAGGCCCCTTGTCATTGGCGTCAACACCATGCTCTCCGGCCCAACCGCGCCGCCGTCCATGATTATCCGCTTCACATCGCGCTCCGCTATCTCTAGCACCCACTCGTCATCGTCGCAACGTGAGCCCAACGACGACAAGCAGCGCCGCCGCCACCGCCACCGCAGTTGTGAGCCCACTGGCGATCGAGTAGTGAGATCAACATCTCCACGCACGCCTGCCTGACCTCCCGCCACTGGCGACCCACAAAGGCCAGCGCCACTGCACCAAGCAGTCTGAGCTGCCTTCCTCCACGTCCTGCCGCCCCGCCATCAAGCCATCACGATCCCGCGGCATCGTTCAGCACCTCCATGATAACGCCCTCCGACGCACGTATAGGTCGGTCACCGGCCCTCGCTCGCTCCCGCAGCACCATACCTGTCGCTGGTCACCCCGCCATGCTCCACATTGCCACTCGCGCCCCTCCGCGCCGGTACTGGCCAGACCCGTCGGAAGGTCGCCAGATCCACTGGACGGGGCAGTGGATCAGGCCGTGGCGGTGTCACAATGCGTGGCATGACGACGGTGACCGAACCCACCGGCGCCCGCAATGTGTGGCATGACTACGCTCCAAAACTGTCACACCACTGGAGAGAAGCCCCGCCGCCACCGTCCTTGGGGTCGCCAGACTTTACCGGCAGACTCTCGGAAAGCGGCGAGGCGGAGGATCGGGGGAGAAGGGGGCAGCGGCTGCGTGTGGTGCAGTCGCGATTCGTGTCGTCCTAGAGCCAGGTGACACGAGGGCCAACAAAGTGCAGAATATTTAGGTTGTCAGTATGAGATTCTTACTTTTCTAATTAATACTGATGACCAAAGCTTCGATTCAATGCCATAATTGCATATACGTATATAAGGCTCTGCCTAGTTACTGGGCGGAGCTATGTGTATTCATTGTGGATTGGTTACTATTATTCAGTTTTTTTTCATGATAGTGCGGGTTGGCATGCACAGGAAGACAAGAGGCAGAGAAAACAGAAGCTACACCATGGATATCTTGACAGACAGGTCGACCCAGGAAAATTTACAGGTAGAGGAAAGAAGCTACACCACGGATAACATTGTTTTGAAAATTTTACATGTATTTTTACATTGTTTCTCATGTCTATAAAATCACATCTTAAAATTCATTATATTTTAGATGTAAAAAATGGAAAATCTACAGCTTTTAGAATTAATTTCTACTATTTGTCTTTTTTCTTTCTGTGTTTATGATGAACTTTAAGACAAGACTTTATAGATTTGTATATCTGTTAGCTGCTGTGCATGTGAAGAGCATCATAAATACAATCATATAACTTACATTCCTCACAATATAATCATTTAGCAGTTTTATATGGTATGAGATGAGATCATGAGACAGTAATAGTCAACAATGATAGTTATCCAAGAAATGAGTAGAGGTAGATATGGTGCCTGAAAAGCCGATTCCTGTTTAGGGAAAAACACAAGTTCTGAACAGTAACAACAAAAAAAACAGTTTTAAACCAACAAAATTCTCAGTTCGTCTTTAATTAATGCTATCCAAAAGGGAAAAAACTAAAAGAACTTAGCTAAAACCACACAATGCATGTTACATAGAAACGTTAAACAAAATAACAAAACTAAATATCTTAATGCTACAAAGATACGTAATGCAAAGGAAGGATATCATTTAGCAAATGTTCATATTGTGAAACATTCTTTTGCACTAGGCAACACCCCAGGTTGAATCAGCAATGCTGTCTTGGTAATACTAATGTACTATCAGGAATGTAGTCAACTACCAGAACTTCGGCGCGTAAAGCATAATTTTGTAAACCAATGAAATATAATTGCTTCCATATCATTGATAAGAGAAATCCATAATCTTAAAGACAATGGAAACAGTATTTGCAACCTTCTTGTAGTTATGAAGTGTCAATGTTTAATGCGTGAAAAACTAGAAACTAATACATGTACAGCTTCAGATTTCATTGCAAAGTTCAACTCTGATCAAATAAGCCAACCAGCATACAACATCACCAGACTTCAAATTAATATTCACATGCAAGAACATATGCAAAAAGATGAAATCAATACAATATGCAGGCCCAAAAAAAACAGTTTTTTAAACTCAATGATACTCTGTGAATAATAAACCTTAAAAGTTGACCCCAGAAGAGGAAACATTTTTTTTCTGGCATAATAAATGGTATCCAAATCAACCTCTTTTTGCCCAATTGCCACTCTTGTAATCTCAGGCCCAATGTTACTGTAGTCTAGAATTCTACATATGTAACATATCTTACTACTTTCTTCCAGTTGCCTTTTTCTGTTGAAGCCTTTGAAGAACTTCAGTCTCTGCAAGGTATGCTTGAAAATCATGCTCAGTTGTCACAAGGCCAAGATTAATGGTGCTATGTTTGGAACTCTCCTCTCTATTCTCCACGCAAAGCTTATAGGTTACTCATGGGGCAACAGCCTGTACCAACATCTTTTCACTGGCTCTGGAAGAGTTGTGTGTAGCCAAAGCATAAGATTTTCCTCTAGCTTCTCATGTTGGATAGATTACACACACGAAATATGTTGAAGAGGAAGAATTTTGAAAGACCCTCATATTTATGTGAACTCTGTGATCTAGCTAGAGAAGAAACTCTACAACATTTGTGCATTACTTGTCCATTTGCCCAAAGCAGCATGGGTTTGGATCTGCCCAGCAAGGCAAAGGAATCTATTTGTTCAAGAGGCAACTGAGGAAGTTAGGCAGAAGTTGCAGGTGTCTTTTTACATACATAATTAGTTTTGATTAAATATTTTGTGATGAACAATTGGCATTGCAAAACATTATTTGAATGAAATTGGTTTAAAATATTTGATGAGTCAGTGTGAATGTGTATGACTAATGTAGGTCAGGTTGCTTGAGGTCTATTTGTGTGTCTATTTATGTGTAGGTGATTTGAGGTCGAGCTTGATCAATGACGAGGAATAGGACTAGATTCATGGAGGAACCAATGTCTGGAGCAGTCAGGAGGTCATGTGACAAAAATAGACTAAAGTCAAATGTCTTTAGGTCAACTTCGATCAACGGTGGGATCGGGAATAGACTCAGAGAGGAGTCTAGGTCCGGAGCGGCAAGGATGGCAGGTGATGAGGTTAACGCAAGACGACACACGGTGAATGGACGCCGTGTAAGTGTTGTTCGCAACAGGCTTCACAAGGTGTGTGTAAGCGCCGGTGGTTGCGAAGGAATCGAAGGAGAGTAAGGAAAATATAGTGGTGTACTTGGAGGTAGCGTGCAGTGCGGTACATATATACGCAGGTACGTGGCTACGTGCCATTCACATGTGTATGCACAGGACTGTGCATATGTGCATGTATGGTTGTTTGCCTTGGAGGTGCACGATCATGCAGGGTGGTGCATATGTGTACGCGTGCTTGGATGAGATTGATTTGGTTGGAACCGGTCAAACTTATATGTGCATATATGTTTGGTTCGGTTTTCTAGCTGGCTACGTTGGACTCCATCACGGTCACGAGCCGGAGACCCAAGGAGGAAGGTCGTGTACAGATATAGAATCGGAGGAGTCCGGCTTGGCTGCAATGGATTTGTGAAGCCGACGTTGGAGTCCCTTTTTTTTTTGGTAGAAAGAGATAAATTGTTTAATGGAATTAGTCTCATGGATTCCCCAAAACCCCATTAGTCTCGACTTGGCTGCGAGGAATCCGATTTGCCATTGCCATGAAAGCGAGCCAAACAAAACAGAACAACTTATTGCAACACCCCAAGCCTATCAACAGATACCTGCGTCCCTAGTGCTGTGCTTTAGTAGAATTAGTCTCATGTAGAGTTTATGCATATTAGAATCAGCATATAAGCACGCTTCCAACCATAGAACCTGAGTATATGTTAACCATTTTACACCGGTGAGGATGAAAGGGGCCAAGTTAAGTGCTATGCATATGTGGGCCGCTCCTCCTAGGAAGGCTATCACAGAATTTTGAAAAATCTGGGGTGTTACACTAATAATGTTACAAGTGCAAATTCATTCTATGCCACTATTAACATATTAAGTAGTTTTTGCGAAGTTAAATACTTCATACGCAAGAAGGATCTAGTTGGTAACAGAAATTACTTTGAATGGAATCATGTCACAATATCTAAGTAGCGCAACATGTCTGAGGAAACAAACATGAAGGAATACATCAAAACGAAACCAGGTATATTACGATATCTCATGAATGAAGCATGAACAAAATAATGATGACCAAAAGTACTCATTTTCAGACAATACAGAAAAAACTGCAATATTGAATCTTCAACCTACTGCTCAGGTACCAGTGTGTTTGTTCTTGCAGCCGGATTATGATCACTGTGATTGGAAAGCCTCCTTGGCAACAGAATTTTTGCGACTCCACTTGACACAACAATTAGAAGCAAAATACAGATTACAACGACTATTACTAGCACATAGACATAGATTGAAGTCAAGAATTTTCGACAACTACCCACAGCAAAAGCTGTCATGATAGCGAGCAGATCTAGTATCATGATCAGGTGCAATATATCAAGGGGCACATCCTTCTTCCTGACAGAGTTAATCAGCAGAAGCATGATCACAACAATTGATGCCATGAAGGAGAAAGAGTTGCAGCAGAAGAATATATCATAGCGCCGGTGATTAATATCATGAAGGATTGGGTTGCCTGCCACATGATGTGCACTATCAGACCAGAAGCCACCAGGTGGGTTAAGACCAGCTTGGTATGTGATGGAAGCTGCTAAGATTGCAAGAAGCATCAGGTACTTGTGCCTTTTCTTCAGTATTTTGACTTCTTTCCCAACATGACCTGAAGCATCAGGCGAGAGGGGAGTATTTTCTTGTTCAACTTCCTTGGTGCTGAAAAGATAACTCTGCAGACATCCCATAAATTGAGATAATGGTCTTCCAAGTGTATTATGCATCGAAGAGAGTAGAACTTGAATCACAAGGGATACTAGAACCGCCACAGCTATGACGATGAGATAGATGGATTGCTTCCGATTCCTTGAGCAACCTGCAGTGTAGGCAATCAGGAGGCCAAGCAGGCCGGCAACCAAACAGACTCGCAATGCATATGACTTGATTCCATGCTGACAGGATTCCTTATTCACGAGTAAAATTGTGATAACTACAGATGACACAAATGAGATTGCATTTGAGTAATAGAACACATCATAGCGCTTCCAGTGTGTGTCCTGAAGGATAGGATTTCCTGGCTTGCCATTGACACCCTTGTCATCAGACCATACACCTCCTGGAGGGTTCATGCCAGCTTGGTATGTGATAGTTGCATCTAAAATAGCAAGAATCAATAGTAGATTACGCCTCCTCCCAAACTCCTTGACATCATCCTCTGTCCTGTTTGGGCTTGAGTGAGGCAATACAAGCCCTGCGCTGCTCCCTGACTCATGATCCCATATTCTCCACTTTTTAGGGATTACACATATTGCCAACAGAACATGAATAGCGACGTAAGCAAGTACCAGACATACTAAAACTGATGAGGAGATGGACTTCTTTGCTTCCCTGCTGCTCCCCAAAACAAAAGCTCCAGTAAGGGAAAGTAGGCTCACGATCATGGCTATTGGCAATGCACGCCGTTTTGTAACCTTTGCACTCATCATCTTGTTCAGGAGCAAAATGACCATGACAATGGATGCCAGAAAGGCAATTGCATTGAGATAAAAGAATGCGATAAACCGGGGATGGTATGTGTCCTCAAGGATACGATCACCGGCTAAATGATTGTTTTCACTTCTTGTCCAGAAACCACCTGGTGGATTCAGACCTGATTGATATGTTAGAGACACTGCAAGAATGGAAAGAAGAAGCAGATACGTGCGGGTCTTATTCAGGTGCTTCTCAGTTAGATTGTCATCAACATTTTGACCAGGTGCTCCTCGGTTACTGCAAACATGGCCATTCTCAGCAAGTTCAGAATCTCTGATCATTCCACTAATATCATTGTTATGGTTATCATCTCTAACCGGTGGGAGCTGCCGTGCACCGTCCACATGATCACAGGCTCGCACAGGCACAGAAGGCACTTCACTCACTGTGGTACTGTCAGTGGCTACATTACAGTGACTGACTGACATATTTTGTTCAGAACATTCCACCCTTGGCAACAAGGTAGTCTTAATGTCATCAGATGAAGATTGGTCCTTCCTACTTGCCTCGTGCTGGTCCTCAGCAGATATAGCATTATTGGTATTTGTAGTTTCCTGGCAGTTAATTGCAGATAGATGCTCTGTGCTGGACATAGATTCCTTCACATTTGTAACTAGGCTGACTGTAGACCGATTCTCCAGGTTACACACAATGTCCTCTATATTTGCTGATTGTTGGTTGTTGCCTGGTGGATGCTGTGAGTTGGAGACAGTCTCCTTAGTATTCACCATATGATATTTATCCGATGGCAGTTGCTCCTCAGGGAACTCACCCTCTTTGGTATTTGATATACACGGTGAATTGAAAACAGACTTGTTATTTACAATTTTCTGTTTTCCTGCTGATGGATGCTCCTCAGGGGGCTCCATCTTTATGGTATCTGATATTTTCAGATTGCCATCAGACTGGTGTTCTGTTTCAGAGCCTGGTGAAACAGTTTCATGGACTGAACCTTGATGGTGACTTGAAAAATTACCGTGCTCTCCGTTCCTTGCTCTGTTTTGTTGACTGCCATCAGACTGGTGTTCTGCTTCACAGGCATTGTCCTCTGCTGGTAAAACAGTTTCATGGACTGATCCTTGATGACGACTTGCAGAATTCTCCTGCTCTGTGTTGCTACCATAATTCCAGGAGAGAGCACGGCTGACTGCAGCCATGCCTTGACGACAGCCTGATTTGATCTTTTCTAGCTGGTCTGCTACAGATTTGTAGGTACAGATCATAGCTAATAATGCAAAGAAGATCAAAACTATGATGATAATAAACGTCACATAAATTGATGTTGCTACATCTCTACAGCATCCTGCAGCATAAGCACCAACTAGACACAATAAGTCAACTACCAGACAAATAACCACTGCTTTGGACCTTATTCCATGTTTGCTCAAATCTTGGCTCAGAAGCAGTATGACTGTGACCAAAGATGCCACAAAGGAAGTTGAATTGAAAGCCACGAATATGTTATAACGGCCAAGGTAGTTACTGCGAAGAACAGAAGTAGCTGGACGGTTATTGTATGGAGGAGGGCCATTGTCATTGTCGGACCAGAAGCCACCTGGTGGAGTTAACCCAGCTTGGTACGTGACAGTAGCCACAAAAGTTACAAGCATTAAAATGAACTTACGAGCCTCCTCAACTTCTTTCTCTTGATGGCTGGTCCTTCTCCCATCATGGGTACACCATTTTGGTAGGATCTGAATTAATTTTGTCCGCGACTTCTCTTTCAAGGATTCTGGAATAACCCTTGTGGAAACTAGGATATGAATGCCGACATAAACAAAAACAGCAATAACTAGAATCAAGACATAAATGGATGTCTTAAGCGCCCTGCAACTTCCAGCAGCATAGGCTCCCATCAGGCTGAATAGGTCCAAAATCATAGTAAATTGCATTGAACGGAGCCACAACTCATGCTTGGTCACTCTCTTACTCAGAAGCAAGACAAGTAAGACAAGAGATGCAGCTAAGGCTGTAGCATTGAAGTAAAAGAATACCTCATGCCGTAGATAGAAGTTAGCACGAAGGACAGGGTCACCAGCATGATGGCCATCTGTGTTTAATGTCCAGAATCCCCCAGGTGGTGTTAATCCAGCATTGTATGTCACGCTAACAGCTAGACTTGCAAGCAGTACCAAATACTTTCGCAATCCCCACAATAGTTTAAATTCATTCTTGCTTCTATCTACTGATTCTTTTCTGGATGACTCATCCATGGAGTCTTGCCCACTGCCTGTGATAATGTCAACCAAACCATTGCCCTCTGCATGGGAAATGTTACCTTCAATCTCATTATTGTCTAGTCGTTGAGTAGTTGTGGTGTTGGTCAGAGCAATGGCATGCTCATGTTGGCTCCTGCCGCGTTCCATCTGGTTGCTCCAGGACTGAGATTGCAGGTCTCAGCTGCCCTTTTATCCTTTCGTTGCCAGCAGCAGGAAATAGCTCCTTGGACCTTGGATGAGCGAATATATCTAAAAGACACAATGCTTATTCAGGGATGATTCTGGACTTGAAGTTGCAGAACAAGAACAAGAAAGAAGAAGACTTGTGACTAGTGAAGTCAATGTCCCAGAGAAGCACAAAAACCACTAAATCTTAGAGAAAATCACATTGCTTGCTTGGCCGCACAGAAAACCAGATTGCTTGTTTGGCTGCACAGGCCACAGTTAGCTTATGAATTATAATGTGCTTATATGCAGGATGCTACCCTAGCTTTATTAAATTCAAGCCAATCTCTTCCATTATCTAAAAAAAATCAACCCAATCAAGTCGACACTGGACGTTAGCCTAGCTTTATTATGAGAATGCACACTGGATTAATTAAACAAGGATATATGGTAAACGTTCTCTCAATGAATGATAAGGTCCCATTATTTATACTTAAAAGGAATAAAAGAATTAGTAATGCACATCTATGCCATGTTTTGATTCAGCTATTATCATAATATACATATATAGTATTTAATAGTGTTCTTAGCAGATTCTGCGGAGAAATTGGTGAAGTTCATTGGTATACTACAAAGGTAAGTTAAATCCAGGTCTACCAGCAAAACAAGTACATTCTCGGGAAGAGAAAGGAAGACCATACCTAGCATGAGAAGGCACTGGAATGCTCACATAATCAAATGGGGAAGTTGCCCACACCGGCTGCGTGGATGAATCTTTGAGCTTGGGCCCAGAGAAGACGCATCACTCGGCCGCTCAGACAAAGAGAGAACACTTTCAGGATTCAAAAGCTCGGGTGCTCAAGCCTCAAGGAATCAAGGATGGCTTGAACAAGAAGAACACTACAAGGGAAGAATAGGACAAGGAGGGAAGACTTGAGGTCAATGACCCAAAAGGACGTTAAACAACGAGGGGCTGCCTGAGGGAGGGGCCATCTTGCTTTACCCCACAGCAATAACCTCATCTTGTGTTAACGCTATCAGCTGAATCTCTGGGCTCATGGCTAATTAAGAAATCAAGTGCAAGCTGTAATGGCCAATAAGGTATGCACCAAACCGAATCTGTTGATATTAAAAAAGGCATTAGAGTATGATAGAACTACTTTCATGTTGGAACACTAAATAGAAAAGGAAACTCAAACAGAAGGCATACCCAATCACCCAATCAAATTTTTAGGATCGCCTCGTGCCGGATTGTAAGTTTTTTTGCTTTCATGTTCCATTGCTGCTTGTAATTTGGTTTGGAGAAGCAACGTTAATCAGTTGAGTACCTGTCAGGCGATGCGGTGTCTATGAGCGAAATGGAATCCGTAGACTGCGATGAGCGCGAAGCAGATGCATCCATCGTCTCACATCCAAGTCGGCCGGACAAGCCCAAACTAAACTAGCACACGGTTTCCACACGAGCGAAGGTTCACAGTTGACCCCATCCGCAGGTCAGCGACTCAGCGTGCTCATCAGAGAAGGAGGCCGAGGCGAACAGCCGAACACCATGCCATTGCCATCCACTACTTGGCTTCGAGACCAAGTCAACTTTGACATTTCTTCTCCGCGTCCAGAGCACAAATGCCGCGGAGCCTCTCCTCCTCGACGCGCGCACGGGAACAGCCGCGGAGCGCGCACTGACTGGCTGCAGCGCACGCAAGCGTGCCCAACTCCATACACGCCGCCGGCATACGCATTTGTTCGAACACCTTCCGGGCGCGGGACAGGCATTCCGTCGAACAGCAGCCGGGCATCAACCGGGTCTCGGATCCCTCCTCGCGGACATTCCGAGCGATAGGTGAGGGGTGTAAACAATGACCCCGAGTGGTGGTGGCGGCCTGGTGGGTGTGGCCATATTCGTATTGGCTCCGCTTGGCAAGCGGAATCCATCCGTCCATGCTTTTGGCTGCACCTTCCTTTTATTTTTCAGGACCTTCCGTCTGGACCTCAACAATTTGCAGCATCTACAGTAACTTCACGGGGTTCGTATCCTCACGAGCTCACAAATTAACGGTCCGTCAAAAAATATAGGGCATTATGGGATGGCCTAAACAGCCAAAATGCAGAAAATATATTTCATAATTAAAAAACAATTTAAATATAATTTTTTAAGATGTGATATTCGTGGTGCAAAAGACAAATATAAAAAAAACTACGATGAAAAATCTCAAAAATCATTCATGTTGGTGTTTTGTCCCATCAATGAACTTTATGGGGCTACGCACGAACACAAAACCTAGATGGTGACGGAACATGGAGATTTATACTGGTTCAAGCCCTTCAATGGAGTAATAACGCTAATCCAGTCCGAAGGAAATATTTCGTCGAGTTTGTATGATTAAATCTGGTGTATGATGTGGTGTGTTTCGACGTCCTCGGCCCCTCTTATATAGGGAGGGAAGGCCGAGTCATCTAGGAGTCCTAGCCCTAGGCGGCTTAGGGTTTCCTTATTTGTTACAATATCTACCTGATCGACTACCGTGGGAAACAAGGCAAGGCCCAGCCGGGTGATTTATCTTTTTACATATATGAACTACGAGTCTATCTATACCTCGGGATATGTCTTATCCCCTAGATTACGCCGTGGGAAACAAGACATTGATGGGCTGGACTTCTTTGCCTTCCTTTTGTCAACCTTCTAGAGTACTCCCTCTTAGCGGACTTATGATGGTCCGAGTAGATACCCGATACCCATGTTTTCCATAATTCCTATAATTAAGTTTGAAAATTCAAATTTTGGTTTCGGATTATAATCTGATGGTGAAGTGATGAGAGTCATAGCAACATAAAACAATTTATCTAGATATTTTCACATCTAAATATATTATTCTAGGAGGGGTCAAATCCCTTCCTAATTGGCTATATTATAGGACGAAGGGAGTAGAAAAAATTCTCTCTATTCACTAATACTTTCATGTAAAACATCCAAATATGTTGTACTATAAAATGTTGCATCTAAATATCTAATCTAAGTAGCTACTATATTTTATATTTTAGGATGAATATAATACTTGTCTACTGATAAGAGATTATTTCTCCATTCCAAAATAGTCATCTTTCTAGGCAGTTTAGGGTGTGTTTGTTTTGTAAATGAGTTAGAATGGGTTAGACCCACATGTTTTATATGATGGGTTAGTTCCAATTATGTGTTTTGTAGAAGGGATATAATCAACCCCATTTTTTCTTCGGTTTAACATATATGAGAGGGGATGCAATAAACCACAGTTTGTAACCATCGGTCCATGTCGGTCAACACCTGTGACCCTCCGCATTAACCTCCTCCTTTGCTGCCTAGTGCTCCTACTCCACTCCCGCCCCATAATTCCCTGACAACGCTACCAACAATGCCACCGCCATCTGCCCCTCCCATGCCGGATCTGGATGCTGCCGCCATCCGCTCTTCCCACTCCGGATCTGGACGCCCCCAACTTCCTAGGTGGTCGTGAGTCGTGACAAGGAGCAGCGACCTCTCCACGCGGGCAAGGATGAGCGGGTAGCGGCAACAACTGATATGGCCAGGGTACTTATAACACCATAGAAGGCTAGAACCCATCAACTCTTGCAGTTAGCAGGGTACCTTGTCGTGGAGGTCTATCAAATTCATTGCACCTAGAACTGCAACCAATACATTACCCTAAATAGAACCTGGAAATATGATTTATATAGGGATTTGTCAAAAACCATTTCTACTTAACCATAGAGCCCAGCAAATTGTAGATGCTCCTACTAACATCAAGTTTTTTAACCCGTGCTTTCTTGCCAAACACTCAATTTCCTCCCATATCACCAAAACTATTTAGTATTCTCAAACCACAAGACATGTGTACAATTCACCAAATAAACTTGGCATAATGGCAATCAAAGAAAAGATGTTAGACAATATCATTATGCATAAAAAACAACACTTTAAACTACTATCCCAATTTCTTTTAGCTAAGTTATCTTTTATCAAAACCACCCCCTTAAACAAGTACCATAGGGACACTTTTATTTTGAGGGGTAATTTTAGCTTTCAAATGCCTTTATTCCTATCTATATAACCATTATTAGTTAGAGCGGAATACATTGAATGAACAGAAAATTGACCATTCCGATGCAAATTCCATCTAAATAAGTCAGGATCACTGTTCAAAGTCACATGAAGAATCAATGCAACTAAATCATACCATTGTACTCTAATGTTCCCAAATAAGGATCTACAAAAAGATACACTGAGTGGAATAATATATATAACAGTTACAAACAGAAGCATTCTTTTTCCAAACAATATTATATAACAATAGAAATTGCATCTTGAAAGATCTCCCAAAATCTAACTTATGTACTACTACCCTCAATTTCAGATAGTAAGGCGCCCTACTAGAAAGGTAGGACGCCTTACAATCTAAAACGGAGGGAGTATTATTCACCTTAAATGAATCCAAAGACAGAAAAGAATCTTTCACTATCATAAGTCCTGACCAGAAAAGAGAATTACTAGGTTTCTTGGTTACACCTATTATTATTTGATTTATAAGGTATTTTCATTTTAATAAAATTTGCCGCACATCGTCTTCATTTATGAATTTAAAAAGCCATTTACTCAGAAGGCATCTATTCTGAACCTCTAAGTTATGAATTCCCAAACCTCCTTGATCTTTTGGCTGACACAAAATGTTCCATTTAGCTAGCCTGTACTATTTCTTGTGTCTACCATTTTGCCGAAAGAAGCAAGATCCGTAAAACTCCATTTTGTGAAGAACCCCCTTTGGGATCTCAAAAAATGATGCCATAAACATTAGTGAACTAGAGAAAACATAATTAATCAAAACCAACCTCCCGCCAACCGATAATAATATACCTTTCCAACTACTAAGCTTATTTTCCATCCTTTCCTCATGGGAAAAGTACTCAATTTACATCCAAACAAATGTTCATCCTCATTTGCTGACCAAAGAAGAAAAACTCACTTTTATGAAAGTTTATTTAAAGACCAGACAATTGAGAAAAAATATTAAGAATTAACTTCATATTTTTCGCTTTATCAATATCATGATCCATAAAAATTAATGCATCATCAGTATATTGTAAAATAGACATATCATCATCAATAAGATGTGAAACTACTCCAACAATATGTCCATCTTCCTTTGCCCTTCTAATTAAAACAACAGGAGAGAGAGGGTGACCCTGTCACAACCCCTTTTTTGTTTGGAAATTTGGTCCTATTTGATCATTAACTTTGATGCCAACATGACCCCCTTGAATAAAAAAAGCTATTGAATCACACCATTTTGGTGAAAAGCCTTTCATCCTTAAGGTCTATTGCACAAAAGACCAATCAACCTTGCCATAAACTTTTTGAAAATATATCTTGAAAATAATTCCATTTTTCTTTTTCCTATGTAACTAATGTAAAGTCTCATGCAAAATTACTACCCCTTCCATAATATTCCTACCCGGAATAAACGTTGTTTGTGTTGGACTTATAACATTTTGCGCTACTCCAACTAAGAGATTAGTAGCTACGTTTGTAATTTTTTTTAAAACTAACATTAAGTAGGCAAATAGATATATATTGTTATATTTTTATAGCCTCCTTGAATTTAGTTAAAAGAATAATAGTACCAAAGTTTAGAGAATATAAAGGTAATGTTCCAATATGAAATTCATAAAACATATCCACGAGGTCAGACTTAAGCATATCCAAAAAGATTTGATAATAATCAACAGGAAATCCATCTGGACCGAGAGCTTTATTATGTTCCATTTGGAATATGGCCTCTCTGACTTCATTTTTTGAAAAGGGTGCAGTTAAAACCTCATTTTGTAATTGTGAAACTTGAGGAATATCCTCTTTTCTGCTCTCATCTAGTTCTAAATGAACATTATCTGGGGGACCAAAAAGGCTCTTGTAATAAGTAGTGCCTATTTAAATTCGCATCACCCTTAATCACTTGATCCTCATGTTGTAACTAGAAAATTCTCGAATTCTCGTCTTTCTATGCTTACCATTTGCAACCAACTGAAAATACTTAATATTTAAATCACCCTCTAACAAATTTTTAACTTTAGACAGTTGTTACCACTTTATCTCTTCTTCTCTCAACAAAAAAGCAAGACAAGATTTTAAAGTTTGTTTAACATCAATTTCTTCCTGAGAAAGTAAAGTACCCTCTGCCTTTTTATCTAAAACATTAAGCTTATCTTAAAAACTACCCTTTTCTAAATGATGTTTACGATGTTAGGTACCTTCTAATGTCAGCTTTTCATCGTGTTTAGAATCTCATTATATAATGCATTTCATAAGATTTGTATTATAATTTGAATGAAAATTTTCAGCTGTTTTTTTATAACTTTGTATTTAGTTTTCTTTAGAGAGTGTTATGTGTATCACTTAGTATAAGTTTTTTTCATCTTTATGATTTGAAGATAGCTTGTAGATATTCGTATAGAAATTTTATCCAGAAACTATCCAAAAAAATGTACATAGTTTTTAAATTTGTAGGTGACAATGTTTCTAAGGGTTTTTTTATAAGGTTTTAAATCATGATATTCCACATTGAATGGTTAATCTGTATGCAACCTCTACAAATGTATTTTACTTCTGAATTTTAATATCATAAAAGAAAAAATTTCCAGCCCTAACCTGATTGGAAGTATTCCTAGGTTGCACATTAAAATTCGAAGTTTTTTGGATAATCACGGAATCATGGAATATATCTTCATATGTAAATCTGTATAGTCCTTATAAAAAATATCCAATAATGTCATAACTTTTCTAAATTTTTATAATTTGGTAAGCATCAAACTAGACCAACTCGACATGCTAAAAAACACATTTGACAAAGAGAGCGCTACCGTGGACCATTCACTCGAAGACTCGAGGATCCAAAATTCCATAGCTCAAATATGCAAACCAAGCCGATCTAGCTGCTGATGGAGGAACGGAGAAAATCACCAGTGTCTCAAGATGCCGCTCGTCAGAGGTTCTGGGTTCAACTTCACAAAAAAGTGAATTTCAAGCTTAAATAAAGAAAAAAAAACATATACCATGGGGGCCTCTCCTGTTGTTTCTGGTAATAGCAGGATAAAGCTGTATAGTATAAGAAAAGTTTCTCGACATGCAGTGGCGAAGCTGGAGAGAAAATTAGAGGGGGCCAAACAAAAACTTTTCAGTTAAAAAATTTAACAATTAGTCTTAATTTTTCATTATCCATACAAGAATACACTAGCTAGCCATTTGAATTTAATCTCTAAATTTCGGGTGGAGCTAGAGCTTTATCTTCTTTTAATTATTTTCTTCTAATTAGGGATTTTGATTAATCTTATCATTATTATTTTGCCCTTCCACAAATATCTTCTTGCAGAAAAAAGAAATTATTTTCATTTTATGTTTTTCCTTGGTTACCTATAAGAAATTGGACTAATTTCATAAGAAAATCATATACTAATAGGAGAAAATAAAAATATTGGGGGTGGCCATGGCCCCTGCCAGCCACCCCCCAGCTCCGCCACCGTCGACATGTTACTACCATAGACAATTAGTAGGGAATGTATCCAACAGAAAATAAAATGGAAACAGTATTCTTAGCCTGCTTGTAATTATGTGACAATTTCCAATGAAACTAATACATGTGTAGCTTCAGGCTTCTTAAAAAAATATCAACCCTGATCAAATATGCCAAACAACATACACACATCACCGATTTCAAGCTAAACTGAACATGCAAGAACAAATACTGAGAACTGAAAATACCTACTATTTGGAAAAGAATAACACCAAAGCTGATTTTCAACTCAAATACTATTCTGGGAAAGACCTTCAAATGTGATGTCCAACCGACGGCGTGTTTTCCCTTGAAACATGTCCAGGATGGTCCTGAGAGGAAATTACACTTCTCCTCCTTGATCTCAGATACTTTGCAATGCCACTTGATAAAACAGTCACAAGCAAAAGGTATATTACAACACCGATTACTAGCCCATAGACATAGACTGATGTCCTGAATTTTCGGCAGCTTCCCGCAGCAAAAGCTGTCATGAGGGACAGCAAATCAAGTAACATGATCAAGTACAATACATCAAGTGGTAAGTCCTTCTCCCTGACAGATTTACTCAGCAGAAGCATGATCACAACAATGGATGACATGAAGGAGAAAGCATTGAAGCAGAAGAATGTTTTGTACCGCCTACGGATATGGTCAACATCATGAAGAATTGGATCGCCAGCCTTGTGGCCACTGTCATCTGACCAGAAGCCACCAGGTGGGTTCAGTCCAGCTTGGTACGCTATGGAAGCCGCCAGAACTGCAAGCAGCATCAGATACTTTTTCCTTTTTCTCTCTTTTTTCTCTTCTGGATCCGTAGTTTCTTGCGGACCAGAAGAATTTTCATTCAATAAAAACCTCAGGGATCTTTGTAAAGACTGACCCAATGGCCCTTGTAATGTATTATGCGTTGAAGAGAGTAGCAAGACTTGAATCGCTATGGAGATGAAAACTGCAACAGCAATGATGATGAGATAAATAGATTGCATTGCTTTCCTGCAACTTCCGGCAGCATAGGCAATCAAAAGGGCAACCAAGCCCACCACCAAACATACTCGCAATGCATACGATTTTATCCCATGGTCACAGGATTCCTTGTTCACAAGTAGTATTGTAGTAACAACAGAAGACACAAAGGAGAGTGAATTTGAGTAATAGAACACACCATATCGTTTTGGGTGGGTGTCCTGGAGGATCGGATTGCCTGGCAGCCCACTGACATCCTTGTCATCAGACCATACACCTCCGGGTGGATTCATGCCAGCTTGGTATGTGACAGTTGCTGCTAGAATTGAAAGTGTCAATAATAGATTGCGTCTCCTTCCCAACTCCTTAATATCCTCTGTCCAGTTTTGGAGCAACTCAGATGATGAGTCCAATACAGGTCTACATAGAAAGTTCTTTAACTTCTCTGGAATATACCTTCTCCAATCTTGAGGGATTACATGTATTGCTATTAGAACATGAACAAGTACATAAGCAAGTACCAGAAATACTAACACTGATATACAAATGGACTTATTTGCTTCCCTGCAGCTCCCCATAACAAATGCTCCAGTCAGGGAAAGGAGGTTCACAATCATTACTATTTGCAATGCACGTCGTTTTGTAACCTTCATGGTCATCATCTTGTTTAAGAGCAAAATGATCATAACAACAGATGCCACAAAGGCCACTGCATTGAGATAAAAGAATGCAATGAAGCGGGAATGGTATATGTCTTCAAGGATGCGATCACCAGGTGAATGATGGTATTCTTGGATGTGGTCACCGTCTGCATGACTGTATTCATTTGTTGACCAGAAGCCACCTGGTGGATTCAGACCTGATTGATATGTTAGGGACACTGCAAGAATGGCTAGAAGAAGCAGATTTGTGCGGGTCTTATTCATATGCTCCTCAATTTGATTGCTATTAGCATTTTGAATCGATGCTTCTTGCTTGTTGTGAATATGGCCATTCCCAATAGGTTCACTGCCATTATTGATGCCAAGAATCTCAATGTTATGGTTCTGATCTTGAACAGACACGTGCTGCTCTGCACACTCAACATGACCACTGGCTTCCACAGGTATGGAATGTATTTCACTTACTGTGGTTTCATCAGAGTCTTCATTACAGTGCCTGACTAACATATTTTTTTCAGATAAGTCCTCCACTGGCATCTTGAAGTCATCAGTTGAAGTTTGCTCCTTCCTACTTGCAACCTGTTGATTCTCAGCAGACATGTCATTCTTAGTATTGGCAGTTTGTTGGTAGCTTACTGCAGACGAATGCTCTATGTTGGGTACAACTTCCTCTGTAGATGAAATCATTTGGCAGTCTGTAGACTGATACTTCCGGTTAGACACAGCAACCATGGTATTTGCTGATTGTTTGCTGTTCCCTGATGGATGCTGTGTACCAGACTTAGTCTCCTCAGTATCTGCAGTTTGTTTGTTGTCTCTGGACAGATGTTCCTCATGGAGCAGCCCCTCATTGGTATTATATATTCCTTGATTGTCTGCAGGGTGATGTTCTGTTTCAGAGGCATTGTCTTCTGATGGTGAACCCGTTACAGTGACTGAAATGTGGTGATCTGCAACAGAGTTCTCTTGCTCTGCATTACTCAATCTATTGCTCCTGAAACTAAATGAGAGCATCCGGCCCAGATTACCCATACACTGAATACTCCCTGATTTGAACTTATCTAGCCAGACTGCCACAGGTTTGTAAAGAAAGATCCCAACTAACAAGACAAAGAAGAATAAAACTATGATGGTAATAAACATTACGTAGAATGATGTTGCTACATCCCTACAGCATCCTGCAGCATAGGCACCAATTAGGCACAATAGATCAGCTACGACACACAGAATGACTGCCTTGGACCTTATTCCATGCTTGCTCAATTCTGGGCTCAGAAGCAACATGACTGTGACCAAAGAAGCCACAAAAGAAGTTGAATTGCAACTAACAAATATTTTGTAACGGTGAAGATAGTTACTGCGAAGAACAGAAGTAGCTGGACGGTGCTTGTAAGGAGGAAAGGTTGGAGGCAGCTTACGATCTGGGTCATACTCATTTTCAGCCCAAAAGCCACCTGGTGGACTTAAACCTGCTTGGTATGTGACAGTAGCAGCAAATGTTACAAGAATCAAAATGAACTTCCGTGCGTCCTCAACATCTTTGTCTTGATGCCTGCCCATTTGAGGACTATCATGGCCACACCATTTGGATGGAATCTGAATCAACATTTTCTGTACCATCTCTTTCAAGTATCCTGGAATAACCCTAATGAATACTAGGACATGTATCCCAACATATGTGAAAACAGCAAAAACGAGAATCCAGACATAAATAGATGACTTAAGTGCCCTGCAGCTTCCTGCAGCATAAGCCCCCATCAGGCTGAACAGGTCCAGTATCATGGTAAATTGCATTGATCGGAGCCACCACTTATGCCTAGTCACACTCTTACTTAGAAGCAAGATGATTAAGACAAGAGATGCAGCAAAGGCTGTTGCATTGCAGTAAAAGAATACCTCATACCGTTCAGAGAAACCAACAGGAAGGATAGGGTTACCAGCCTCATGATTATCCTTAGTTAGTGTCCAAAATCCCCCTGGTGGTGTTAATCCAGCATTGTATGTCACACTGACTGCTAAGGTTCCAAGAAGTATCAAATACTTCCGTAATCTCCACAATAGCTTAAAATTATCCTCAATGTTATCTTCTTCCGAAATCCTGCTGGATGAATTGTCCACGGAGTCTTGCCTGCTGTTGCAAGCGACCATGCCATTATTCCCCTTGTCCCCATGGCAGTTGCTGTATCCACTCACATGATTGCTTGTTCGTGGAGCAGTTGTGTTCTTAGTCGGAGCAAGAGCAAGCTCGTCTTGCCCCATGCCATTTGCCATCTGGATGCTACTGGACATGGGTTTATCCTTTCATTCACAGCAGCAACCAGCAAGAAATCTAGAAGATCGAAAGTTTATTCACGAATGTTCCTGGATTTCTGGTCGTAGAACAAGAACAGCAGCAAAGGATGCTAGGAAGAATATGCCACTTCAATCCCTGGATTATTATTTTTTTGCGGGTTCAGTCCCTGGATTTAATTTATGGCCATGAAATTATATGAGCAAATCCTGCAGAGGAACTGATAACATTAACTGAAAGCCATAATCCACTACAGAGAAGGTTGATCAAGAAAGAAGTGCAAAATAAGGAAGAGAGGATGCTCATACCAGGCTTGGAGAGGCTTTCGAAAGCTCCAACATTCAAGTGCAGAGGCTGCTCTCATCAGCCATATGATCTTTCTGTATAGGATATTGCATCTTTGGGGTTACACCCAGACTGCTGGATGACTCAAACAAGTGAGCGCCTTGTATGATTTAAAAGCCCAGTCACTCGAGCCTCACTGACAGTGTGAACAAGAGAGGAACAGCACAAAGGGAAATACGACTATACGCCAAAGACTCGAAGAGGAAGAGAAGACCTGGTGTAGTAGTCAATGTCTGTAAGGACAGCAGCATAGCAAAGGGAGGGGCCATCTTGTAATAGCCACGCATATAATAACACTATCATCTCGTGCTCAATAATCTGAAGTCTGAGTGCAACTGAAACATCCAGTATGTGAATCACCTAACCGCATCAGGCCCAATCTGCATAAATAATTTTTTTAGAAGGGGATATAAGAGTATATGTAAAGAAGACCACTTTAAACTATAAAAACTAAAGGAACTGCACATCAGCACTAGTAGTGGAATCCCCAGCATGAGATGAGGATACTAATCCTACTTTTAATATGACAAAGAGATGTATTGTATTTTTCTGCACAAAGATATCACTTTTAGCTGCTGGCAATTGGATTTATTTGGCACTGCTAGCCAGCCGCTGGCAATAATTGGCTTCAGAACACAGAGGTAGCAAAGTTAAAAATTACCTGCCTCAAAAAAGTCAGTAGATTACCAGGGAGGAAATGCAGCGCAACTACATAAGAGAAATGGAATCGGTAGACTGCGTTGACATCCAGGTCATCCAGACAAGGCCAAGCCTACCGAAGTGGCACATGGTTTTCACACCACCACACATGTTCATACCATCCGCAAAATATCTCCAAGAAACGCCGGTCGTGTCGTCTCGAGGCGCCAGGAAATGGTCAAGACCGCCACGGGAGCACCTTTTGCATCAAGCTGCCGTGCTCCCAGACGCGTCGAGCTCTGCTCCGGACCTGGAGCAGCCGGCGTCGGGGTAACGCGCCCCGACTAGACATTGGCTCGAACACTTCACGGGCGCAGACAGCGGGAGCGAGGCCCTGTGGACTGTGGGTCGGTCCGGCATTCCGTCGAACAGCAACCGGGCAGGAAGGTGTTGCTTGCACATTTCGTTCTGAAAGTTGTGGGGGGGGGAGTGTTTCGTGCGGCCCGATCGGAATCGACATGGACCCCCTTCCACGCCGGCCTGCCGATGCCCCGCCGCCTTGTGGTTGGGGAGCAGTGGGCGAAGTAAACAAAGACCGACTGAGTCCGAGTCTAAGTCATCGTCAGTCCGTCACTAGCTGAGTGGCTGAGTGATGAACTGATGATGAGTGAGTGGTGTTTGGTGGGTCGGCTGGGTCGCCAAAAGGACATGCTTTTGTTTTGCCGGACATTTTTGTTACTTTTTTTTTTCGCCGAGCTTTTGGATTGATCCGACAACATCTGCTTCACGATCTCAGAATTTTTGTTTAAGACGATGGATAGAAATCCGGACTCCAAATCTGGAGTACAATTTAGAGAAATCCGGCCAACGACCTCAGGAAAAAGGCTTTACTCCTGATGGCTAAAAAAAGCCTAAAGTCTGGTGCATTTTTTTTTCTATAGGTTACATGCTGAAGACAAGAACACAAATTGTGATAAGGTTTTTGCAGTTCTATTTTTAATAGTTGTGAAGTCAAAGATAGTGATGGAAACACTCATATAAAATTTAGTTCTTAAAAAAATTTATAACCACTATTGGTGTCTATTACTAGTCTATAAATATGGCTGCTCTCCATTTAAATATTGAGGTTATCATCCAATTTTTAAATCATGAATAATTAATTTTATATTATATTTTTTGAAACACAATATAAACGTAGATGCCAACATACGCGTGCACACCCCTATGAACACATACACACCCTCTACTTCTACGAGCCCCTTCGAAGACTGATTCAATATATGTATATGTTGAAATTATAGACAAATTACCATAGGTGGCTCGTTGAGTCGCTGTCAACGGCACGTTACATGTCACTGAAAGAATATTGCATTAAATTTGACCCTATGTTATCATAAAGAGGGCTACTAGCCAACGGACGTCCGATACCCTGGGTATCAGATTAGGGGTACCAGATTTTTTGGTACCGGGGGTACCACATCTTTTGGTACCTAGGGTACTAGACTAAAACCCGGGGTACCAGTGCCAGATTTGGCACCCCTTTCTCCTACCTCTCTGGCTGTCGTCGAGGCTGCCGTCGCCGTCGCTCGCCACCGCAACTGAATTGCCGCTCGTTGCCCGCCGTCGAGGCAGCGACTTCAACAATGACGACGATGGCCAGATCCAGCGACGGCGGCCCAGATCTGGCCGTCCCCGGGGCCACACCGTCGGGATCTGGCTGCCACCGTCGAAGCCGCGCCGCTCGCCGTCGTCGTCTCCGCCATCGCCATCAGTGTCATCGCCGTCACCGTCATTGTCGTCGCCGTCGCCGCCGCCGGGGTGGCCAGATCCGGCGACGGCGGCCCAGATCTGGCCGTCCCCGGGGCCACACCGTCGGGATCTGGCTGCCACCGTCGAAGCCGCGCCGCTCGCCGTCGTCGTCTCCGCCATCGCCATCAGTGTCATCGCCGTCACCGTCATTGTCGTCGCCGTCGCCGCCGCCGGGGTGGCCAGATCCGGCGACGGCGGCCCAGATCTGGCCGCCCTAGGGCCCGCGCCACTCGTCATTGTTGTCGCCGTCGTCGCCATCGCCATCGAGGAACCCAGGGAGGGTGGCGATGCGGGCGTGGGGAGGCGGTGGTGCGGGCATGGGCACAGGTGGGCGCGCGCGGAGTCGAGGTCCGTCGGAACGGACTCCTATCCGTTAGTGTTTCTCTATCATAAAACATCAAGTATTTTTTATCAAATGGAGTATCACTTGTCGGCTACGTGAAAATGTCCAAAATTGTCTTCACAGTGGCCTGTGGGTGAAGCCGCCAAAAATTGATGGTCGCCTGGATATGCTATATTTTTAAAAATGAAATTGATATCATGGATTACTCCTGTAAAAAATAAGGAAACTTTTCTCACCTTTTATTGAAAGGACACCGCATTTTTTTTGAGAGTACATCATTTTTCCGGTTTTCATTTTTTTCACCATGTAATGAATGATAACTCTCCGCAAATGTAAACTTTTCTCTTCTTTTTTGATTTTTTTTGTTTTCATTACCTTTTATATTTGTAACTTATAATAATATTTCTTTTGATGAATCAATTAGGTGTTAATTATTTTTATCCTAGGTCATATAAATACTAGAAAGAGATGTCTTTCATCTGGACGAGTACTGTGGTACAGAGGGTAGTGCCTTATATATTGCATATGATAAAGAACAATCATAGATTTGTAGTTGGCGGTTAATGAAACTAAATTAAGGTGTAACATATGGAATTTACATCCCCACTAAAACATATGCGGGAAAAAGTTGATTTTTTAATAAAAATATATATATGTTTAATTAAACTGAGTTTTTTTACAGTCTAATAAATAGCACTCGAGATAACAAATAAAATTTAGCCATTCATTCGTCATACCACCTTGAAAAAAATGGTTAGATTATGTTTTGGTATCTCGAGATATCGGTATCTTAAGGTAATATTTGTTGGACAGTAAAAACTCTCTTAATTAAATATATTAAGGGGTACCATATGAAATTTACATCCTGATAAAACATATACAGAAAAAGTTACTTTTTTAATAAAAAATATACATAGCAGAACTACTTTGGGCCATTAATTCAGTCGGATACGGATAATTGATCCAAAATTACCATGGGCGATGCAGGCCGAGGATATCTGATGTAGGCCGAGCGACCGGACGAGGCTAATGGACTTACGGACGCAGCGTCGCGCGCCCTGTTGCCGCGCGGCACGGCTGGCCGACGTGCTTCAGCTGATGTGTGAGGCCCACGTACTAGCTAGCCCATACACGGTATTATGGAGAAAGGGATAAGTTCACCGGAGGTCCCTAACTTAACAGCGAGATTTTCTGAGGTCCCTTAACCACAAAACCAGAAATCTCCACCCCTAAACTATACAAAACAGTAAAAAAAGGTCCCTAGCCAGTATTGATCTAATTTTTCCCCGGTTTGGCTGACGTGGCATATGGTGGGACCCTCATGTCAGCGTCATCTCTTCTCCATTTTTCTTTTTTTTTTTCTTCTTCTCTTGTTTGTTCTCTCTTCTCTCCACTTCTGTTCTTCCGAGCCTCAAAGGATGGTGGGCGGGGCGGTGGTGGGCGGAGTAGGTGGGCAGGCCGACGGGCGAGCATAGAGGGAGACAAGGTTGCTGTTGCCGCTTGGAGGGAGGTGAGGCGACGGCAAGCGAGGCTGTGGAGCATCGACGGTGACAGGCGGTAGCAAGCCGCAAAGACAGGTGGCGGTAGGCGGTGAGAAGGATCATCGGCGGCGGCGGCGGCAGGTGGCGGCGGGCGACCGCAGTCCCCTCCTCCTCACGGCGTGCTGCGGAAGGGATGGAGTAGCGGCGGTGAGTGGATCCGCGCAGGCCGGCGTTGATCCGCGCCCGCCGGCATCGATCCGCGCTAGCCAACGTCGATGCGCGCGGGCCACTCCACTCTCCGCCTGCCATCGTTCCCTCTGCTCTCCGCCCGCCGAGGAAGCTCCACCCGCCATGCTCGCCCATCGTCGCCGCCCCCTCTTTCTCAGTCTCCCTCTGCCGCCGGCGTCGATCCGCGGCAGCCAACGTCGATGTGCGTGGGCCGCCGGTGTCGATGCGCGCGGGCCACTCTGCTCTCCACCCGTTGTCGTCCCCTCTTTTCTCCGCCCACCGCCGAAGCTCCGCCCGCCACCGCCGCCCCCTCTTTCTCAGTCTCCCTCTGCCGCTGTCGGCCTCCAGAGATGAGTAGAGAAGAGGAGAAAGAAAAGGAAAAAGAAGTGTGGGTCTCATATTTTCTTCTCACTTGCATGTAGGCCTCATAATTTTTTTTGTTTCTTTTTGCTGACTAGCATGCCACGTCAGCGAAACCAGAGATATATCCATACTGCCCTGGGACCTTTTTTTGTACTGTTTCGTAAAGTTTAGGAATATACATTTCTAATTTTTGAGTTAAGGGATCTTAAAAGATCTCACTGTTAAGTTGAGGGACCTCCAGTGAACTTATTCCTATGGCGAAATGCTCACTGCTTCCGGCCTGTATAACCAATTTTACAGCCCAAAGTCACTATACACATAGGTACGTACAAAGTTTTCAAGAAAGTAATTGTATACGAAATAAAGTATAGATACACTATACATATGTATAAACATAAGTGTACTAGTAGCATCTTTATACATAGAAATACTTGAATTTTTCAAATCACTTTAGTATCTTGTGTATGATTTTATATATAGAAGCTTTATACATATTATATATGAAGTTTGTACATACAAAGTTTGGCCCATTGGACTATTATTGTCTCTCAATGCAGCAAAAAAATTACAAAGTTTTCGGAAAAGTAGTTGTATACGTAGAAATAAAGTATAAAAACATAAGTATAACATCTTTATACGGAGAAATACTCAAAATTTTTCAAATCATTGTAGTGCCTTGTTCACATATTTTTTATAAAATTTTTTATAAATATTACATATAGAGTTTTTATGTACAAAGTTTGGCCCATCAGACTATTATTGCCTCTCACCGTGCAAAAAATCCATGAACCGAAAAAAGGCCCAAAAAAACCTCATATTGGGCCAAGATTTCAACAAAATAGAAGAGAAAACGGAAATCTTGGTTCAGCCCAAACATTGCACATCCCACCTACCATTCTATTGAAAATGAGAGAGAAAAGGACTAAAAAAAACAGAAAAACGCTAAAGGAGAAATGCATATGGCGCGTCGCGCGCGCGGGCTGCCGTTTCACGTCGAGCGGAGGGGAGTTTCACGAGCTAGCTAGCTGCTTTTGGAGAAAAATCACTAGTTTCCTAGTAGGCCTGTAACGTTTTGGACCGAACCAGCGAAGACTATGACCCCTTTGATTCATAGAAAACTATAAAAATTTAAAGGATTTGATATATAGCAATTTTTACCCTTTGAAACAAAAGAATAGAGTTTTTCAAATTATATGCATGTGGATTTCAGAGTTAATTTTCCAAGAAATCCAACCTCTTGAAAGTTTTCTTTGAATCTATCTCTGTTAGAAAACTAGCCCTGAAATAGCAGCGGTAGATATCCGCGGAAATGATCGCCATATATGATCCAAACGTGATGACGATACTGAGCAACGATATTTTTAACGTGGTTCGGACAAGTCTACTCCACGGGACACTGATTACGGGGTGTTCCTCCCCGATCTAACATAATTTCAGCTTACAGGGTAACCAATGACCACGGTCGGTCGGCTATCCCATCGCCGACGGTCGCCCCCTACGTCTATCTATGCTATTATCGTCGTGTGGTTACCATAGGTGTTTCTTCCTATTTAAAGAAGAGTCTAGGATAAAATCCGACTCCGCTACTATTCTATAACTTAGTACAACTCCAGGTCCTAATTAGTAATCGACTTGGTACATATATTCGACACAAACTTTAACAATCTGGCTCATCCAATTCATGTGTTTTTCATGCGATCCAAACAAACGGTTATTCATGTATTTTTTCTATATCTTATAATTCTCTATTTGGTATATGCATTTCTATAAAAGTCATGTGTTTTTTTCTCTTACCATGATTTTTTCATTTAAAGGGGCTTGCATTGTACCGGCCCCCCCGCGCGTCCCCATGCCTCTGCCAAATGCCAACCTCAAAGCCGCGCAAATCGATCCATCACAATTCACAAATCTCAGGTGCGCGCTCGAGCGAATAATCCTAAGTTGATAAGTTCCTAACCACAACGGGCCAAAATCCAAATGATAACCACGCAACGGGCCGGCGCAACGCACGTAAGCATCCATGCCGATCCGAGGCATCGAGCAGCACAATCAAATTCACTCTGGCTAGCTGAGCTGCGTGCGTGAGTGCGTCTGTGTGTGCCCCCAATCGGCTTGCGTTGGTTACAAGGCTTCTTGCATAAGCGGGAGAAAACATAGCGAGCACCCACCAAAATTGTTCTCCCGAGCGACGTGATTCTGGCACGATGGATCCACTTGTTTCCTTTTTCGCATGCTCCGTTCTCATTTTCATCTCGTCTTCGATGGATGTAACAGGGAGATATGATGGAGCCTTGCTGAAGACAAACACATCTCTCTCGACACTCAGGGAAAGCTGGAGTGGAGGATAGACAGAACATCAGAATATATAATATGGACCAAACATAAACAAATTCCCTCGTGCTATATGCTACTAACTGTTGTCATTAACAAGCTAGATTATGGGGCTCACATATTAGTGAGACGGAAACAGAACAAGGCAAATAAAAATTGGAGAAAGTTCTACCTTTCTTGCAAGAAATGTGGGAACTCCGCACTCTCCTGCTAAGCATAAAAGTGTTAATTGCATGACATTTGCATATTTGCCCCTTATTCTTAGAACTTTATGATTTCAATCCTGTTTTGACATTGGATGTTTTGATTACTTTTTCATGCTCTAACATGCGTTTACACATTAGATTTTTCAAGAAAGAACAAGCATAAGTTTGACATAAATTTTGATCATGTTTTGACTTGGTTTTTTAATACCGTTAAGAGGACTTAATTGAATAGGGATGAATACAAGTTTTGGTTAGAAACTCAAAAAGTAAAGGCAAAATCGCAATAGGAGTTGGAAACAACAACAATAATAATACAACTCCAGTAAAAAATACGGGACTAAATCCATATATTATAGTCCCACATTGAAGTCACATTATTTTGTCAATAACTCATGGCCTCGATGGAATCATGACCCACATGTTAGTGACGAAAATAACCATGGCATCCAAGTCGGAGTAACATTATACATGTACATATGGAGCTTCTCCTAAAACAGCCACAAAGCAGATCACCATATCAGACAAGACTTGACGAAAATGGTTTACATATACTTGATAACAAACACGAATATGGTCGAACTTAACGAGGGCATCAACGATACATAAGCATCTATAAATGAAAGACAAGCAATTAACCACATAAACCATGATCAACTTAGCGAAGACTTAACAACGTATGGTTCGTCTTAAAATGCCAGTTACATCGTAATAAGCTAGGCCTTATAGCACATGATTCTCCTCCAAAAGATGACAGCTCCATGCACTTAATCAGTCAATCTCACCATGCATGCACACGGCGGCAGTATATGTACATCTCTAGCAGATCAACCTACAATATCATCGATCAGCGTGACAGTGTCAGCGTGTGAGCTTCCATGGAGTCGGAGGACTACACGTTCCTGTGGAAATGGCGCAAGTACCTCCTGCTTCTGGCCACGTTGGTCGCCAGCGTCACCTACGACGCCGGCCTCAACCCTCCCGGCGGCGTGTGGCCCGACGACGATCCCTACGAAAATCACAACACCGGCGACCCGATCCTCCAGGTGACCTACTACCCGCGCTACACGACCTTCTTCTACTGCAACGCCACCGCCTTCGTGGCGTCGCTCGTCATCATCATGATGCTCCTCGACCGCCGCGTCAGCGGCAACCGCGTCGGCGTCACCGTGCTCCGCTCTGCCATGCTGCTCGACCTCCTCGCCCTCATCGGCGCCTACGCCGCCGGCGCCACCAGGGACGTGCTCGCCGTCGCCTACGTGTCCGCGCTGTTCGCCACCGTGTTCGCCTACGTGGCTCTCCACATCGCCGTCGCCACGTTTGCTCTCCCGCCCGTGGAGTGGCTGCGTGCGTCCGTGAAGCGCCTCGCCGGCAAGATCGAGGAAATCCTCAAGAAGGGCGACGACAGCCAAATCGAGGCGTCGCGCGGCGTCGAGGAGGACAGGCAGGAGAGGCGGAAGTTTCTGCTTCTGCTCGCCACTTTCGCGACGCCGCTGACGTACGCAGCCGGGCTGCAGCCGCCGGGGGGTTTCTGGGATAAGACGGTGGGAGACCACACCGCCGGCGAGCCGGTGCTGCGCGACGGCGCGTCGTGGCGGCGCTACAGGGCGTTCTTCTACTGCAACGCGACGTCGTTCGTGGCGTCGCTCGCCATCGTGATGGTGCTCATGAGCCGCACGCTGAGCGACCGCGTCGTGAGGTCGTACGCGCTGCAGGTGTGCGTGCTCGTGATGCTGTTCGGCCTCATGGGCGCGTACGCCGCGGGAAGCTGCAGGAAGCCCGAGACCACCGTGTACGTCGTGTCGCTCGCTGGCGCCGTGCTCGTGTACATCTCGCTCCAGGTCGTCGTTGGGATGTTCGCCATGGGTGCCATCAAGAAATGGGTCGTTGGCCTTTGCAGGATACTGCAGTGCCGGCGCAACATGGAGCGAGATCAACACCTGCACGCCCAAACCTCTGTCTCGGGTGACCGTCGTGTCGACTACTTGTAAGCTGATATGGTTCAATTCATAGATTTTTTTTTTCACATCTCAACAAATCATGAGAATTTTTACAGCCCAACAAATGGTACCTGAAGGTACTAAAAACACAATGCAATCGTTTATTTTGGTAACTTAAGGTACCAGTATGATGAATAGATAATTAGATTTTTTTTTACACCAAGTTACCGATATCTCAAGGTACTATACGTATACGTTGGACCATAAAAAAACTCATCATTTTAATTGATAGGGAGATGAAGCCGTGTCCTGCAACGCCGAACACGATATGCGAAGTTCGTGCTCCGGATGATGACGACGATGTCACCGGAGACGACGAGGACGGCGATGATGGTGATGACACGGTGGAGGAGTCACGGTCGCTGCTGCTGCTGCTCGCGACGCTGGCGGCGACGGTGACGTACGACGCAGGGCTGAACCCGCCGGGGGGATTCTGGCCGGACGGCGACAACGCCGGCGACCCGGTCCTCCTCGACAAGCACCGGAGGAGGTACAAGGCCTTCTTCCACTGCAACACCATGGCGTTCGTTGCGTCCCTCGTGGTGATCGTCATCGTGCAGAGCAAGCAGCTGAGCTCAGGCGCCGTCGTGAAGCGCCGCGCGCTGCAGGCGGCCATGACGCTCGACCTGCTCGGCCTCATGGGCGCCTACGCCGCCGGCAGCTGCCGCGACGCGTCCACCACCATCTACGTCTCCGCCCTCGCCGTCGCCGTCTTCGTCTACTCGCTCGGCAACGTCGTCGCGTTCACGACCATGGGACAACGTAGGGAGACGCGGCTGATGAGGTGGGTGGACGGAATCGTCCAGAAGATTCTGGAAAAACTCCACCTCTGGGACGAACACTCATCGCAGGAAGACGACGACCTGGAGAGAAAGCGCAAGTTCTTGCTGCAGCTCGCCATCCTTGCCGCCACGGTGACGTACAAGACGGGGCTTACGCCGCCGGGAGGATTCTGGCCGGAGGGCGACGGCGCCGGCGACCCGGTCCTCCTCGACCACTACCGGTCACGTTACCTGGTGTTCTTCTACTGCAACGCGACGGGATTCATGGCATCCGTCGCCGTCATCCTCATGCTCGTCAACCGCCGCCTCTACAAGCAGGGCATCCGTTGCAACGCGCTCCATGCCTGCGTCGTCGTCGGGTTACTCGGCCTCATGCTCGCCTACGCCGCCGGAAGCTGCCGGAGGCTACGAACCTCCGTCTACGTCATCGCGCTCGTCGCCGCCGTTGTCGGGTTCCTCCTCCTCCAGATCCTCATCTTCCTCCTCGCGCGCCACGTCATTCTGCCGCCGTGGCTGACGACGATGCTCGAGCCGCTGTCGCCGCCGCCGCGAAAGCCGGCGACTGACACCGGGCGGCAACACACGGAGCAGTACATGAAGCGGAAATACCTGATGCTGCTTGGAATCCTCGCGGCGAGCGTGACGTACCAGGCGGGACTCTCGCCGCCGGGAGGGACGTGGGGCGGCGACGGTGGCGGCGTGGCGTACGAGGCGGGGAGCCCGATCCTGCACGACACGAACCTGAGGAGGTACCACGCCTTCTTCCACTGCAACGCGACGTCGTTCGTGGCGTCGGTGGTGGTGATCGTGCTGCTGCTGCGGCGCACGGTGCGGTGGCACAGCGCGCCGCTGTGGGCGATGCAGACGGCGGTGGTGCTCGTGCTGCTCGGCCTCCTCGGCGCCTATGCGGCGGGCAGCTGCAGGGAGTGGGAGACGTCCGTGTATGTGGTGGCGCTCGTCGTCGCCGTCGTCGTCTACATCACGCTCCACGTGCTGCTCTCCTTCGACGCCGTCGCGGCCAAGGCACGGAGGCTCAAGGTCTGGAAATACCTGGGAGGAGGGAGCGCCGCCGGCAACGATGCTGCGGCTGCGGTGTAGACATGTATGAGATGGTGGATCGGTGAATTGCGGACCTGTATGTATGTTTGTATTGGATGATTGGGTGTTTGGGTTGTACCATATATCTGTGTTTCTGTAGACTGCTCGATTGTATTGCAGTTTGAAACTTTGAATGGTGCTGCATCGTGTGGCTATATATCTACATATGTATGGCATGAGCATTACACTTGGTCGTTTAGGTAGAGCGGAGTCAACCACCTTTCTATATGCAGTTGAAAATTTTAGTAAACAACATAATACATTTCACAACGTTAATCACCCATATTGTCATAAAATTTTAGGAGAGCTTCAACCAGTAAATTAGAAGCGAAATAATGTAAATCACATATAAGACAATGATTTAACGTAGAAAAACCTTCTCGATGTGAGGAGTAAATAAATACAGAACAAAACGGTCCGCGCTAATTAAACTTCTACTATAGTCAACAGTAGGTACCACTAGAGTCTTCTCTAGAACATCTAGAGATAAATCGCAACAACTATAATATCATCAAGACATCTTGACATCCACAACATCAGCCATACCAACTATACCTGTTCAATATGGGCCCGGCCCGGCAGGCCCAACCCGAACCGGCCCGAAAAAGCCCGAGCCCGCCCCGGCCGATCATGCTTCGGGCCGGGCTCGGGCCTGAAAAGTGCAGCCCGCCGGCCCGAAAAAGCCCGATATTTTTAAAAAACCCGAGAAAGCCCGGCCCGGCCTGAGAAAGCCCAGGGGTCGGGCCGGGCTCGTGCTTTGATTTTTTGCAAATTCGCCAGGCCGGGCCGGGCTCGGGCCTCGGGTTTTTAGGCTGAAGCCCGGCCCGGCCCGACCCGAAGCCCGAAAAAGCCCGAGGTTGAACAGGTGTGATACCAACTAACAAGAGGTATGTCAAATTGCACAAAACTTGGCAGAAATGATGCTCTATGAACTCCTTCCAAGCTAACCATAAATTAGCCAATTGAACACCGTTTGACCCATCATCTGACATTGTGCCACAGGTTGGACATGCTGAAACTATAGTCACTCGAGCTAACAAAACCTTACTCAAATCTAATGCTCTACTACTCAATCATCACACCAACTAACCAGATTAAAGTTCTCTAAGTGAGAAACTAATTTACTAAATTTGGTGTCAATCCAACCACGTTCGAAACTCCAATCGTGGACTTGATGACGATTGGGTTGGTGCCACGTTTGAAAATTAGTAACTCTTCTTCTCCACTCCCCCTCTCCCTCTCCTATGTTTTGCTTTTGCTTGGCTTATTCTTCACAATGAATACGCGCACGCGCGCGCACACACACTTCCAATGGGAGGTTGGGTTTTTCTTCCCACCAAAGGATAAGGCAATCTTCACCATCAACAGATAAATCAATGGCTCACATTGGTTAAACTTTTTGATCATACTTGGGCTAAGAGCAAGTCTCCACGTATAGAGAATTTGGCCCAACACATTCCTTTTGTCACACTGTTAGTCCGATGGCTAGTGTGATGAGGAACATGGAACTAGGCTCTCATGGATTGTAGGAATTTTGTATATAGAAAAGGAGGATTTCTATTCCTACTGGATTTAGCAATATAATTTTTTTCATCACTTCTCTTGAACAAAGGATTTAGGCATAGGATAGGAACATTTTCCTTTGCTAGAGATTCC
This sequence comes from Leersia perrieri, assembly GCA_000325765.3. Classification (NCBI taxonomy): domain Eukaryota; kingdom Viridiplantae; phylum Streptophyta; class Magnoliopsida; order Poales; family Poaceae; genus Leersia; species Leersia perrieri. The sequence goes on from CM002484.1 coordinate 7,776,119, forward strand.
GTAGAAATTTAAACATGTTTCAAGGTCTGTCTGCATCTACAGTGTATCATCTTGGTTTTGCACGAGGCGAATGCACTTATCCACCGAGGAGGCCTGTGAAAGAAATTGTATACTTTACGGAGTGGTGGAAGAATTGCAAATGATGTATACTTTAAGGTAGTGGTGGAAGAATCACAAATGAGAGCTTGATGACGAACCTAACAAGATAAATGAGCCAGAGATGACCCAAGCTAGGCTTTAGCTGGTTAATCTTACAAAAATATATACACTAGGCTTTTAGCTCAGCCTGAAAGAAACGGGCAAGGTGCTGATGCTAGGCCGCGTTCGTGGCAGTCGGCCCGGCAGCCTGATGGGTAAGGCCGCAAATAAAATAGGGTTTTGCGGCCATTTATACATTGTATAAATTCTAATAAAATAGACCGTAAAACCCAACAAAATTTTGATAATGGAAGTGAAACTTCGGCCACGACAATGAATCAATTTGACAAATATAACAAACCCAACAAAAGGGTCATTCAATTTATTGTCACTTTTAATCCTACCAAATTTTAGCATGTTAAATTTTTATAGGGCAATCTCAACATTGCTATCTTACCAAAAATTTGTTAGTTCTATTTCCTCTCATAAAAATACTTTCAAACAGTTTGATAAGATTTCGAACCAAACACAACCAAAGATAACAATATTTAGGCGAAATGAGCGTAGCTCAACTGATTAGGTACCCAGTGGGGGATTCTGTCCCACCCGGGTTTAAATCCTATATTTGATATGGGTACACGTATTTATAGCTAATATTCTTCCAGTGGTACGCGACGTACCCGTCGACAGCGAGGCGCTTATGGTGAGTTCGTTAATCTCAAGATATGTCGGCCCAGTCTTCGGAGCAGGGCCATCCTGTAGGGATGTGCGGACGGTGCGACCGCAGAGAGCCCCCAACTCCTAGGGGCCTCCAATTTAGACTAATACTATGTAAGATTAATTTCAATTATCATATAGTCTATTTGAGTCTTTTAGCTCATAATTATAGACTATCCCCTATCCAACTCTTCCAATAACAACATCTAATAGTTTTATTTTTATAGTAGCTAAATACGTTTTATAATGTATTTGGGACATTAGTAACCGAAAATTGAACATTCTAGGAAAGATAAATTATGAATATATTATCAATGACTTTATATAAAAGTATAATCGGAAGATGAATGTTGTTTGTTAAGAAAATGATGTGTGCAGTAGTCAACACTTTGAAGTTATATACACATATATATTCAAACAATCATTAGTTTATCAAATTACATTATAATATAATAAATATAAGATACATCACTATAATTAAAAGATGAATGTTGTTTGTTAAGAAAAGGATATGATGTGCACGGGGGTGGCCCGATCTTTCGGTGAGTTGATGATAACTACGATTGGGAGAAACGTTGACGATCCGACTACAACCGTACGAGACGTTGTTGTGTTACGCCTTAGCGATCGATACACCTCTCCGAGGGTTTGTTGATCTTGCCGGTGCAGATCAACCCTATTCCTGCAAACAATCGAGAACAAGCAAGAACAAGATAAAAGCGACTGAATTGCTAGATAAACAAGATGCACAAATATGAGTTGATACACGATAAAGTGGGGTTCCGAACAAGCAGACGGACGGTCTAGCCGACACGCGCGCTGCAAACGAAATAGTAATGGCTAAACTTACAATTAATCAAAACCCAACTAATTCTAAAGGGGTAACTAAGTTTAAAGGAGGTGGAGGAGGTCATATGGCGTCCTCCCTCTTGTTTGGGCGTAGCCCCCCTTAGGCCCCACTTGGGCATGGGTTCCAGACGAAGTTACAGGCCCATAGGCCCAATACAGGTGACACAACACCTTGTTTGCGTGATTGTAGCTGACTCTGATGGAATTTTTCAATGAGGTTGGATCCATTGGAAAGAGGACTCCAATAGCTTTCCATTAAGTACTCATGGGCCTGAATCGGATGTCGTATGACGAATTGGCCACCGTTTGAAATCTGTGCTGCATCGGGTGGCCGAATTGGATTCCAGAACGCGACGGCCTTCATCTCCTCTTCTGCATACACCATGGGCGAGGTGTGCATCTTCCATATTTGGTTCCAAATATTATTTGCACTCCTAAACACATAAATGTATATATTTTCATTATTAGGTAGCTTCATATTCTTAATTAAATTAAATCGGAGCTTGTTATGAAATGATATCACCTGTGTGTATATGATGTGATCAATGGTTGTATCCATAGAAGTCATGGTCACATCAGGATATGTGTAGTAGTCAACACTTCGAAGTTATATACACATATATATTCAAATAATCATTAGTTTATCAAATTACAATATAATATAATAAATATGAGATACACCACTATTTTTACTTTATCACTTACGTTTAGGTCTCGTTTAGAGTTTTGCACAGGACCTCGGAGTTTTACGAGACTGCTCTGTTTTGTTTTGGAGGTGTTCATAGGGGTAGAGTTGCTGCGTGCGTGCGTTCATAGAGATAAAGATGAGTGTGTGCGTGTTTGTAGACACCTGCGTGTGTACTATGATTCTCAGAAAAAAAGAGAGATGACAATATTTAGTTTTCCAACATTTATTAGGGTTAAAAATGACAACCGAACAGAAAAAAAAGAAATTAAAAGATTAGTTTCCTGCGCAAAGTACAAATAACTCAGTTCCCGCGGATCTGCGATTCAGACATAAAGGGCCTGCTTGATAACTTTGGGGAAGAGGACCGGAAATTTAGACCAAGGAATTGATCATGAGATTAGAAAAAGAGTTTGATTTTTAGTCCTAGTCTCTTGTTTAGTAGAGGTGGTGGGAATTAGTAGGGAGTTTAAATATAGAATCGATCTTAAATAAGAATGGATGGTTCAGATTTGTTGAAACGTCATAGAGAGAATTCCCACCTAATTCCCACCCTACCCCAGGTATTAAAATGGTGAAAGTTGTCCCTCTCAATTCCCCTTCCCCTTCCCACCCAAACTCCCATTCCATCTAGCCAAACAAAACAATTAATATTCACGTCCCTCTAAATTTCCATTCCCTCCTAAAAATTCCCCCAACCAAACACACCCAAAAAGCCGTTTACCCTAACCTGTTACCCCCTCTCGAACCCTCCATTGCAGAAGGACAAGCGTTTGCTTGTCGTTCCTGCGGATCAGCGACATTCAGGCAGATGCGGCGGCTCCGGCCGTAATATTTCCCGCTCTCTTCCTCCTCCAATGTTAGGTTTGGATTCTTTGATATGCTAGCGCTAGCGCATGGATGCCATGCCGTAGTGCCTCTCTCTGGACGGCGAAACGCCTCCGATGCTGCGGGTGTGCCCGGCAGGTGTTCGACGAAATGCAGGCCTGCCCCGCAGCCCCGTGTCCGTGTGCGTTCGGCGGTATTGCTCCCAGAGGCTACAATGGATTAATTTTGGGAGCCTGATCTTCAAAGCATGACAAGGGCGAGGCGGCGAGGTGGTAGCCATTGCTCGCGTCTGTGCCTGGTGAACACACTCGGATTCCGGGTATGTTCCTGGTTACTGCCTGCTGTTATCTTGTGTTGCCTGTCGTGATGCTTATCTATGTTGGTGCCTTGCTACTCTTCTTTTAGTATTGTGCCGTCAAGTGGAAATTCGTTTTTGTACACTTGAATATACACTGCTAGTTCTAGTATTGTATAACATGTGCACGAGTGCTAGGATGCTAACTAAATCCATAAACTTGAAATGAAATGTTCTTATGAATCCATAATGTTAAATACACCATCATTCTCAAAATCCGAGGTGGCATGCTATTGCAAATGAACCACCTTGTCCCAAAATCGAAAGTAACATGTTAAGGCAGACCCTGAGGCATCTTAACTAATTTCCTTTTCTTGTTCCTCATTTTCCCTTAATTATTCATTTTTGGGCGCCCTTCTCTTCCTTTCTCCTTGTGCCTGGTCCTGGCTGCTATGAGGCGATGCCGATTTCTCTTTCTCCTTTTCTATTTTATGCCTATGGTTGGTTGCGAAGAGGAAGCAATAGAAGGGTCTTGGCTGGAGGAAGAAATAATAAAATAAAGAAAAAAAAGGAAGTTAGTGACAATGCCATTGTCCACGTTGGCATGCCAGGCCAACTTTTAGGTTTATGGTGGGAACCAGATATATGGACAATTTTAAGGTCTGCTAGTGTATTTTACTGCCCGAAATTTAAGTTATCGTTAATTCATAAAGTAAAAGCTTTGAGAATGTAGCCAATTGAACGCCTTATTACGCTGTTCTAAGTTATTTTAGAGAATGGAAATGAAACTTCTGTCATTATAATGAAACAGGTCAGCTCAGGTCAAATTCTAACATTGTTCTTTTTTTTTTCCAAGTGTTGAGAATAAGTCAACAACCAGGGTGTCATTCTTCCTTATCATGTCCAAATAAAAGTATAAAGTAAACAAAAGAATTGAGTCAAAATGTTATTTACATGAGGTCGCAAAGACATTGCTTCTCTCCCAATTCCTGACTTCCTAGTGTGAAGTGTGAATTCAAAGACTAAACACACAATCTTCATTTAATAATTCTCCAGCTATACGATAATCAGAATGCTAGTAGCAATTGCCAGGAAGTCCAACAATAGAGCACATAGTATCTCAGATATCAATGAAGAAGCTCAAATCATGGCATGCCATTACTGCTTAACTATATGTCTATCAAGAAGTTTTGCACAATAGCAAGAAGTGATGAATGCAGCCAACATCGCACCCCCCCCCTCGAAACCCCACCAACCACTGAATACACAAAAATCAAAATAATTTATATAGATCAATGTTTTATAGTACCACCTGGAGAATACACATGAACAAACATATTAATGTCCTAGTTCATACATAATCCGTACACAATGGATTTTAGTTCAATTAAACTGAAAATCTCGTAGAGGAACTGTGGCATGGTTCAATAGGAATGAGGTGTACGGTACGCCTTCAACATCCATCTTTAGGGCCTTTTCCACTCATATTTGGTGGGTTTTTATTCCAAAATAAGAAAAATAGAAACCTAGTTCCCTGTAGGTATTCTCATTTTCCTAAAACAAATTGACAAAGGATGACGCCATGTTGTTGCTTCTTTATAAATGGTGGATACCAGACAGATCGACGCAGATATTTATTTTCAATCTTTCTTACGGAAGAATGATATTGCTGCATAGGCTGCAATGTACAGCAGCACAGGGACAACCAAAGCAATGATATTTCTGGACGTCTCCCACTCCATGGTGCTGCCTGCTGCGTAAGCACCCAGGAGACCAAGCATATCCAGCAAAATGGCCATATACATTGGCCAGACTGATATTTCTAGGTTGTTCAGCATCCTTGGAAGCAGTAAGGCAATGACAACAATAGAAGCCATGAAGGAAGTCGAATTGCTATAGAAGAATGCATAGTACCGGCGTTTGTTGATGTCGTGGAGGATGGAGCTTCCAGCAAAGTGTTCCTTGCTATTTTCCTGCCACAAGCCACCTGGTGGTTTCAGGCCAGCTTGATATGTCACGCTTGCAGCCAGGACCCCTAGTAGCATCAAGTACTCCCGCATGTCCTTGTCAGTTGATCCGGATTTGTCTTCTTTACTGTTGGCTGCTTGTAGGGACGATCCATTTTCTGAGTCATGGGTTCCTTTTCCAGCAGGCAAGGAATTTATTCTGCTTCCTTCTTGCAAAGAGGAACACTCTCTTTTGTCATTGTCTCTCAGTGCAGCATCTGCAATGGCGCATAACTTCCCAGAAGACTCAATTCCTTTGTGAGAGCCTCCGGGCTGAGTGGATGTAAGATCTATAATTTCAATTGCTTGTGAAGAGGATCCCTTCCCTTCTATTATGGGTGCTGGTTCAGAGGCTTCATTGTCTGTGTTCCCATCTACTTGCCCAGAGGATTCCTTCACAATGTTGATGACTACTGTTTTAGAGTACCTCTTATTCCAAGCAATGACTACCTGCAAGGCTACCAAGGCAAACACTGCACCGACCAATATTAATACATAGATGGAGGTGCGGAGATGCCGAGAGCTTCCAGCAGCGTAGGCACCCATGAGGCTGAACATTCCCGCCACCATGCACACATAAAGTGCATAGCACTTTATGCCTGGCCTGTATAGGTTTGGGTTCACAAGGAGAATAATGAGAGCTATAGATGCCATGAAGCTGGTTGCATTGCAATAGAAGAATGCCTCATAACGCAATGGATAGTTTTCAAGCAGGACTGGAAAACCTGCTTGGTGGTGCTCAAGATTGTCATCCTCGGGCCAGAAGCCAGCTGGGGGTGTTAACCCAGCTTGGTAAGTGAGCGTGGCAACCAAGATTGCAAGGAGAAGCAAAACTTCACGCTTGTTATCCTCCTCAATAGGATCATCATGTTGGTTGTCCATGTTGTCTAGTGTGAAGAAGATAATGTGAATCACCACATAGACGAGGACACCACCTGCCAAAGCAACAACATAGATGGATGTGCTTACATCCCTGCAACTCCCTGCAGCATATGCACATATGAGGGCGAACAGATCCAGTATCATAGCTGCCTCCAGTGTGTGCTGCTTCAGTACATAACTACTTTGGACCATTATGATGGACACTAAGGATGCCACAAAGGCTACCGAATTGCTATAGAAGAACACCTTGTACCGTGTTGGGTGTGTTGTGAGGAGTATTGGGTCACCGACCTTATGCCCATCACGGTTGTCTGCCAGAGACCACCTGGTGGTTCTAGCCCTGCTTGGTACGTGATGCTTGCAGCAAGAGTAGCAAGCAACATGACAAGGGAGCGGGCCTTTTCCATTGCAACATTGTGGTTTGTGTTCCTGGTGATCAGAAACATGTACAGGGTGAAATTTCAGTTTCAGGAGGAGAAAATGGAGGAGTTTTACTTACATACCTGCTACTGTCAATTGCAGATGATATACTTCGTTTTGGTCCAGTCTTGGGAACATTCTTTGGTCTCTTATCTATAACTTTTGTAATAGCCACCTGGAGGAAGATGTATGCAAGAATTGCAACAATCAAACAAATGACATATATGGTGTCATCAGCCTCCCTACAGCTCCCGGCAGCATAGGCTCCAATGAGACCGAAGAGAGCCACAACAATAGAACCATAAAGTTCACCAAACTGCAATGACATTTGCACCTTGTTGACCCTCTTGTCCAGAAGCAACATGATGATGAGCAGGGATGCAACAAACGCAGTGGTATTGCAAAGGAAGAATGCCTTATAGCGTCTGGAGTTTATGTTCTGCAGAATTGGGTTGCTTACCCGGTGGCCATCCTTGGTGCTGCCCCAGAAGCCACCTGGTGGGTTTAGCCCAGCCACGTAGGTTATTGTAATGGCAAAGGTTGCTAACAGCATCAAGACCTCATGCAGTTCTTCGCGCTTGTGTTCACCAGGATCCTCCTTTTGCTTCTCAGTATCCTTAAGTTCACTAGGATCCTTGTTTTTCTTCCCGGGATTTTTGTCCTTCTGCAACTTGGACATGGCATAAGTAAAGAAAGAAGGCCCTATGTAGGCAAATACCATAGACATGATCACCGAGGAGTAGATGGTAGTGAATTCATCTCTGCAGCTTCCGGCAGCATAGGCCCCCATTAAGCCAAGTAAGTCGAAAACCATCACTATTCGCAGTGCAGCTGCGCAATGTGTGCTCTTCTCATCCAGGACGAGGAGGAGGAGGCAGATCACAAGTGATGCAGCGAATGCAGTGGCGTTGCAGTAGTAGAACATGATGTATTGTTGATAGTGGTTGCCGGGTAGGATTGGGTCGCCTGCGAAATGGCCTTCATGTGTCTCCTGCCAGAACCCCCCTGGCAGGTTGAGCCCTGCACCATATGTTACTGTTGCAACCAGAGTGGCCAGCAGCAGAAGGTAGTTCTTCAGCTGGTACTCTGAACTTGAAGGCTGGTTGGATGTGTTCTCTTTGCTTGATTCATTTTTATTGTGGGCATCTATTTTTGTGGTTAGTGACATATCTTATGGTAGTGGAACCGTGGGAGCAACAGGAAGGCGGAGGAGATGATAATCTGTGTTGGCTGAGCTACTCAGGTTATATAGCTGCTCATGTAGTCATGTGCACACAGCAGCACTACACCCATTCTTCCCTGGGAATCATGGCATATTTGCATGAGTCCATCAAGTCACCTTTGTCAAGATGTGTGTGCAGCATATATTTTTGCCTGACTTCATCAAGTGACCCTATTTAAAGCTTATTCCATTGTCCTTTTGCAGCTTGTGCAACATAACAGACATGAAGCATCAGTGATGTATTAAGTTCTGTGCACATGGTGTAACATCTCAGCTTCGAAATCCATATTAGCCCAACACTTCCAAGGAGTGGAACCACGTAAGTATAGTTTTCAGTTACTCTTTCATTGTTGCTTCTTATATAAAAAGGGTTAACCCAGAGTTTGGTATGGTTGAATTATGGGGGTTTATACGACGTAACCTATCTAAACTCGTATTACTCATATGTAGATTGAGTAATATAAAGACTTGAAGTAACCAGTGTTCACATGTCAGATTTCAATAAACCACAATGTAATTTACTTATATTAAAGCAAATATTTTTCCTCCGTATACTTTAAGTTGTAATGCTTGTCTATTCTATCAAAAAAATTTCAGAATCTTAAGGCACAAAAGCCATAGGATTATATTCGCCTGGCATTGCAGAGGCTTCCCAATCTGATGGGGAATAGTCAATATTCAAAATATTGCACGGAGCATATGGTTGATGCTTGATAAAGTTTAATCATCATGCAAAGTACTACAAAACAAGCCATAGTATATGGGGATAATGCCTAATACAATACTAAGAACAATGCCCAAGTCCTGTGAGCCTCCTCCCATACTTAGGCATACCTATGCCTAAGTCTACTAAGAACAACGCCTAAGATTATTAGTGTGAGAGTCAGATACCGAACCCAGTTTACTACGCTAGTAAAACAAGCGTAGCATAAAAATCTGGTAAACGTTAGGGTGATATCAAAATATGTACATCGTGAACACACTGAAGTAGCATCAAAATTTCAAGTTACTATCTAAATGCAATAGCAAAGAGAAGCACCTTGCCATATGTCCTCATAGTTCACACTGACAAATAATAAGTGCTCATTTGACACACAAAGAATTTGTGCAAATAGATGTTATGATGTAAATTTTTTTTGTTACCCTTTAGTAAATATTGAGAAGTACCATATTTTTTAGTAATAATTTGTGCTACCTCATACCTACTAAGGGAGCACAAAAAAGGTATCAAAGTTTAAAAAAGAAATATGATTTCAGCTGATACATTCTTAAGAACCGCAAAAATATCTCTCAATAGGCCGAATACGAATCACCATCCCAAAGTGGGTTTCAGACGAGATGCCTTTCTATCTTTCTCCATCTCTTCCCCACCACAAAATATATATTGAGCTGGAAGATCCCAAGGTTCTCTCTCCATCAACTTTACTTTTTAAGGTTGGACCACGTGATGCCCTGATCAGCCAGCATCTAATAATATTTCTAATTTTGTATGATTGTCTTCCAAATCTGTATTATTGAACTATGAGCCCCAAAGTATTTTCTGCCCTCAAAGGTGGTCCCAAATATGTCAATGGCTCATTTTCGTTACAGACTTACAGGAAGGATTTTGATTGGGTGTCACTACCAGACTCGCAAACTTTTGTGAGAGTTACGAATTTAGGCTGACCTTGCTTTTGTTACATTGCAGGATCTTGCTTCGTTACATATATCAGCACCATTGCACCAGCCATGGCATGTGGGGTAGAGAGGATGGGGCTGACCTTGCTCTCGTTCAATTTTTTTTGACTGGTTTCATGTTACTGTTCGGTTCTATGGTGCTCCTAAAAGTCTTAGTCTTTCTTCTTTGGTGGACAACCTTGTTCAGACTTCAGAGTCGACACCTACTTTCTCTAATTCTATTAGATAAAGAAAGATGAGAACGTTATTGGTCTAGTTTTGTCTTTATTTTACTAAAAAGCTTCCATGAGGGATGAAATAGGTGACTGTATAGTCTGTATGCATTCATGATAATCCAATTACAACGATGAAACTACAAATCTAGAAAGAGATAGAAACAGTTACTGGCACAGGAGGGACTTGGGAAAAATGAGGGATGAAATTAAATTGTAGTACATAATGTGCTTGATGCTTGATACTTCAGTTAATCAGTAGAATTGCAGGCAGATAATACGGAATTACATATAGCTTCCTTGTGCGGATCGCCTGCCATTCCCTGGTTCTTGGGACTCAGTATCCAGCTCAGGAGTAATCTGATGGTTATTACTATTAGCACTTGTCTTGTGACCCTGGCCAAAGGTTGACAACATCGCGTGGATTGCAAAGTAGCCCAGCACAACAATGGCCATGGCGATGACATATCCAGATGTCTCCCACTGCCTGCTGGATCCGGCCCCATAGGCCACCAGGAGTCCAATCATGTCAAGAAGAATTGTTGTGTCCATCGCCCTCAGCAGCAACACCTGCAGCGACGACGTCGACTCCGGCAGCAGTAGCAGGATCACGACGACGGACGCCATGAAGGATGTAGAGTTGCTGTAGTAGAATGTGCGGTACCGTGGCTTCCGGTTGTCGCGCAACACCGGATTACCAGCCGCATGACCGGCAATGTCGTCGTCGCCCTGCCACACGCCGCCCGGTGGGTGCAGGCCGGCCTGATAGGTGACGCTTGCTGCCAGGATCCCCAGTAGCATTAGGTACTTGCGCTTGGTGTGACGTGTGCTTCCACCATCATCATCGGCTCTCTGGTTCTGGTTGCTGCTGGAGGAGCCGTGCCTTCTGATAGGATTGCCATAGTTCTGCCGCACCATGAATACCACAAGAAGTAAGACCACAAAGATGATCACCAACACGAAGACGAAAATCGATTGACTCAGATGCTGTGAGCTCCCAGCAGCGTAGGCTCCCATGAGACCGAACATGCCAGCTACCATGCAAACGGAGAGTGCATAGCTCTGTATGGCCGGCCTGTACAAATTCGGGTTGACCAGGAGTATGATGAGGGCGATGGATGACATAAAGCTCGTGGTGTTGCAGTAGAAGAATGCCTTGTAACGGTAAGGGTTGTTGCTGAAGAGGACCAGCTCGCCTGCACGGTGACCATCATTGTCATCTGCTTGCCAGAAACCACTTTGCGGGGTCAGTCCTGCTTGGTAGGTTATAGTCGCGGACAAGATCGCGAAAAGGAGCAACCTCTTGCGTCTCTTCTCCAGCAACTCATCTTCATCGTGTCCTTTATGGTCCAATGTGAAGAACACAACGTGGATCACCACGTACACTAGCACAGCACCAGCTATGGCCATGACATAAATTGATGTACTTACATCTCGGCAGCTACCTGTGGCATATGCGCTCATGAGCCCGAACAAATCCAGGATCATGGCTGCCTCTAGGGCATGGCGCTTGAGTAGAGACCTACTCTGTACCAAGATGATGGCGAGTAAGGATGCCACGAAAGCGGTCGAGTTGCAGTAGAAAAATGCCTTATACCGCCTAGGTTTAGTTGTTAGGAGAATTGGGTCACCAGCCTTGTAAAGTCCATCCTTGTTTGCCTGCCAATATCCGCCCGGTGGGTCTAGCGTTGCTTGGAAAGTGACAGTTGCCGCTAGAGTGGCAAGTAGTAGAACAAGAGAGCGAGTCTTCTCCATAGCTCGGTTAAGTTCTGCCTCCCTATTAATTGCAACAAGAGGACACCAAATTGATTACTTTCAACAAATTGTTGAGTGAAATGAAAGTGATTAATTGCAGGAAATACCACACATCTTGTTTAGGATACATGAAACTACCGCAAATCACTTACACTACGAGTCGAGATTCTCTAGAACTGTAAATCAACATTTTATAGTACTCAATTAACATTGTATTAAAAGTTACCAAAATTTTTATAAGGTGTAGTATCCTCCCATACCTTATAAACCACCATAAAATGTAAAGAATAAATATTCTTTTTTGACTAGAACTCATCAAAAAATTGTTAAAAATCGCAAATAAATTTGTTGCATAATGAGCTAGGACAAATTAAATTCTTTGTTGTGGTTGGCCGATCCAAGCAAGTGCTTTAAATAGCAGTAAAGACCGAATGTGCGGGAAAACGGCAGGGATGGATGTTGTAGTAAAATCTGTACTGCTGCTGGCAGTACTCACATACTCTGTGAGTGTTTCATGGCTTCGGAAAAGACTCTGCTTCCAGTTAATCTATGATGTTTATTGGGTGCAAAGGCAGGGGAGAAAAGGCCGCATTGCATGGGTTGGCAGAGATTATGCAGAACAAAACAGGAGGGACGTTTGGGTTTTCATGATTTCATAGATTTTTAACCAAGCTATGCTTGCAAGACAGGGAAGGAAGATTCTTGTTAGTCTAGGCTATCTTTGCTCTTGTGTACTTAAAACCCGCTTTTATAAGAACTGCTCTTTCCTGTAGGCAAGGTGGCCTCATTTACTTGGTGGAGTATACTCCACGTAAGGGAATTGTGTCAGTGATATGCCCTAGAGGCTATTATAAAGATGATTGTATCATACTATGTTTCTGGATATTACGAATAAAGAGTTATTCCGTTCCCTGAAATAGTTAATTTATTGTTGATCAATGATTATGTGATTAAATCATGAGACTCTATGTGTTATGTTACTATTTCTAGATGGTTCATAATGATGTCATCTGTAGAATAAATATGATTTTAAGATTAACACATGTATTGATATTGATGATCATGTCTTATGGATTATGGTACGGAGGTACCAAATTAATAATATAGATACATGTTGGAGAATATTTTGTTGGACAGACCATATGAGAGACTATAAGAGTTACTTGTGCCATCAATTGGTCTCACGTAATGGTGATTTTGATTCCTTAGACTTGAGATCATCGTGGTTCTCAATATTTGTACTATCTTACTTAGGGACTATCAAATATTGCCTCGTAACAAGGTAGTAATAAAGATAGTTTTTGAGTTTGCTATTAAACATGTAGCGAGATATGATCGATCAAGATGAGATTTACCCCTTCTTGTTTATGGGAGAGATATCTCATGGGCCCTCGATGTAATAGATTACGAAAGTGCATGACCATACCGAGTGATTGAGGAGTCAAGCACGAGATGAGTAATCTATTACAAGATCGAGTGAATAATTGAGCTATTGGAAGGATGACATATTTCTCGTCTTGTGCTTAATTGATATCGTGAGGCAAATGGATTCGAACATAGATACGTTACAAGTTTAGCTGATATGATCTTTGTGCATACTCGGAGCATCAATATGTCTTGTTAGAAACCGCTATTGACACGTGAACCGAAAATATGTTTTTCGGGTCGCAACAGAGTACATATGAACCTTTCGGGTTGCACACTTAATGGTTGGAACATAGAGTTGGATGGAGATCCGATAGGTGCTCAGTTCGGATAAGGATCCGAGTAGAGTCCTGATGGGCTTGTGAGGCCCAGTCAGAAACTCTATATATTCAGAGGCGAGGGAGCTAAGGGAGACGTAATAACCGAAACACCCAAAACTCTAGCCGCACGCAGGCGCTAACACAACCGTGAATGGTGTCCTATCTCTGGACGTGTGGATACCAACTTAGGCGTTGCTGTGTTGCGTTGTTGATCAGCGTGGGAACGCAAGGAGGGGTTCACGCGTGGAGGAGAGGATCGGAACGACTGCTTCCTCTACATCGACATGCTCTTCGTCTGGTTCGGCTACTCCGATTCTACTTCCGCTGCTCTGCTCGTCGAGTGGTGACGATCTATAATCTCTATACTCGTAAAATATCCTAGATGATGCGATATAAATTTTGATTTATAGCTATCATAGCCTACCTGTGTACCTACAAAATGCTGTGTAAAGGAATTATATGGAGAATCGTTGACGGGACATCAGTGAACTTAAAAGGTGATTATGGGATACCTAGGAAGAGAACCTGTAAAACACTACGCCTCAAGATGTAGATAGGTGTGCGAAATTTACACTACTAGAGAAATGGTCTTTGGTCGGAGGGGCGAAATCAACATTAGTCCCAAAATAAGTTAAAACCAGGACTAAAAATAATTTTTAGTCCCGGTTTAAAAATGGAATGTCAACTGTAATCTTTAGTCCCGGTTGGTGTCACCAACCGGGACTAAAAACTATCTTTAACCCCAGTTCAAGAAATGCCAACATGTGTCAGACCCTTTTACTATCTTTAGTCCCTGTTGGTAATAACAACCGGGACTAAAGATCAATTTTTAGTCCCGGTTACTAAACATCCTCTAACTGCAAAAATAATTCACTCCATCCATCCATATCTTCTTTTCTCCTCCTCTCCCTCCATCCATATTTTCTTTCCTCCTCCTCCTCCCCATCTTACCCTATCTTCTTCTTCTCTCTCTCTCCTCCAGCCCCCTCCCCTATCCTCTCCCCCTCCCCTTCGGCTAACTTCCGGCGGCGGCTACCTCGCGTAGGGGCGGCGCGAGCTACGGAGTGCGGGGCGACGGCGGCGCGAGGGACAAAGAAGGCGGCCACGACGCAGCGACTGCCGCGCGCCGGGGCCAGGAGGTGGAGGCGGCGGCCTCGGCCTCCCCTTCGTCAGATCTGGCGGGAGGGGAGGCGGCGGCGGCCTCATGCAGGGGCGGCGCGTGGGACGGAGGAGGTGGCCAGGAGGCGGCGGCTGCCAGGCGAGGTCAGTGCCCGCGGCCAGGCGGCGGAAGCTGCAGTCAGCGGCGGTGTCCGGGTGGCGGCGGCTGCGACTGCCGAGCGCTGGCACCCGCGGCTAGGCGGTGGAGGCGGCGGCCGAGCGCCGGCACCGAATGATTTGTGATTTTTCTTAGAGTTTGTGAGAATTTGGGATGATTTTGTTTAATCTGTATGTGAATGTGTTGGATTTGAATGTGTGTGATGTATTTGTTAGAATTTGTGATTTCTTTTTTGTAAATTTAAGATGTATTTGATGTGATTTGAAGATGATTTTAGGATTTAACTATTTGGATGTGTGACTAAAAATCATATTAGTAGATGCAAGCTGAAAAAAAAACAATAAAAAAAGAGCAGAACAATTGCTGAGGTCCAACTATTTTTAAGTTCCGGTTGGTGTTACCAACTGGGACTAAAGATGCATATTTAGTCCGGGTTATCTTATCCAGAACTAATTTTTATTCCTGAATTGATAGTCCGGCTGTATAACTGGGACTAAAAGAGGGGTTATGAACCAGGATAAAAAAAAGAGATTTTCCAGTAGTGGTAGCTGCTCTGACCTCTTAGTGACAGAGCTAGCTCCTGAGTGGTTGGATGACTGCCCGCGTTTG
Source organism: Leersia perrieri (assembly GCA_000325765.3). Lineage (NCBI taxonomy): Eukaryota > Viridiplantae > Streptophyta > Magnoliopsida > Poales > Poaceae > Leersia > Leersia perrieri. The sequence continues at coordinate 7,791,435 of CM002484.1, forward strand.
TCTGACATCTCCGCCGTAATATATCATGAACGTTTGATAAAATAGATTTATCGCCAATAAATACTACTAGTTGTGACACCACTAGAAGATGGGATGTCGAAATAATTGAGGTACCTGGCTGGGAGGGAAAGGATTTTGTCATTTGGAACTACACAAAGACTAGCCTTTTCTATGCGATCGGTTTGATAGACTCGAATCAAGCCAGCTATGTCATCTCAGGGACGTAATGATGCCCGCCATGTTAAGACCCTGTTTGGATCATATATATTTTTTTAGTCCGTATCACATCGAATATTTGGACACTAATTAGAAGTATTAAATATAGACTATTAATAAAAGACACCCTATATTCTGGACTATTTCGCGAGGTGAATCTATTGAGCCTAAATGTAATGCTATAGTAAACATTTTCTAATCGTAGATTAATTAGGCTTAAAAATCATCTCGCGAATTAGCCTTTATTTATCTAATTAATTTTATTATCAGTCTATATTTAATACTCCTAATTGACATCCAAACATCATATGAACTTAAAAAAAAATCCCTGGATCCATGCTCAAGTCCCTTGAGAGTCCATCGAATCAATTTAAATGGTCGGCATGTCCGTACATACTGTTCATCGTCGGTCAGCAGCAGCTGAGTTGCATCCCAATGTCGTCGATGCAGCAATGGCAGAACCTTTGCGCGGGCGGCAGGGCTGCAGATTTGGCATGTAACTTGGGCTACAAAACTGATAATTGAAACCGATTTCTTGGAGGTGCCGAAAATGGTGGCTCATACAGACCTTAACAGGTCGATGTACGGTCCCATGATTCAAGAATTGAAAGGCAATTTCAATAGTTTTCACGAAGCAATATGAAGTGGATAGCTCATAGGCTAGCGAAAGAAGGTAGGTGTTTCTTTTCGGTAGCTGAATAAAATCGCTAGCAGTTTCGCCTATAGATGGTCAAATGGACTGTTCGGCATGGCATGACCCATGATTTGTCGGGCCGATATAGCCCGACAGACTAATCGTGCCGGGCCGGGCAAGGCCAGCAGCTGTAGTTGCGGGCCTGCGGCCTATGCACGACCTACCGTGATGTGGGTTGAAACTTATGAAATAAGTCTAATTTAGGTTCCTCGTAGTATAGAATAAGTTTACCGTAGATCAAAACGATGAAATAAGTCTATTTTCGGTCTTCGAGTATAGAATAAGTCTATTTTGACCCAAATTATATAGAATCAGTGTAATTTTGGTTCTTCAATTTTTTGGACTACTATTGGGTTGTGTCGTGCTGGCCCATCGTGCTTTACCCTAGGCCTAGGCACAACCCAGTAGTTGGGCCGGGCTGGCATAGGCCCAACAATGGTCTATGCCATGTCGGGCCGAGCCGTGCCTGGGCCAAGCCAAATGGTTGTGTCGTGGACCGGACCGTCGGGCCATATGGCCAACTATAGTTTCCCCTAAAGAAAAGTTAAAATCTTTGTTTCCCAAAAACAAACTCTCAACAAGCATATATTATTGGAGTGTTTTACGCACCTCTCAATACTGGCCTGGTCTTGTTCTTTGCCATGTTGCTTGAGTCCACATCGCCTTTTTGACAGCGAAGAGTAAATCCGTGCGAGCTTCCGCCATGCGGCTATGCCCCTAAGCGCATCCACGGCGTATGGCACGACGATCGCTTGGAACGCGATGTACGCGAGCACGGCGGCGACCAGAGCCACAACGTTAACGGTGGTGTGCTCCACCCTAGTGCTCCCGGCGGCGTAGGCTCCGACGAGCCCGGCCATCGAGACGACGATGCACCCGTACAGCTCCCACGACCGCGTCGTGCCGTCGCGCAGCTCCCCCGCGAGGAGCAGCGCGATGATGAGCAGCGACGCGACGAACGCGGTGGTGTTGCAGAGCAGGAACGCCGTCAGCCGCGCCGGGTGCCGCTCCGCCAGGACGGCCTCGCCGGCGCGGTGACTGCCGCCGTCCTTTGACCAGAACCCTCCCGGCATGGTGCTCAGGCCTGCCACGTACGTGAGGCTCGTGGCGAACGTGGCGAGCAGCAGGATGACCTTTCGTGGCCGTTCCTTCATGCCGTCGTGCTCGCTGTCGCGGGCGAGCACCCTTTGCGTGACGACGTAGTAGAGGAACACGGCGGACGAGAGCACGGCGGTGTAGACGGTGGTGGCCCTGTCGCGGCACGTGCCGGCGGCGTAGGCGCCCATGAGGCTGAGCAGGTCGAGCACCATGACGACGCGGAGCGGCATCACGACGGTGACACGCATGTCCCTCCGCTTCTCGCGGAGCACGGCGAAGAGGAGGATGAGGACGATGACGAGCAGCGACGACGCGAACGCGGTGGCGTTGCAGTAGAAGAAGACGAGGTAGCGGCCGAGGTGGTGGTCCCGCATGATGGGGTCGCCGGTGGTGTGGTCTCCGGCGTTGTCATCCCAGACGCCCCCCGGCGGGCTCAGCCCCGCCCCATACGCCACCGTCGCCACCAACGACGCCAGCAGCAGGAGGTACTTCCGCAGGGTGTACTCCCATGGCGGTGGCTGCTGATCAATCTCCCCGGCCGGCGGCGTCATTCTGTAAAAATTAATATCACTGACCTTAATTCAGATCGCAAACGATTATTAGATCAGTACTCAGATGTCAATGTGGTCTGGATCCTAATTGAGATGGATACATACACACCTCCATATATAGGCTAGTTTTTTATCATTACATCACAGGCTTGACTCGCCTCAGTCGTCGTCAAGCATTCTTATTACAACAGAAAGATATCTTCGCCTCATGAACTAACGATCTAGCTAGTTGGCATGCATCTTTGATCGGCCTAGCTAACATTCGAAATCATAAATAAGACGTGTTGCATGTTAATCAAAACCCCAAGGTCAAATACATTTTTGCCGCGCACACGTTCATCACTTCGCTGTGACTTAATTTCCAGTAGTCTTTCATATATAAACTAGTTATACGCAGGGGTAAAGTACGTTTTCTCGGGAGAAATAAAGGAACACATATGGGAGATCGAACTATTTTGAGCCCTTTGCGACCATACGGCAAGAAATAAGGAATACATCTCGCTAGAAACGACTATATGGAAAAAAATGTTCTTAAACAAAAACAAATATATGGACGAGAAACGAGATTATACGAGGCCAATTACGACATGTGGAGTGGAGCATCTCGCTAGAGGGAGATAGGAGGGTCTTCTGGGATCGAGTCACGAATGAATGGATTTGCAATAACTTTTTAACACTGCTTGCTGCTCTGCTTCTTAATATAATGGTATAGCCCCTGTCGGTTTCGAACAAAAACTATATATTACTCGATCCATGCCATTGCCATTTTTCCCTAAAAAATATATGAGTTCGAAAAACATAATAATTTGAAAAAATATATACAAGGAGAGAATTATTCTTTTAAAAAAGACTTCTCAACATCGTCCATTGGTATAGTTAATATATATCAATATATGTGTTTCAAAAGCATAATAATTAAGGAGATCTAACCTTTGGAATGATTCTGTGTATCTTACTATCCTCTACAGTATTGCCTCTGCAGTGGCAGTGGCTGACAGGTGAGCCCGGACCTACATGTCAACCTCTCCCATTAAAGGGGTATTACTCTGTTTTAGCCACCAGTCCACAAGCCAACATGCAAAGAGCAGACCAACTAACCAAAAGGAAATGGAATGTGTCTGCAAATTGTAGGGTTTGTGGAATCCATGAATCCGTTGACCACTTACTCTTTAAACTAGTTGAAATCCGACGTGTTGCTATGGAATATTTGTTTGACAACGATAGAAATGATATAATTTTACTTTCTAGATAATTAATATGACCTTATTCAATTCACAATATAATATGCACCCCTGTAATCTAGAAAAGCCTAGGTATAATTAATATGATATAGTTTATGAACTAAAATAAAATAAAGTGATATGACTATATGAGAGAGAAAGGAATGGGATGATTCAGACCATAGATTGATGATCCAAGGGCTAAAGACAATTGAGACGATATGGCTTAACAAGAGAAGAGAGAAATAAAATTAACTATAGTTGGGAAATTTAACATATAGTATCCTAGTTGATACCCCACGCGTTAATGTGAGAAAATTATGAATTGCAATGCACAGTTCTGTAATTTTGGTTATCGCTACAATAGTATGGTTGCACAAAAGGGAGCAAATGTATAATTTTTGACGTTACTATAGAATCAACGTGTTGCAAATTATGCTTAAGAAAATCGACATGCCTCACTGTTTGATCTTTTACAACGTATTGCTATGAATAGAAAATAACATGATCAACATCAAGATAATCACATTTGAAACAACCACGTGCGCTTGGCAAACATGACAATTGGGAATCTATTTTCATCACAAACCAAATTGATAAGATCAGATTAAAGAATAATTATTGTGCACAAACAAAGAGAAAATATAGTTTGTTGATGTTAAAAATTTTACGTTAAATATTTTTGAAAATGATGTGAAATATTAATTTAATCTCTAGAATGTAACAAATTGCATATGATGCGACATGCTTGTAGCACACACATATACACATGCTATGCTTGTACACTGGATGGAAGTAAGCATCCACTCTATTCCACTCCACCAAATATCCATTCAATAAATGCTCCATCATTGCCTTGTTATCCTTCCAAAAAAAAAAGAGGAGAGGGGCCAAAAAAAATTTATAGAGGGGAAGAAATAAAGTGTTTGTGCTCATACCAAAAATATGAGTATGAATTTCCTCCATTACCCCCTTTTCTAAAAATATAGCCAACTTCTTTCTCACAAAAATATTTCCACAAAAGGAGAGGAGACACGAGGGAGCAACCATCTTTATTTTTCCACCACCACATTCCATAAACTTTGCACGATCTTGATCTTGAGTATGACTTGCTATCTCTCTTAGTCATAATTTTTGACTTAGTAATAAATGTGAATACAAATATGCCTTATTTGATCCATACCGAGCTCCACATATAAACCTTTAGTATAGGATCAGAAGGTACTCATGATGAGGATCATACACACTTGAGTGACAAGTGAATCACTTGAGGAACTTGTTTTTATTTTCTTTTTTTCAAAAACCCCTTCAGAAACTCCAGAATAAAATATTGAATAAGGAATAGATGATTGGTGGTCTGCATCCGCTCTATCTCTCAACAGCTCAAAGCAAGGCAAAGGTATGTACTATTCCCATAAGGATAGATGTATGGATAGAGTCTAGCTTACTTGCTTATGTTTAGAGAGAATATTAAACCATGCACCCATATACTTGGAATATATGGCATTGCAGCAACTCCTGATCAACAACTATGTCTTGTTTTCTTTTCGTCCTTTACTCGGGATGAGCAAAGATTCAAGCTTGGGGGGTTTTGTTGACGGTCGTTATCACAAGATATAACCGTCAACTTAACTATAATAAATGGGAATTGAAAGTGCACTAATCAACCCCTAGTGGGTTTTAGTGATAAATGGCAATAATATTAAGGGACTAATCATGTTTAATGAGTTGTGTATGAAAGCAAGAAGACAAGTGATTCCTAAAATTATCAACGAATACGACGGATTCATTTGGGATGGCGAAGCGGCTCAAAGGAGTAGAACTAGGCTGGATTTTAATTTGAGTCATAGGAAAAGCCGTACTATTAAGGGGTGTCAGCTATTTAGAACTTAGGTCAATCTCTAAATGCTCAAAAAAGGATCAGTTCTAGACTAGTGAGTGACACACTTGTACTTCACACGTTTTTGTTCGGGACAGTTAGTCCGGACTTTCCGGTAGTTTCTACCGGAGTATCCGAACCTAGGATGTCCGGACCATCCGACAGCAAACACCGGACCGTCCGGACATAGGGACCACCGTTCAAACGGCTAGTGAACATCACCGTTACACGTCATGTGTAATGGCTAGGAGGTCCGAACTGTCCGGACATGGGTGTCCGGACTGTCCGGGCATGCTTTACCAACGGCTAGTGGGTGGGAGCGTGGGCTATTTAAGCCCACCTTTTCCCACTTGGCTAGGCTAGCTGCCACATTGATTACCTACTATTCCTAGAACACTAGAGCACTCAATTGCATCTCTTAGTCCTTAGATTCTTCTAGGGATTGGAGTGAGAGTTGGCGAGTTTATAGGTTTGGGTAGGATTGATCCACCATGAGCATCTAGGGATTGGCACAAGATCTAGCTAGGTTAATTTGTTACTCTTGAAGATTCATCTCCTAGACAGCTAGGTGTCGCTTGCGAGCTCCGACCTTGCGTAGTTTGCCCGGGATCGTTTGTACATGATTTCCTCTCCCTAACGAGGTAAGTTAGTATAAACCTTGCTATCTCCTAGAAGTAGGGATCGATAGAGCAAGGAGGGTACAAGGGACTAGGACTCTCAGCTTGTGACTTGATCATGGGATTTTCCGGGGAGTAGCTAGTCTGAGAGCTCCTTGTAGATCGAGGGCAACTTGTGGAAGATAGCATGGTGAGGTTTGAGATCGTTTGATCTCGCTCTCCGGAGCGCCTCAACGTGGAGTAGGGTCTTTTGATCCGAACCACGGTAAAAAATTTGTTGTGTCTTTGTCTCCCTATCTGTATTGCTTTCTGGTTTCACTCCTATTCATCTGCAGATTCACTTCGAGGAATCTTGTGTTCCCAGGTCCGGACCATCCGATAGCAAATGCTAGAGTGTCCGGACACCGGACTGTCCGGACCATTGGTTCGGAGTGTCTGGAAAACTGACTTCCGCTGCGGAGTGTTTTTAGGTTTTTACAGGCTGGTCTATTCACCCCCTCTAGACCATTCAGGAATAAGTTATGCTTGCAATGCATTTTATACTTTAGAATAATCTATTTCCACTTGTACTTAGAGAATATTTGCTTGTAGGGAATATTAAATGAAAATGGAGAATAGATGGAGAAAACCTCACTCCTAAGCCAGCCCAAGGGATGAGGGACCCACCTGACAGGGATAACGGCCAAGATAACCGTCTTCGCAACTATAACCGTCATAAGGCCCCAAATGTTAGAGACCCAGCCAAAGGAGAAGTCGGTGGGACCAACCCCTGGTTCGGCAGAACCAGGCCTAAGCCCGATGGCGCTGCCCTTCCACGTGTCAACTCCTAGTGGCTTCCTCATGGCAAATGCGATTGGGTAATACTATCAATTCCAATGGGGAGTTGCCGCCATTAGTAGCCTATATAAGGAGGGGTTCACCCACTCTTCAACACACACCAAGGTAAAGCTACAAGCTACCTACAAGTTTAGTATTAGTCTAGTGCTAGTGGAGTAGTTCCAGAATAGTTTCAAGTCCGCGGGAGCTTCAAAGGAATTCCGGTAAAGTTCTTACTTTGCTTTAGTTCTTTTGTAAGACTTCTGATATTTAATATATACATTCTTCTTTATACATTTCCGGTATTAGTATTTCAATCATAGAATATGAATATCGTTGTTATGACTTTAGTTTTTTTTGAAAGGAAACAGCAGGAGAGGCTCCTACTGTGTTAGTAATATATATTAATATAGAGAGTATTATGACTCTAGTTAGCTTGGGTTGCATGATGATACCTACTAGGATTTGTGTTGGTACAGATATAGTGTCTAACTACTGGATTACTTTACTGCTTAGGTATTTAGACCAAGGGTGGGTAATTCAGGACTTACTTACTTTGTATAAAAAGCTATTATATGAACTAGTAACTAATATCTTAGGCAAGGAGTCTAGGTGTTTAGTTACCATTATTTGGTGGTATTTACACTGGGTGTGTTTGCGGGCCGTAGATGGTGACAGCTCAGTAGGGATGAAAACGGTACGGAAAGTTTCCGGTTTCCGGACGTATTTTCAGAAACGGAAGCTGTCAGTCGGAATTTTTTCGGAAATTTCTGAAAACGGAAACGAATTTGGAATTTTTCTCTCGGAAACGGAAACGAATACGGTAAGGCTACTATCCGTCGGAAACTGGAATCGATCGGAAACTTTTTGGAAATAGAAACTTTTTATTTACAGCTTTGATTAAGTTCAGATTCTATTAAGCATTGATGATGTTAGTTTATTTTTTCTAGTACGGTGTTTTAGATATGTATGTAATTTGCTTGATTACTATTTTTTATTAAGCCATGCCATACTAATTAAAAATAAGATGAATATAGTTCTTGCTTTTTATAAAAATAAAGTGTACACGTGTTTGAATTATTTTTATAATTGATAAAAATTAGAAATGTTGATTTATTTGTTTAAGAAAAATATTAAGTTATATTTCTTTGTTTATTTGAGAAGTTCAGTTTGAGAGCTTTTTATATTCCGATAAATACCGGTTACCGTATTCGGTCCGTTTTCGTATTCGATAATATTCGATTCCGCTTTCGTATCCGGGGTTTCCGATTTTGATTCCGATTCCGAAAAAAATATGGAAACAAAAATGGCAGAGGTCGTTTCCTTCCGTTTCCGAGCCATTTTCATCCCTACAACTCAATACGAGTGTCTCCCTCGTTGTAGATAGCACTACAAGAATTTCCTAGGGCTAGGTGAACCTCCGTATCTAGTCTTGGTTTGATGGTTAGGACGGACTGTCATAAGTATCTCGGCAGTCTGAAGTAACTATGCGATGTACCTTGGGGGTGCTGAGTCTGTATGGACTCACTGCATTGTAAGGGGGTTAGTGTAAACCTAGGGGACAACTGTGTCATAGTAGATATTGTATACTAGAAGAATACTGGAATGTGAACTAGTCTAACTACACTCAGCTAATTTAGGATTAGGACTTTTTAGTAATGCATGTGTGTCAAATCTACCCTGTTATAGTCTAAAAAAAAATCTAATCTGTTATTACAACTTGCCCCTGCATAGGCTATATCTTATTACAAGTACATATAAGTTATCAGTCTAGTTTACTCTGCTACAATGGTATATCCGTGCGCTTGCGGATTCATTTCTTTGAACCATAGATATCCATTATATTTATGGCATCATTGATGGAGACTATGTTTATAGTAATGACATTAGTAAATATCAACAGCCACCGGAATTGCCGGGGGTATAGTCGGTTTTATTGATTACATTCTCAGCGAGTTCCACTCTCCACATATTGTACCCTGTATTCGGGATATCTTCCCACTGATAATCCCATATAAACTAGAAGTAGGGCTATTACCACTTTGGGGCCTGAAGTAGTATAAAAATCCATGTCTTTGCTCTGTGATGATGTCATGCTATATATGACCTTACGACAGCGTCCCCCGTTATCTACATACCCGGTCTACAGAAATCAACCATTGACAAACCTCCTATAAAAGCCAGCATGATCGAGAAAGCTTCTTACTCCTTTGATGTTTACTGGGGGAGGTAGTTTGTCGATAACTTCGATTTTTGCCCGATCTACTTCAATCCCCTATTCGGACACTCGATGACCAAGAACTATCCCTTCATGGACCATGAAGCGACACTTTTTCCAATTAAGTATCAGGTCCTTTTCTTAATTGGCATCATTGCAAAACCTTGTCTAAATTTTGCAGACAGTGATCGAAAGTCTTTCCATAGACTGAGAAGCCATCCATGAAGACTTCCATGATGTTTTCAATCATGTCAGAGAAGATAGACATCATACACCTTTGGAAAGATGCGGGAGCGTTACACAGCCCAAAAGACATTCTATGGTACGTTCCATAGGGGCATGTGAACGTGGATTTGCTTTGGTCCTCTGGATGGATGGGAATTTGATGATACCCGAAATACCCATCAAGGAAACAGAAGTTGGAGTATTTTGCTAACCTGTCCAATATTTTATCAATTAAGGGAAGTGTGAAGTGATCCTTCTTCATTGCCTTGTTGAGCTTTGGGTAATCTATGCACATTCTCCATCTAGTGACGGTGCGTTGCGGAATAAGCTCATTTTTGGCATTGGCAACTACAGTCATTCCTACTTTCTTAGCCACTACTTGGACTGGGCTAACCCACTCACTATATGGCACAAGATAAATAATCCCGTCATGTAGGAGTTTTAGGACCTCTTTCTTCACTACCTCCTTTATCGCATTATTGTGCCGTCTTTGGGATTCCCTAGACGGCAAGCTTTCAGGCTCGATGGGAACGCGATGGTATAGAGTACGGGATTAAACCCTTTGAGACCCTGAAGGGAATAGCCTAGGACAAAGTGATGCCTTTCTAGAATAGCTAGAAGACGAGTGGTCTCGTCCTCAGAAAGTTTGTCACTGATGATGATAGGAGCTTCCTTATCGTCATGTAGAAAAGCATAGCTTAGGCCCTGAGGAAGGGTTTTGTGCTCAAGCGGAGGTCGTGGCGACGGTTCGATGATTGGCAAATCAAAAGTTTCTTCTGGTTTAGCTTCCTTTTCAACAAAGTCTGGGACCTCGTCTTCTAGAAAAGACTCAGGGGATTCATGAGGTAGAATCGCCGCTACTTCCGCTACGAAGTCATCTTGTTGGAGGGGGGCGGTTGCATCAAACCTCGCCTGAGAGAGTGGAATTGAGAACTCATTTCCTCTTAGAGTGATGTGGAGGTTGTCTAATTGGGGTGTGTATAACAACAACAACCCAATTGAGTACCCAATCATAACATCGAAATCCTGGACTTCAAAGATATAAAAATCCAGGATTGCCTCCTTGTCGTCATGAAAGACAGACACGTTTTGGACAACCTCAACTCCTTCAAGCACATTCTCATTGGGGTGCTTGAAAAACTTATCTATGGGTGCAAATACTTTGTCACACAAGTATGCGATGGTAAAGAACTCTGAGACGATATTTGTACCGACAGTTGGGTCATAGAGAACCTCGACCCGATTCCCCTCTAAGAAACAAGGAATGGTTTGAGGGTCGGTTCTCAACTGAATTACTTCGGACGAAGACTCTACCTCCTTTAGCCATTCATCGCTCATTATGGTTGTTAACTCCCTGACCGTTTCTCGCAGGAATTGAAATTCTAACGGGTCAAGAGGTGGCATGGGAACAAGTGGTTTCTTTGTAGCGAAGTAGTTTAGGGTGTTTCCAAAGTCTTCGTCAAGATCATCCTTGAACACTGGAGCACATCTAGAGTCCGAATTTCTTCATACTTTGATGATGGCTCAGGAGCTGATTCCTCGGCCGATTGGTTTGATGTGGAGGTTCAGGTTCTACTTCAGCTATTGGGGGCTCCTCGACTCTAGACACCTTAGCTTGTGGAGGAGGTTCTACGTATTTCTCCATGAAGGAGGTATTTTCTACGATACGATCCTGATGAGGGCCCAAACTAGTATAAAAAAATCTTCTCTCCTCTATGTTTGTTGCTTAGTGTTGCTAGTCTTGGTATCAGCGAGTCCCCTAGGTATAACAAATCACGTATTCGACTTATTAGTCTACTACATTGACTTAAGCTGTGGCAAAAAAGGTAAAGGCCCCAGAGAGAAACACATGGGAATGCGAAGAATGCAAGAGCAAAAGCAAATGCGAGAAGCAAACTACACATTCTAACATACACCGCAAATGCAGATTCCATGTCTTTTCCTCAACTTCTATATATCCACGACAACACACAAAGTACTAATAAAAAGTAAATGATTGCTAAAAGCAAGTTCAATGGTAGAGTCAACTTGCTAGCTATAAGTTTAATTGCATCTAACATGTTTAATGGATTGATATAAGCTTCACTATAATTTTCTCCTTCTATCTCGTTCTCACATATGCATTGAATATATTTATCTTATAACATATGTGTGGAGCCAACTCTTGTATAAATTCAAGTCTTCTCCTTTTTATCGTCTTTTTTCCACATAAGTTTATAGCTAATTTATAGCTTATTATTAAAATTTCTCTAACCAAATGTTTCGAGATACAGCTCAGCATAAAATTCAATTCATTGCTAACCATATATAAGCTGATTGCCATGAACTCGTCCAAAACAAGCTTACCCTTAGGAACGGTCCACACTCCACAGCACCATCATTATACTCATAAGTATTTAATCTGCCCAACCTACCATAAACTAATAGTGATGCTCAATCCCACCGGCTCAAGTGGCTGTGATAACTTGGCGGGGATTGCCTTTTTTTTAAAAGGAAAAATTACAACTATGCCATTATAATTTTGATAAATTGGAGATATGTCATTCTGACCAACATACATTTGGCTCACGTGGGCCTAGCACATCAGTGAGATACCAATGACATATCTTTAACTTTACAAAATTATAATGACATGATTGCAAATTGTCTTTTTTTTACTACTAGCTAGTAATAGATATAACTAATGTGAAAAAGATTATATTTAATGACAGACAACAAAACAGTTTCTAGTTACTACAAATTTTGAAAAAGATAGAAACAGTTACTTGCACAGACAGGAGAGACTCAGGGAAAATTAGGAGAGCAAAAACCTAGAAATTAAAGGAGAAAGATGAAGAAAAAACAGTACTAGTACATGATGTGCTTGTCTGCTTCATATTTCAGTTAGCCTGTAGAATTGGCAGGCCGAGAACGCATCTAACTGCACCGCATTCTCATATATGGCGATTCACATATAGCTTGATCCATGTGTCCCTCGCCTACCATTTCCTGTTTCTTGCGACTCGGCATCCAGTACAGGAGCAATCTGCTGCGGGTGCTGCAGGCTACTACTTGTCTTGTGACCCTGCCCCTGCCCAAAGGTTGACAACACCGCGTGGATAGCAAAGTATCCAAGCACGACGATGGCCATGGCGATGACATATCCAGATGTCTCCCACTCCCTGCTGGATCCGGCCCCATAGGCCACTAGGAGTCCAATCATGTCAAGAACAATCGTCGTGTTCATCGTCCTCAGCAGCCACACCTCCAGCAACAACGTCGACTCTGGCAGCAGCAGCAGGATCACGACGACGGACGCCACAAATGATATAGAGTTGCTGTAGAAGAATGTGCGGTACCGCGGCTTCCGATTGTCACGTAAGACCGGATTACCAGCCGCATGACGGGCAATGTCGTCGTCGCTTTGCCACACACCGCCCGGTGGGTGCAGGCCGGCCTGGTAGGTGACGCTCGCCGCCAAGATCCCCAGTAGCATCAGGTACTTGCGCTTGGTGTGGCGTGCGCTTCCACCGTCATCATCAGCTCTCTGGTTTCGGTTGCCACGGGAGGAGCCCTCTGTTGGATTGTTGCCATGGTTCTGCCGCACCACGAATATCACCAGAAGTAAGACCACGAAGATGATCACCAACACGAAGACGAAGATCGATGTACGCATATGCTATGAGCTGCCGGCAGAGTAGGCGCCCATGAGACCGAACATGCCAGCCACCATGCAAACGGAGAGCGCGTAGCTCTGTATGGCCGGCCTGTACAGATTCGGGTTCACCAAGAGTATGATGAGGGCGATGGATGACATAAAGCTCGTGGTGTTGCAGTAGAAGAATGCCTTGTAACGGTGAGGGTAGTTGCTGAAGAGGACCGGTTCGCCTGCACGATGACCATAATCGTCATCCTCTTGCCAGAAACCGCTTGGCGGGGTCAGCCCTGCTTGGTAAGTGATGGTTGCGGACAAGATCGCGAAGAGGAGCAGCCTCTTGCGCCTTTTCTCCAGCAACACGTCTTCGCCGTGTCCTTTATGGTCCAGTGTAAAGAACACAACATGGATCACCACATACACCAGCACGGCTCCGGCTATGGCCATGACATAGATGGATGTACTTACGTCTCGGCAGCTACCCGCCGCGTACGCGCCCATCAGCCCGAACAAGTCCAGAATCATGGCTGCCTCTAGGGCGTGCCGCTTGAGTAGGGACTTATTCTGCACCAGGATGATGGCAAGTAAGGATGCCACGAAGGCGGTCGAGTTGCAGTAGAAGAATGCCTTGTATCGTCTTGGGTTGGTTGTTAGGAGAATTGGATCACCGGCCTGGTGTCCGCCATTGTCATCCTGCCAATAGCCGCCCGGTGGGTCTAGTGCCGCTTGGAAAGTGATGGTTGCTGCTAGAGTGGCAAGCAGTAGAACGAGAGAGCGAGCCTTCTCCATAGCTCGGTTAAGCTCCGCCTCCCTAAAATTTGCAACAAGAGGAGGTTAAAATGTTTATTCTGTGAACAAATTATTAGTGAAATAAATGCGTTTTCTTTTCTAAAAAGTACAATACCTCTTCACATCTTTACCAACTTTTTTGGGCTTCTTTACGGTATCTAATACTAGTGTATACTAGTCAATTATACTCGTGAATGAACGGTCAAGATTAAATTACACTAATGATTACTATATGGTAGTATACATCTGTAGTATGTAATAGTATAGAGCATTTGTACAGAAAGAATGGTTCTAATTAACTGTGTGATCTCATCGTGCAAGAAGCTAAATATCGTGAATTTAAAATTTAAAGTTGATGGTGTGGTGGATAATTTCTTAAGTTAATAGATCAAGTACTATAATAATCATACAAATTAACGCAAATTAACGGATATACTTCATCCATATTACTTCAACTTTAGATTAGTATTGGGTACTATAAGGAAACCCATTTTTTATACTTCCTCCGTCTCAAAATATAGCTATTTTTAGCTATGAACCTAGACAAGAAAATGTCTAGATTCATAGCTTTAAGTAGTTGTATTTTGAGATAGAAGTAATAGTACAAGCCAATAAGTTGTGGCAAACTACCATAAAAATGTTTAAAATCCTTGCAAAAAATAGAAAACTTCTAAAATAGAAATATTCTACTATGACTGAACTTCTCGAAAAATCATCAAAAACATAAAATTCGAATAAGTTTGTTGCACAATGGGAGGGAACAGAGTCAGTGTTTTACACACCTGTTAATAGTGTCCTGGTCATCATGTTCTTGCTCTAGTTGCTTGCGACCAAATCGTCGTTTCGACAGTGAGGAGTAAATCCGCGCGAGCTTCCCCCATGAGCCGTCGGTCGTCGACCTAAGCGCATTCACGGCCCTCGGCACGACGATCACCTGGAACGCGATGTACGCGAGCACGGCGCCGACGAGCGCCACCACGTTCACGGTGGTGTGCTCCACCCTCGTGCTCCCGGCGGCGTAGGCGCCGACGAGGCCGGCCATCGCGACGACGATGCACCCGTACGGCTCCCACGACCACGCGGTGCCGTCGCGCAGATGGTTGCTGTCGAGGAGCCGCGCGACGGTGAGCAGCGACGCGACGAACGCGGTGGTGTTGCAGAGCAGGAACGCCGTCAGCCGCGCCGGGTGCCGCTCCGCCATCACCGCCTCGCCTGCGCGGTGTTGGCCGGCGATTGTGTCCGACCAGAAGCCACCCGGCGTGCTCAGCCCGGCCGCGTACGTGAGGCTTGTGGCGAACGTGGCGAGCAGCAGGATGACCTTGCGCGCCCGTTCGTTCGTGACGTCGTGCTCGCCGGCGGGGCGCAGCGAGGCGAGGACCATCTGCGCGAAGACGTAGAGGAAAACGGCGGACACGAGCACGGCGGTGTAGGCGGTGGTGGCCCTGTCGCGGCACGTGCCGGCGGCGTAGGCGCCCATGAGGCTGAGCAGGTCGAGCACCATGACGACGCGGAGCGGCATCACGGTGACCCACGCGTTCCGCTTCTCGTGGATGACGGCGAAGAGGAGGATGAGGACAATGACGAGCAGCGACGACGCGAACGCGGTGGCGTTGCAGTAGAAGAAGACGAGGTAGCGGACGCGGTTGAGGTCCCGGATGATTGGGTCGCCGGCGGTGTGGTCTCCGGCGACGGTGTCCTGCCACACGCCTCCCGGCGGGCTGAACCCCGCCGCGTACGCCACCGTCGCCACCAGCGAGGCCAGCAGCAGGAGGTACTTCCGCAGGGTGTACTCCCATGTCGTCTGCGGCTGCGGCGGCTGCTGCTGATTAATCTCCCCGGCCGGCGAGGCCATTGTGTAAAAACTAATCTCACTGAGCTTAATTCAGATGCAGGCAATGAGTAGATATTCAGTGTGGTCTGGATCCTAATTGAGATGGACACGCACCCCCATATATAGGATAGTTTTTTATCATTACATCACAGACTTGACTCTCCTCAGTCGTCGTCAAGCGTTCTTAATATAACAGAAAGATACCACGCCTCATGAATTAACGATCTAGCTAGTTGGCATGCATCTTTGATCGGCCTTCCAATCTTCCTTTCGAAATCATAAATAAGAGGTGTTGTTAATCAAAACCCCAAGGTCAAATACATTATTGACACGTTCTTCACTTTGCTGTGACTTTGAGCAGTCTTTCATATTCATATAAACTAGTTATACGCAGGGGAGAAGCACGTTTTCTCGGCATACTTAAGGAATACATATTGGAGATCGAACTATTGTGAGCCCTTGGGACCATACGGCCTTAATTATTTCTTGCATACGATCGAACAATTAAGAAAATTGTACTTAGACAAAAACAAATATATGGACGAGAGACGAGATTTAGGAGGCCAGTTACGACAAGTGGAACATCTCGCGAGAGAGAGATAGGAGGGTGTTATCGAATCTCGTATGAATGAATTTGAAATAATTTTTTAACACTGCTTGCTGCAACTGCTTCTTAAAATAATGGCAATATGGCATACGGTGGCGGAACCAAGATCTTCAGACGCCTAGGGTCCAAATTAAAGGCTAAAACTTGCCATGACAAATATGCACCAAAGTACGGTATAGGTTGAAAAAAATATAACTCTAAAATTTTCATTAGCATACCTATTGAGCAAATCTTCATAATTTTCACTCTTCATCAATTAGTATCGCAAAATTATTATCCCCAATAAAATCTGGACAACAGCAACTAACATCAAAACCACAGCCATTTGCTCCTTATAGATGCATCCTGCAGAATTCACCAAAATTCTTAATTGGGATGGATTCATTTGAGGACTGAACTTGATAATGATTTTATTGTCTACTTCTCTCCATGTACGAATTCAAACCAAATCTAATTGAGTAATGTAATGCGCTAAAGCTAGGTTTGAGATTTGAGAAGTGAGAAAGGAGGAACAAAGAGAACAAAAAATTGCTGACATTGGTGTCTTGCCGCTTGCCAATGCCAAATCGTCGTTCACCACTGCCGTAGCACGCCGCACGCCCCCACCCGCCGCCGCATGCTGTTCGCCCCTGCTTGCCGCAGTGCCGCTGCCCGGCCGCCGCCTCACACGTAATGCCTGCTTGCGTGGCCGTGCCCCCTCCGCCGCATGCCACCTCGTGCTCGCGCCGTCGCACGCCGTTCGACCCTGCCTGCCACACGCCGCCGCCTCACGCGGCCGCGCGACCCCGCCGCCTCTCGCTCGCACCGTCGCGTGGTCGCGCTCCGTCGCCTCTATCGAGCGCCGCCGCCTGGAGGAGAGCTGTGGAGAGGAGGTAGAGCAGGAGAGAGACCGAGAGAAGCACGAATCAATCAAGCAGGCTAGGGTTTTCACTTTTCACTGGTTAGTGGGCTAATGGGCTTCGCTATTTTGTGGGCTGCCAATGGAGTGAAGGCGTGGAACCAGGCTTGTTTGGAAGGCCGAGTGTAAGGCCGGCCCGCATACGAGTAGGGCTGGGCCAAGAAGGTTTGGAAAAATCAGAAAAATCACAAGGTATAGATGCTAAAATTTTTCCTCACGAGTTGGGCCCGGGCCCAAGTTGCCCTAGGCCCAGTTCCGCCCTGGGCATACCTCCTACCCGATTCAAAAAAAAACTATATATTACTGTATATATACAAGGAGAGAATTATTATAAACAGTGGTTGCTACAGCTGCTTCAGAAAACCCTAACGTTATGATCAAGGTTGGAGAAAACCACAGATATTATAACTTGCGACACATAATCACTTGTTTTATGGTTTAATTGTTTCATAAAGCCCCACCTTTATACAAATTTTAATTTATTTTAGCATATATAATACAATACTTTTTCAAAGTAATAAAAATTTAAATCAACAATAAAAAAGTTTCATAGACATTATTTTAAAAATTTTCAGGAAAGTTATTCGAAATTATATAGCATGGGGTTTTGTGAAAATATATAACTATAATACCTAGGTTTTGTGTCACTAGCCATAATATATGGAGTTTTATGCAATTTTGACTATAAATGGCGGGGTTTTCTGAAATTTACTCTAAGAATATTTGAGTTTGAAAAACAAATACAAGGAGAGAATTATTCTGTTCAAAGAAAAGACTTCTCTACACTGTCCATTGATTTAGTTAATATATTTGAGTTTGAAAAACATAATAATTAAGGAAGGTCTGACCTTGGGAATGAACCTTCAGTTAGGATCCAAGTAGGCTTCGATAGCTGTAAATCAAAATTTCTACCGTGCCATCCAGAATATCTTGCGAATAAAGAGATCATAGATCATTATAACTCGACGCATGGAGCATCGGAAGGAGAGTGGTGGTAGACGAACCGGACGAAAGCTCGCCAATGTGGAGGAAGTAGTCGATCCAATCGTCTCCTCCATGCGAGAACGTATTCTCCTTTCGCGAACTCCTCACGAGCACACGCTAATCAGTGCTGCAACGTAGTAGGGCCTCTGCCAGTATATACACGCCCAAGTGTAGAACACCGTGCACGACCGTGCTATCGTTCGCGCGCGTGGCTATGGTTTTTCTTGCTGGGAGAGGTTGCTAAGGTTTCAGGTGTTATGGATGTTGTGTGTCCCTTAGCCCCTTGCCCCTAAATACATAGAGTTTCTGACTGGGTTCATAAACCCATCAGGATTCTACTCTGATCCCTATTTGAACTGAGCACCTATCGAATCTTTCTCCAACTATTCGTTCCAACCCATTAAGTGTGTGACCTGGAAGGTTCATGTTTCATCCCAAGGCGATGCATGTTTCATCCTTTTAATAGCTCAATCATTCACTTAATCTTGTAATAGATTACTCATCTCATGATTGACTCCTCAATCACTCGGCATGACCATGCACTTCCGTAGTCCATTACATCGAGGGGGCCATGATATATCTCTCCCATGAACAAGGAGGGACAAATCACATCTTGCTAAATGTCTCATAGCAAATCCGAAGACTATCTTTATACCTGGCTAGTTGCGATGCATCGTTTGATAGTCCCTAAGTAAGCTACTACACATTTGGAGAATCATGATGATCTCGAGTCCAAGGAATAAACATCAATACTATTTGAGACCAACTGATGTCACAAGTAATATTTGCGGTGTCTCATGTGGGTCTGTCCAACAACATGCTCTCCAACATATGTCCATATTATTGATTTGGTATCTTCATACCATGATTCATGAGACATGATCGTCAATATTACATGTGCTAATCTTAGAATCATATCCGTTCCATGTATGTCATGATTGGGGACCATCTAGAAATAGCAATATAACACATAGAAAATCTCATGAATGAATCACATGTTTATTCATCAACAGTAAATTAACTATTTCAAGAAACAGAATAACTCTTTATTCATAATATCTTAAAATAGTAGCTAATAAAGTTATCTGTATAATTGCCTCTAGGGCATATTACTAACATATTCTATGTATCTTACCATAGGACATAGATCCTCTGCAGTACTGCCCCTATAGTGACTAACAGGTGAGCGTAGGCCCACACGTTAGCCTGCAGTATTGAAGGGGTAGTACTGTGGGTCTACAGACAATCCCGGCCGCTTACTGTATAACCTTTGTTTTTTTATATAGGGTATTACTCTGTTTGAACCACCAGTCCACAAGCCAAAGTGCAAAGTATAGACCATCAAACCAAAAGGAAATGGAATGGGCCTGAAAACTATAGGGTTTGTGGGATCCATGAATCGGTTGACCACTTAATCTTTAAACTAGATAAAACCTGGCGCATTGCTATGTGTATTTGTATGACAATGATAGAAATAATATAGTTTTACTTTCCGGATAAACAATGTGACCTTAATAAATTCGTGCAATATAATATGCACCCTTGTAAATCTAGAAAAGCCTATGTATAATTAATACAACACGGTTTATAAACTAAACTAAAATAAAGTGTGGCTATATGAGAGAGAGAAAGGAACAAGATAATTTAGACCATAGATTGATCATAGAAGGCCTAAAGACAATTGGTATGATGTGGATTAATAAGAGTAGAGGGAAATAACATTAACTACAATTAGTGTGGATCAACTATATAGTATACTAGTTGATACCCCACGCGTTGCTGCGAGACAACTATGAATTGCAATATATGGTTGTATAACTTTTGGTATTGCTACAACAGTATGGTTGCACAAAATGGAGCAATCATGTGTAATTTTGACATAACTATATGATCAGTATGTTGCAAATTGTTTAAAACAATATACTCCATCTTTGGCCTTACTGTATTCAAGCCAACCTCCAAACTCATTAAACCACACTGCTTGGAAACTTCTATCTTTGTTAAAAATAACTAAAATGATCACGAGGTTGGCAAGGCCCATTTTCTAAGTACTTTCTTCTTACCCTATCTCTTAGGTTGGGATGGTAATCATCAATTTCTTTCCTCAACCCTGAATCATACTCAATTGTATCCTCCCAATTGGCATCATCTTGTCGAAGAGATGAACTTTCTACATTGTTGTTACTATTCGATGCTTATCTTTTTAGATATTTCTCCATAGCAATCTATTCAAGAATCAAAAACCACATAATTTTATTCAGCTTCCTGTTGGTAAAACAAAGCATACATCGATATATATATATGAAGCACGTTGTCCCCTATCCATAATTTTATTCAGCTTCTGGCGAGGGCTACGCAGCTGTCCCCTATCCAACTGGGGGCTGGCCGGCAGGGGGCCTCATCCTCACCACCTCACGAGTCACGAACTCAGACCACACTGAAAGGACTGAAAAAGTTAAGAAAAAATAGAAGCAAGGAGGGGGAATAAACAATGTTTTGAAATCTTGATTTTTACCTTCAAATTGGGGGACTAGACCCTTATGGTGAGGTGATGGAGAGTGATGAACTGATGTCTGATGATTGGCGGCAAATCGACTATCACAGTGGCCGGGCAACGGACGTTGTCGCAGCCTCGCCGGCTCGTGGCGGCCAGCGGCGGCGCGTCGCGGTGGCCTGCGGCCGTCGTCGTAGGCCTCGCGGTGGCCGGCGGCGACGAGCTGAAGGCTATGTGTACATGATGGAGATGAGGCGGAGGCCGGTCGCCGTACGCGTGCGATGCTGCAACCTAGAAGATGAGAGATTTGTCAGTATAGACCATCAAATTTGCACGCCTCGTATGCCATCTAATTTGCATGCCTTCGTTAATACACCACCGGGACTGTGAAAAAAAGGGAAATAAAAAAAGAGGAGAAAGTGGCATAGAATGAAGGAATTCGCAGTCCCAATGGTGTATTAACGAAGGCGTGCGGATTAGACGGCATATCCTAAGAGGCGCACGAATTTGATGGTCTATATTGAAAATTCTCGGAATACGAGGAGTCGACTATCGAGGATGCGAAACGAATCGACTCTCTGCGTCGGGCGTCGTGCTCTCCTTCTGGTGGAAGGCTCAATATTTTTTTTCCTTTTGGGGCTTTTTCCTTCCTTGCAACTGCCGTCTGGTAATTGGGCTAGACAAAGGAGGGGGGCTCCTTTGCTTGGGCCAGGGAGGTGCCATATAGAGAATATATGGGGTAAGATGCTAATTTCAATTTTGGATTAATTGAAGATATGCCACTGGTATCTCAATGACTGATATGTGGTACCCACATAAGTGAATGGCATGTGGGTTAAGATGACATATCTTCAATTTAGCAAAATTTGGATGGTATGGTTCCAATTAACGCTTTAATGACACC
>CM002484.1:7813209-7823609 GCA_000325765.3 Leersia perrieri
CGGACCATTTGGGCTCCGCCCCTGGCCGTACCCCTTGAATACATGATCAAAAAATAGACAAAACACTTGGGAATATGAACCAGAGCTAAAGCAAATATGAGAAGTAAAGTTATTATAACATAAAGCACAAATACAGAATCCTCGTCTTTTCCACACTTCTGCATTTGAGCATATCCATAGCGACACACAAAGTATACGTTGATGTCTTCTGTCAGATTTATTATGTTTATTTAGTTCTCCAAATATATAAATCAATAGAATCTGATATTAGTTTTTTAGTGGAATATTAGCATATTTTCTGATGATATAAAAGTTAATATGTTGTTATTTTTGCGTTAAGTACGTGTATCCTTATTTATGTTGTAGATGCGAAGAATCATGGTTGTATGCTCTCAAGGGCTCAAAATTATTATTTTCACATGGACGTGGAATTCATAGCAAAGTAATGATCATGAACGTGCTTGCCCTTTGTAGCACAAGTATTAATTTGAGTATTTGACCTTGGGGTTGGATTAACACCACCATTGTTTATGTTTTGGAATGGAAGATCGACGAGGCTGTATGCCAAACTATTAGCTAGATCGATCATGAAGAGAAGAGAAGAATGATGCTCTTATAGTATTAAGCTGCTCGACGACGACCGAGCTGAGTGACCAAGTCAAGTCAATGACGCAGTGATAATCTACTCCATAAGGTGTGTGAATAAGCAAGTCAAGCTGAGTAAGAATCCATAGAGAGATCTTAGCTTGCATCTGGAGCTAGCAAGCTATCACTGAGATCTAGACAATGGCGCCGGATGGGGATGAAACCGATGAGCAGCAGCCATGGGAGTACACCCTTCGGAAGTATCTCCTCCTGCTGGCCTCGCTGGTAGCAACGGTGGCGTACGCGGCGGGGTTCAGCCCGCCGGGAGGCGTGTGGCAGGACACCGTCGCCGGCAACCACACCGCCGGCGACCCAATCATCCGGGACCTCCACCGCGCCCGCTACCTCGTCTTCTTCTACTGCAACGCCACCGCGTTCGCATCGTCGCTGCTCGTCATCGTCCTCATCCTCCTCTTCGCCGTCATCCACGAGAAGCGGGACACGTGGGTCACCGTGATGCCGCTCCGCGTCGTTATGGTGCTCGACCTGATCAGCCTCATGGGCGCCTACGCCGCCGGCACGTGCCGCGACGCCGTCACGGTCCGGTTCACCTCCGTTCTCGTGTCCGCCGTGTTTCTCTACGTCGTCGTCCAGATGGTCCTCTCCTCGCTGCCCTCCTCCGACGAGAACGACGGCGACGGCGAGCACGCCGTCACGAAGGAACGGCCACGCAAGGTCATCCTGCTGCTCGCCACGTTCGCCACCAGCCTCACGTACGCGGCCGGACTGAGCACGCCGGGCGGGTTCTGGTCGGACACATCCGCCGGCCACCGCGCCGGCGAGGCGGTGATGGCGACGCGGCACTCGGCGCGGCTGACGGCGTTCCTGCTCTGCAACACCACGGCGTTCGTGGCGTCGCTGCTCATCATCGTGCTGCTCCTCGACCGGAATCTGCGCGACGGCACGGGGAGGTCGTGGGAGCTGTACGGGTGCATCGTCGTCTCGATGGCCGGGCTCGTCGGCGCGTACGCCGCGGGAAGCTCGAGGGTGGAGCACACCACCGTGAACGTCGTTGCCCTCGTCGGCGCCGTGCTCGCCTACATTGCGTTCCAAGCCACCATTCTGCCGTGCGTCGCGCGTGCGCTTGGCAGGACCGGCTCATGGGGGAAGCTCGCACGGTTTTACTCCTCTCTGTCCAAACGGCGGCGTGGTCTCAAGCAAGAGGACCAAGAACTAGCCCAGGCCGCTATTGACAGGTGTGTAAACACACCCCCTACTTACCTTTTACGAGAGAAAGAATCTGCTTTCTTCTGTCTTGTCATGAAACGAAATTATTTGTATGATTTTTTTGATAGTTCTACTCCTTCCGGTTTTTAATATTTGACACCGTTGTCTTTTGAATTAATGTTTGACCATTTGTTTTATTCAAAAAAATTATCCAAATGTTATTTATTTTGTCATAAGTTATTTTATTAAAAAAAATTTAAGCATGACTTATATTTATAAATATTTGAATAAATTTTTGGATAAGACAAATGGTCAAACATGTACTTAAAAAGTCAACAGTGTAAAAGATTAAAAAACGGAGGGAGCAGTAAATAATAATACTACATTATATATTTATTTCATGAGAGTTTTTATGACTCAACAAATGATACATCTACCAAAAGTCCAAAACACAATTCAAAAGTTCATTGTAAGGAACAAAAGTACTACACCTCATAGAAACTTGATAACTTCCCAAATTTGTTAATTAAGAGTTTTTACGGTTCATACGACCTCAAGATACGGGTACTGCGAGATAGTAAAAATTAATCTAACCGTTTATTTAATAAGATATGATCATAATCTTGTTAAATAAATAGTTTTATTTTGAGTTTTTACCTCATAATACTGGTACCAAGATGTGCCATATGTTGGACCATAAAAATCCTGTGGTTAATTTGTCACTATTTCTCTATTACACAATATTAAGTCATGCTCCTTCTCTGTTACAACAACTTGCATTATGTAACAGAGGGGAGAAACTTGGCTCAAGGTAAATAATCACATTAAAGATGTAGAAAAGAGGTCCTACATTTTCTAAGTGAATAATCACATATATTTCACTCTTATAAATTATTGAAAGCTAAATAATCAAGCCAATTGAAATTATCAGGGAGACGGAACTTACCCGAGCTATGGAGAAAGCTCGCTCTCTGGTTCTACTACTCGCCACTCTAGCAGCAACTATCACTTTCCAAGCGGCACTGGACCCACCGGGCGGCTATTGGCAAGATGACAACGGGGGACACAAGGCCGGTGATCCGATTCTTCTAACAACCAACCCAAGGCGGTACAAGGCATTCTTCTACTGCAACTCCACCGCCTTCGTGGCATCCTTACTTGCCATCATCCTGGTGCAGAATAAGTCCCTACTCAAGCGGCATGCCCTAGAGGCAGCCATGATTCTGGACTTGTTCGGGCTGATGGGCGCATACGCAGCGGGTAGCTGCCGGGATGCAAGTACATCCGTCAATGTCATGGCCATAGCCGGCGCCGTGCTGGTGTATGTGGTGATCCACGTCGTGTTCTTCACACTGGACCAGAGATTAGGGCACGACGAGGACGTGTTGCTGGAGAAGAGGCGCAAGAGGCTGCTCCTTTTCGCGATCTTGTCCGCGACCATCACCTACCAAGCTGGATTGACCCCGCCAAGTGGTTTTTGGCAAGTGGATGACGATGATGGTCACCATGCCGGCGATCCGGTCCTCTTCAGCAACAATCCTCACCGTTACAGAGCATTCTTCTACTGCAACACCACGAGCTTCATGTCATCGATCGCCCTTATCATACTATTAGTGAACCCAAACCTGTACAGGCCGGCCATTCAGAGCTACGCGCTCTCTGTGTGCATGGTGGCTGGCATGTTTGGTCTCATGGGCGCCTACGCCGCTGGGAGCTCACAGCATCTGCGTACATCGATCTTCGTCTTCGTGTTGGTGATCATCTTTGTAGTCATGCTTCTTGTGGTATTCGTGGTGCGGCAGAACCATGGAAACACTACCAGCAGACAAAACTCCCGGGGCAGCCAAAACCAGGGAGACGAAGGAAGAGCACTACACACCAAGCGCAAGTACCTGATGCTACTGGGGATCCTGGCGGCGAGCGTCACCTACCAGGCCGGCCTGCACCCACCAGGCGGCGTGTGGCAGGGCGACGACATTGTCGGACATGTAGCCGGCAACCCGGTGTTGCGCGACAACCGGAAGCCGCGGTACCGTGCATTCTTCTACAGCAACTCCACATCCTTCATGGCGTCCGTTGTAGCGATTCTCCTGCTGCTGCCAGAGCCGGAGTCGACGTCGCTGCTGGTGAATGAGTGGCTTCTGAGGGCAATGAACACGACGATTGTTCTTGACATGGTTGGCCTCCTGGTGGCCTATGGGGCGGGATCCAGCAGGGAGTGGGAGACATCTGGATATGTCATTGCCATGGCCATTGTCGTGGTTGGATACTTTGCGATCCACGGGGTGTTGTCAACCTTTGGGCAGGGTCAGAAGACAAGTAGTAGCCAGCACCAGCAGCAGATTGCTCCTGTGCTGGATGCTGAGTCCCAAGAACCAGGAAATGGTAGGCGAGGGGCACATGGATCAATCTATATGTGAATCGGTATTATCCATATGAGAATGCGGTGCAGTTAGATGCGTTCTCGGCCTGCCAATTCTACAGGCTAACTGAAATATGAAGCAGACAAGCACATTATGTACTAGTACTATTTTTCAATTTCTTCATCTTTGTCCTTTAATTTCTAGGCTTTTGCTCTCCTTATTACCCCCAAGTCTCTCCTGTGTGCGATGCAAGTAACTGTTTCTGTCTCTTTCAACATTTGTACTAACTGTTTCGAGGGTTGTCACTAAATATAAAATCTTTCCACATCTATTAACTTCATAGAGTAATAAAAAAGAAGCCTCCACATTCGCTCTCAAAGCCTACAAAATCCCACATTAATTAGAGAAAAGGGAGAAAAAAAAATCTAGGCCATTGATGGTGCTGATGTGGGTCCAGATTATAATGGTGCAGATTTAATTGTAGGGTTGATTTTAACGCTACTCTAATCTAGATTGTACGTTACAATGGGACAACTCAAAATATCTGAACTTTTAGATTGAACAGTAGACACTTTGAGTTTGACTAGGACTATTGACCAAGAGCAAGCCGGACAAGCTTTTCTAGGTAGATGGTAAGCGGACTGGTCTTGGTCCCTGTCTGAATAGGATGCCAAACAAAGAAATTGCAAATAAGAAAGGTTCAGCAGTGAAAAAATTGCATTGCTCACTGTAGACGGATGATATAAAGTTGAATTCACCGTGTGTAAAGAAATTAAATATATGTACACTATGGAAGTCTGATTTAATTTCTGCTTCGACGGTGGTATCTGCACAAAACAAGCAGTGGATAGTTGGTACATTGGCTTTATACGGTGTGCTGAAACGGTGGTATCTAAGAATACATGCTCCTCAAGATAGCCAAGTGCTAAATATTCATTCTTTAGTTATCTAAAGAAATCATTCTCTTTCGTAAATAAGGCACTCCATCGATATCTCCCAAAATTTATTAAGTCCTGATGCCCAGTTCATACCGAGATGCCAGGAGTTAGTCTATTTAGAGATACGTAATCGTCCATATCACCTTCCAATTTAATAACCAAACTTTCATTATTCTCTCTCAAATATTGAAACTAGAAAATCTATCTATTAACTTAATAAAGAAATAGAAAAACGAGCCCACACGTTTGGTCTTGTGGCCTAGAAATTCCCACGTTAACCAGACAAAAAGGAAAAACTGGTTCCATATAGAATTAAAAATTTAATTTCAGGTTTACTACCTTTGACTTATTTCTAGGTTTTTATCTATGCCAACAGACTTGAAATGCCCTTCTTTATTACAGATATGCTTTTGAGAGTAGAGATGTAGTATATACTTTATTGGTGTATAATGGACATAGTATGTAAAAATGCCAGATATATTTTAGGACAGATATGGTTTTTTTAATAATAGTTTTATATTGGAAAATTGTAAAAATATTAGGCGCCAAGGTGAAATTGTAGAAATAGAGGCCTGTCGCCATAGGCCATGACGACATGCCCCTTGTCGCCATAGAAAACAACGGCAGGCCAGAGTCGTTGAAGGTGCAGACGGCCTATCGCCACTACCAATGGCGATAGGGCCCACACCCCACCAGATCAAGGATTGTTGTCACTACCAATGATGACAGGGTGGCCTATCGACACCACCAATGACGATAGGGGTGATTTTTTCACTATTTTTTAAATTTAGCAGAGGCCCACATGCATAACAGGGCCCGTCGCCGTGGCCCATGATGACAGACCCTATCACCATTTGGTTTGACGATAGACCGGCCAATCATTGGTCCAAAAGGCGATAGGGGGCTGTCGTCATGGCCCGTGGCGACATGCCTTTATTTTTTTAATTTCATCCCGGCATCTAATATTTATGCGATTTCCAATAAAAAAAACTATTATTTCCAAAAAAATTCACAAATATGATTGCTAAAAGTAGCTTTATTTTGGGACGGAGGTAGTAATAAACAAGGATTATTGAATTAATACTATAGAGTCAATATATAAATGCATTTGCCTTTTAGAAAACAACTAAAATGTGGAATTGAAAATATAGAATAATGAAAAATAGTATAAAACGCATATATAAATATAATTTACAAACAAGAAAAATTCAAAACTAATAATTAGGGTTTATTGACGTAAGAGTCTACAGTTTATATATAAATAGAATTTGGAAATTAAAATAAAAAATTATAAAATAAGGATCATTAAAATAAGAGTCTATAGTTAAAATACAATTTATAAATAACTTTAATTTGGAATTAGAAAAAAGGAATATTGGCATAAAAGTCTAGACTCCATATAGAAACACAGTTTACTAGACAAAACAAAATTTCAGAATCTTTTAACTTAAAAGTAATAGAAAAACAAATCGTCACGTTCACTCTCGCGGCATGATAAAAGAAAACAGTTAAGCCATTGTTACAGTATGGGTCCAAATTATAATTGACATTATATAAATATAGAGTCCAACTACAAATACACCACAAAATATATGAAATTCGTGTGCTGATTTGGAATGAGAGAAAAGCGAAAAGGTAATAGAAATAAATCATTTACTTTATACCCATCAAAATTAACATGTTGATCAGAACATCAGATGTAAAAGTTTAATCAAATTATGGTATAATTCAAAATTATATTACCAATTTTAAAAGAATCTCCACAATAAACTATGAAAGTATATGCAATGCTATCCGTGCAATCTGCACGGGCCACTACTCTAGTTTATATCGCGCGCTGCTATACATACATACGATAATTTTTGTACGATTGAGTTACGATGAAACCGTTCTCTCCTAACGTCCTAACGGCTGTTGTTTTATAACGGAAAGGTAAAACAAGAGGAGTCTACTAACGCTGAAACGCTTGTCTTTTATGTACAGATGCTGATCCCATAAAAAACGGACGTTGATCAGGCTAATCAAAATGAAACAAACGAGATAGCTTTTGCAATATGTAATCTGGCTAGAAAATAGCTTATATTTGTTGGAGATCTGATTGGAGTACCGAACCTGCCAGGGGCGGGGCTCATGTATAACTACCGGGGTCTAATGACCCCGGTGAAATTTTCTAAACACCATACAAATTACTGCTAATCATCATTAAGCAAAGAGAATGACCCTATAATACAATGCAAGTGACCTCGGTATCTTTCTTAGCTAGCTCCGCCCCTGGAACCTGCTAATTATTTGCATTACACATGCCCCGTTTATTTGCGTTACATGCCCATTTCAGTATGCGCTGTCTGCGATTGGTGTTAGATCGTACAAGTATCGTACGAAAACATCGTACGCAGAGTATTTTCCGTTTATATTTGCTTCCTACGTCTTAAAATATAAAAACCTAAAGATTCAAATTTACCTAAAAATATAACTACGTGTATAGCAACCTACCTCATCTCCTCTGCCTCCCTCCTGCCAACACGGGCAGGTGCCATCAGTGATGCATGGCCGAGAGGCGGCCGGGTCGGGGAGGGTGACCACAAGGAGCGTTCCCATCAACCTCGCTCCTAATGGGCATCACCGACCGAGCTGGCACTACTACGAAGTCAGTTTTTGCATACGGGTGGGAACCCCTCTATGCAATATGGTGGCCCACCGGTACGTAACCATGGGCATGTAAAAATAGTGAGTTTTCGCATACTAGCACTTAGGCCTTGTTTAGTTCGTAAAAATTTTTGCGAAAACATCACATCACATGTTTGACCAGATGTCAGGAGGTGTTTTTGACACAAATAAAAAAACTAATTTCACGGCTAGCCTGAAAACCGCGAGACGAATATTTTGAGCCTAATTAATCCGTCATTAGCGCATGTGGGTTACTGTAGCACTTATGGCTAATTATGATGTAATTAGGCTTAAAAGATTCGTCTCGTCGTTTACAACCCAACTGTGTAATTACTTTTATTTTTTATCTATATTTAATGCTCCATGCATGAGTTTAAAGATTTGATGTGATGTTTTGGAGAAAATTTTTTGGGAACTAAACGGGGCCATAAGCCACCCGTATGCAAAGCTTAAAAAAAAGAGAAAAAAAACTAGATACCACTACCGCGGGATCTTTGCTGGCGCTCCCGCGCACCCTCCGTTGTTGCCGCACCGCCACCTCATCTCGTGGCCGTCGCCTTGATGTAGCTGTCGCTGTCACCGCCAGATCCACCAAATCCGCTTGCCGCCAACTAGTCTGACCGTCATGGGCCTAGGGAATTGTCGATGCCCAACATTGACGATGGAGACCGGCCCAACAAGCGGCGAGGGGGGAGGAAGCCAGCACGACAAGTGGCAACGGAGGAGGCTGTCATTGACGCCGCATGCCATTGAAGAGTCACGCCAGGGCCACCACTGCCAACTCTGGCTACACTGGGGCCGGGAGCGCCGGCGTCGGTCGATCCACCATTTCTAAGCCTGACGGCAGCAGATCCACCCATCCTGATCCCAATGGCAGTGGAAAAGGAGGTCGACGCGACTAGAGGTCAAAGAGGGGAGGTTGCGGCGGCGAGCGGCGACGTAGGAAGATGCCGGGCCGTAGGTCATCATCGTCGTCGCTGACGCTCAATGCCGTAGGCTGATGAGAGGAGAGGAGATTGAGGGGAGGGGAGAGGAGAGGGAGAGCAAGGAGGGAGGAGGTGTGGCGGCTGAGGGGAGAAGAAAGAGAGAGGAGAGGGGAGAGAGTTTATATATGAGGCTAGGGTTAGTGCTAGGGATAAATCTGGACCCTTAATTTTGATCTGACATTCTGTTTTTGCATACAGGCCAGCTCGTGTGCAAAAATAGACATATTTTTGTAGGTGGACCTATTAAAATGCCTATTTGTGAAAGTGGATTTTCAATATGAAATCACACTGTATACACCTCTGGTCCATCAGAAATTACCTACGGTTTGATATATTCGGAAAGGGGAAAATTTTGTAGGGGTCACCAAAACTTCCAACGAGATATATTCAAACAAAATTTGAAATTGAACATAGAACTATAGAAGTGACTGAATTTAGTCTCATTTGATGGGAGAATGACCTACCAAACGGTGAGACACTGAGGCCCATGGCCCATAAGGCCATAACCATGATTGTCACTAGTCAATGGGCCCATGGCCGTAGCTTCTGTAATGAAGTCCTTCTGTATCGTCTCTGAAGTCGTCAATGGACGAGTGGTCGCTTGCTTTCCCTGTCGCCTTCTGTACAAAGACGAAGCAAGGCAAGAGAAACAACGAAGAGCATAAATATAGACCTTGTTCAGCTAGAAGATTCAGTCCAGCCAATCAGCCAGCCAGCTAACATCAACCCAACTCTTATATAAAAACCATTCAGCTTTAGCCATTTTCAGTCACTTTCAGCCAGTCGAACAGGACCATAGCTGGACCTTTCGACAAAAAAGGAATCTAGTGGACCAACCGAAATCAAGTGGCCAATGAACCTGGCAGACGTCCCGCCAAGTTGGACCGGCGGCGACCGGCCGGCTCCGTGGTGTGTCGCATGCATCGCGGCTGCGACGGCAGGTGTGCACAAGACTAGCAACGCAAGCTGATCATTGGCAATATGTCGGTCACGGCGGAGAGCGTAATGCAGGAACGTGCGTCGAATCTACCAAATTGTGGAAACTGTGCTAGTACGACGGAGACATCACGATAAATGACGAGAACAGTAGACATGCATGCACACTAGGATCGATGGAGACGGCGGAAAATTGGGCAATCTCTATCTCACCGGAAATCAACAGCCGTGGAATTTTCAGTTTGACCACACTATATTTCAACAGCCGTGGAAAATTGGGCAATCTCTACGACAACAGATGGATCGAGGAGGCTAGTTGGAATGTTCTAGGAATATTCCTGTGAGCTCCTGGTTTCTTGCTATTACTAGAAGAGGGCTAGATTTCTTGCTATTACTTAGAAGAGGGCTACTAGTCAACGGACGAACGGACGTCCGGTATCCCGGGTAACAGATTTTTTTTACCCAGGGTATCAGATTTTTGGTATCCAGGGTACCGGCCTGGTATTCAGGGTACTAGATTTTTGGTATCCCGTGTTCCAAACTGGAACCTCTCCGACCATCGTCAAGGCTGCCATCGACGGCCGCCACAGTCAAACCGCTGCCTATCGCTCGCCATCGAGGCGGCGGCTTCGACGACGGCGGCGGCGGCTAGATCCGGCAATGGCGGCCTAGATGTGGCCGTCCCCGAGCCGCACTGC
>CM002484.1:7823709-7843857 GCA_000325765.3 Leersia perrieri
CCTCATCCTCCTCGTCGTCGCCGCCACTGCCGCCGTCGCCGTCGGCGGGGCGCGGGGAGGGCACGGCGGTGGCATGGCAGGGGGGCGGGCACAGGTGCATGGGTGTAGGAGGCGACGCGGGGTCGGGAGGTCCCGTAGTCTTCCTCTTACTAGAACGAGAAATTTAAATTTTCAAGCCACTGCTCATAGGAGTTCATATTTTTGTCAAGAAAATTTTCTTTTCTTTTCAACCTGAAGTCGGGTTTTGATTATTTTTTTATGGTGAAGGTATCTTCTGAAAAATATTCTCTTCTTTTTCCATATTACAAAGACATTAGGATTTTTTTTTGAACAACTTACTGCAGGGAGGCCCCCACAACGTAATTTTATTTATTTAGTCATAAAAATACAAACAGGATTACAAAGAAGTAATTCAAGCACTTAAATAATCCCTATTTACATCTTTTAACCTATGCAAAAGTAAAAGAAGATCATCACTAAAAGCTCTTCTCCAGGACACCAAAGAAGCAGTTACATTCTCAAAAATTAAAGCATTCCTTTGCTTCCATATATGTCAGGCTACATATAAAACCTTCTCTATTATTAGAGGACCCGGGTTTCTTCTTTTAACATCATTTAACATAGCAGCAAAATCCATCAAAATATTCCAAGAAATTCCAAGAATCTCTACTAAAGGGACAACGGAAAAAGAGATGAAAAGTCGTTTCTCTGACACTTCGGTTGCATAACAAGCAATTCATAGAGGCCCCCTCCAGCTTACAGTGCTTTCTGTCCAATAAATCCGAAGACATTTGGATTTGTCCTAACTAAATCAAACTTCTTTCAATTTAACCAGATTAATTGAATATATTTCATTTCATTAGATCCACCACTGAATATATTTTTATAATATATTTAATTTGTTTTCAAAATGTTATTATATTTACAAATTTGAAAAGGTTGGAAATAGACAAATCCAAAACGTCTTATAATATGGAACAGAGCGAATCACATTCCAAGTAATTTGCTGGTGTTTATCAAAGCTGTAATCAAGATGCTTTTCTTACTATTTGCTTCATGGTTAGTCATGGTTAGTACGGTATTATATTTTGGTTTTGATACCATTAGTTTTTGGAAAATCCATCAAATAGACAATAATTCCACCAGATCTAATAAGTGGCCAAAAAGAGCAAAACACAATTACGAAAGATTTTAAAATATTTAAGTTTAGCCTCAAAATTTTTGATGTTATTAATTACACTGTAAATAAAGGAAATACTAAAACGCAAACATACTCATAGTACACAATGGGATACAAAGACTCACCCAACTACGTTCTGCCAATATTATTCTTTATCTTGGCGGTATAAGGCACTGACACCCAATAAAATCCTTGTTTGTGCTAGTGCCTAACTAGTCCCTACAGATGGACCTCGTCTTCTCATGTATGACACAAATATCAAATTAGCACAAGATGTAACGAGCCGTACATATATAATTTATATCTCTTTGGGTATGGCTTTGAGGGGGTTAACTAGAGACAACACCACTCCACACTTCTCCGTCATGTCTATCCCACACTCCTTCACCTCCGCCGGAAGCTCCCACTCGAACCGATGGAGCAACGTGCCAATGATCAATGGTATGAGCTTCTGGGCAAGCGGCATCCCGGGACAGATCCGCCGACCGAGGCCAAAGGGGATCATATCAAAATCCTGGCCGAGGTAGTGCCTAGTCTCGCCGCCAATGAACCTCTCGGGGATGAACTTCTCCGGCTCTGACCATGCATCAGCATTCCGGTTAATCGCCCACGCGTTGACGATCACATTAGTGCCCTTGGGGATTCTGTAGCCATTCACTTCGATGTCGGCCTCGGCTTTCCGTGGCACCAATGGCACCACAGTGCGTAGACGGAGGGTCTCCTTGACGACGGCTTGGAGGTAGGGGAGACGGGCAATGTCGGATTCGTCCATCGTCGGCTTGTCGCCGAGAACACTAGCGAGCTCCTCCTTAGCCTTGCTCATTACCTCTGGGTTCTGGATTAGGTCAACCATTCCCCACTCGATCAGCGCGGCTGTCGTGCTTGCTCCCGCGCCGTATAAATCCTAAACATAAGATAACAAGTTAATCACCCATAATCATGTGACAAGTGGTATAGTTATATCGTAGTAGTAAGTATGATTTTGTCACGTACGGAGAGGAGGACTCTCATGACGTCATGGCTAAGAAGTGACCCCTCCTGTTTCCATTCCTTCTCCTCCTTGTCGAGGACGGTGTCGAGCACGTCGTTCTTGCGCGCCTCGCCGGCTTCCCGGCCGCGGAGGCGGAGGGCGACCTGGTCGTCGAAGTGGCGGTACATGATGGTGAGGAGACCCGTCATCCGGCGGCGGAGGGCCTGCAGGTCGAGCGCGGCGACCGGCGGGAACACGTCGGAGACGTTGGCCGTGCCGAGCATCCCGACGATCTCCTCGATGATGTCGCGGAACACGGCGCGCTCCCTGGGCTCCAGGTCCGTGGAGTAGAGCACGCCGAGGAGGAGGCTCAGGATGGCGTCCAGCACCGCGTGCCGGAACACCACGGCCTCGCCGCGCGACGCGTGGCCCGACACGTCGCGCCTCAGCGCCTCCACGATCTTGGCCTGGAGCAGCTCGCCGGCGCCCGAGGACACGAGGCGCCGCGGCGCGAGCATCTCGGCGGCGGCGAACTTGCGGAGGGCGCGCCACTTGCCGTGCTGCGACGGGAGGGCGAAGATGGTGTGCTCGCGGTGGCCCTTGGCGGCGAGGACGTCGAGGCTGGGGAGGCCCGCGATGGCGTCCACCTTCTTGGTGCCGTCGCCGCCGCCGGCGGCGAAGAACACGGCGCGGAGGGCGTCAGGGGTGGAGACGATGACGTGGGGAACCATGCCGAAGCGGAGGCACATCAGGCCGCCGTAGCGGCCGGCGAGGCGGAGGAACACGCGGTGCTGCTGCCCGTCCTCACCGAGGTCGAGGAGGTCGCCGACGATCGGCTTCGGCGGCCAGGGACCCGGAGGGAGACGCCGGCGAGCGTCGCGCAGCAGCTGGAAGACGTATAGGGAAATGACGACGATGATGAGCCACGACAGAGATTCAACGATGAAGGACGCCATTTTAGCGGCGACTCACGCGAAGAATGCAGCTTGTGAGTTGTGGGTGTGATTGCACAGGCACTGCGACACTTTTATAGTGTAATACAGGTCATGAAGGATCTTTATTATCCTCACAAAAAAAAATTGATTTATCTCTACCAACCAGAGGTAAACTGTAGAGAACAAACAGAGTGAGAGAACAAATCAATCAGAGTGTTTTACATTACATGCATCTATTTCTTTTTAAAAGAAAATTTCGGTCACTTTTCTCATCTATGATGACCCGATGGTTCTCATCACTACACTATTACCTAGTACCACCCTATGTTCCAACGTCAAATGTTTGTGTCCAGAGGGAGTGTTTTGATTTTCTTGATAGCAACATTTGACCATTGATCTTATTTAAAAAATTATGAAAGTATAATTTATTTTGTTTGTGAATTACTTTATTATTAAATGTATTTTAAGCATAACTTACTATTTTTTACATTTGCGTAAAATTTTTTAAATAAGATGAATGGTCAAACATTGCAAGTAAAAAATCAAAATTCTTACATTATGAAACGGGGGAGTATTACATATCACTCTCCAATGGTTGAAAAATAAATTATTGTAACATACCAAATCTATAAAATTACGTGAAACAAACTTATAGATAAAAAATTACAAAATTGCATACAAATATTAAAGCATAGATACAATAAAGTAAGCATACATAATAACAATATTTCTGGCAAAATAAACCAAGATTGCATATTGTGCATACCAACGCAGTTCTAAAACTAAGCAATGTACAATTTTAAAACACAAATTTTCAGGCCCGTCAAAGGTAGCAAATGCCAATCAAGAAATCATATACCACGTTTCAATTCATTGTCGCAAAAGGAATTTACTATATCTCCGGTGACCACAAATTGTAAAATTTCTGACATCTAAAATTGCAAATAACTAATCCTAAAATTGCATTATCATTATGAAACATGCAATTTTAAGTTATGGTTTAGTATGCAAATTTGTTTTTATGTTATATATGGTTTTGATTATTTTTATCTATGCTAGCTTGAGCTTAATTTCCATACAATTTTATATTTATGAGAAAAGTAACTGGCATTTTTATAACTTCACTGCGAACGGGCCTATAGCCTAGTGGCTACAGGAGCCTCAGTAGCACCTGAGGTCCTGGGTTCAATTCCCCGTGGGAACGAATTTTCCAGGATTTAACGGCTTTGTGCTTTCAGTGGTAAGTGTCGTACCCGTCGACAGCGAGGCATCTGTGGTGACTTCGTCGATCTCAAGATTTTGCCGACCCAGTTTTCGGAGATGCTTATAAGGGTAGGGTTTGCGTGTGTGCGTTCATAGGGATGAGTGTGCGTGCGTTATGAGTGTCTACATTGTATTGTGTAATTTAAAAAAAAAAGAATGTTTATAACTCATGGATTAATTAATAATAATACACATCATTGGCAAAAGAAAGCAAAGAGATTTTCCTCAGTTGGTCAATCAGATTTTCTCATCCTAGGCAATTCCTGGCAAATATGTGTGGTTATAAAATCAGGGGTGAAGCTAGCCCTGTTTGTTGGGGTCAGTCGATCCCAATGAAATTTTAAAGTTCTCAGGTTTTGTGTAACATATAATGGAGCTGGACACCGACGATAATTTCGGCTGGCTTCGCCACGATTAAAATATGATGTTAAAAAACAGAAGCACGTCTGTAAAGTCGTATATAAAACAAGGCAGATGTGTGCACCTCGATCAGTTTCCTCATCGCGTATGCAAACCAATCATAGGTTTTATATAAAAGTCATGTATAAATTCTTGTATTACCGCCTTCTTACCTGACAAGGCTGGAAACTAAGTAAGAAGCATTTCATCAATTTCAGGCAATTCACATGTAAAAAGAAACATGTACGTCCACATGTAAAATTCTGTTTCTTTTTGAAGGAGAAACCGTACTCTAAATTGGTATGCAAGTTTTGTCAACACATGATATATAGGCGCGTCTTTTCCACGTTCCTTCAGTTTATTGCATATGGATAAAATCATCATGCACCGATGCACGAGTGGACTTTTCTAGTCCGATCACTGTTCCGACATGGACTATATTGTATCGATCCACACCAACCGATGTAAGAAACCATGGCTAGTTGCATGCCTAGTTGTGTGTCCTTATGTCCTAAAATTCTTCATGTGAAGTTACTTTTAGCATGCACGTCGAAATGTATGCAACCGGTTGAACGGTCTAGGACCTTCTTCAACAATCAACAATAGAGATAGTTATCTCTCTCTAAATAGTTTAAAAGATAACTTCTTCAATGATCTAACTCTTAGTAAATAACTCATAAGATAAATGACCTCACAAATCATCCTCGCCAAAAATTATCTCTTAATTAAAAAATTATATAAGTTAGCTTATAAATCGCTTATAGATATCTATTGGAGTGGACCCAAGTATATATCCTGCAGCGCACAAGTATACCGAGTATACCGACCGTGCACCTGCAGTACCAGGATGGTTCCTCGATCCTTTAAAACTCAGAACCTGTTGCTAATCCATCAATACTTGCATGTGAATCGGAAAATGGAGGCAGTAATTAACTAGCCAATCGGCCCACTACCATGCATATATCTCGATCATGTCTTGGATATATATGAATAGCCAATAGGACATGAGGACACACAGCTAGTGATCGATGGTTTCTCAACGGAACTATAGAGGAGACGGTTCCATTCTCAACTGGTCAGATCGGTTGGTGGATACACATGCATGTCGGGACCAGATAGCGATCAGATTAGAAAAGTCCGTTCTCTTGCATGACGATGCTCCAGTTCAAAAGTGTAAGCATATGTGGGTATGATGTCATCCAAGAGAATACATCCACCCAAAATACTTATATCGTTGGATGGATAGAGTATATTATTTATCAGTGGGTAAGTCTTTGATTATAATATTTGCATATATACAGTATAACTGGTATAAGAATATATTCTTAGATAGTAAGAAAGTGATAAAGAAGAATTAATGAAACAGATAATTTATGAAAAATGTTATACAATTTAATTTAAAATCGATTTTTCCAGGAAATTCATCTGAAAAATGATGGCACGAGCTCCTTTTAACTTTGTGATTGGAATTACATATTGGCTTTGATGTGGATTTGCATATGATGTGAAAGAGTGCATGCGAGCAGCAGCCCGTAGGAGCAAGTCGGTGCACGAATATATGATTTGCTATCAACGTGCATATATAGCGTTACTTTGAATCACTCTCTCTACATATATGTATATATATGCAAAAATGATCATATGTATATGTGCACCAACAATCTACACCATTGATATGGGATCAATCAAGATCTCGACCGTTGGTGTTAAGTGTAGCTTATAATGAGTAAATGAATGCTTTCGAGATTATATTTTTGAGATTATATAATCTGAACATTATACTGTTCGAAATTATATTTTTTTAAATTATAATCTGAACATTATATTTTTTTGCATTTATAATCTAAACATTATATTTTTCAAAATTATATTTCGAAATCTAAATATTAACTTTTTTATCGCGTTTTAGGTACATAAAAGATGCTTTCTCTCTAATCTACCAAGGACACGTGTCACCGCGTCCACGTTGGTGCAGATGCACATATGATCATAAAATCCTGCTTATATCTAAATTTATTCCTTCATGGTGTATGGCCTTCAAGGTTCAAGGTATATAGTAAATATTTTTGAAGTTTTTCGTATTCATTTAAACATAGTTCAAACTTATTTTGAACCTTGAAGGCCATACACCATGAAGGATAGAATAAATTTACTATATAGATATATATATTATATATAAGAAAACTATTGTGTATCTCCTACAAAATAACTATTCTATACCCCTCCCCTCCCAAGGCCCAAACCCCACCTCCCACCCCTCTCCAAGGGCCCAAAACACCCTCGTCCTGGTCAAACCTCTCCTAATAGTCAAACTCGTCATTTGACTTCCCCCACACCCCACCTTGTTCCACTCCCGCCTATCTGCAAATTGCAGTAACACTTCATATATTCTATAGTAACAACATCAAAATATAGTCACGGTGAATCCATTTTTAAATCACTTTTTAAAAAACATTGTGGTGAAAATGGTTTTAGAAAATAATATAAGACATGAGATATATTGCTCCTCCAAAGAATGGAAAAACGATCTTTTAGCTCTCCACATGCATTAGTAGTACTGTAACAACATTATATAGTCACACATCGTCTATTGCTGTATTTTTATTATGATGTTACTATAAGATTGTAATTCTTGTGTTACTGCACTTCGTGATGTTACTGTATTTCTATCACGATGTTACTACAATTGTGCAGTAACAACGCACATATTACTACACTTCTATCACGACGTTACTATAATTATGCACTAACAATGCACATATTTTATAACAACATAGTCTTGTTACTGTATAGAAGGTGCAACGTTACTGCACAGTTATTACCATAGCATTAGTGTATATTTGTACAAATCCTATAGCTAGTCTCAAGATTTCAAACTTTAAACAACTTTATCTTTCACCTTATATATTTATTTTAAAAACGTTTGTACCACATTGTTAGAAAAAAGTGCTTTTTAAAGAGTAGATCCCTCATGACAATGTTTCGCCATTGTTACTATAAATTAGCCATCGTGTTACTATAATTTAGCCTTCGTGTTACTGCATATTTTCTATTACACAAGATTTGGGCTTAGGGAGACATAGGGAAGCCCATAAGAGGGTTGACCCGAGGAGAAAACCCTTTAACTAGCATTTGAATAAGGTGGAAAGTGGTTTTTGGGCCTTGGGAGGAGGGTGGGAGGTGAGATGGGTCTTGACAAGGAAAAGGTGTAGATTAGTTACATATAGGACAAGACTATTGTGTACCCCTTCTATAGAATAACTAATCGATATATACCTCCTTCCTTTCCAAAGGTCTATCCCACCTTCCATCCTCCTTCTAAGGAAAAAAAAACACTTCCTACCTAATTCAAAAGCTAGTCAAAGATTTCTCCTATGGGTCAACTCTCTAATGGGTTTTCCCTATGTTTACCTAAACACAACTCTTGTCTAACAGAAAATATACAATAACATGAAGGCTAACATGCAGTAACACGATGACTAATTTTCAGGACAAGACAACATATCTATAGTTGCATCACTAAGAAAATCCGATGGCTGATATCAATCGGATCGAAACAAACGGCCGAGATCAATCCCACCCGGGATCGGGTCAGCACCAGTCAACTAGAGCCACGTGGCGCTGACCAGGCAGCCACGTGGACGGAGACGGTTACCGGGCGGCTGACATGGCCAGGCCACGCCATCACCGGCGGGGAGGCCACGAGATACCACCGGCGATGGTGTTCGGCGGCTCGGCTGTGCCGGCCGAGGACACCAGAAGGAAAAGGAGAGTGAGGCGAACTCACCGGAGCGAACGGCGACGATCGACGACGATGGGAGGTAGCCGGCGACGAGGAAGACGACGTTGACGGCGAGGGTCGACGGCGATGGCGATCTTCGGCGGCAACGGACGGCGGGACGAGCTTGGTCTCCTCCTCTCGAACCCGGTGGATTCGACGGCGAGCGGCGGAGACGTTGAACGGCGGTCGGCGACGTGGACGACGAAGACGAAGCTTCTGGTCGACGACGACGACGTAGTTCCGGCGACGGACGGCGGCGGAGTGGCTGTGGACGACGTTCTATGGCTCCTCGCGAATCCAACGGTATCGGCGGAGACCGGAGAGGACGACGGAGGCGGCGGCGCAACGTCGCCGGAGTTGTCCAGGCGAGGTGGAGAGAGAAACGGCGTCGTGAACTTCGTGGAGTGGGTGAGAGGCAGGGAGACTGCGAGGACGGCCAAGAGGAGGGCACAAGGGTTCTCGGGATGCCATTTATAGGCACGTAAGAGGCAAGGATGGGTCGGAAACGGTCGCCGGATTTACTCGCCGGAGTAAAAGAGAGAGAAAGGAGTAAAAAGGAATTAAATCCGGCGGTTTAAGTAATGGATTGATAGGGATTTTAACGGGAAATTGAAGAGGAGAGTTAGGAGAGCATTTCCCCTCACTTTATTGAGAAAAACGGTGGATGAAAAGGGTGATCACGCCGGTTTTCTATTGATAGCCGGAATTCAAATAGGGAATAAATTCGTCGGTTTAATAACGAATTAACTGGGGATTTTATGGGGGAATTGAAGAGTAGGATTATGCGGTTCCGTTTTTGTCTTTATTTCGAAGAGATGCGTTGTGTCAAGGGAGATCAGCATCGGCGGCGGCGCTAGGGTTTTCTGTCCCGCGAAGAAGCCGAGCCGGAGGAAGAAGACGACGACATCATCTCACGTGCGGCGCGCGTGCCTTCCACAAGCTCGGAGCTGGGCCGGCCCAAACAGGAGGCGGAGTGGCAAGCAGGATGTTGGGCCTTAGCCCAACTGGAAAAGGAAGAGAGGGAGGAGGAGAAAGGGAGCGGGCCACCGGGGACAAAGAGAGAGGGAAACGGGCTGGAAACGGCCCGAAAGACTTGGAGGACTTTTAAAACATTTTTTATTTAAATAATTTCTGAAATGAAGTTTTATTGATTAAAAATACTTATAAGGCTCAAATAAATCCCAGAAAAATCTATAAAATACTTGAGCACCTAAAGTATTTAAATAAATTTTATCTTGGCCATTTTTCTTTTGAAATGCTCCATAGATTTTAACCTAATCTTTCTTTTGGATTTTAACTTATTCTCAAAAATACATTAAACAAACGATTTTTCGGGCTGCGACAAGAAGCATCGGTTGAAGAGGTTCTAAGAGTTAGATTATTTCCTTTATCATTATCTGGATCGGCTTTCTCCCGTTTACATCATTGCCTCCAAATTCTATTAGATGTTGGACTGATCTAGAAAAACAATTTCATAAGTTCTTTTTGCTAGTATTCCAGAGATAAATCTCACAGACTTAATATCGGTTAAACAACAATCAGATGAATCAACATCAAAGTATATTCAGAGATTCAGAGATATTCGAAGCTGATGTTACAGTTTGAAGTTAAATGATGCACAACTAGCAGAATTGGCATTTGAAGGATTGTCAACACCTATCAAAAACAGATTTCTCTCCTAAGAATTCAACGATTTTATCTTATTTGATGCAGAAGATATTGACTCATGAAAGCCCGATTGTAGAAAATAAGGGAGGACATGTCAGAGTCGTGGAAGCCTGAAGATAATTTCAAAGCATGAGTCCTCATACTCCGAAACTGAGGGGCATGTGTTGACACCAGAATTTGGTTCGGTTAATGATGAGTTAACGCCAAATTTAGTAAATTCTTTACTAGATTCGATTAAGAAAGGTGTCGATGGAAGATTATCCAGAAGAGGCCAAAATCAGCAAGGAGTCGTGAAGACCGCGGATTGACAGTTTAATTCTATCTATTAATTAGGTATGTTTTAGTTATTTTCTTATGTAACTAGCTAGGAAGGAGTCCTAGTTTCCTCTTTTTATAATGGCTACATATACAAAGTCAATTAACTAGTGTCCGATTAGGACTCAGTTGACCCAAGGGTATACATTGTATGCCAGGGGTCCTTGTAATTTTTATCTCTCGATCAATACAATTTCGACGCATCGCCAGCTTACAACTGACTTGACGGGTTCTCGCTTCAGCTTGGGGCTGCATCGGTTAGGTCCGAACCCCTGAAAAGAAGTCGAGTTTGGGGTCTTGCTATCAAGTTGGGCTGCAT
Source organism: Leersia perrieri (assembly GCA_000325765.3). Lineage (NCBI taxonomy): Eukaryota > Viridiplantae > Streptophyta > Magnoliopsida > Poales > Poaceae > Leersia > Leersia perrieri. Next base: position 7,834,540 of record CM002484.1, read on the forward strand.
TGGTTAGGTCCGACCTCCGGCGAAGAAGTAAGTTCCGTCAACTGCGCTTATATCGGCGACGATTGATACTTTCTCGGTTAGGTCCGATATATCGATACAACTGATACAAGTGTTGTCTATCAGATCTATCGATTCTATCTTTAGTGGTATCGTATTTAGGGTTTTATTGGCTTGGTTAGGACTTTCTCGGTTAGGTCTGATATTCTGGCTGAGTCGGTGCTTCTCTAGATACGCTGTTGTTTTAGACAGATCGGTTTATCCATCACCTTGTATAGATCTATCGGCTTAGAAGCGTTTTTCTATTGCTTTCAATCTTATGCTGCATCGGTTGGGTCCGAACTATCGGATTGCTAGCAATAGGTTTATGTCTACTGTGTGTCGGTAGGTTTTATACAATGTTACATTAGAGGGTTAGCTGATGAGTTATGTTATGACTAGTTCTAAGTCCTGTATCGGCTTCTCTTATCCTATTTATAGCCGATACTATTATTTAGCTCACTTGTTTGTTTGATTACTTAGATTTAAGTCTAACGTACAACCGATTGATCTTCAATATTCTATCGACATCGGCTTGCAGCGTATCAGATCGGCTCATCAGCCGATCGGCTCCTGGATCATCAACATCAATATCAGCTGGAGGCGCTACATCGCATCAGCTCGATAGCCGATCAGCTCTCTAACGATCAACATACAACATCTCGTCAGTTGCAGGATCAAACTGACTGGTACGCCCATATTCTAAGAGTTGACCTGTACTAGAGCTAAGCATCTTCCAAGACTTCGTGTGTACGCGCGCAAGATTATTTGGAGCCAACACATCTTTTGGCACGCCAGAGACAATTTTGCGTCAACAACGGTGAGGAGCGATATCAATTATCTATTGGTCCCTTATCCGATTCCAGGGTACTCGATAACAGCTCGTATAAAACAAACGCCTGTAACAGGATCTATTTCACGCTGGTAATCAAGACAGGCCGAAATTGGCCCAACCAAACAGCTCCGTTTTTCCACACGAGACGGAGCTAGATTTTGATGGATGGAAAATTGGAAACTGAGTTGACGTCATTGTTAAGGGGCTTAAGGAGAATTGGCTGGACTAGTCTGGTACTGGTCCTAACATTTCGGGTCGATAATGTACTCGGCCCATTTGGGAGCGCATCGCCGCACCCGCACCATCGCCCAATTCCCCTCGTCCACCATCGCCGGAATCTACCTCCACCGTCGAGAAATATCGTCTCCGAGTGCCCCAGCGCCCGCCACGGCTGGGGCTCGCTGTCACGGATATTGCAAGGACAGGTACAGCGGCGGCAGCGGCGCCGCGATGGGAGACGCGCAGGAGGTGGTGGCGGCGGCGAACTTCTCCGTCGCCGGCGGCTTCTCGCGCTTCCACGGCCAATCGGCCATCCCCGGCAGCAATCCCATCTATTCTCCTTGTTAGCTTCTTCCGTTCTTCGATTTCATCCCCTAATCAGAGCAATTGCCCAATCCCTACGCAACGTTGGAGCCCAGCGTCTGTGAGCAGCAGGCGAGCACCCCTCCTCCTGCTCCGGCGGCTGTTTCCTCCATCGCGCCGGCTACGATTCACTGCAGCAATCACAGGTCAACTACTGGCCTAGCGATTATTTTCTCAACCATTCGTTGCTGTCTACATGCGTTAAAGAGTTAGACCCGTCCATTTGTAATAGCATTGTTCTTGATTGATTTACTCTTCTCACAGATTTGTTGTACTTGTACACTCCTTGCGTATTCTCTGCAGGAAGATATTGATGGTTGATTCGATTGTGCCGAAATAGCCCAACAGTTGCTGACGGTATGTCCCATTACTATCCTATGAATTACAGTGTTCAACAAACTTACTACTGTTAAAGATTCTTATCTTTGCTTGCAACTCTGACTAATTTTCACTAGCGCTGTAATAGAACAACGTTTCTTATTGATTATCATGGGACAGTGCAGAGCTTTCTTTTAGATCGGTTTGACATACACCGCTAAAAAAAAGATCGGTTTGACATAAATCAACCAAACAGTACCCATAAATATTTTTTTAGATAATGGATTCATTATCCGGCCTCTATATCCACAAAGGATATACACAGCCAAAGCAGTACATGAGTACTATACTGTAATCCTTACAAGAAGGTAACACACAACAAAAAAAGAAAAGTAGAAGCCTTAGCAATAGCTATCAACTACTAGTCTACTACTACCACTAAAACCCTGGCGTAACCATCATGATCCGAATGCCTCTAGTGCGCGTCAAAACATAACACAATAATAGGAATTTAGTGAGGCCAGGGGGTTTTCTGCTGGTCTTCTGCTCTTTCAATGTGTGTTGGGGGGACACATTCACGGGTGTATGCGTGTGCATCTTCCATGTAATCGCCAAAAAGAATGCAATTCGGAAACATCAAAGGTGCAAACTGGACTATTTGGAACCCAATCAACAAGTTCCTTACTCCCCCCAAAATGTTTCCATACTTTTGAACATTTGGAAAAATCTATTATGGTTTCTGAAAATTAAGCAAGGGCTTTAAAAAACAGTTTTAAATAAAGTCCTAAAATTTTTAGAAAGGACTTAATTTAATACTTATAACAGGATTTAGTTTTAACATTTGTAACACTGGTTTCATTTTTGGGCTGTTACAGGGGAGCTATGAACGGATTAGGACCATGATTGCGTCTGACTTTAGCCAAGCTAATATATCTGAAAGTAAAAAAATGCAACCCAGTACAAAGCACGCCTAGACATCCAAAATCCTAACCTGAATTTTTCCTTCTTGGTTCAGTCAATGCTGACCATTTTTCCCTCGTTTTTCTTACATTTTTCTCTGAGTAACCAAGTCTTGTGGATTGCAGCAATGCCTAATGCAACTATAACAAACACGATGAAATATCCAGAACACTCCAACCTCATACTTGAGCCAGCCATGTAGGCTAGTAGGAGGCCGAGCAAGTCCAACACAATCATTATGTTCATCACATTAAGTGGCCATTTATCCTTCAGCAGTTTCTCTGGTAGCAACAGGATGATAACAACAATGGATGCCATGAATGAAGTAGAGTTGCTATAAAAGAAGATGAGGTAACGGTGTCTTTGGTTGTCATGCATAACCGGGTCACCTGCTGCATGACCATTGCTATCGCCCTGCCACACACCACCAGGTGGGTTTAGGCCAGCCTGGTAAGTAACACTTGCAGCCAAGACTCCTAGCAGCATCAAGTATTTGCGTGTGGCATGTTTCTTTTTTGATTTGTCCTCTGTCTGGCCGGAGTCTGTGACTGTTCCTTCTTGTTTTGATTTTTTGGATGTATTTTGATTGGATTCACCCGTCTCTCCTACTTTAAAGGACATAGCGGTGCTGGCATCTTCGTTTAAATCTGTGGACTTCACTGTTATGCCATCTTCTTCCATTTGAACATCAGATTTTGTCTCAGTGGGCTTCAATGTTTTAGCGTCTTGTTTTGTGACATCCTGTTTGGCAGGGGAATTTCCATTTTCCACATCTCCTTTCTTACATGACAAAATTCCTTTCTCTCTACAATAGAAATATATTAGGACTAATATCATAATGAAGAGCACCAAAGCCACCAACCCAAAGATATAAATGGATGTTTTCAGGTGCTGAGTGCTTCCAGCAGCATAGGCACACATCAGAGCAAACATGCCTACTCCAGTGCAAACTGAGAGAGCATAGCTTCTTATGGCTGGCCTGTACATATTTGGGTTCACAAGGAGTATAATAAGGGCAATCGATGACATGAAGCTCACTGAGTTGCAGTAGAAGAATGCCTTGTAACGGCGTGGATAGTTGTAAAAGAGGACAGGATCGCCTGCATGGTGCCCAAATTCATCATCCTTCAGCCGAAACCCACCTGGTGGGGTTAACCCAGCTTGATAAGTGAGGGTCACACACAGGACGGCAAATAGGAGCAACCTCTTGCGCCTCTTGTCCACAAGCTTCTTGTCCTCAGGATTCAGGTCCTTCTCATCTTCGAGGGTGGCAAATACAACATGAATAACCACATAGACTAGGACAGCTCCAGCCAAGGCAATGACATAAATGGATGTGGTTACATCTCGGCAGCTTCCAGCAGAGTATGCACCAATGAGGCCAAACAGATCCATTATCATGGCAAACTGTAGTAAGTGGCGCCGGAGGAATGGCTTATACTGGACTAAGATGATGATGACCAAGGACGCTGCAAAGGCTATTGAGTTGCAGTAAAAGAATACCTTGTAACGTTCTGGTTTCATGGACAAGAGTATCGGTTTGCCAGCCTCATGTCCGTTCCAGTTGTCTTGCCAAACACCACCCGGGGGGACCAGTCCTGCTTGGTATGTGACTGTTGCTACAAGAGTGGAAAGCAGTACAACAAGAGATTGAGCCTGCTCCAGAAAATTTGTCTTGCTTGGATTTGGCTGTGCTTCACCATTGCTTGTGTTCGTCTCTGCACCACCATTGTTTGTGTTCGGATGTGCTCCACCATTGCTTGTGCTTGTCTCTGCACCACCATTGTTTGTGTCCAGATGTGCTCCACCATTGCTTGTGTTCAACCGCGCTCCACCATTGCTTGTGCTTGTCTCTGCACCACCATTGCTTGTGCTTATCTCTGCACCACCATTGCTTGTGCTTGTCTCTTTACCTCCATTGCTTGTGTTCGTCTGACCAACACCATTGCTTGCATTCGTCTCTGCACCACAATTGCTCGTGTGTGGCTGTTCTCCACCTCCAACAATGTTCGACCTAACGATTCATGAGCATGCATATTTAAGATGGAGTTACATATGGCAGTAATATTTTGAAGCAGAAAAGATATACATTCGTTCAATACCTGGCATTTGAATCTGACTGACAGGATATAATCTTCCTGAGGACAATAATGCATGCAAGAACGACAAGAACCAGACTGCACACATAAATGGTAGTGTCACTTTCTCGGCTGCTTCCGGTGACATAGGCCCCTGCTAGACCAACAAGAGCGATAAAGATGTATGCTTTCAGCACAAAGGTCCGTACTGGGGTTTTTGTTCTCTGATCATTGCCATGGAGAAGTGGGATGACAAGCTGCTTGTCTAGAAGCAGCATAATGATGAGAAGGGACATGACAAATGCAATAGCATTAAAGGCAAAGAATGCCTTCAGGCGAATTTCATGGTGTTCCAGCATGACTGGGTCACCTGCGTTGTGGCCATCGTTGCGGTTGTCCCAGTAGCCACCAGGTGCGCTCAACCCAGCCAGGTAAGTGATGCTCATCACAAATGTAGCAAGAAGTAGCATGAGCTTGCGGCGCCTCTCTTTTTCCTCCTCTTTCTCATCACCTGGTTGAGATTGCTGATTGTTTGTCTCATTGCCATCAGCTGGATGCAATTGCTCCTTTGCTTCCTCCTTCTTGCCTTTACCTGGTGATGATTATCTTGTTGCAGTTAGGAACAGTTTATGGTTTCAGTCGAATGTGCATAACTAGAGGTATTACCTGTGCATCTGAACTTTTCTAGTATCCCAGGGAATGAAGTCAGCACAACTTGAACCACCATATAAGCTAAAGTTGCAACTAACACGGAGGCGTTCCCAGCTTTTAGCACATTCCGGCTGGTCCCAGCAGCATAGGCCCCCACGAGGCCAAGCAGATCCAGCACCATGGCCACCCGCAGTGGAAGCATGGGGACCCATAACTTCTTCTTCTCGTGTACGATGGCAAGGATGAAGATGAGGATGATGACCACAATGGACATAGCGAACGCAGCCGCATTGCAGTAGAAGAAAATAAGGTACCGGGGGTAGTAAGTCTCCCGGAGGATGGAGTCACCAGCGAGGTGCCCGGCCTCAGTGTCCTGCCAGACACCCCCCGGCGGGTTGAACCCTGCAGCATATGTCACCGTGGCCACCATAATCGCCAGCAGCAAGAGGTACTTCCGCAAGCAATACTCCAATGGTCTGGCTTCATCTTTGGATTCCTCTGATGGGTGTTCACTGGCCATTTGCTAGCTGCGGAGCAGCGACAGAAAGGAAGTGTCTCAAGGTGTCAATGACTAAATGCCAAGCAGGTGCTTCATTATGCATAGTACATTATATAGAGTTGTGGTGTACCAGCTTAGTTTACAGCTGGAGACTGGCCATTGGCAGACTTTCTTCCAGCCCTCTTGGCTTTTAAAACTCTAATTGATTTTTTAAGGAAAATTTTGATGTTAATTTCATCTCATCTTGTTTGCTTTACAAGAATCTATCAAGGATCTAGCAACTTGCATATTTTATATGACCCTGTGATCTGTGTTAAAGATAGAATGTATCTGATTGATTGATACTGTATATAGCATGTAGGATTGTATAGCAAGTCCAACATCCCCTACCATACATGTCCTCTTTCCCGGATTCATCCGGTCTTATATATGATACACGGCCAGGCACCATTGTGTCTTGAACTGCCATTCAATCTATCCCGTTCGCATGGTATCAGAGCACACATACCTCGATTCTCTTCCGCTGCATTTTTTTTCTTCCGGTGCTCCCTCTTCATAGCTCCCACCGGCAATGTCTGAACACGCCGATGACGTCGCTGCCGCCGCGTCGTCCGCCGGTGCCGTGGTCACTCATCAGGCCCTTCCCGTCGCCTCCTCCATGAGTGCCGCTAGTGTCAAGACACATGTTCCTGTCGTCCTCGACCTGAAGATGCCCAACTACACCAAGTGGCGCACCTTCTTCACCGCCTTCCTCGGCAAGTTCGCCCTGCTTCCCCACGTCCTCGGCACACAACCCGCCGACGCCGACCCAGCTGTATGGGCATAGGATGATTTCGCCGTCCTCACCGCCCTCTACTGCTCCATCTCAAGCGATGTCCTCGACATCATCATGGAGCCGGACCAGACCGTCCGCGCTCTCTGGCTCGCAGCCGAGTCCACATTCTGCAACAACACGGAGACGCGAGCGATCTACCTCGAGGCCGAGTTTCACAGCATCATGCAAGGCGACACGAGCATCACCGAGTACTGCAGGAAACTCAAGACCCTCGCCGACGGCCTGCGCGATGTCGGCAAACCCGTCTCCGACCGGTCGCTCGTCCTCAACATGATTCACGGCCTCAACCCGCGATTCGCCACCCAAGCGGCGCTTCTTCCCGGACAATCCCCCTTCCCCAGCTTCACCAAAGCTCGCTCCTACCTTCTCCTCGTCGAGATGCATCCCCCAGCCAGGAGTGCTGGCCATGCCGGCGGCGTCGTCGTCACTGACACTGTGCTGGTGGCCACCGGATCCAATAGTTCTCCATCCTCCGACGGCGGTCGGGGTTCCTCCTCTGGCAACCGCACCAACTCGGGCCGCGGCAAAGGGAAGGGGAAGGGGAAAGGAACCAGCGGTGGCGGCGGTGGGGATCGCTCCAGCGGCGGCGGATCAGGAGGAATAGCGTCGGGTGGAAACAGATCTGGGGGTGGACCTCGTCCAGCTAAGCCCTGGATGTTTTTACCCCCTGGATGGCCGGCCCATGGACCGCACCGTCCCCTTGGACGGCCCAGTAGCAACCCCCCTGGGCTGCCCCGACCTCTTGGCGTCCTCACAGTGCGCCAGGCCTCCTTGGGCCACGGCCCAACTTCGGCGGCCAGGCGAATTTTGCTGCATCTAGTACCAGCTCCTTCGACCACACGAGACAACAGATTTGGGATCAGTTCGATCTCATCGCTGCCATGAATAACATGTCTATGCAGGGACCGTATAATGGTGGTTGGGTTGTGGATACCGGTGCTACTTCTCACATGGCCTTCTCCGACGGTATTCTCTATTCCTCCTGGCCCCCTACTTCCCCCTCCATGGTTACTTTTGGAAATGGACACTCTATCCCTGTCACCCGCATCGGTCAAACCTTTCTTGATTATTTTGCCATCAATGATGTTCTTGTTGTCCCTTCTCTCATTAGAAATCTCCTTTCCGTTTGTCAATTCACTCGTGAAAATAATTGTTCTCTTGAATTTGACTCTGATGGCTTTTCTATCAAGGATCAGTGTTTGGGGACCGTAACTCTTCGCTTCAATAGCTCCGGCGACCTCTACACGATTCCTGCCTCCGCCTTCTACCGACACCTCAGCCACCCGAGTGCCCTCGTCGCCACTGTTGCTCCTGCCGACCTTTGGCATCGTCGCTTGGGTCATCCCGGCCACGACGTTATTTATCATCTTGAGAAGAATTCTGTCATTTCTTGTAATAAATCTAGTACCGACTCATGTCATGCATGCCGCCTAGGGAAACATGTCTATCTTCCTTTTGCTCATTCCACCACAGTTACAACTGCTCCTTTTCAATTACTTCATTGTGATTTATGGACCTCTCCTATTTTGAGCAACTATGGGTTTCGGTACTACCTTATTCTTGTTGACGATTTTTCTCGCTATCACTAGACCTTCCCTTTACATACCAAATCTGACGTCTTCCTTGTTTTTCAGCAATTCGTCGCCTACGTTCATACGCAGTTCCAGCTTCCTCTCCAATGCTTTCAAATCGACAACGGCCGTGAGTTCCTCAACTCTGCGATCACCTCTTTTCTCCAACATCATGGTATATTCCTCTGCACCACCTGCCCATATACTTCCCATCAAAACGGCAAGGCCGAGCGTTCGATTCGCACTACCAATGATGTACTTCGTTGTCTCCTCTTCCAAGCTCACATGCCTAGTTCCTATTGGGCCGAGGCTCTCTCCACAGCCACATACATCATAAATCGTCGCCCATCCTAACCAATAAACTTTCTTACACCCTTTGAGAAACTACATGGCATCTCTCCCAACCTTTCCCACCTTCGTGTGTTCGGTTGTCTTTGCTACCCTAACCTGTCGGCCACCGCCCCTCACAAATTTGCTCCTAGATCGGCCCCTTGCGTCTTTTTAGGATATCCTAGCTCCCAAAAAGGGTACCAGTGTCTCGACACTTCCACTCAAAGGGTCATAACTTCGCGACATGTTTTATTCGATGAGTCTGTATTTCCATTTTTTCGTGATACAGCATCACAGGCTTCGTCATTAGATTTTCTTTTGGAAGACGACATTGATGTCTCACCAGCTGTGGCTCATGGTCATGGCACGCCAACCTCGACAACAACATCGTTGACAGCGGCGTCTTTTGCCTCTTGGCCTGCCCCGTGCCAGCAGTCCGGACTGTGTTCGGCTATCTCCACCAAGCCTGTCCGACGGCCTGCCCCGGATCAGCGGCCCACCTCCCCTGCCGATGCCAGTGGGCCCTCTCCATCGACTGGACCGCGCCCTGTTGGCTCCCCGACGGCCCAGCGGCCTCGCTCACCTCCTACCGGGCCGTCTTCCCCATCGGGCTGGCGGCCTCG
>CM002484.1:7845957-7872726 GCA_000325765.3 Leersia perrieri
GGGGCGGCCGCACCGACGTGGTGCTCCCGGCGGCTACCCCCGGCACTCTTGGCGGCTGGATCCGCCCCCCTTTAGGTAGATCTGGTGGTAGGTGGCTTGGTGGGTGGCAGTCGGGGCTACCGGCACTGGTTGGCCGCTGCTATGCCGGAGTTGGTCCCATGTCTCGGCGACTGCTCCTGGTTTGCGGTGGCAGTTTCTGCGGCGGGGGCGACGTCGACGGAGGCTGGCCGGGTCGGGTTGCGCTCTAGCTCGGGCGGTGTGGACAGGTCTCCCGGCTGCGTTGACGACGCTCGGTGGCTGCCGGCTTTCGGCGTGCGGTGGTGGCCGGCGGTGGGAATCAGCGGAGACCAGCGGAGCTAACGATACGGGCGGCCTTGGCAGATCCGGCTCCCCTCTGCCGGATTCGGGGAGTTTGGCGCTACGAGGCGGTAGGTTGTTGCAGGGCCGAAGCGTCTCTGCTTTGGACGGCTTCTAGCTCGCCCGTTTCTAGGGAAAAGCGTTCGGGAACCCAAGTGGATGTGGCGAGAAGGCCCGTGGAGGTGCGGCGCGGAGGCCAGGTGGCGAGGGGCCCTGGTGGAGAGAGGTGCAGAGAGGCACACACGGCGTGACCCGGCATCGCTTGCAGACCGCTTCTGCTGTCTTCGGTTTCTGGTTGGCTGGCAGCATCCTTTGGTGGTTTCGTGGTGCTGGCTTTTGGGCCAGTCTTGCCGATGTCGATGGACTTGGTGATGTCCACTGCAACGGCGAGGGTGTTGCGGTTTCCGAGTCATCGACGTGGCGTGGAGGGAGGCAAGGCGAAGGCGGTGCGGCCTGGAATCCCGAGGATGGCGCGGGTTGCCAGGTCAGGGCGGAGTCAACGGCAGTGCTGTCAAGTCGGCGCTTCGGTTCCTTCTGGATGGTCGGTCGATGACAGGCCGTTGAAGCAGTGGATATGTGTTCTAGGTTTCGGCATTGGTGGTTAGCAACCTCAACAGGTAGCTTTGACATGGGAGGATGGTTACGGGCGAAAGCTCAGCCTTCGGGCCGTCAACGGCGACGCCTGTGGGTGTCGCTTTCCTCTTGAGGCGTTCATGTGTTTTTCTGTCTCTTCCAAATGGTATCTTCGGGTGAAAACTTGTCCTGTGCGTTCAGGACAGACGGCGGTGGCGCTTTCTGCGTCGTCTCCTTATTGGAGTTGTCGTCTAGGAGTACCATTACCTTTTGGTTGTCTTTTCTCCTGTTTTGGGCTCTGCTAGAGTTCAGTTTGTAACACGTGATGTGGTGGTGTTTTCTTTTCGAACTATAGTCTTCCAGGGCTATGGTTTATGTTTTTTTTCCCTTCTATATCAATATATGAAATCCGCGCTTTTTTGCGCGGCTCATTTCAAAAAAAAAAAAACTGTGAACTATCTTGTCTTTAATTCGGTGCTCTATATATGCTAATGATATGCAGGATACAGATGGAAGTGTTTTGTAATTTGAACTTTGAAAATGCCTGAAAATTCATGTTTGCTGTATGCCTACTGTCTTAACTTCAGCTTTCCAATTAATGGTGAAGTGAGAAAGCATGTGTATGAAGTTTGACATACACTCCAGAGTGTATCTAGTTACTATCTGCAGCTGTGTCCTCTTTCCAGCTGAGATGTGTTTACCTGTACATTTTGATTCCACAAGTTTACCGATTGCAACAGTCACAGGTTTCAACATTGCAAAGAATTTGATGGAGCTATCATCTATCTCATGCATATGTCAGTACATTGCCTTCAGCCGTTGACATTGGATAGAGTAAAATTATGTAGATTACACTATAATAATGCAAGTTGGATCCTGGATGTAGTGGAGCACGTACCTGTATTGATCATGCGCTATTTAATTAAGATCAACAGATATGGTGAAGAATTATTAGCTGCAAGCCTAGAACAAGAGTATTAAGGCTACTTAACAAAGGCACCGAGAATATAAAATAATAAAAAAGGTTATTTGAGAATATTTGTGTAACCAATAGTTTGGTAGAAGCTCACTAAGCAATTATTTTTGCGATAAGTGTTAATAATAGAAGTCATGTTTATCTGAATTGTTTTTTTACTGTTCTTAGCTCATAGTAAAAAAAAAAAAATTGTGAAGTTGTCGTGTTCACACGGCGTACTTCGAAATATGAGCACAGTGCCACAGATATCTAATTGCTCTTAAAAAGAGGTAAACGCATATTTCCTTGTCGTGCGAGCCTACCATGTGCATTGGATTCACACCTGCCTGTGTCCCATGAATCCTCAGATGAAACCTAACTTCTCTTGAGAACCTGACTATTTCTTTTAAATCTTCACATGTAAGCATGCAGTACTCGTTCTTACTCAATCTATTTTATATACTAAATAAAAACCTGAATTTGGCCCACTATCCTCTCAGATTTTTTTTTAAAAGATCAACTATACAATCGAAAGTGGACTAAATTTATCCCCCTCCGGCTCTCCCATTTCTATGCAGCTCGAATTTAGGATATTTGCAAGCTAAATATGCCAAAATTGTGCTCGGAAATCGTAATTGGGCATACTAGGTTGATTGGCCTATCTTCCACGAATGGTAGTGACAGGCCAAATAATGGTCCACACCATTTATCTATTGGGCTGAAATTAGACGTGCAGATGATGGTAATGTATGGGCCAAAGATGGGCTACTTCTGCTTATCAACGGGCCGATGCTGACAAGATTAACGCGCTGAAAGTGATCCAGATGATACAGAAATTCGGCCCACTATGAAATTAATAAGTTAAAAGGCTCAAAGTTAAATTAGGCCCTGCTCTGAACTTCTAATGTACGCGACAAGTTTCGATGGGCCAAAATTAGGATCAGCAGGATATCTTTCTGCGCGAAATAAGCCCACCTTTTTTAAAATTAGGATAGTTCTACTACTTCTAGACAGGTTGAAATTGCCAAATTAAATATTGTTTTTTTTGACACCCAAATTAAATATTGTTAATCCATGAATTAATGGTCCAAGTTGGCCTACCCTCATAGGCCAATTAAAGCCGTAAAACGGGAAAGGGCCTACATTTCGGGTTCAGCTTTGAGAATATAGGTTGGGTTCGTATGTAGCCAAATGGCAACTCGAAGTAGTGTTTTTTTCCTGGCACGTTTTCTAATGTGTGTGAAAATATGTTTTTTGAAAAAAAATTCTACACAAAAGTTATTTTAAAAAATAAAATTAAACTATTTTTAAAGTTTAAAATAACTAATACTTAATTAATCATATGCTAATGACGTTTCTTGTTTCGTGTGCAAATATATTCCAAGTGACACCTCATGAAACGAACACAACCATAGTCTACGTCCCTTGGAGGCAGAAAAAAGCCGGCTCATATATCTCTATCTCTATCTCGACTACTTCTTATGTCTTAAAATAGTAATACCTATGATGGATATGACTTTTTTAGTACAATGAATCTGGACAAAAGTCTGTCCAGATTCATTGTACTGGGTAATGTCTCATCTATTATTAGATAGTTGTATTTTGAGACGGAGGTAGTCTATTACCCTATAGTTGAACAAATGTAATCCTCGTTCTTTCAATCATCAAATCTGACGGTCCTCAAATCTGCTCCGATTTGAACGTCCCAGATCGTCCCACACCAATGTTTCTCATGAAATCACGCGGTCGATTGCCTTTCCTCTCGCAAACTTCGAATCCCCGTCATCCTTGCCCCCACCCCCACACAAATCCCGTCCTCGACCCGACCATCATGCCACGCCCATGCCGCCTCCCATCGCCACCGATTCCTCCGCCCCCTCGTGAGAGATCGCGAGAGGCGCCGCCTGCTCCGCCGTTCCACTCTCACGCCGAAAGGTGAGGTGCGGCTGAGGCACGGAGGAGGCAACTCACGAACAGCAAGCGCATCGCGGTGACTTCAGACGCCGAACAATGGCCAGCCTGCTGAAAGATCGATGGTTACACGCCTCTGTACTAAGAGGGAGGTATGGATTTAGCAGTTCAATGTCTCCCTACTCTCTAAGCCCCCAATTTTCAAATCAATTCTCTGTCCCTCTCCATTCTCTGCTAGGAAGGGAGGTGCGTTCGTCACAGCGTTTGATGACAGCTATGGCAAATGATGAGCGCATATATCGGTGGATTATGATACAGAAATCGTAATGGCAAAACTGTACCTGTCATGCTAGATCATCTACAGCCCTGTGTCGGGCTCAAGCCGCTTGAATTCCAAGTGTCCAACCATTCAACTTGAGGAGGCAATGTAGCTGGTAGACCACTATAGTAAGGGCATCAGGATCCTTCGTTAATACCAAAAATAAATTAAGGGTGCACCCCAACTCAGGAGCACTAAAGCGTATCTGGGAGGAAAAGTTCAGAGCAAAGAAAAATATTGGTGAAACGGTAATCCTATGTTTTAAAGCATTTATTCATGTTCTCATTTGTGAAATTTAGAATCATCAATTTTCCTCATATCCAATCCTTCCTCCCGCTCCCTGCATTTTTTTAATCAATATGTTCTCTATTGTTCAATTTATTTATTCCTATCAAAATCTGATCTATATATGTCAATATGTAATTCAAAATAATTCAAAACCATTTATCTTATATTGTTAATGCCTGTATATAGCCAATTGTTTTTATATGGATGTATCATGTGCAAATGTCATAAATGCTGCAAATTATATTTTATTAGGTGTAGAAGTTAGGCAATGGACCATGCATCATGCTTATTTCTGCATTTTATGTTGTATGCCACCAGGATATGTAAATGAGTAGTCTGAAGTACTTAAAAGGAACGTGGTCTGAGTAGCTGGTGATGTAAGTTAGGGACAAATGGTGACTACTCATTACATGGCAGAACTGATGGGTTGTACAATGTTAAGCAAGCTTTGTCCTAGAATCCTCTGCTTAGATGATGAGACGGTCAGGGTACATCTCAAATCAAAGTTGTGTAATTCAGGTGGAAGCTGGTTTTTTCCTCCTTTAAAATTTAAGGGTACATCTCAAATCAAAGGTGCGTAATCCAACGGATTCCTTTTTTCTTGAGGGCCCTTCAATATGCATGTAAGATTTGTTAAGGACAATATGCCGATACTATGAGAGATGAAACAAGTCCGTGCAGTATTGGGTATTGGGTAGATCAAGTTGAAACGATGAATTGTCTCGCTTTTAACTTTGATTTTGCAAGTACCCTATTTTATGGATGCAAGGGAGGAATTGAAAGAGAAAAGCAGGGCTGGATGTCCCAGCCAAGAAGCAGCCACCAGTAGAAAGGGGAAAATGGAAGGAATGGAGGAGAAAACATGATGTAGATTATCATGGTGATGTCTCAAAGCAAAGGTAACACTTCAGCTCTGAATTTGAGCGTAACATTTCTAGGATGTTTCCTGGATCAGTTTTCTGTTGCTATGCACTGAATTAGTACGCAGTTACTCCTATCTCCTGGAGTCCTGGGTACTTTCTTGTCAAAATTCATTAGTTACCAAGGAACCTAACGTGTCAAAATTCTCTGTTTATTCAAGTAATATAATATGCTGTTGATCAGCAAATAATTTTTGTTTTGTCTTACAGCTGTGCCAGTTTAACAGGATGGAGGCGAAGTGAACACGGATCAGACGGCCCTGCACTGGGCGGTGGTGTTGTAATGCAGTTGTTACGTTGCACTGAATACTGTAGGGTGGTCTTACAATATTTCTCAGGGCCATTAGAGTGTAGGACATGTGTTGATTATAGTTTTTTCAGGCAGGCTGCATGTTTTATACTTTGGGTTGTGTTCTGTTAATTATGAGATCAGTTATTTACTAAAACCATCATTGCAGTTTAGCTTGGATAAAACACATGGATTGCTGGTTTATCAAGATTATACTTTGGGTTCTGTTCTGAAATGGATAGTCATGAGCTAATCTCTGGTTAATAATTAGTACCCTTTTTCGTTATGAGATCAGTGATTGATCAGTTCCAGTGACAACTTAAAAAAGTATTCATAGGTATGATAACTAGACCATTATCTAAACGAAATTCAAATAGTCAATCTAACTAGGTTTCTTTGTTTGCTAGACCATGGTACGTATATAGTGTTTTCTAGATTTTTTCTGTTCTAATGCTCATCAACCTTTTTATGCTTTTGTTTGGCAGATGAGGTGCAGTGTATTGACCTGAAATTTACCCATTCCTGATGGAAAATCAAGGACCATATGTTGTTAGTATGCAAATGTAATGCTGTTTTCAATCCAATTTTTAGGCCCTTTGTATGTCCTTTTTGCATACTTATGGTAGGGTCAAGCTTATATACCAAGGTGTGGCTTTTCTAATTTTTCTCCCCAGGTGTATATTTCTGCATCTGTCTTCTCATGTGGTGCACGTAAGCACTTTATTACTGCGATTACTTTTGCTTTCAGATCCAACTGATTAGAGGCCTCATATCATTCACCAGGTATTGCAAATTTCTTGTATTTCCAAAGTAGCAGGATTAATGGCACATGACTAAAGCTTGTCCTCTTTCACATCTGTATATTCCCTTTCTGAAATTGAGGGAAAACAGCTTACAAATTTCTGTTCGAAATCATTATCTACATTGCATGGTCAAAGCTAGCTGATTTCTGTAGTGGATCCGGTGGAAATAATGTTAGAATGAAGCTAAAAAGGACCTCATGGTGATTTTTACCAAGAATATACCAGTCATTCATAGCCGATCGTTTTAATCGTTGTAGCGTTAGCACGGGTATAAAAAGGAGGAGTTTGGATCTGGATTTAAAGGTTGGATCCAACAACAAATCTCCATCATCCGATTTACTCAAACCAACGGTCTTGATTTATCCTCCCGGACGCATCTCCGCACGGCCGCATCACACACACGCGCGGCAATCATGCCTGTTCCGGGGCCCCCACGCGAGACTCGTCGGCTGTGAACCAGATCCACGCTCCTATCGCCCGGCCCCTGCCCACCGTCCACCGCCGCCTGTCGCATCCATCGTCCGTCCACGTCGCGCATCGGCCTTCGCCCGCCGCCCATCACCGTCACCGCAATGGGTACCTTTCTCTGCCCACCGAATCTTGTCTCCGCACAGCTAATCTCGCACCGCCTCGTCCTCTCTCTCTTGCTCGTCGGCCGATCCGCTCAGCTGTCGCGCCCATCTCCGTGCGCCACCTCTCCTCCGCACACCTCGCTTGGCCACTCGCCGCCTCTCCTCCATTCGATGCGCTCGCCCGCTCGCCGACTGCGCCGCCGCTCGATGCAGTCCTCCACCTCCGGCCCTTGCGTCGCCGTTCTCCACCGCCATCGATCCCGTGCTCGGGCACACTCCGTTCAAGCCCGCCGCCTCCGCCTCTGCCGCCGCTTCACCAAAGTTCATTACTAGCTTGCTGCCGCATCCGCATCATCTTTTTTTATTTAATACATGTTCACCATGTATTTGTGGAAATGCCAGTTCAACAGAAATACCATGTTTGTCTGAATAACTTTTTTTTTTGAAAAGAGGGCAAAAGCTTTGCCTCAAATATATTGATAGAGCAGAACAAAACAGATATATTTACAGGGCTCCGCCGAAAAGGTCGGTGCCCGCAAAAAAAACAAAGTTCTACGCTATATCTCCCAAAGCGTTGAACTCCGAGAGGCTGTGTGCTCCCGCTTTTATCCAGGCGCGTGCCTCTTCTTTGATTTTTGCTCCAAGTGCTTGCTCTGTGGACGCTATCCGTCTAAAAATTCTATTGTTTCTCTCGCACCAAAGCTCCCAAACAACTAAGATCACAAGGGATCTGAGAGGTTTCTTCGGTATGTGTGGGAGTTGCGTTAGGCTATACCACCAGTCCTCTACCGTTGTCAGCGTGGCCCATGCTTGATTATTGGAAGGGAGGCCTAGCCAGTTGGCTATCGCCGTCCATATCGTTTGCGAGAAGGTGCAATGCACCAAAAGGTGGATGGCTGTTTCTTGGGTTGTACGGCAGAGAGGACATATACTCTGGTTAGCCCACCCTCTCGCCTGAAGTCTATTCGCCATCCATACTCTATTTTGGATGACGAGCCATCCGAAGAACTTGCACTTGGGTGGCGCCCAACATTTCCAGATGGTGTTGTTATGAATTGTGGCGGTGGATCCGCTGAATTGCATTTTGTAGGCAGATTTTGCGATGTATTCTCCATTTGCTGTAAGCTTCCAAGTTATGGCGTCGTGCTGCTGGTTTAGAGGTGGGGTGGACTGGATAACTTCCCAAAGGTCAACGAATTGCCTAATGTGGTCAGCCGTGGTTAACCTTGCTAACTGGATGTCCATGATCCAGTTGTTTTCGTGCAGGGAGTCATGGACCATCCTATTCTTCCTTTTTGAGGTCTTGTAGATGTCTGGTGCAACATTCATTGGGGTACGATCCTGCAGCCAGTGCGTGTGCCAGAAGCTCGCTGTCTTTCCATTTCCAATTGTAACTATCGTCGCTGAGGCAAAGAGGCTTCTATCGCGGTCATCGCAAGGGACTGGCGTACCATGCCAAGGTTTGTC
The DNA here is from genome assembly GCA_000325765.3 of Leersia perrieri. Lineage (NCBI taxonomy): Eukaryota > Viridiplantae > Streptophyta > Magnoliopsida > Poales > Poaceae > Leersia > Leersia perrieri. Next base: position 7,854,412 of record CM002484.1, read on the forward strand.
AGGTGCCACCCATTCGAACCAGAGCCAGCGCAAGCGCATCGCTCTTGCGAATAAGTCTAGGTTTAGGACACCCAAACCACCAAACTCTTTAGGGCTGCAGACCTTATTCCAGTTGACTTTACATTTTCCTCCCGACAGTTCTTCCCCTCCCGCCCAACGGAATTTTCTTCAAGCCTTGTCAATCGTCGCCAAGGTACCGGATTGTAGCTTGAGGGCCGTCATGTGGTAGATGGGCTGCAAGGTTAACACCGATTTTGTGAGAGACGCTCGGCTTGCGGCTGTCATCCATTTTCCTTGCCAGGGGGCAAGTGTTGCATGCGCTTTGTCAATGAGGAGCTGAACGTGCACCTTTTTATGTTTGGAGACCACAAGTGGAAGACCCAGGTATTTTAGGGGGAAGCCCGTGATCTTTGCCGGGAAGTCACGAAGGATGTCATCAATGTCAAGACCCGCACATCGGATTGGAACCACTTGGCTTTTACTCATGTTTGTTACTAGGCCCGTGGTTTCACCAAACTTGGCAAGGATATCGGCGAGGTTAGCAAGATCTTGTGCATCCGGATGGGCAAAGATTGCCGCATCATTGGCGTAAAGGGAGGTTCTCATGCACGCCGCTCTCCCATGAAGTGGGGCGAGTAGGCCTAGGTCTGTCGCTTTGGCTAGTAGCGTGTGTAGGGGGTCAATCGCCATGATGAAGAGTAAAGGCGACAGAGGGTCTCCTTGTCTTAGTCCTCTGCCATGGACTATCGGGGCGCCAGGCGATCCATTAAGAAGTATACGCGTGGAAGAAGTTCTTAGGATGTTGGCTATCCAGTTGGTCCATGTGGTGGAGAAGCCCTTCCTTTGCAACAGATCTAAGAGGTAGTCCCATCGAACTGTGTCGAAAGCTTTTGCAATATCAAGCTTTATGAGAAGCGCCGGTTTATCTGTTTGGTGAAACCTTCTTGCTAGGTTACGGACGTACATGAAGTTGTGATGTATGCTTCTTGTTTTAATGAAAGCACTTTGAGCTTGGCTTATTTCTGTGTTCATGTGGGGCTGCAACCGAAGGGCAAGAATTTTGGATATAAGTTTGGCGACCCCGTGGATTAGACTGATCGACCTATAATCAGTGATCCCATCTGCCCCGTCTTTCTTTGGAATTAGCACAACATTGACTGTATTGAGCAAAGCTAGACTGTTGGTGCGGTGGACCGTGAAGCAGTGCACGACGTCCATGATGTCGGCTTTGATGGTATCCCAACAGGCTTTGTAGAAAGCCCTAGTAAAACCATCCGGCCTAGGGGCCTTGTCGATCGGTAGCTGTTTTAGAGCTTCGTGCACCTTGTCCTCCGTGATAGGATTGTTTATGGAGGATAGGTCAGCAGGCGGTATTTGCAAGGTTTTCCAGTCAAAGTCAGTAAGTCGCGCCGCCGGGGCCGACATGACCGTTGTGAAATGATCAGAAATTATCGTCTCCTTGTCTTTGTGCTTGATAGCCCAGGACTATCCATTTCTCAGTCTCTGAATAACTTGTCTATGGCCTTGAGCTGAATGGGGATTGCTTATTGTTTGGGCACCGGAATTGCTTATTATTTTTTCCCTGAGCGTGTGATGTCAAAATTTGTGATGGTTTACATGGGAGAGAGATTCACTGCAATTTGACATCTAAATTTCTTATACACTCTAATTAAGTATTAACTGGACATGTCTCATTATTGTTGTTCTAGCTAGACACATTTTCTTTTCATCGGAAGAGGAGGGATAACACAGTCAACGGCAGTGAAGTATATCAGCGTCGTCAAGGTGACGACTTTTCAGACTGCACTATAAATTGCAGGAAAAGCTTGTATGCCGATTGCCAGGAAGGATTTTGGATATTAGCAAATGTGTAATTATGCTTGAGATTGGCTGTCCGGACTTGGTTCTTGTCATGGATTATACTGCCTTCTGAAATTGGCTGTCAGCTACCGGCTGCCTATTGGGTTCCTCTCTCCCGCTGCTTGTAGGGATTACTGATACCATCTATAGATATAGGGATACTATGTGACATTTCATAATTCATACTCCCTCTTTCCCTAAATATTTGACATCGTTGACTTTTTGACACAATTTTGACCGTTCGTCTTATTCAATTTTTTTTAAAAATACGTAAAGTTATATATGTGCTTGAAAGCATATTTAATAATGAATCAAATGAGATAAAAAGAATTAATAATTAAGTAAATTTTTTGAATAAGATGAGCAGTCAAACGTGTATAAAAAAATCAACAGCGTCAAATATTTAGGGATGGACGGAGCAGTATATATTATATCCTGATCTGCAGTACTAACCAACTAAATCTAAACCAAAGTAAAAAAAGGAGCAGCTCGTCGTCCGGCAGCCGTTCGATCGTCGATAGGATCCGCATCGCAGCCGCGCGGAAGGAAACGCATCCGCGCTCCCGGTCGTCTCCGCGTGGAAACGTTCTCCGCCTCTCAACCGCCGCCAAACCCGCCTCCTGTTCCTCTCCAGCAAAGCCGCCTCCCGCCTCTGCCGTCGGGTCCCACCGCGGTCGCCGTCTCCGCCTCCGTTTTCGAGTCTGCCGTCGGAACCCGCCGCGGTCGCCGGCTCCGTCGCCGGAACCCCATCGCCAGCCTTCTCCCCTTGGCCAACCTCGCCACCGGTTGGGAGAACGTACGTGCTGGGGCCTGGGGTTTAGATCCGTCGGCGGCGGCTGCTTGAGGTGAGAAACAAATATTCAGATCGGAAAATTGAAGACGCGATTATCTCCTCTGCTCACGGAGGGTTTGTGATAGTTCCATTGTTCTGATTGATGTAAAAACAAGGATCAGCTGGTTCGATCCATTCCTGTTAGTGCATACAGATGGGGAACAATAATGCAGTGATCTTCAAGTTCTCAGTACCTATAGGTTTGCTAGCTTATTAGCCCATTGGATTTTACCGAATGCTCAAATTTGCAGATTGCTAATTAGTTTTGTTTATTAATTTCTAAATCAACATTAACAAACAGCCATTGGCCGAATTAAACTCACTCCATTACTTTCATGTTCACAAATAATGGCCGCCTTCTGTTTTCGCGTTTGTACTGATGTGTTTTGACGTTTCTACTGATGTTAATAGGACTCACCGTCTTAATGCAATGGACAACTCCGGGTCCTCTCCACATTCATCAGGTTTATGCAATTTATGGCTTGATAAGAAATATATGTAGAGATAAGTTCATCAGGTCCTCTGCATATGGGAGGATGGATGCGTTGTAGCATTAGGAAGGATGATGAACTGCTCCTTTTTACATTAGTAGAGATAAGTTTCTTGTCAGTGAAAATAATTTGTGATCAGTTGCTAATTAATAACTGATGGGTGTTCTTTCTATGTTGTAACTGTTCTTATTTAGTTTTTTTTTTAAATGAAGACAACATGTTATGGTAATGGAAGCTGATGATTTTCACAACAATAGATTTTGTGAACTTTAACCTTGTTTCTCAATATTTTTGTGCAGGTATCGACTTGTAATAACGAGAAGGAACAAGGCAGAATGCATATGCAGTACTTCGACATGTTTTTCAATGTAAGAATAAAGTACTACATATCTTTATCATATACATTTCTCTTTTTGATGTGTGTCATTTTTTAAATGGGACAAGATCTCCTGCCTTCAGTAAACCGTGATTAGTTTCTGATTTATGTGAAAGAACAGAAGTTGAAACTCATTACAAGGAGCTATGCCAATTAATGGTTCATCTAGGAACTTTTTCTCAGTATGCTAAGAGTTAATTTCTTGCCGTTTCTTGTTTGGTGTTCATAAAATCAGCTTAATTCACTGGTGTAACTTTCTAACTTCTTTGCTTCTGTTCTTTCCAATATGTGTTTTCATTGATTTTTCCGATCTCTTTGTATTTGCACTTCAACCTAATTAATATGGTATTCGTAGTCTTTGTCTTCCTCAAACTAAAAAGGTAGAATCTCCAAAAAGAGCAGTCGGTCCTTAGGCAATCCAGTTTTGCTTTATCACCTTTGGCAAGCTACCAAATCCAAGCGGAAGAAGCATCGGAGATTCTAAGTTGTAATCTGTGGTATTATCTTATGTGTTAGTGTACGTGCTAGGCTGATTCCTGGACTAGCACAATATACATGTACATGGAGGTTCCCAGTCTGAGTCCTCACATAAACAACATTCATTAGTTTCAAAACTTGCACCATCAAGTGAACTCTATCGAGGGTCCAGATTTATCCCTAGCACTGTCCCCTCAGCCGCCACACCTCCTCCCTCCCTTCTCCTCTCCTCTCCGTCAGCCTACGGTAGTTGAGCGTCAACAAGACGATGACGGCCTGCGGCGCCGGCCTCCTCCTATGTCATCGCTTGCCGCAGCGGCCTCCCCCCTCCTCACCTCTAGTCGCGCAGACCTCCTTTTCCACTGCCACCGGGATCGGGATGGGTGGATCTACTGCTCCTAGGCTCGGGAACGGCAGATTTGCCGCCGGCGGCGCTCCCAGGCCTAGCGTAGCTAGATTTGGCGGCGGTGGCCCTGGGGTGGCTCGTCAATGGTGTGCGGCGGCGATGACAGCCTCCTCCGTTGCCGCTCATTGTGCTAGCTTCCTCCTCCTTGCCATTCATTGGGCTGGTCTCCATCGTCACCGTCGAGCATTGGCAACGCCCTGAGCCCAGGATAGTTAGATTAGATTGCGGCAACCAGATCCGGTGGATCTGGCGGTGGCAGCGACAACTATAGCAAGGCGACGGCCACGAGATGAGGCGGCGGTGCGGCGACGACGGAGGATGCACCAGAGTGCTAGTGGGATCTAGGGATTTTTTTTTCTTTTTTAAGCTTTGTATACGGGTGGCTTAAGTGCCGGTATGTGAAAACTGGCTATTTTTACATGCTCATGGTTTCATACTGGCGGGCCACCGTATGCATAGAGGGTTCCCACCCGTATGCAAAAACTGATTTTTTTTAGTTTTGTCAGGTCTCGTCAGTAACACACGTCAGGAGCGAGGCTGATGGGAACACTCCTTGTGGTCACCCTTGTCTGCCCTGCCGCTTCTTGGCCATCACTAATGGCGCCTGCCCGCACTACAAGGTTTTGCCCCTAGAGCAATAGGCCAAAAAAAGTTACAATAAGGGCATTCTAGTTGTAATATGTAGCGAGCGCAATACTTTCCTGGCGTTGCGAGGCGTTGCAAGTATCTCCGATGCAATAGGGATTTGCATCACTCTATTATGGCGTTGCGAAAAAATCTGGCTTATTGTGGCGTTGCAATGGGTTGTAGAAGCAACGACATGAGCATTGCGTTAGTGGTTTTGGCAATGGCAGGCAACATCTCGATAATTGTTATTGCAATTGCAAGCAAGTACTATTATAATGCAAGAAGTATGTAGCAATATTTTATATTGCGACCATATATGAGTAGCCAAAATTCATATGGTGTTGCAATATAGGTAAGACATATTAAAACGAAGTATGAGTCATGGCTACATGCTAAAAGGGTAGCGCAACGAAATACACGTCGTTGCTATATACCTAAAGTATATTGCAACACAATAAGATTTATCGCTATAGGCTAAAAGAGTATCACAACATGGTTAGAGTTATATCTATAGGCTAAAAGAGTATTGCAATATGGTTAGAGTTATAGCTATATACTAAAAGGATATCACAACATGTTGTGCAACATTGTAATAGGCACATGTAGCATCATGGCAATAAAGAATTCACAGCAAATTGGAAACATTGAATCTTATGTTATTGCCATGGTATTGGTTATTTAATGCAACGCTTGAATTAGAAATAATATTTCCACGATTGTTGACGTGAAATTTGGTTACACGTGTTTCACACCGAAGGCCTAAGATATCTGCTTAACTCTAGTGCAGGTCCTAACAATCGGGTTCAGGGCGTACCAGTTGATTTGACCCTGCAATCAACAAGGATAAAAGATCAAGGTTAGATCTGTTGTGCCATCGGGTTTCTGCATCAATTAACCGTAGGCTCAGATACAATATTACCCTTTCTTTTTCTTCAAACTCCTAAATCAATACTGAACCAATTGAATTTTCTGCAGCCGATAAATACAATTTGAAAGGAACATCCTCCCTGGGCGGTATCAATACTGGTGGAGAAACTAAATAATCTTTGATCTCATCAAAAACTTTTTGATGCTTATCTTCCCAAATGAATTGCTCATCGTTCTTCAATTTTAATAATGGAGTCCAGGGCTCAATCCTCCCTGATAAGTTTGAAATAAACCTTCTGATAAAATTAATCTTCCCTAGTAAAGACTGCAACTCCTCCTTATTTGTTGGTGGACCAGTATCTTTAATTGCCTTGATACTTCTTTGACTAACCTCAATTCCTCGTTCATGTACCAAGAAACCCAAAAACTGTCCAGCCCATACACCAAATGCACATTTATTAGGATTCATCTTAAGTCCATATTTTCTGGTTTTTTCAAACACTTTTCTTAAATCGGCTAAATGCTCCAAATCACCTTAGATTTTACAATAACATCATCAATATAGATTTCTACCAATGTCCTGATCAGATCATGATATATATAATTCATAGCCCTTTGGTACGTAGCACCAGCACTCTTTAGGCCAAAAGTCATGACAACCCACTCATATAAACCGATAGCACCAGGGCACCTAAAAGCAGTCTTATGAATATCTTCTTCATCCATAAAAATCTGATTATATCCTGCATTTCCATCCATAAAACTGATAATCTTGTGTCTCAATGCTGCATTAACAAGAACATCGGCTACTGGCATTGGGTATTCATCTTTTGGTGTCGCTTTAATTAGATCTCTAAAGTCAATACATACTCTCATCTTCCCGTTCTTCTTAAAAACTGGTACCACGTTTGAAACCCACTCTGCGTATCGACAAGGTCCGATGAAACTAGCTTCATACAGTCTTGTAATCTCATCCTTGATCGGTTCATGTAACTCTAATTTGAATCACCTAGGAGGTTGTTTATAAGGACGGTATCCTGGTTTGATAGATAGCCGATGTTCAACTATTGATCGGCTCAATCCTGGCATTTCATAATATTCCCAAGCAAAACAATCTCTGTATTCTTTTAACAACTCTATCAAATCTTTTTTATAATCTTCTGATAATGTAGCACTAATATACGTCGGCCTCGGTTTATCCCCATATCCAATATCAATTTCCTATAATTTATCAGCCGACGTAAATCCTTGCCCCAACTTACCCTCTTCTTCCATTATGGTGCATGTTAGGGTTGATGAGCAAATGTCCCATCTTAAGTACCGATGTCTCTTCTCCTCTGGTTTATCACAGATAGCATGTTGTGGCTTGCCGATAACTCCTTACATTCTTCATCGGACTCAAATTTTGGTGCTTTAAACTCTACTGGCAAGACAAACACCATATGGACATTGGCTTGTTTATCTAATCCTTCATCGGGTTTTACCTTAACTCGCCACTCCTTCTTAGTAATCCTTGGCCGATCATCATATCATTCTCTGGCTAATTCCCGATGCCTTAATCTCTGAACCCTTCGCTTCTGATTTTTGGTAAAAATTCCACGAGGGCACCACTGTCCTTCACACTCCTCAAACTCATCATTGAGAGGACCCAATCGTTGATGAACCGATATCCTTCGCTTGTGTCTATTGGACTGTCTTTGATCCATCAACTTACATTGATTGCATTCAGGACAGTTTTCATCCGATGGTAGACGAATTCCATTATTCGAGCAATACTTGAAAAATTCACAACTCAAGTGAGAATCAAAATCGGGTTCTTCATTTTCATAATAAGAACATGAGGCCTCCTCATACTGTCTTTGATATTTTTTAATTATTGTTTGAGACCCGATTCTAGGTTCCTGAGAAACATGCCTTCTTCCTTGATATCCTCTATGAACCATATTTACTGGAAACGGATGTCCGTCAATCTTCATCGGCTGTTTCTCCAAATCAAACTAAATTTTTCTCTGTTCAACAGCCGATTGTATCTGTTGACCGGAAATCTTACACTCATTTGTATGATGGGTTCCCGAATTATGCCATTTGCAGTATTTCCTTTTTCTCAATTCTTCAGCGGATGGAATTACATGTCCAGGGGGTAATTGTAACTGCTTCTCTTGTAACAACAAATCAAAGATTTTATCGGCTTTGTTAACATCAAAATCATAATGCCCCTCTCGATCAGACCGCTTAATCCATGGGCAAACGATAACCTTCCTATTTTTTAGCCCACTCAGCCAATCCAATCTCTTCATCTGATCCCGAATCACTTGAGTAATATTGATGAGCAATCTTTCTAGCCATAAACTTTTCCTTTCGTGATTCTTGAAACCGAATTTCATGAGCCAAAACCCTCTGAACCAGTTGTGATAAACTCTCAAATTCGTGATTCTCTGATAGAATTTGGCGTTAAAGATGAAAACCAAGTGAAAGCCGATCCAGATAATGATAATGGGAAAAATCTAACTCTTAGCGCTTCATCCGTCGATGCCTCTCCACACTGTGCCAGGAATTGGCTAATGTGTTCTATGGTTGAAATATTTTCCTGGCCGTAATACTTTGAAAAATCTGGTACTTTAATCACGCGGGCAAAGGAACTCGATCAAACCAATCTGGATACGGAGGCCGATACATATAAGTCTTCTCCTTAGGTTTCAAACCAAACTGTTCCTTCATTATTTCGGCAATCTTATCGGCCATATCCTCATTCTGATTGGGATAATAATTATGATTTCCTTGCTGATCATTCCGATATTGATTGGCTTGATATGGATCAGTTCGTTGCTGAAACCGATCATTTTCTGGCTGGTATTGTTGCCCGGCAACGCCATAATTGTACGTTGGATGTCCCTGTGGCGAAGTTAGAGGATTGCCGATAGGAATTCTCGGAATCTGATTGTCTGTTGTCTCTCTAAATCCATTATTCATCCTATCGTAAGCCGATCCTCTGGCAAAATAAACCGGTCCCCCAGGCCTTGGAAATCATTCTGCTGATCTTTGTAGCACATCAACTATAGAATTAGCAAACACCTTGGAATGATTTATCAAAGCATGATTGATTTGTCTGCTAATAATCTCATCAATCCTACGCACATCTTCATCTGTTGGTTGAGTGCTTGGTGAAACCCTTGGAAAATCCGATTTCTTTGTAGCTCCGTTTCTAGTTGCGCTGTAAGATTCCAAGCAAAGAGCCCGATATGAATCGATCATTTGCTTAAGCTCCATCCTTTGTGCGTCAGACAACTTATCCATGGTGACAGGCATAGCAGGATCGTATCCAGCCATGACTAAGCTTCGTTGTCCCACTAGGCGTGCCAAAAAGTGTGTTGACGTGAAATTTGGTTACACGTGTTTCACACCGAAGGCCTGAGAGATCTGCTTAACTCTAGTGCAGGTCCTAACAATCGAGTTCAGGGCGTGCCAGTTGATTTGACCCTGCAATTAACAAGGATAAAGATCAAGGTTAGATCTGTTGTGTCTTCGACCACTGGGCCGATGACGGGTAGCCGATTTGCAATTTATGCGATCGACTGTCTGTAATGATAATCTGCATCGGCTATTTTAAGGGTATGCGAGCTGATGGAGCAAAAGATGTTATATACTGAATTAAAGATAAGCTATCGGTTGAAACCCCGATAGAAACATGTAAACTACCAGCTGATATATTTAAACCGACTGAATCTGATCTTAGTCCGAAGGATCGAACGGGGCCGAGACAGCTTCTACTAAAATCATCATTAACCGATCTAAATAAATCAACCGATAATAAACATGTTGGTAGATGTATCGTGTCATGTATGGTGCAGCCTTGGTATATTATTATCGATAGCAGCCTAATTAGAATATCGGACTGATTCGAGAAAGTCCTAATTAGCATCTTGACTAGAATATTGGACTTAACCAAGAAAGTCCTAACTCAGATGAACCGATGCAAATATATCATGGTTGATCTAAGATCTAACGATACATATGATACACGACATACAAATCAGCATCTAAAGCAATGTCGATCTGCATGAAGTTTGACGAGACATACCTACTGCCATAGTTCGAACCAAATCGATGCAGCACGACTCGAAAGCACAGTCTCGTCGAAACCTAGCCAAAACTAGGGTGGCGATGCGCCGAAGTTGTTGTAATGCAAAAGTGTTGATCCCTATTACAGTGCCTGGGCTACAATATTTATACCCATAAGCAACCGACTCCTAATAGCACACGACTCGATCGACTTAACATATGCGATCGTTACATAAAAGGAAATTGACTCCTAACTATACAAAACTAGGATTCTGATAACTTGCAAACAAAGAAAATAACACACTTTTCTAATCTAGATACAATCGGACTCCAAGCCCAATACGGTCCAACACGGTCCACGCTCGTGTGTTGACCCGATCCTCATCGGCTTCCTCTTCATCGGCTTGATCTTCATGCGCTCGACCCGATCCAGTGCCTTCCATCGGTTATCAAGCCGATTCCAAATTCTGGTGTCAACAACAATCAAATTAGAAATATTATTGCCACAGTCGAATTAGAAATATTAATGGCACGATCGAATTAGAAATATTATTTATGTAATGAAAATACCATTCACTCCCAGCATTCATTATTCAATTCATGTAACATAATGTACAAACTTTGAACATATAAAATAGAGAGAATAACCAATACGGTCCTTAAAGTTTTACACTAGTGTCAATTTAGTCCCTGACATTTCAAATGGTTCAAATAAGTCTTTAAAATTTATCTTTTAGCTCAATATAGTCTTTGGACCCACCAAAACTATCACATTGGCGTGCCACGTCATCCACTATGCAAGATTAATAATTAAATGACTAGTCTACCCTTACATATATACCACAATAAAAAGAAAAGAAAAGAAACAATTATAGTGGGCTGACCCAACATTTCGATTATGGGGTTCCTATACTAGCCGGTCTTTTTCAAGAGTATCAAAAGAGATTTTTTCATAGTAAAATTCAGTATAAGAATATAAGATAGACCGTTGAATATTAGGTGATCTTAAGCTATCGTCTCAATTAAATATGCATGACAAAAATTTTAACAATGTATACATGAAAACCCTTTTACTCAATCAACTCAAGTTTCAACGCAAGGAAGATTGCTCATTTAATTATTAACCTTGCATGCTTGGATAACGTGGCACGCTGATGTGGCGGTTTTAGTTGTTCCATGGACTATATTGAGTGAAAAGATAAATTTTAAGGACTTATTTGGACAATTTGAAACACGAGAAACTAAATTGATCCTAGAGCGAAACATGAAGGACCGTATTGGCTATTCTTCCTATAAAATATGTAGGAACTTATATATATTATTCACTCTTAGCGATCATGATCCAATTGATGCAACAAACGTTAACCATATATATGAAACTCCTGTTGTATCCTGCAGCAGTCCCTCTATTCATCATCTTCAGAGTTGCAAGCAAAGATATAAGAAACTGTAACGGTAGTAAGTTTGTGGAATTCATATTTCGTATGATAGTAATCAGACTTACCGTCAGCAATTCTGCAAGTTTGGGCTATTTCGGCACAATCGAATCAACCATCAGTTTCTTCCTGTAGAGAAGACGCAAGGGGTACATACAAATCTGTGAGAAGAGTAGACCAATCAAGAATAATGCAATTACAAATAGAGACGTGTACTTAGTTGACCTGTGATTTGCTAGAGTGAATCGTAGCCAGCGCGAGGGAGGAAACAGCCGCCGGACTGCTCGCAGACACTAGACTCCAAACGGTGCGTGGGGATTGGCCGGTTGCTTCGATTAGGGGGTGAAATCGAAGAAGCTAACAAGGAGAATTAGATGAGATTAGTGCCGGAGATCGCCGTGGACGCGAGCGAAGCCGCCGGCGACGGAGCACAGAGCGTCGGTGTCGCGGCCCAGCTTCCCCGACCTCGCGCCAGCGCCTCCCACGCCCCGCCCCTCTCGCGCCGCGCGATGTCCACGCCGCCGGCCGCGGCCTATGCGTCTCCCATGAGTCCCATCGCAGCGCCACCGCTTGCTCTGAGTGGACCAGGAAGAATGAGCACCCGCGGCCGCCGTACCTTTCCTTGCAGTCTCCGCGACAGCGAGTCGCAGCCGCGGCGGGCGCCGGCGGCACTCGGACAGGGGATTTCTCGACGGTGGATTCCGGCGGTGGTCTTGGACAAATTTCTCTTCGACGGTGGACGAGGGGAATCGGGAGATGGTGCGGGTATGGGCCAAAACGGCACATTCTCCTGCATGATGGGATTCGGAGTCGGCTGAGTTACACAGTCATATGGGCTCAATCCATTTTAGACCCGAAATTGTACAACTAAAAACCAACTCTGGTTGCAACGCGTGGACACGGGACACTGGCTTCTTTTCCCCCAACCCAATCCAACCGATCCATTTTGGTCTGTTTATCACCAAGTCACCAACCTATTAAAACATCTCCAAAACAATAGCCATATTGATCTCCACACCAAATTCGAGCTATCCTATTAAAAACTTGTCGTACCATCTTAATAGCCAAATTTTACTCTATAGATGGCCAAATTTAGCTAGTCATCCTCCCATCGAGCTAGATAGCCATATGTGAGTCTAACGTGACTATAACCCATCGTCATCGATGCAGTGACATGGAGAGAGCATGTAGGATAAACTTACGTATAGGTCCTACTGTTAGTTTGGAGAGTGAAAATAGAAATCTTCTAGAGTTCAAACAAAAAATTAAGTCCAAACTCATAAATGACTAGCCAAACAAATATTTGAAGAGCTAGATTTTGGCATGCCATCGCCCGGGAGAGTTAGTCCCTTGTATTTCAAATGATTTTTAAACAAAATTTGTAGATTTAAATTCTATAAGAAATTTTTATTTACGTGATCGTTTAAAATAAAGGATTGAAAATTTCTAAATCCTATAAAATTTGCATAGAATGATTAAGTCTGTTCGGTGCCCCTACAGCAGCAGATGTGCTATAGTAACAAGCTAGCACCAATAGTGCTCTATGTTTTGTATGGCTGCAGCCGCAAAACTCCGGCTGGACAACACTCACCTCCTAAACAGGCCATAGATTGCATGTGTATTGAGGAAAGTTTTCCTAGAGCTTTAACCTTATGAAAAAAATTTCTGAGTCCATATCTCTTTTGAATTCCTATTTTTTTGTTTGGTCTTATCAAATAACCGATTATATATTTTTTCTATGTTTTCTGTTTTACATTTGTTACTTAAAAAAATCATATGCTTTTTCAATTCCTATAATATTCCTCTATCTTTGCAATACTACGATTAAAAGCCCCACATAAACTAGATTTCCGCACAAACAAAATCAACAGATTAAGCATTTACGCCGTCGAGCGGAGTTCTCGTCATCTTTGAGACCCCTTCCCAGACGCAATGCTTCCTCCAACACCGGCGACGGCGAGTGGCTGAGCAGGACTCACCGCCACCGCGTATACAGGGCTTCTCGCTTCGATCTTTGTAAGTAGCTGCTTCGATTAATCTGTCCTGTATCCAGCGCGTGCGCGCGCGGCGTCTCCTTGGGCGGATTTTGATTTCGCGGTTTGGGCAGATTTTCGACGCCTGATGGGTGGGAGTGGTTTTTCCGGCGTGGAGCTGGTAGCGGTGAATGAGCCGGCGGACTGCCCGGTCGGTGCTCGATGAAATGGCTAATTGCTGGAAGAAGTTCCCCCTTTTGGAGGTGCTCGACTAGTGTTCGACGAAATGTGCACAAGGACACGGCAATCTTTATAACAGCAGTGTTGTGGTTTTCTTTGGCCCAGTCTGCCAGGCTCAACTCAGTTTTTCGACCGTACATGATGCCAGGTGCGTCTCTGCTCTCGTACATCGATCCTCTTGTGTGTTGAATTGCTCATGGCCATGATGATGTCATTTGTTGAATCGAACCAATGCATCACATAGCTTGAAGGAAATATGTGAATATATAGTACAGATATGTGTGAAAAATGTGCCAACCCTGAAACGAAACATCAACATTTTTTTCCTCAAAATGGAGAAAAGAAATGGGGCAATAACTTTCAGGTGATTGGTACACTTCAGTTCCCTAGTCCCCTCAGTGGCACGCACAGAACATCTAAGCTTCATCATTGCCTTGTTATAGCTGAGACTTGACGAATGACAAAAACTTGTGGATTGCTGCACAGCTTAGTGCAATGATAACAAATACAATGACATATGCAGAAGGCTCCAATCTCATGCTTGACCCAGCCACATAAGCTAGCAGGAGGCCGAGCAAGTCAAGAATAATTGTAATGTTCATCACCCTTAGCCACCTGTTCTTCTTTAGCAGTTCCGTTCTTAGCAAGAGGATAATAACAACAATAGATGCCACGAAAGAAGTGGAGTTGCTGTAGAAGAAGGTGAGGTAGCGGCTCCTCCTGTTGTCATGCATAACCGAGTGACCCACACCATGCCCCTCGCTATTACTCTGCCACACACCGCCAGGTGGGTTCAGGCCAGCCTGGTAAGTAACACTTGCAGCCAGGACCCCTAGTAACATCAAGTACTTGCGTTTGGCATGTTGTTTTGATTCCTCCTCATCATTTGCACCGGGCTCCGTGGCAGTTTCATCTTGGATTCTCCTATCCTTACTCCAATAGAAGTACACTAGGAGTAGTATGACCATAATGGAGAGTACCACAGCTACCAATACAAAGACATAAATGGATGTTTTCAAATGTTGAGTGCTTCCGGCAGCATAGGCACCCAAAATAGCAAACAAACCCGTCACGGTGCAAACAGAGAGAGCATAGCTTTGTATAGCTGGCTTATATAGATTCGGGTTGACAAGGAGTATGATGAGGGCCATAGATGTCATGAAGCTTACCGAGTTACAGTAGAAAAATGCTTTGTAACGGCGTGGAAAATTGTATAAGAGCACTGGGTCACCAGCGTGGTGCCCAAACCCATCATCCTGAAGTCTGAAGCCACCTGGTGGAGTCAACCCTGATTGGTAAGTGAGGGTCGCACCCAACACAGCGAGAAGGAGCAACCTCTTGCGCCTCTTGTCAATACATGAATCCTCAACAGCTGCATTATTTTGGGCTGGAAGAATTTGACCTCTTTGAACAGGATCTTGCACAGCCGAATTATTTTGAACAGCTCTATCTTCCAGCGTGACAAAGACGACATGAATCACCACGTAGACCAGAACAGCGCCTGCCAAGGCAATGATGTAAATGGATGTGGTTATGTCCCGGCAGCTTCCAGCAGCATATGCACCCATGAGGCCAAACAGATCCAGTATCATGGTTATCTCCAGTATGCGGCGCTTGAGCAAAGGCTTATACCGGACCAAAATGATGACGACCAAGGACGCCACAAAGGCTGTCGAATTGCAGTAGAAGAACACCTTGTAACGTTTGGCTTGTGTGGATAAGAGTACTGGTTCGCCAGCCATGTGCCCATCTTGGTTTTTCTGCCAGACACCACCTGGTGGCACCAGCCCTGCTTGGTAAGTAACAGTTGCCACAAGAGTGGCAAGCAGTACAACAAGAGATTGGGCCTTTTCCACAATATCTACCTTTGTATCCTTTCCAGAACTACTAATTCAGACAAAGTTAAAATATAATTATAAACAGCAACAAATATTAGGCAGAATAGAAATGTTTGTGTTCAGTACCTGCTAGCTGACTGCCCTCGCGGTAAACATGGTATCCTTTCAATTAGCGGTAGGCAGGATATGTTTGAAAGCTGTGGCAAAAAATGTAGGACAACCTGGAGAGCGCATATGCATAGAACAACAGCTCCGACCAGACTGAGCACATAGATGGTAGTGTCACTATGCCGGCAGCTGCCGGCTACATAGGCTCCCACGAGGCCAAAAAGAGCAATGATGATATATATGTAGAGTACATAATTCCGTACATGGATGGTCTTTATCCTGTCCATGGGCAAGAAGATTCGTTGCTTCTTGTCCAGAAGCAACATGATGATGAGCAGGGATGCAACAAATGCAATGGTGTTGCAGACAAAGAATGCCCTTAGGCGGCGGGAGTGGTGTTCCCACAGGACTGGATCTCCTAGATGGTGACCCTCCTGGTTGTTATCCCAGTAGCCACCCGGTGCGCTCAGCCCAGCCATGTATGTGATGCTTGCCACAAACGTCGCGAGAAGCATCAGTACCTTGCGGTGCCGTTTTTTCTTCTCTTCATCACCTGTTTGATTTGTCTTTGTGAACGCTGAAATGAAATGTTCCATACTTAGTGCTATGAATTAGAAGGTTTAGTAGATTACCTGTGCTTATCGCCTGGTTTGGATTCTTGTCAGGCCATGAAGTCACCACCATTTGGACCATCATATAGATGAAAACAACCACCAGCGCTGAGGCATTCCCAGCAGTGAGAATACCCCGACTGGTCCCAGCAGCATAGGCCCCCATGAGAGCTAGCAGGTCCAGTACCATGGCTGCTCGCAGTGGAAGAATTGGGGTCTTTAACACATTCTTCTCATGCAGGATGGCAAGGATAAAAATGAGGATGATGACCACGATGGAGAGTGTGAATGCAGTCGCGTTGCAGTAGAAGAACATAAGGTATCGGGGATACTGGCTGTCCCGGATGATTGAGTCACCGGCGAGGTGCCCGGCCTCAGTGTCCTGCCAGACCCCTCCTGGCGGATTGAATCCTGCAGTATATGTCACCGTGGCCACAAGGGTGGCCAACAACAGGAGGTACTTCCTCAAATCATACTCCAATGGTGAGTTGGTCTTGGTCACCAGTGGCTGTGGCCGATCATCCTCCATTTGCAGGAGAGATAATAGCAGAAAGGAGGTGTTGTGAATGGCTCAATGCCAAGAAGGTGCTTTGCCGTGCATAATGATGTATTATATAGCTGTGCTTCTCTCGGCCGACAATGATGCCATGTATTGGCTTGGCGTATTAATGAAGATGCAGAGTGGAAGACTTTGCCCAAGTCGTCTTTTTATATTGATCTGTCTCATCTTCTTTATTCCTTGCGAATTTTTACACCCCACTGTTTCGAATTAATTAAAATCTTGCTATGTGATATGGACATGCAATCATTTGAGGCTTATCATGTGAACAGAAAGAGACATTCATTGTTTATATTGCTGTCATGTTTTGTGAGCTGGACATATCAATGCTTCACATGACATGACTACAAAAGACCTGTCCATAACATGATACAGGAATGACTATGGAATATATGATGGTACATTGAAAAGAAAAGAGAATTTCAACTCCAAAGTCATATACTTTGGACATGTTTTCTGTCACTACGCTGAACTCCAATGTCAAATATGTTATATGCAATATTTTACTGTACTAATATACAATTTATGATGATTCATGAAACAGCTGGACGTTCTTTGAACTTAGATACCCTTCTTTGGCATCAACCTGTTGCTGTTTGACAGAATGATCTGCAATTCATGTTTGGTGAAATGCCTTCTGTGAATCTGGCACTTGCTGTCTGGTGAAGTGTCTTCATGGGTTAACATCTTGGGAGTGACAGGCAACTTGTGCTATGCCTTCAGCTTTTCGTTAATGATGACCACATGGTATGGAGACATATACTTCAGGTGCGTGAACTGTCTTGTTTAGCTCTTTCAATCTTCCTGTTGTGTAATTGTACATTTTGATTGCATATGTTTACATATCACAAGAGTCAAAGTGGATTAAAGTCTTTGATAGACCTTTTTCGTATCCCAGTTGTCAAATAGTGGGCCAGACTGGAAGGCTTAGGAATTAGGATTATACAATAGTATAAGTTGGGTCCTGGATGTAGTGGCCACGAATTTTTAAATAACCATATGCTATTTAAACTATATAATTGGTAAGAAATGTCAAGTGGGGTAAGTATTTTTCTGTACATAATGTATTATCACAGTACGTAAGACTAAATATGATTTGGAAAATTATCTGGGGCAAAGCTGGTGTTTAGAACATGAAAGCATTCTTCATGTTTTTTCAGTAAGACTGAAGCTAGGAATGGTCCAATTCAAGATGGCTATCAGATGAGTCCAGGCACCTCCCTATACTTCGACCAACAACAAAGAATAGTGTTAACAATAAAATTTGTAACTGTATGAAGTTTAAACACGAAACATTTACTATCGATATTGATAGAGTTCAATCTCTAGGAGTCTGGTAATAAAATACAATGTGAGGATCTAGATTGCTCGTGCAAACCTATTAGTTGACGTTTGACATGGATTCGTAATGTTCATCGTCAGTAATCCACTACTATGTAATAATGTCATACTAGAACAGCCTTGCAAATTTACAGTCGCACCGCACTTGAACTGTATGTTTATACATACTTCTTGAATCCAGATTTTTTTTTTTGTGTGTGTGTGTCGCTAGCTA
>CM002484.1:7872826-7884464 GCA_000325765.3 Leersia perrieri
TCTGACCATTTTAATGCAAGTGACAGTAAAATACACCTGGGCAAGTCATTCTCTGTTTCCTTGAATGGAGAAAGAAGAAAGAGACTAAAATGCTGTTTAATTAATATTGTTACATTACGTAGAATGTTGCAAATGGAATGTCTTTTAAATTGTTCACGCAAGCTGAAAAGTAATATAATCCTGCATTATTGGTGACGCAGGTCAGCTTAGTTGTGTTTGTGATGGGATAAATCTTTAATTTTGGCTCATAACAAATGACTCTATCTTGACAATGCCCCCATCTTCTTATTATTTACTAGCTAAGATGAGGTAGATAAAAGTGGCATCTGGGTAAGCTCGTTTTCCCCTGAAGAGGCATATCTCTTCACACCTCCTTTGAAGTAACATTGTCCTTTCTTTTCTTTTAAAAACTTTGAAAAATCAACTAGAATAGAATACAAACAGAGAGGAGAAGGGGGTGGGGTTGGGGTGGGGTCAGTGGCGGAGCCACGTGTGGGGCAGCTTGGGCTGAGGCCCCACACGTGGCAACGAATTTTCAAGAGAAAAATAGCAAACTTATTTAGAATTTGAATAAAACTTGTAAATCTTTATGGTTTGGGCCTACTCTTGGCAAGAATCTGCCTCCGCCCCTGGGTGGGGTGGGTGGGTGTTAGTATTAAAATCGAGGCGCATATGCACAGTAAATGGATGTTCATATAGAGTGTGTTCAGATAGTATTCTTGGTCTCTAGTGGCCTACTAGGCTACTACTACCTCGGTCTCAATATATAAGAATCTAATATTGGATGTGACGCATCCTATTACTATGAATTTGGATAGAACCTCCATCCAGATTGTAGTACTAGATGTGTCGTTCTTGTTTTGAGATGGTGGGAGTAGCGTGTATGTCACACAACTATCTAATGGTAGAGACAAGACAACAAATTAGCCATGTTGATTTGTATCAATGAAATTTTCCTGGAGCCGCTGCTGTGATTTTCTCGGCATCACAGCCCTCCCATAGAGTCATAGACTATGTGCATGCTTTCCAATTTGCTAAAAGGTGTCTTTTTTGCAAAAATTTTTTACATAAAAGTTGTTTAAAAAAATAATATTAATCCATTTTTCAAATTTAAAATAACTAATAATCAATTAATGACGTGCTAATAATGTTTCTTGGTTTACGTGCAAATTAGCCAATAGTTGCTGTCGAACAGTCTTAAGCCTTCTCCAACAGTAAGCCTTCTCCAACAGTAGAGACAGCTGCTAGCTCTAAGAGCATGTCCAACAACTTGGCCAAATTTGGCTCTCCAAATTGCATTATAGCAAGCCAGCCATTTGTTTCCCTCTCCAGATTTTCTTGTTTATTCCAATGGTCTCACCAAATGTCCTAGGCCCCACCCATCATTGTATCTACCTTCTTCTTCTTCGGGAAGAAGGTTTCACGTCTTTGCGGAGCCGCAGGCAGAACAGAGGAATGGCAGTGCTTGGAGGTGAGGGTGCAACGATGGCGATGACGGATGAAGTGGGCAATGGCAGCGGTTGGTGAAGGGAGGGGTCCCACAGCTAGCATCGGGGACTAGCGTTGTTGGGTGGTGTGGGGCAGTGGTGACGCTTGGAGTTGAGGAGACGGCAGCAGCGCTTGGCGGCGGGGGATGCGCCGGTGGTTGGTGAAGGGCGATGGCAACGGTTGGTGAGGGGAGGGACCCAGCTGTTGGCGTTGGAGAAAGGGGGCGAGCGCCTCTCCGCCTCCGTGTGAAGACGCAAGATGTGATCGAGAGGAGAGGAGGGGAATCGGCTGCCTCTAAGGGTGGACCCATCCTTGTGGGGCCCACGGATAGCCATCCGGCTGGGAGGAAGAGTGGCACGATTTGGCCATTGAGGGGGCAAGTTTAGGCATTCAGAAGGCATTGCAAGTTGGAAGTGTATTCTCTTGGAGGTCATTTTTTCAATAAAATTGCCAAAAATTGGCATGGAGAGTCATTTGATCATTCTCTTTTAGATTCTGTAAGCACTTTAAAAGACAATGTCTACAATGATCTAGCTTTTGAGACATAACTCAATATAAATTACCCCGCACTTTATCCTCACCTAGTCTTGATGTACATGCAAAAGACTATCTCTTGATTAAGAGATAGCTTTCATCTCTTTTCTATTAAAATATTACAAGAGATACCTTATAGATAGCCATTGGAGGTGCCTTAGATACTTGTATAGTTTATAAAACCGGGATAATGGATGACTTTCTGGTCCTAATTATACGTCCTTCAGTTCCCCTGCCAGGCTTGCAACCAGTTGATCTTGATTTAAATCGATGTACATTGGCCACCAAGGAATATGGTTTTGCATTACTAGGTCGACTGGAAATACAGCCATTGCTTAACAACCTGTTTGCAATCAACAAGCCTCCTATGATCTGGCATGCAAATACAATTTGTATGACCTATACGAGCTTCTGTTTGACTTGAGAAAGAATATACATATGCGTGAGATGTGACTGTGTACTAGCCAGTTGCATATAGTTTACAAGACCAGAGGGAGACTTTAGACATGCCTCTGCTCTAAACCAACTGCCTTGTGTCATAGGAAGAATATTCCAATCCAACCTTAGGATTTATAAAGGGTTAATTGGTTCATGCCATTGCAATTTGTCCGGTTTGAAAAAATGCCATTAAAATTCGCGAAACCGGCTGTGTGCCACCGCAATTTTACGAAAATTAGAACCGTGCCACTACTGTCGTATTTTCCATCCAATCCCAACATGTACCGTTTTCATCCCTATTTTTCTGTCTTTTCTGTTTTCTTCCTTACCATTTTTCATGTCTTCTTCTGTCGGCTGGGCGGCGGCGACGAAATGAGGAGGTGGCGGGTGGCGCTCCAAAGGCGGCTGCGAGAAGCAGCACAATGGCGGCGACGAAACGAGAAGGTGGCTGGCTCCCCATCCTCGCCCGTCCTGGCCAGCGGTCTCCCCTATCACTGTCGACCGGTGATGAAGCGCCGGTGGACACCTCCCCTACCGCTGGTGACTGACGACGGAGCAAGCTAGTGGGCGGGAGGGCTCGGGAGGAATCGTCGTCGTTGACTCACGAGCCGGCCTCGTCAACCTCCTCTCAGCCTCTGTCAGGTGGGCCCGACACCGACGGCCGCGTCCCCATCCTCGCCCGCCTTCCCCGACATTGGTGGCCGGCTCTCCATCCTCACCGTTGAGATCCCGCCGGAGACAACCAAGCACCAGCGCCGGGTGGGTGGGGTTGCAGTGGTCGCAGCAGTGAAGAAGACGGAGATTAGAGGGAGTAGACGGAAACGTGACAGATGGATGGAAAAAGTCATGGTAGTGGCATCATTCGGATTTTTGTAAAATTACGGTGGCACGCAGTTGGTTTCGTGAATTTTAATGGCATTTCTCCAATCCTGACAAATTGCAATGGCATGGAACCAATTAACCCATTTATAAAGGTTGGGATGCTAGAAGGAGCTAGCCATCCAATGATATTAAGAGAGAAGAATATGAGCAGGTTAAGATTCGAACCTAGGTATAAGGGGTGAAAGCCACAGCCCCTAGCCAACTAAGCTAGGCTCAGTTCTCAACCTCAGGATTTATATTAGTGTATAACCCGCAGCTGTCGTATGGTGGTTATAATGTAGCACCGTTCTTCAGCACTGCAGCATAAATGGCATAGCGTCATAGGACTACAATATAAATTTTGCTCCATTATTATACACCATCCTAATCAAACACAAGTTTCTTAATTTGATTGAGAGTAATGTTTTATTGGTCACCAAATAGCTGGCCTGAGTTGGAGACTAGTATAGTTTTTCTTCTTCCTTTTTTTTTTTGAACCATAGAGAATCATATAGTTTAAAGGACCGGGATAATGGATGACTTTCTGGTCTTAGTTATATATGTTTTTCAGTTTCTTAATCGAAGTGCATTGGACACTAAGAAAAAAATGGATTCACATTACCAGGTCAACTGGAAATGTAGCGATGTTTAATAACTTAGATTAGGAATTATCAAGCTTCTTGTGAGCTGGCATGCAAATACAATCTCCATGTGCAATACGAGTTTATGTTTGACTTGAGACAGAATATATATGCATGAATGTGATATATTGTGTATTGTCCAGTTGTATATAGTTTACAAGGCCAGAGGGAGATTGAGAGATGCCTCTGCTCTAAACCAACTGCCTTGCGTAAGCTTAAGCACTTCCTCAACCAGTTAGGACTCAGGGTTGCGATCAAATGAGGGCGGACGGGTGGAAGGGGGAAGAGAGGGAAGTTCTCTAATTTACATAGCAGGCAGGGCAGTGATCACCTTGTGGTGGTAGATAGTGACCGGAGGGTGATGAGGCAGCGATGCCAAAGCTGCTGGTGCAACAACAGGCGATGACAGGGTCTGTGGCGAGGGAGGGGATGGGGAAAGCTGTCACTACTGAAGTCCATATGGTCCCTACTGGGTTTTCTAGTAGGGAAACAAGCAGAACCAGTAGGGAACGTTGTTCTCTACACCTTCTCGTAGGGAAATGCTTGTATGGACATAATTCGTCGGGAACTAGAAGTGCCCTACCATTTCTACTGTAAAAGCGTAGGGGAAATAAGATACCCCTACGGTTTGAAACGGTAGGGATCCTTGCTGACATGGCAGTGAATCCATAGTTCCCCTACGCTTGCTGATATGGTAGGGATATTTTGTTTCTATATCTGTCCCCATTTCCCGCCATTCCATTCAATTTATCATAATATTTAATTAAATGGTCAAAGTTTCACAAATTAAAAAGCACCAAATAAGCATCACACCAAATGCTTTGACAGAAATACAGGTCAACACAAGATCGAAATTCAATATACCATAATCTGGTTCAATCCGAGCTCCAACACAGTTTTCAAGCATGTTGCTTTGATAAGTCAGATGTCACATAATAAAAAATACATATTAAGACATACTTTTATCAGGTTTCTAGCAAAAGCGGTGGCTATAAGAACCTCGATTAAAAGTCTACCGACAAAAGAGGTTGAATTAAACACTTGCATTAAGGTCCACACTTCCAATATTGTAAAATCAAAATGGACCCAGATCATCCAAGTCAGGAAACGGTNTATCTTGTCATTTAAGCAATTGCTGACGTAAATACAGTGGAAATGTTTACTTTTAGCATTTTACTAGGAACATCCCTGATTTACTATATTCTGCAATTTAATTGCTGACGTAATCAAGCAACGCAATTAAGGGTAGCACTAAACCACCTATGCTGATGGCTGCCATTTAGCATGCTTTTACTATTCTTACTGAACAGAGGCCGATATTTACAAGTGTGGATGAGGGTCTGCATCAATTTCATCGTCACTTTCTTCATCTTCAGATATCAATATATTGTCATGGCACATATCACTATTACGGTTATTTATTGCTGACATGGGGTGGATGGCAACAACATATCTAGTGTTCCTTAAAAAAAGCAAAAAATGCTAGTGCACGTATCATTCCGTATCCTTGTGTTGCCGCTTTCCCCATATGCAGTGATGGAAAACCAAGTGCACAAAGAAGCAGCCAGCTAGGACGATGATGGGGATTGGGGAATGGATCATAGACTTCGTAGTGGAGGGGCTCAACCACGTTGAATAGACGCCAGCGATTGGTGCTGATATCTAAGGAGGGGTCAGGAGGACTAATGTCAGGACTGGCTGGATGAGGCTCTTTACATTGTGATTCAATGGTTGATAACTAGTAAGATTTGGAATCCAATTTTCTCATACAAATTATATAGGCATTCCCTTTTGAGTATCGTTATATGTACTGCGATGGTTAGTCTGTGATATATGGCCAATCAGTGGATCATTGTGTACAGTTGTTTCACCAGAGATAATTTTTTTAAACACGCCTATTATTGTAATGCAAACTCTAGGAAACGTAAAATACATACCCAATAGGAGCAAGAACACTGCCATGGTGGGTACTGTTCTTTTGGACATCCGTGCAATAGCTTCGCACAGTACAAACATTCTCAAGTGTTGTCAGCTACCGATGATGAGAGGTCGAGCTCCCCCAGTGCCTTCTTCTTGCTCCCCCCTTTGTCACGGAGAGAGAGAAACACATAGATGACAACGTACGATAGCGCCATGACAGCCATGGCAACAACATACCCGGAGGTCCCCCATTCCCTGCTACTGCCTGCCGCATAGGCCACTAGGAGGCCAAGTAAGTCTAGCACAATCACCGCGTGCATTGTCTTTAGCGGATTGGAGTAGATCTTTGGCAGGGTCCCAATCCCCTGTAGAAGGAGCACAATGACAATGAGGGATGCCACGAAGGACGTGGAGTTGCTGTAGAAGAACACGTGGTACCGGCGCACATCAATGTCTTTTAGGATGGGATCGCCTGCCATGTGCCCTTCACCATCATCTGTTGGCCACACGCTGCCCGGTGGTGCCAGGCCAGCTTGGTATGTGACACTCGCCGCTAGGATCCCCAACAGCATCAAGTACTTCCGCATCTTGTACTTTTCAGTGTACACTCTCTTCTCATCTGTGGCCTCCTTCTGTGTACTCTCAGATCCTGTCTTAGACGAACTAGAGGACCCTTCATCAGATGACCTTGGGCTACCAAACAGCTTTGGAAACCAAGTCTGGAGCTGTACATGGACATAATGGAGCTGTACATGGACAAAATGAATGTGCAGAGCTGCAAAAATGAGTACTCCACCAACCAAGGCAATGACATAGATGGATGTCCTCAACCTTCGGGTGGTTCCGGCAGCATAGGCACCCATCAATCCAACCAACCCAACAGCCATGCACACGTAGAGAGCCCTATAATAGCCAATTGCGATATCCGAGAGCTTCCGGCTCACCAAAAGAACTATGGCAACAACAGATGCCATGAAGCTCGTCGCATTGCAGTAGAAGAATGCCTTATAACGCCGAGGGTAATTGTCAGCGAGAATCGAGTCACCGTAATGGTGCCCTTCGTCAGCATGCTCAATCCAAAAACCGCCTGGCGGGGTCAACCCAGCTTGGTAGGTGTTGGTGTCGGCTAGAATTGCAAGAAGCAGTAACAACTTTCGCTTCTTCTCCAACTTCCTTTTTTGTTTGTCCAACTTTATTTTGCCTTCCTCCAACTTACTTTCGTCTTCGTGTAGATTTGGTATATTATTGCCTTCCTCCAACTTACTTTGGTCTTTCTGTTGATTTGCTAGATTTTTTCTTCTATTTGGGTTCCAGAACTTATGAATCATGGCATAGATCGCCACCACCAATACAAAGATGGCAGCAGCCAACACAAAGATGTAGATGGAGGTGTGCACGTCCCGGCAGCTCCCCGCAGCATATGCGCCCATCAGGCCAAAGAGGTCTAGTATCACAGCTGCCTCAAGTGCGTGTCGATTGATCAGAGAACTACTTTGGACCATGATGACGACAACAATGGATGCCACAAAGGCAACCGAGTTGCAGTAAAAGAACACCTTGTGCCGCATAGGGTGTGTTGCTGGGAGTATCAAGTCGCCACCATTGTGGCCATTGTCGTTGTCCCTCCAAACTCCGCCAGGTGGGTCCATGCCAGCCTGATATGTTACGGTCGCAGTGAGAGTGGCTAGAAGAAGTATCAATGAAAGTGCCTTCTTAATTGTATCGTCTTCACCATTTGTTTCTTGATGCTCTTCTTCCTCTTCACCATTTTTTTCTTGTCGGAAATGTTCTTCTCCCTTCTGAGACTGCTGAGGAGGTGCTTCTCCCTCTTCACCATTTTTTTCTTGATTGAAATTGTCTTCTCCTTTCTGAGAGCGCTGAGAATGTGCTTCTCGCAACAATTTAAGTTGTTCATTTCTTGCCTTAATCACGGCGAGGCAACAAATGTAGATGAGGACAGAAGCGACAGCACCAGTCAGGCAGAGAACATACACGGTGGTGTCTGTCTCCCTGCAGCTGCCAGATGCATAGGCACCCATGAGCCCGAGGAGAGCCAAGGCGATGCCCACAAACAGAGCCGACAGCCGTTTAGCATTGCTGGCCAGCCTGCTGCTCAGGAGCAGCATGATCACGGCGAGTGACGCGACAAAAGCAAGGGTGTTGAAGATGAAGAAGGCAATGAAGCGCCTGTGGTGTTGTCCCTCCAGAAGCACGGGATCACCGGCGCGTTGGTGGGAACCCTCCTCAGCATGCTCCCAGGTGCCACCAGGCGGGCTCAACCCTGCCGTGTATGTGATCGTCACCACGAAGATGGCGAGCAACATCAACACCTTGCGCCGTTCTTTGAGATTGAGCAAGCCATCCCATTCGGGAGGAGTCACGGGTACGGCATCCTCCTCTTTTTTGGACGTCGTTGATTTGGGAGCCGGAGCCACCAAGGTGTGAATCACGACGTAAGCGAATACGGCTGCAGATAGCAGCGAGGAGAAGATGGTAGTGAGCCTACCCCGGCAGCTGCCGGTGACGTAGGCCACCATGAGGCAGAGCAGATCAACCACCATGACCCAGCGCACCGCCTTCACTTGGGGCCCCTCCACGCGGAAAGAGAGGAGGATGATGATGAGCACGAGCGACGCCGCGAAGGCCGTCGCGTTGAAGTAGTAGAACAGCATGTATCGGAGGTGCCGAGTGTCTGGCAGGATGGGGTTGCCAGTAAGGTGCCCGTCCTTGGTCTCCATCCACACACCTCCCGGCGGGTCAAGCCCCGCGATGTAGGTCACCGTCGCCACAAGGATGGCGAGCAGCAGCAGGTACTTGCGCAGCTGCCACTCCAGCGAGTCATCCTCCTTCACTGGAGGAGGTGGCGCCGCCGTGGACGAGACTTGCCCATCCAGCTGGCTTTCTGACCCCATTTTGCAGGGTGTGAACTCAACCACACGATTTGAAGTTGCTTTTGCTCGAATTAGTGGTGGTGCTAATGTTGTTGCAGCTCATGACATTATATAGTAGCTGCTTGTGCAAGTCAAGTTGCGGCTAAAAAATGTTCTGGTCAGGTCGCGTCGTTGTTTAAGCTTATTTTCAGTGCTCAGCCAGCCCTTCCATTTCTCATCTGCTGTGAACGGACATGTCAATGCATCATGCATGACATGGATGACCTGGCATTTAGCTGAAGTCAATCTGATGATTAGATTAAGTACTGAAGGAACAATAGTGGACTTCTAGGACACAATATTGCAAAAAATTGGACACAATAGTGCTAGTTATGATCAGTTTGTGGTCGTGTTTCTGTGCCGTGCTACATTATTTGAACCGAGTTAGTTGGACCAATATTTCATTATAAGAATTGTTGTAGAATAGTATGTGGACACTTTTATAAACTGAGTCTTTCTGAGTATTATGTTTTAAGAGCAACTGTATTTGGTTCACATCCCTCCTTTCAATATTGTTCAAATTACTCCCCCCCCCCCCCCNCTGCGGGCCTATCCAACACACAAAGAAAATTAGCACAATGGCTTTAGTTTAATGGTCAGCATATCTAATAACAATCAATTGTACATCCACACATACATTCACAGTAGGTTGATCACTAGGAGGATAAACTCCATATATAGGCGGCGGTGGCGGCGGTGGCAGATGGGGAATTGCAAAATTCAGAGGCATTCCAGTATGTTGGACAACACCCTAGAATTGAAATATACAGTGCACAAAATTTAAAACGGTTGGTTTTGAATTATGCTGATAAAAATGGTATATGAGAGAGATGTCCTAGTAAACAAAAATTATAATGACAGATTGCACCTCCAGAATAAGTTTTATGGTGTTGTTGTAGTTGTATTGACCAGTACTCCAATCTAGCAGTCGTTGTGCATACTCCTTTGCTACACGAGCATCCTCAATTAGCATTGCAGTTTCACGTTCCTTTTCTTCTTGACGTCGACGCTTGTTAGCTGTTGAAGATGAGCTACTCCTAACATCAGCCATGGCCTCTCTATCATCAATCATCCCATTAAATGTAGCCCATTTTCCATGTGGTCTACCACAAGAACATGCATATAAAGCCCTTGAATCCACTGGAGAGTTCATCCAATCAAAGTTTGGACCATTCAACTCTATAACATTGGTTTCATATAGCTCCTGTCCAAATAGCATAATATTTTAGATATACTACACTATAAGTGTGGAAACTAATAAAACATAAAAGAAATACCAAGCATGCAGTGGCTTCTTCTGTGTTTAATGTGGTAGGATCTTCAGGATTTGGTCCCATGTGTGTATGCACCCATGCCTCAATGGCAGATACTTCTCTCCCAAATTTCTTAGACTTCATTGTTAAAGGCAAAAATGTTATGTGCATACAAAAGTAATCCATTGTAAATGAACAAAAGTTTTAAAAAGTTACCAGTTTTTGTCGCACTGTAGCAATAGAGTTGGATCCTCCTTTGTGAGGCTTGAATTTAGGGGTGTTGCGGTTGGCTCTGTTTTTTTAGATATATTAATCCATTCAGGACTAGCCCACACAGTAGCCATTGCATCCCAAGCCCTCTGATCACACCAATCAGGTTGTCGTGCCATATATTCTTCCTTGGATAGATATCTTAACCCTGCTATCTTGTCACAGATTTGTACTCCTTCAACTTTAAGACAATGATCCAACATCGCATGAATTCGAGCATAGTACTTGAACCACTTCAACAACCCCCTGCAACACTTACTAACATGCAATTTTGCAGCACTAGCCTGAACCTCCCCTGTTTGATGTTTAAACCTTAGCTAAAAAAAGATAAAAAAAATACAAAGCACCAAATCTCAGAATATACTTAATCTGAACCTTGGTCAAATATAGAAAAAATGCATTCAGCCTTGTCTACATACATTTTGTAAAGGATATATAACAACAAATACCAGAAACAAGTAAAATAAATTTATTATATTACCCAAAAACCTTCCTCAACCAGATCAGCCTTGCTTTTTCCATCAGTGTCCTTGTCTGCTTTAAAGTGGTTCCAATTTGATGCCACCACTGACTTGCCCTTAAATTGAACTATGCCTGGATAGTGTTTCTTTAGTAGACAAGAAAGGACACTTGCTGACTTCCTTCCATTTCCTACGGTTGGAATTTCTTTCCATTGACTACAGAAGCCAAACAACTTCAGTTTGAACACCACAAATAGTTGCTTGGCAAACGAAAACACACAATATGATAGCTAGATACTCACGTGCTCCCTTCAGGTTCAATTAGTGGACAGTCTTGTATGTTGGGGATAACAGGTGGAAGTTCTGAACAACCTCGCAAGTGAAAATGTGCCTCTTCTTCCTCCATATCTGAACTAGCATCATTCTCACTTGAAGTCACCTCAGTATTAGTAGTCGAACAACTTTGTCTTGAGCTCCTTCTATTTGAAAGTGTCATTCTGCATATTAAAAAATATTGTGCATTAGTAACTTCTCTCCAAGAAATATCATAAAACAGAAAAGCAAAACAAGAAAATATACTTATGCAATTATGTGTAAAATAGAATACATACATACATACATATATATATATATATATATATATATATATATATGGAGCAACTAATCTGCGCCAGGGCGCAACAGCCACATGCGCTGCGCAGACCCACTCGCACGCTAGTAAAACCTCTCTTTTTTCTTCGGTAAACAAAGTAACGATGCCTCCTTCCTTAATCTACATGGGACCCACCATATTTATTGAGTTATGACCTCAATTAACGATGCACTCTTTCCCTAATTCCATG
>CM002484.1:7892251-8006922 GCA_000325765.3 Leersia perrieri
TAAACACCTGAGAAATCATCACTCGTGTGGTAAGACGGCCAACACGCTATAAATCATAATACATCAATAAATCAACAACAAGGGAAGTTTCCTCTGAGTTACTATCCAAGCAAACCCATACTCTCCAGCCTACCAAAATGCAAGGCTAAACTCTAAACAACTTAATAGGTTAAGGCCATCCCATACTTAGCACATGTGGTTTGTACTGTTTTCATTAGTTGATGTCATAAAGTTTGGTCTTTAATCGACTCGTGTGAACGCTCCCCCTATCGGTGCACAACTACCACCGTATGTGCACCACTCGCCGCCCAAGTCTAAAAACAAGTCATCTAACCTCAGCCCGAGGCATCAAAAATATCCCATCTAACCAAGTTCATAAACATTTTATAAAGGAAGTAATAATA
This sequence comes from Leersia perrieri, assembly GCA_000325765.3. Classification (NCBI taxonomy): domain Eukaryota; kingdom Viridiplantae; phylum Streptophyta; class Magnoliopsida; order Poales; family Poaceae; genus Leersia; species Leersia perrieri. The sequence goes on from CM002484.1 coordinate 7,892,656, forward strand.
AGCGGTACCATAAGCAAGCATATAGCGGCTATAAGTAATAATAATCCCATTGAGTAATATAATTGTACTCAAAAGTACTCTAAGGATACAAACAACAAGTAATCAATATTCTAAGGGGTACATGCAGCAAGATAGGATTTAACTACCATTCCCACAATCATATCATTTTTAGCAAACATATATCTATCTATCGCATGCATGTTTAGAAACAAAATATTTAGCCCATACAAAATCATAGGATCAAGTTGTTCAAAGGAGGGGCAAAACTTGCCTTCGTCAGCAAACACTTGAGCCTGGTCGTCAACAAACTCACCCTCCTCGTCGACGACGTATTCTCCCTCTATACAAATATGCGTATACGATAAATACAAAAATGCATAAAAACCAAAATGCATTAATATGCATGAAACTTATGTTGTGGGTGTGTGCTGGTCTCAGGTGGGCTCCGGTGAAGGAATTTATATTTTATCATTTTTATTAACAGAGATATGCAATTCGCAAAATAAAAGGGTTAAAAGGGCAAGTTTTAGTGAGCAATATTTTTGTACAGAAGTGAACAAAATTACTTTTACAAAGTTATAGATCATGATTTTATAAATTTAACAAAAGTGGTTTCACAATTTTCAGAGCTATATTCAATTTGTTATAGATTTTGCAAGTTCTAGGCAACATTTATGGCAAAACAAAATTAGAGGAAAAGTTTGTTCAGAAAGTACGTTCACAGTTTTATGAATCTAAAAAAACTGGTTTCACAATTTTTGGAGTTAAAATAAATTTTCTACAAATCTTGCAACTTCTGCTCATTCTCTGCATTAAAATAAAATATAAAATCTTTTTCTGAAATTCATTTCCAGCCGGGGTCCACAGGTCAGCAAAAGGCAACTTTGCAGAAGAGCCCTCAGGTTTATGGGGAAACAACCCGCGATCCACGGGGTCCCACATGTCAGTGGAGGCTATTTTTCGGAAGGGCCCTGCGGGTTTTGAACAACCACGGCGAGAGGCTCCCGCGGTCTGACCGGCGGGGCCCGCCTGCCGGTGGCACGGCGCGGCTACACGCGCTCCCGGCGAAGCCGACGAGCTTCGCAGCGCCGTCGCCGGCGAACGGCGGCGAACAAGGGCGGGGTCCAGTAAGAGAAAAGGTGCACGGGAGTGAGGTGGATGTGTGGGTGGTGATCGTACGCCGGGAGGTGGCCGGAATCTCGTCGGCGGTGGCGACGGGCTCGGCACGACCGTGCATGCAGGTTTAGGTGCGGTTTTAGTGCGAGTTATCTTGTGCATGTCGTTCTTGGGGGTGGTGCAATGCTCACCGAGCTAGATCCAGGCGGCGGCGATGCAGGGACAGCTCCGGCGGAGGTAGAGGTTGATCGGCGGCGACGGGAGGCTCAGGGTCGACATCGGCAGCGCGTCACGGCTAGGGAAAGCTTGAGAAAACACATGCAAAGGGGTTAGGGGTCTCCGGAGGTGGCTCAAACGCGAGGGATTGGAGCGAAGCTCACCGGGGAAGGAGATTGACGATGGCGGCGACGGTGACCGGAGATAGGGGGAGAGCCGTTCCGGCGATGTAGAGGACGGTGGCCCGATTGCTTCCAGCTGAACCTAGCTGGAGGCAAGTCAAAGTGGTAGGCGTAGCACTACAGAGGTCTGGTGCTCCGACGGTGAGGAACGGTGGCCGGAGTAGTGGCGGTGTGTTGGGTGGCCGGCGGCGAGGATGGTGATGCCCACCACGTGCTCGACCGGTGGATCTGGGGAAAAGAAAGGCACTGATGTGTTAGGCGTGGAGAGACGAAGGCGTTCCCATGCTCATCTTGTGGCGAAGCTCACCAGAGAAGTGCGGCGGCGGTGAGGTTCTTGCCGGTGCCGGGGAAGAAGGAGGTGCTCATGGTGTTCTGGGGGGGTGTGAGTTGCGAGAGAGAGTTGGAACGTGGAGAGGAGTGAATGCCGAGTGCTCTGGTGGTCTTGGCTTGCAAAAGGAAGAGAAGTGGAGAGAGTGAGTGAAGTGAGGAGAGCTTAGGGCGTTCTTGGTGCATGGAGAGCACGTGGCAACGTTCTCCTGTGTGTCTGGCCCGTGGGAGCGAGGTGAGAGGCGGACATGTGGGTCCCAGGGGCAGTGGGCCCACTGGCAGGGAGAGAGAGGGCTCAAACGGCTAGGAGGCTAAGTCTAGAAGAAATCTTTGAAGGATATTTGCTAAAAATTTTCTCCTTGAAGGCTTGCAGAGGAAGCTTGGGCTAGTGCTCATCCTTGTCGTGGGTGTTATGGGGAATCAATGTGCTGAAGTGGGTTTGCCAAAAGTGGTATGGTTTGGCCTTAATGATCTTGCAAAGATTGATCATGAAACTAATTACTGCAGTTGACAGCAGGATTAGAGGCTGATTGGATCTTTGGTGGAAGAAAAGAAAGGGTTAGAGAGAGATCTGGGGTGTGCCACTTCTCAGGGTGTTAGAAGAAAGTTAGTACTAGACTTTGGCTGAAACCAAATTTCAAAAAGAGGTTTTAAAATAAATTTTACAGAGTGAGCAAGTTTGAATCCATTAAGCAGTTTTTCAGGATTTTTAGAGATATTAAAATAGATAAACGAGTTAGCAAAACTTGCTGAAAACTTCTGAAAATTTGTGGGTTGTTTTCTGACATATAAAAGTATTTTTGAGAATTTTTGTAGAATTTTTGGATGCACACAATTGCGAGATTAATCGGTTTGTGATTCTAGGCCTATCATCACATGTGATGATGAGATGCTTAAGAAGCAAAAACAAACAAAATCACTTCACAACCACATGATGCATTTAATTTAGATTTAGTTTTCAGGTTTACAGGCTTGGGTATGTTACATTCAGAATATGTATGTGCGCCAAAAAAAAAAAATCAGTCATCACCTAAATCTACAGATGCTTCGTTCGTGGCCTTTTGGCCATTTAGCAGCTTTTTGGTTGATTGGGCTAAGCGGACTAGCCAAGGCTTCTCTGGCCTTTGAGCCCATTAAAATTTTTGAGATATTCCCTTTGTGATTTGATATTTTGTCTGCTAGGATAAAAAAAGTTCATATAAATTCAATAATTTTTTTTGGCAATGCTTATGCGAATAGATACTTACAAATACCATGCATTTATAGGATTTCTGAATATTTAAATTTCTTATTTTATAAATTTGAATTTGGACGAATTCCACCGAAATATCTATGGGTAATTCTATTTTAGAGAAGTAGAGGGCCTGATCAGATGTGATTGCGGTGGTTGCGCTGTGCTGTTGCTGCAGCAGCCGAAAACAATACACACTCTGTTGAAACAGTGTAAACAGCTGCAGCTGTAGCCGAAAAGATCACTTCCGATCAGCATATACCAACAAAATTTCATTATAAAATATTGCATCAATATTTTAAAGAAGTAAATCGAGTCGTGTACAGATCCAATTGCTATATTTTTATTTTGGATTCAGAACTAGCAGTTTCAGTTATTTTATTATTGCATGAAATCTTATATTGCAATTTGCCAGTGCCGTCGCTCGGTGGCTGTCCACAGTTCCACACAAACTGCATACTGCTTTCTGCTACTGTCGTGTATCGATAGCTCAACAATCTCTCGACGCAGCGGCGGCGGCGGCGGCGGCGGCGGCGGGAGGATGCAGCGGTTGCCTGGTGCACGGCCGTTCGAGCCCGCGGTGGCGGCATTGAGCGTAGCGCGCGGCTGGTGTGCTCGAGGAGAGCTGTGGCCTGTGGGGTTTCCGTGCTCGACGAAATGCCCCAGCCACCTGACTGCGCGGTTGGTGTTCGACGAAATGCGTAAGAGGGGATGGGCGGGGGATTCCCCGCTCAAGGCGATCCCGTGGCTTTCTCAGCCCAGCCCGAGGTGCCACGCCGGCATCCATGGCCCGCCGCGCGCAAGCGCTGGGACCCGAGTAGTAATAGTTGCTGGACATGTATGTGCGTTTGTGCAGGCTGGGGAATTGAGGGTTCAGACTGACAAGGCGCCAGGTACGTGTGCCCCCAGCTACCGAGCTTAATTGTGTTTTGTTTTGTACTGTGGTTCTTGTTTGCTTGTGTGTGGAATTTGTTGTGATTAGTTGATAAATTGGGACGAATTCTCTGATTCTTTGGAGGTCATAGATTAGCGAACAAAATTGGAGTTAGAAAGTTTAAACCAATTGGCGTTTAGTTTTCATGTTATGTTAGGACCTAGGGGACAGGGGAAGACTTAGGTGGCAAAGTCTTCGACGCAAGGTTGCGTTGTAGTGGCAACTATGGGTTGTTGGCCCTGACTATAAAACAAACATGTCACTGTCCCTCTGCTAATCTCGTACTGCAATTAGTATTAGCTTATTGTTGAATCAGCAACTTGGCTCTCTTTGGGATTAAAAAGAAGGGGGATTGACAACTCGTGCAAATGTATGTGGCACATAGAAAATTTAACATGACAAATCAAGCAGGTTAAAGAGTGGCATGTTTGCTGTATCTCTGTATGATACCTGACTGCATTTCTGGTACTCAGAGATTTAAGCTACTTTTCCAACTAATGGTAGATGGAGGCCGATTTATTATTTAGACAGAGAAACGAGCCTGCATCTGGTGGTGCCAAAAGGTTATTACAAAGAATCGTCTGTGTGCTCAAGAAATGGCCCCCACGACAGACAGACAACCTAATTAAGCAAGGCCAAGTCTCCAAGTCAAGTCAACTGGTAAAACAAAGACAAGCCACACTAATAAAAAAAAAAAAGACAAGCCTTGTTCACATAGCTGTTGCAATATTGAAACTAATGTGCTACACTGAGTACTGATCAACTTTCACTAGTCACAATTAAGAACTCCAAATTATGGAAAGAAACCTTTACTATATTCTGAAAGTTTGAAAAGGGGATTCGGAAGGGACGAAGAAAGGGGAGCAGAAAGGAGACACACTTGGAGTCCTCTCCAGTGACTGCGAAGCAACGCAGATGCTGCATCCTAACCATAACATATAGGCTTAATTGACTCTTGTATCTTTTTTTCTTTGGAAAATTTGCTGTTTTGAAGTGTGGCAAATTGACAAATAATTTCATAAAATTGGGCTGAAATTTAGAGAAAAAAAAAGGAAATCCGATACATGAATGCACGCACTGGATCCGGAGCTGCTTGTGCGGTCCATAAAATGACTTAGATTTCCATCAGGCTGCTCTGAGTAAAAGTACTGTGATTTTATTAGCAGCTAACATACTCCAATTTCTGTCAGTTTGAACTGGTCCATGGCTGAGAACCCAATATTGACTTGGATATATGTTTTCTTTGTTTATCGTTTGCACCTTCCCTCTTCTATCTAGTGGAGGTGTTTCCCCCAAGACCCAAACCCCTGCTCATATAGCAGCTCATCTCCATCTTCTTGTAAACCATCAATAGCTCATCTCTCCATCTGCAAATCATCAAATGCTAAAACCTTCAGAGAAAAAGCCAAGATTTTCTTGGAACCTTTGAGCTCAGCTCCATGAGTTCCATACAGCAGCCTAGCAATGGCCATGCTCCTGTCAGCGGCAACGCTGCTGCTGACGAAGCACAACTGCCGCCGCCGCCGCCGGCCGGCCAAAGCGAGCAGAATTCATGCGCCGCCGAGGTTGAGCTCCTGTGGAAGCTGAGGAAGTACCTGGTGCTGCTTGCCATCCTGGCAGCGGCCATCACCTTCCAGGCTGGGCTTGCTCCGCCGGGAGGATTCTGGCAGAAGAGCCTGTACGGCTACCGCGCCGGCGATGTGGTCCTGAGATACAGCTACCCAAGGCGGTACCTCATCTTCTTCTACTGCAATACCACGGCGTTCGGGGCGTCCCTCATCGTGCTGATACTGCTGCTTGTCAAGGAGCTGAGCCGCAACGCGATTTGGCTCCGGTCGCTCCAGCTCGCCATGGTGCTGGGGCTGCTTGGCCTCATGGGTGCCTACGCTGTCGGGAGCTGCAGGGAGGTGAGGACCTCTGTCTACATCTGGGCTTTGATGGTTGGCATCTTTGCATATATCACTCTCCATGTCATATTCTTCCGGCATTTCGCACCTCCATGGCTGTGCAAAATATTCTCTGACATTCGGGATTATTGGAAGAAATTTCTGGGGAATATTTTCAAGAAGGGAACACATGGAGGAACTGATGAGCCAGAGACTCCTGGTCAGGTGGGAGAAGCAGCTGATTTTGACGAGATGAAACGTCTGGAACAGAATCGCAGTTTCTTGCTGGTTCTTGCCACATTGGCTGCAACAGTGACATACACCGCGGGGTTAAACCCACCTGGTGGCTTCTGGCCTGATGACGATAAGCCTCGGCATCTTGCTGGTGACCCAGTGCTGCGAGATCACTATCCCCGCCGTTTCAAGGCATTCTTGATCTGCAATGCCACTGCATTTGCTGGATCACTTGTCATTATCATCATGCTTCTCAGCGATACAGCGGTGGATCATGTTGTCAAGTCAAATGCGCTGCGCATTTGTGTGCTGGTGAGCCTTTGTGGGCTTATGGGTGCCTATGCTGCTGGGAGTTGCAGGGAAGTCCATACATCTATATATGTCTTTGCCCTTGTTGGTGCTGTTTTTCTCTTCCTCTGTATTCGGTGGATAGGGCATATTGTGCCAAAGCCAAAACGTGTGAAGAGGTCCATTGAATGGATGGAAACAAAGAAGGCCCAACTACTTAAGAAGCTGAGTTCATTCATCATGCGGGGGACTGATGAAACTCCCAGGGCACATAATCCAGTGGGCAACCAAATGCCAAATGCTTCCAGTACTGTTAAGGATGATTTACAGAAGTTGCGTACATATCTTCTATTACTTGGTATACTTGCTGCCACTGTCACATACCAAGCTGGGCTAAATCCACCTGGTGGCTTTTGGCAAGATACTAAAGATGAACATATTGCTGGTGACCCAATTTTGGAGGCCATCAATCCCAAGCGCTACAAGGCATTCTTCTATTGCAATGCAACAGCTTTTGTGGCGTCTTTGGTGATTATCACCTTACTTCAGAGTCAACTGATTACTGTTGGTGCCATGAAGCGTCACATATTGCAAACAGCCATGGCATTGGACCTTTTTGGTCTTATGGGAGCCTATGCTGCTGGAAGTGGCAGAAAGCTCTCGACGTCAATGTATGTGATCATCTTGGCCCTTCTCGTTTTCACTTATTTTGTGATTCATGTTCTACTGTCCGTGGCTCTCAAGACTCAAAGAACTGAAGGGGGGGATGACGATGGACAAAGTACTGAAGAAAAAGATTTGGAGAAGCGGCGCAAGTTTCTGATGATGCTTGCAGTTCTGGCAGCTTCCATCACATATCAGTCTGGTATAACCCCACCAGGTGGCTTCTGGACCGACAATGATGGTCACCAAGCAGGCAACCCTGTACTTCATGATGAGTTCCCGCGCCGTTACAGGATTTTCTTCTACTCTAATGCCACTGCTTTCATGGCATCTCTGGCAGTGATTATGTTGCTTGTTAGCAAGAGACTGTGTCACAAGGGTCTGAAGTCCTATGCTTTACGTGCTTGCGTGCTGGTTGATTTGATTAGTCTCATGGTTGCTTTTGCTGCTGGAAGCTGCAGGAGAGTGTCAACATCTATCTACGTTATCCTTGTTGTTGCTGCAGTATTTGCGTATGTTATGATTCAATGCCTGGTTCTGGGATTTGCACAAGAAAAGCTGAGTTACATCCTGAAGAAGCTTCGTTCCGGTTTTGGGAGCCAAGAAATATCTGTGGTTCCGACTAGAAGCATCAATAGGAAGAGAACAGCACACAAATGGCGGAAAGATTTGATGCTGATTGGAACTCTTGCAGTCACTGTCACATACCAAGCTGGGTTACTCCCTCCAGGTGGGCTTTGGCCTAGTGACCTGGATAACAATTATGCAGGTGATCCGATCCTCAAGGTTACCCACCCAATACGGTACAAGGTATTCTTCTATTGCAACGCAACAGCATTCATGGCCTCAACCCTCATGGTCACCCTCCTCCTGAACAACACAATAAGCCAGTACAAGAGATCACTCCTTGCCATGAAGACAGCAATGGTATTGGACTTGCTTAGTCTGCTTGGGGCATTTGCAGCTGGCAGCTGCAGGAAGTTCAAGACATCTGCATACATTGTTGCACTTGTTATTGCTGTGTTTATCTACATTGTCATTCATGTGCTGTTGTCATTTGACAAGGTTGCGTTGTTAGTGAAAGAGAAGGGAAAGCAATGGATGCCATGCTGCCTTAAGATGTGGGATCTGATTGACATAGAAGCTCAGGATCAACCATCTGCTACGCAATCAAGAGACCCATCCAATACAATGCAAGGTATTCATCCATTGGAAACCAACAGAGTTCATGTCCCCAATGGTCATGGTCATCCTCCTGAACAACACGATAAGCAAGTGCAAGAGATCACTCGTTGACTTGAAGACAACAACAATGGTATTGGACTGGCTTAGTCTCCTCGGTGCGTATGCATCTGGCAGCTGCAGGAAGTTCAAGACATCTGCATACATTTTTGCACTTGCCATTGCCATGTTTATCTAACTTTCCATTCATGTATTGTTGTCATTTGGCAAGGTCACATTGTTTAGTGAGAAAAAGAGGGAGAGAAATGTGGGATCTGATTGAAACAGGAGCTTCAGATCAACCATCTGCTATGCAATCAGGAGAGCATCCCCCTTTGTAATAGTATGATTCATTGTGTCACTATTGTGACTTATAAACAACTAGTGAAACAGATTTGCTTTTTATTCTTGTACAGAGTCATCATGTAGCATTGTTTTCTAGGGAGCATTCTTTGCCTATGAGGTTTGCTACCATTTCTATTTTTACCAGATTTTGGTTAAGTAACAGACCAAACACGCCTCATATACTTCTACTACCAAATTTTGGTAACATTCAATTTTAATATCTGGTAGGGTAGCAAACAAAACATACCCTCTCATATCCTTGCTTTACCAAATTTTGGCAGCGTTGAGTTTGAAAACAAATAAAATATGCCCTAGTACAAATCTGAAAGTTCTTTCTCAGTTAACAGTTTGTAGATCACTATTTGGAATGGAAATTATTTGCCTAAGTGACTATACATGGAGGTGCAGATAATAAGGGAATATAATTTTTGGGAAGCCAATGATTATTAATATCACCCCGCGTTTATAGATAAGTCATTTCTTGGCAGGTATATGAAGGTGAAAATGGGATATTCTGTCAAAACAAGAAAGTAATACTCCCTCCGGACATAATTAATTGATGTTTTGGAAAGCCAATTTACAAAGAAAATAAGCCAAAACGTTTGTCTGAAATGACAAATAAAACTGACTGGTGTTACTGTTAGTACCAATTTTGGAGAACTTGTGACAACAAAGACATTCAGCAGATCACTGTTGCCAACAAGTGGTGGCATTTCATCTTCCCTGATGCCTTCAGTCAGCTAGCAAGGTGCCAACTGCTATTTGTTTTGTAGGTTGTTGATGTTTAGGCGTTTGTGTACTTTGGGGGTTTTTCGTCCTACTGATTCTTTTTTGTATTACTGCAGGTAGTGTTCTGCCACACTGGCTCTTTAACTAGCATTTCAGTAGAGCAAGGAAAGCAGTTGTTTTTTTTTTTTTTGGCGGTAAAAGTAAAGCAGTTCTTTAATATGGACATAGCTCATTCATTGCAAAATTCTGTGATCTCGTTAGTGAAAAATTCATTTCCAGTCAGTGCTAGACTGCTATGATCCTGATGATGATGCATGGTGCTACAGTGGCAACAAGTGACAAGTGGTGTCTGGCTCAAGTTGATATTTGAGTTGGAATGCCGCCTACCAGGAAGCACCCAGTTTTTTTTCCCTGATAAAAGTCTCATCTGGACCTGCTAGAGATGAAGTGTCCCTATGGAAATGCCGAAATGCACAGTTGGTGCTCAGGGAAGTGCTACTTGCGAGGTCCGCTCATGATGTTTGATGAAATACCTACAGGAGATAAGGATGTCAGTCAATGAGTCCAATGTTAGTTCAAACTAGCTTGAAGAAAAATCAGTCATCTATGTGTATAAGGATCCGAGGTGCAAGACGCCAGGTGTGCCAGCTCATTTTGCTATCCTGCTCTTGGTGTCTCTGCTTGAACATGTCCATTTGGAAGATACTCGAACAGGAACAATTGAAACTAGATGACTAAATTAGAAGCAAAATCTAGCCATGAATGGAAATTTGACAATTGATTTTATGATATGGAAAATCTAGTCATATTTACTTTTTCTTCCCAGCAAAAATCTACACAATTTATGCAGGTCAAATGAAAAGCTGAATATCTATTTATGCATTTATTCATTATCATAGGAAAACTAGGAAAACAGCATTATTGTACATAGGAATCATCAGTTTCCGGATTTCTATATGTTTGGCTAGTTTCTCTGCTTGGTGTATTCAGCATTTGTATATATTGTTGGCCAGTTTTGCTTTGTACATCAGTACAAGTGTAATACATTTCTATATGAGTTCTTGTTGTCCAACTCGAAACATCAACATGCTGAATATATTCTTTCATATGTGCAGAACATTCGATAACATTTTACATCAGTTGTCCTTCATTTGTACGTAGCTGATACAGGTGTTTTGTGAAATCCTGAGACCCAGTAGACCATAGTATTTCTGGTTTGTAACCACATTGACAGAAGGTATGGCTTTCTGAAATATGCTTTGCTATATTAAATTGATTGTGAAATAACTTTTTGTACATTAAAATGTAAGAACTTTTTACGTCTCCCAAAACAACTGTTGTACATATCTACCACTACGTCCAAGAATTTAAGCATTTGGGAGGAGAGGTGAGTCGAGATTTGTTGTACTATGATTAGTCACATCTCGGTTTCAAAAAAAATGATTAGTCACATCCAATCTGAAATGCTTATATTCTTGGACGGAGTATGTTTGTTTGTTGTTTACCTGTTGACAGAAAAAAAAAAGGATACTAGCACAAAAAAAAAAAAGAGGAAGTGTCATCGTGAGTTTGTTTAGCTAGGGCCACAATGTTGTAAAATATTCCCTGTTTTGGATAAAAACTGCTATTGTTGATGTTTCAGGTTCTACAAGGAAATATTGCTGAAATTCCTCATGCTTTGAATGCTGCTGTTCCAATGCTCAGGATATGAGAAAACTGTAATGCTTCAGAATTTGTTCTCCATATTTAAAATGGCAAACTTAACTTTTTGCTCGAGATGTAGTTTGTTTACCTATCCTCATCAGATATGCTCGTCCTCAAACATTTATTGTTCCGTTCCCATTCAGATCTGATTTGCTTAAATTTTATTTTGATCATGAAATCGTAGAGTTGTTGACACACAAAGTGCATCTGGTCTACAATCGCAGAAAGGAAAATAAAAGCACATTTAGCCTTCACAGTAGAGGAAGTGTTTGATTACCTTCAAACTTCTCTGTGAGCTTCAGAAATAAATGTTCAGGTTTATGCATGATTTTCAGATACGCATGACCCCCAGTTCAGTTCGGTAAATTCTGGAGATCCGTTTTCTGCGTGGTGAAGTTTGAGCTTGTGTTGCAGCCGAGGGATATTCTTTGCTGGTGCCACTCATAGAGCATGTCGTGTTTGTACATCTTTCGTTTTCACGTAAAAAAAAAGAGCATGAGATCATCCTTGAAGAGCAACGCTGTGAGTTGCAACAATTCAGTGTTATAAGTAGGGATAGGTGGCAACAGGCAAGAGATCATACAAATTCCACAATAACAATATAAAAGATCCGCAGTCCATGTAGCACCGCAATTAGCAAACAACCAATAGTATGGTAGAGCAAAATTGCTTAACACTGAAAATAGTATCAGTTTCCCTAAAAAAGAGAAAATAGTATCTGTTTATATATACAATTGACGTGGTCAACGACAAACAAGAGCTGACCAAAATTGCCTAAAACCCACAAAAAAAAACCTCAAACTAGAAGAGTAATTTCTAGCAAGATGCCTCGAACCAACAAATGCAACTCAGAGGTTAATTGAACTGATCGGCCGACCAAATATTCAACAAATGCAATCACCTAATGCTTCTAATGGATTTAAAAATATATATAAGAACAAATGGCAATTCGTTTACTTTTTTTTGGGTAAAATGGCAATTCGTTAACTTAAACAGAATCAATAGGCCTTGTTTCAGGCTTTTCTCCGTCGACGATAATCTTGGACTTCAGCAAATGAGAGTTTTGCCTGGGTGTTGAAGGGGCTCTCTTACCACCACTGGCCGACTCTTTCAGCCCTAGGTAAGTGTAGACTGACATGCCTCCAAGGGCAATTATAGCTCCACAAAGACTGGTGAATCCAGGGTCAGAGTTAAATATCAAGTAACTGGAGAGCATTATGACAATAGTCTTGAATTGGCCTAGCACAACATGAGCAAGAGCCGAGGTTGCACTGCATCATGCAAAATCCGGTAAAAGTAATTAGGTTCACTTCCACAGGTTTTGCAAAGTAAGATAATGGTACAAAACAGAAAAGAATGCATCTATGTTAAAACTACTTTTTTCCAATAAGGTTGGTCCTTTTTCAAATGGACAAAATAATGTCATATTTTGAAGGGAACAAAGGTGAGATTTGCAAAGCTGTTGGCGTCAACCAGACAGACAGGCATTCTGTTGGCAGCTGAATTCTATCTTATCAACATAATGAAGAAAGACAAATTTTATCGTCAACATAGTGCATAAGTGCTTACAATTAATCATACTTCTTGTCAATTGCAACATGGAGTTACAAAAACAGAACAATTAGTGGCATATTGCAAATCCTTGCAGTTCAGTTTTATGAATCTATTTGAAATGAAATAGATGCTATCATGTCTAATGATCCAAGCATGCAAGACCAACACTTTTTCATTTGAAATATAAGATATTGTTGGCTAGGTTCAAATGACACCAGCAAGCAAGTTAAAAGTATCAGAGCACAAAGCCATAAACAACTAACGAACTTTGACAGAGCTGTATTTCTTTCTGTTTCATCTCATGGATGAAAAGTGCACAAATAGAACATAATAACAATATGTCATAGAAATACTAATGCCTCACCCAAGTGCCAAAGCACCAGACCACTGAAGAAGAAAACCAAACAAAGCGGATATCATGATTGCACTGCTGTTCTTGAAATTCCAGTTGAAAGACAACAGACCCGGAGGGTCCAATAATGGCATCAAAACGAGAAAGAAAAATACAGTTATTGGGGTTGTTTTCCACATCAACCTGATCAAATAACCTGAATGTTAGGAGAAAGGGATATATAAAATATGTTTTTGCCGAAACAGACACAAATCACAACTTACGCTAGAGCAGTCCAGTTTCCACTCTGTTGTAAATTTGACCACAAGATCTTGTTTACAGCACTAGGAATAATCCAAGCTAGTGCTACACAAGCACCAAAAAGGTTGAACTCTAAATCAGTAACGGTTGCTACAGCCACACCAAATGACACAATAGCCAGTGTGATAACCTGCAATTGATTAGAACGACTCATATTTCAATTATTTGAGACTTGAACTGGCTTCACATATTCTGAGAACAATTAGATCAATATTGTGCAGAATATGTAGCTTATATTTTTTAAGCTCGATCAAATATACCTTTCGAAGAGAAACTTTTTTCTTGAAAAGAATAAATTCTGCTGCTACAATTGTTGGGGTTACAGCTATCTTAGCCATTTGATAAAATCCTACACTGAAGACAGAGAACAGTGAGCACATTGCCACATCATAAGGTGCAACTATAGTGCACAGATGTGTTTTCATTTGTTAAACGGAAAAATTAAATCAGCAATCTCACCTATTATGCTTCAAACTGATGTTAGCAAGGCCAGTAGAAAAAGACATGACAGCGCCCAAAGCAAATAACAAGGAAAAAGGAGTGGATTTTGAAGGAGGAGCTATGGGCAGCAAGTATAATGCCTTGAGGACTGCCATCAGAACCCAAGCAGCTATGTAATGAATTAACGATAATGCAACTGGGAAGTTAAACCCAACAGTACCCATGACCTGCCAGACAAGAGAAACCATGTGAAAAAAATGCAAAAAGTTTAGTGAGAATGATAAAATAGGTTAAAGGATAACCCATACCATTTTGTTTGCCATGATGATCCCAACAGCAACCACAAAGTTGAATGTCAGTGCAACACTTGGTCCGCAAAACCTCTGCTGCTGGCGCTTGGCCCCTTCCGAAGTATGAAATTCATTGTAGAGAGAACCTCTCAGCTCCTCCAGTGCCCTACCTGTTAGGAGTAAAAGGCCCAGTGTGGTCAGTCACAACTCACAAAGCAGTAAAGAAGTGGAATTGGATTTGAATAATTGAGTTTACAATTAGGTTAGCAAGGGATGAGAAAACTTTCTTGGCCTGAATTCCAGCCTAATGAGCACTTAATAATATTAAATCTGGTCACTGGCATCATCATTACTGTTTTCCAAAGCTAAGAATTACTTGTTCTTGGTTAAAAAATTAATAGCTTCAGTACAAAATGTGCAGCAAAATCACAATCAAACATCTGTTTTCTTATTCAGAATCGTTTATGCCATTAAAGACCTCAGCCCTCAAATGTCCCTTGAAATGGTCAATAAAGAGTTAAAATTAACCTGCATGTCCATTTTGCCCCAGCAATACCACGTAAGAACATGAGTTGGAAACCATTATGTGTGACAATAGTTAGCAGACTCAGCGTGGAGTCAATGCCCATGGGAGAGCAAAGCACCATTTTTGCACAAGACATCCTTCACATGCCAAGACTGCCGTTGTCTTCCAGTCACTAGAAACAATCTCATCACTTTATGAGGAAGGGAGCACATCACCACATACTGATCTGGGGACCAGGGAGCAGCAAACATACATTGGAACTGGAATCTCACACATGAGCAAGACAAAGGACAAAAGTAGCAAGTAGGCATAAGCTGATAAGCATGACACTTCTCTTTCCTGTGCATATCCATTATCCAATCAACAAATCTATAGAGTTGTCATTATCCAATCAACAAATCTGTAAAGTTGAATACACAACACATCTGATAGAATCAACAGGATATGTTTTACTCTACATTGGTCATTAAAACAGAAAATCTGGGATAAACAACCAGAAAGATGAAATTCCCCAATTAAAAATTTAACCAAATGGAGCCATGGCACTACTCATTTTGTTTTGAAGGGTTAGCTTGTGCAAATATAGCGACGAAATTAGTACTCCTGGATACGAGTAACCAATCTATCAGTAGGTGCTACTGGGAAATAAAGACATTTTGCAACAGGTAGAAGGAACATGATGCCACAGGATGTATCTTTTATGCTGTTTATCCCAAGGAAAAGAAAGAAAAGAAACAACTTTGCAATCCGAAGATCTAACCGCAATCCCCAGGAACAATGCCACTCACTCCACGAAGCATTGAAGCTGTATCGAAGCACCCAAAGAATCCTCCCGTCTCCGGCCTATCCTCGCCGGCAAAAACCCCTAGAACGTTGCACGGCCGGTACAAGAACTACTACAATAGAGTAGAGGAGGAGGAGGGGGGTGGTACTGACCAGTCTCGCCGGCGTCGCTGTCCTTGCGCTTGATGAAGCGCCGGCCGCCGACCCCGCCGCCGCGCAGGATGGAGTCCCACACGCCCATTTCCGCCGCCGCATCAGCCGGGTTCCCCCCGCCGTGGCCGCGGACGCTGGTTAGCTCACTCCTCCGCCTCCGGAGGAAGACGGGCGCAGCAGAATAGCAGATGGCGAAGGAAGGGGAGGAAGGTTTTGGGAGCAGACGTGAAAATCTGAGGATTGTTTTGTGATTTTGTTGTTTTGTGCGGGTACTGTTTCCTACTTACCTGCCGATTTTATGCTTTCTTTGTGACAAATGATGATTTTTATTTTTTAGATAATGAATTATTTTTACTGTTTGCTCTTAAGTTAAACTATTTAAACCCCGCTTGATTTTTTACTGTACATGGCTTAAATGGACACATGCCGGTGAGGAAATGATTGGCAACCCCTAAAATAACACAAATTGCTGATTTCCCTTTTACACCTAAACTATTTAAGGCCTACTTGGCTTTTCACCATATATATGGCTTAAATAACCACATTTCAGTGAGTAAATAGCTGTTAAGTCCTAAAATTTTGTCATGTCACCGTTCCCTCCTCTCTCAACTCAACGGGGCGTTTGAATCAGCTACTGTTAGGTTTAGGTACTTTTTTATTCTTCGTCAGCATGCTTCTAAACTGCTATATGATATATTTCGTGAAAAAATATATACATAAGTTTCTTTCAAAAAGTTACATTTTTTTATTTTTTCAGGTTTATAAGCTTAATTAGTTACATGACGTGGCCTTTCTGGTTTATTATTCAATCAATAATTTTAACATATATACGCATCATATTAAATGGCCCCGGTCGACTAGCAAAAAGAATACTTATATTGTTATAGAATATTTACTCTCGTGGACTAGATGTAGCTCGTTTGTTAGATTTTTAATGGTGGAACCTAAGATTGCTAATGGTGGAACCTACCCACTTAGTATCTAGTCGCCGAGTTAGTATCTAGTCGCCGAGTTAGTATTGGTATCATAGGAGTATTCTATTATATGTGCTTATTAAGAAAAGGATGTACGCATGCGTATTTTATACGGTGTGTGCTAGGAACAGAATGTCTCCCAATATCGAATAAGCACAAGATTATGTATGTTTCATTTTAATAGCTCAACCATTCACTCGACCTTATGCTAGATTACTCATCTCGTGATTGACTCCTCAATCACTCAGTATGGCCATGCACTTTTGTAATCTATGACATAAATTGAGAGGCCCAAAGATAAATCTCCTATAAAACTAGCATGGCAAATCATATATTGCCATTCACATCTTGCTATATATTTCATAGCAAAATGACTATCTTTATAACTACGCAACCACGACGTAGTGTTTGGCAACATCTAAGTAAGCTACTACGCATGTTGAGAAGCATGAGTATTTCATATCTAAGGAATTAATATCATTACTAACTAGGACCAACTGAGAGCACACGGTAGCATATAGAAACAAATAAAAACACTTTTGTGTGAGTGTGAGCACCGTGACACACGTTTCTTAGGGCAAGACAATGACTCACGAAAATAATAGATGCATGGTATCAGACTGCATGCGGTGCGCCAGAGCTGCGGGTTGATGGGTGAGTCTGACGCCAGGTGCGCCAGAGCTGCAGATTGTTGGGTGACTCACCTAATTTGTTGGGCTAAGGCGTCAGCCACTAGGACCATGCGACGTGCAGCGGTGATGTCTGTATGGTTTATATTTCAATTATTATCACAACTTTAGAGTAACTCAGTATTTTGTTTTAAGCATAGGTAAGGCATAATTGAGCTGCAAGATGGCAAACCGAACATTGAATACTTTTTTACCCAACAAAACGAGAACATGATAAATTTATTATGGCTTAACCTCATGCATTAGACCAACCACAATGTAGCCATAGTAACTATAAATTTATTCTTCTAACATGGTCATATACATTGTGGTTGATGATAGTAACTGCTACCAGGTCATTGGGTTGCCGCCGGCAACAAGTGAGTAAAAAAATAAACAACCGAGCTAAACTTTTTAAGACGGACCCACCTTATTCGCTTCATCTAATGCTTATACATTGTGAGGATAGGTCATAATTAACTACTACATCTGGCCACTGAGCCCACACTATTACATGTCTATGGGATAAAATATTATTGATACCTTAAGGATACCTCTTTTATTTTCATCCTAGATTCGTCACCAACGGTAACCGTAGGTGTAAAACATATAGCAGTGCAACCGCAACCAGTATTTTCAGTTGCCAACGGGGTAAAGCACCTGCAGCTATAGCCAGCTGAAACTATGAGGGCCAATATAAATTGGCGTCAACACACTAACCTCCCCCCCTGTCACCTGTCGGTGACAAACACCAAGCTATAGTCAGTTACTCCATGAATCTGAGCTATGGCTATGACCGTTTCACTTTTTATGTAAGCTGTAGCTACATAAACGTAGCATAAAAAAACTCATGAATAAAACTTTCATGCTATTTATGTGGAGCTTCAACATCGTCTCACTGGGCTTAAATTAAAACATGCTCAGTGTTGATTCACATGAACCACCGCTGATCGTCGGTGCACACATCTTAATTATTCAACTATTTAAATTTGTAAATGATGTTCATACGCCATTCATCACATATTCTTGCGCGTAAATTAAACATAAATTCAACTATATAGTGGATGCATGCATCCATCCAAAAGCTAGCAACAGCATGCAGATTGTTTTCGACAAAGTTTGTTAGGGGCGAGCTTTCTTGACAAAGCTCCAAAAAGTTGGTGTAGTACTATAGTGGCATAATAATAATATATCTCTAATCAAGGACTAGTAAAAGATTAGAAGTTGGATGTTTGTTTAGTATTAAGAAAAAACTCTCAAAAAGATTACATGTGGCCAGTACATTACAGAGAACAGTACTTATTAAAGTTTAGGAGGTTGTGCATCAAAGCACCTGCCAATCATGTCATGTCGGAGGTACCATTTCCAATATGCACCGGGCTATGGATAAATAATAAAGATGATTTTATTTTTAAAAAAAGAAAGATTACACGACAGATATCCATTCAAACGTACCCACCCCTTCGCGTTTCCCCAACTCTGCCGCTTACCACCTTCCTCAATATGTGGCCATCTCCTCTATGCCTCCCCTCTCATCCGTTGTCTTCGCCACCCTCCTCTCCCATCCTTCGATCTCACAAGGGTCTTTCCTCCCTCCTCCTCCTCCGCTCTGTATCCTTGTGCTTTCTGCAGGCTCCAGTTTTGGTAGTGACGTTGAGATTACAGCATAGGATAATAGGGACAGCAACAACCTATCACGGGAGGCGACGATGATAGCCTCCAGAGGACCAGATCTACCAGCGGCAGCCTCGTGAAGGTCGAATCCTTCGCCGGCAACATCAAATGTGGCAGCATGTCCATGGCGTGAAGATGGAGATAGCTGGCGAAGACGAATGTAGCGAGCGGAGGTGTTGGGCTATAGTCCGAACTCGATGGGGAAAGGGATGACGAAGTCGTGGTTATGGCGAGTACCAAGTGATTTTCACGCAAGGTAGAGATGATGCTGCTTCAGTGAGGTATCGGGGTTGGTACCTCAGGGGTACCAGGTCTGGTATTATTGGTACCAGATGTGATTCCTCGGGTTTTAGGCTGGTATTTACGGTACCAAGTTTGGTACCTTGATGTGTATCAGATGCGGTACACATTATCTTTTTTTTTCTCGTGCCGACGTCGTACTAGCGTCATAAAAACATGGGTCTGTTAGGAAATATATGTCTGCTATGTAGTTGCTCTATTTTAAAAGACGAATATGATAACTTTTCAAGAAATTTTTAATTGTTAATGAGATTTTAAGAGCCTGCCACTAGGCCAAATATGATTTTTGTGGGCGACAATTTTTTTAGACGGCCTGATTCTGGAGCCACCTACAAAAATATTCAATATGAATAGGCCTCCGCCGCATCTGGTTATGGTGACCCGGGGAAGCCAGATCTGGCCGCATCGACGACGACGATGGTGCAGCGGTGAGCGACGGTGTGGCGAGCGGTAGCAGTGGCGGTAGATTTTTTTTTTGATTTTTTCAATTTTTTTGCGCCCAAAAATATTTTTGCAGGCGGGTGGATTTTCCACCACCTACAAAATGATTTATAGAGGGTGCCCGGCCCACCAGCCTGCAAAACGGCTTTTGCCCGCCCAGAAAAACCATTTTTATTGTAATGTGCTTAAATTCCTGCTGCCAAATTTTACATTTTAAACTTATATATATATATATTTTGTTTTCCTTCACTCAGCCTCTGCAAGACGTTGAAGACTAAGTCTTACTACCTTATAAACCAAATAAACCAAGGAACATAAAAAAGCCTTCTAACGAGGCTTACATCAAAACGGCATGTGGCATGCATAGGTTTCGTGCAACAAATTCCTGCTTCAAGAATTTAACATACAAGGTTTTCAAGCATAATTTGTTTTTCTTTTCAAATTAATTTAAGGTTTCAAAGATGCGTCCAGTTGTATTGATAAAAAGGAAAATAATGCAAGTGTGTACGTTGGACCCATATGCATGACAATTTTGCCGTTGTCGGGCAGATAGGGAAGAAACGTGCACCTGCGTGACAGTGATTTGCCATCCTCTCCTTAATGAGACTGAACTCAAAACATAACAATTAGGAGTGATTAGCAGATTTGAAACAGCCCGCACGCTTCTGTACACTGAGATCCGATTCCACGTGACTCTCATTGATCACCCGTTAATGCATAGTCAAAAGCGTACGATGCTGTTCGCCGCTGCATCTGCACCAGCAGTGGCTACATCATTTTGCTGATTAAAACTTTGCAGCCATTTGGTTGTGCTGTGCAGTATAGCTCTTTCGAACAACCCATATATCACTTTAATTAGATTTGTTATCCAGAAGTTCTCTTTGCTAAAATTATACATACTCATATGACTATTGAGTGTCGATACGGAGTAATATCTTAAAAATAAAAATAAGTAGCAGATCATTGAATTACAACCACATAGACCACTGTATACGATTATAAAGCCACCGGAACTGTAAAATAGGCCCAGCTATCATTTTGAAACTATTCTCTGTATTAAATTCTCTCGTTTTTTTTTCGGGGGGAATTCTCTCGAGAATTTAATGGGTGATGTATTCTATTTCTAATTTTTATCGGTTCCTGTTTTTTTTATAATCAAAAGGGTTTGAAGTGGAGTAGATTTCAATCCCAGAACGTCAACTGAAAAACAGAGAGCAGGCCCACTCAGTCAGAGAAACCAAACACCTCGTATCCCCAGTATCCTCAACAAAGTCACAGTTAGTACAACATCTACTCCAAACTAAAGTACAAACTCTGTACAGCTGTCGGAGCAACGGACGCTCACCATTCACCAGTGCCGAAGTGCCGACGAGAAAGGAAGCAGCACGCTGCGCACACACATCACACATCGCGTTAAAAACCGCCACGTGCCGCACCATCAACATGTGGTCCCCACACGTCAGCCGTGGAGCGCGTGTCCAGTTAAGCCACCGGTTAACCCGTCCCCTTCTTCCAGAACGCGACATCTTAATTATAAATCCCCGCTTAATTAATCCCCCCACCATGCTTACGGCTTTACCCCACCCGCGCTAATCACCCCCCCAAATCCACTCCTCCTCCCCCCGATTCCATTGTCCATTGCGACGGCGGCGCCGGCGCCGGCGGAGGCATTCCGTCGCCGCAGCCATGGCGCTCGTCGTCCCCAAGGGCGGCGGCAACTCCCCCGCCGTCAACCCCCCCTGGTCGGAGATGTTCCGCTCCGCGTCGCTGCGGCGGCCCAAGCAGGAGGAGCCGCCGCCGTCGAAGAAGAAGCCGCCGGTGAATTCGGCGGCGGCGGCGGAGGGGGAGGAAATCGGGGGGCTATCGCTGGAGCCGGACGCGAGGCTGGCGCTGTACATCGCGATGGCGCACGCGGGGCTCGCGATGGCGCTGCTGGTGCTGTACGGCCTCTACCGTCTCCTCGCCGACTTCCTCCGGCCACTCCAGTGGGCGCTGCTCTGCTCCATCCCTCTCCGGGAGACGCAGCGCGCGCTCGTCGCCTTCTGGGACCCGCCCCTCCGCGGCGGCCTCAGCGCCGCCGTCCTCGCGCTCCCCCTCGCCGCCGTCCGCTCCTGCGGCGCCACGCTCGCCGACGCCCGCGCCGCGCTCCTCCGCCGCCCGCTCCCGCCGTCCCCGTCCTTCCCCCGCCTCCTCCGCTGGCTCGCCTCCTCCTTCCTTTTCCTCCTCCTCATCGACCGCCTCGGCACCGCCCCCGCGCTGCTCCTCCTCGCGCTCTCCCTCGCCTTCTTCGCGGCTTCCCCCAAGCCATCCTCGTTCCTCTCCCGCGCCGCCTCTTACCGGCGGGCGCCGTCCTCCCGTGGGCTCCTCCTCACCGGCGGGATCCTCCGCCACCTCAAGACCCTCGTCGCCGTCGGCCTAATGATGGGGATGATAGTTGGGTTTTTGTCAGGGAGTGTATTCTTCTCTTACAAGATTGGGCTCGAGGGAAAGGATGCTGTCATGTCCCTGAAATCCCATGTCGAGAATGGTAACTACTCTGAGAAGATTGGTCTCAAGAAGTTTCTTGACGACAATGACATCCCCGGCTTGGTTGATCAGTATTCGGCGAAGCTCTATGACACCGTCTGGGATCAGATTGATCAGCTTGCAGTGCAGTACAACCTTACCGATTTCACTAGCGGATTCCGGCATTTCCTGATCAGCCAATCAGTTGACCCATCTGGTGCAAAGGGTAAGGAGCTCATCACTTCTGGACCACACCCGTACTCGATGAAGCTACAGGTGATTGCGGTGCATGTGAAGAACAGGGAGTGGATGGAGATTTACAAGGAGCTGGACTCGTTCTTTAGGGAGCTGTTAATCACTAGGGAGGATTTGGTGGTGAAGGCTAAGGGGCTGGCTTTGCAGGGAACTGAGATTGCAAAAAGTTTGTTGTCTAGCGGCACATCGGTGCTCGGTGGTAGTGCCAATCTGATGCTATCCATTGCTCTTCACATTGTCTCCGGTGCAGCCGAGGTGCTCAATTTCGTGTCACAGTTGATGGTCTTCTTGTGGGTGCTGTACTACCTCATCACCGTAGAGGGAGGTGGGGCTACAGAGCAGGTCATTGATCTTTTGCCATTGTCAAAACAAGTGAAGGACCGTTGTGTTGAGGTCATTGACCATGCCATTAGTAGTGTCTTGTTAGCCACTGCCAAGATTGCCATTTTCCAGGGATGCCTTACATGGCTTTTGTTCAAATTCTTCAAGGTGCATTTTGTGTACACATCAACCGTGCTTGCAATCATCAGTGCACTTCTGCCAATACTCCCTCCATGGTTGTCGTCAATATTTGCCGCAGGACAGCTGCTCATGGAAGGGAAATATGTGCTTGCAATTGTCATTACTGTGGTTCACCTCATAATCATGGATTATGGAACCACAGTCATTCAGGAGGATATACCTGGGTACAATGGATATCTCACCGGTCTCAGTATAATCGGTGGCATGACATTGTTCCCCAATGCTCTGGAGGTACTTTTTTTTTATCCATGATGTCTTCACTTCTGTTCTTTGAGCTGCTTTCCACATTTTCATTTAGACAGAAGAAAATTAAGTGCTTTGAGAATGACATTGTGTTGGTTTCCATAGTATGATTTTACATGTAAATAGTGTGTATTTGTGGAATCATTAAAAGCCACAATATTCTCAATCTAGGACCAATGCTTTGCTTTTTGCAAATTGCTATTACTTGAAGAATCTTCTACTGTGGGCACCAAAAGCATATCTATTTTCCTTATTTCCCCTCTTCATATGTGCTAGAATATTTTTCTGCTCCAGAAAGTATACCTTTTCAACCCGGGTGTAGCTCCAACAATTTTTTCTGCCAAAATTTGCTACTACATCCAGCCTTCATGCCTATAATGTTATACTTCAAGTTTTTTCTAGGCTACAAAATGATGAGTCCGGCCCAGGTGGGGTTAGACGAAAGCCCGACACACCGATCCGGATTCCCCGAATCCTGCAATCTTAGCACCATACGCCCAAAGCCCGACACACCGATCCGGATTCCCCAAATCATGCAATCTTAGCACCGCAACTCCGGCGCACCCACTCGGGGAAAGGCCCAATCTCCCTAAAAGACTAGTCTGATAGGGGAAGGGTGGCTCTCCCTTTTNGCCCAATCTCCCTAAAAGACTAGTCTGATAGGGGAAGGGTGGCTCTCCCTTTTAAGGTGGCTTCCTCCTCCCTATTTAAGCAAGGTGGGATTATTCAGAGGCTCACACTTTCGCCGCCCGACTACAACCGTACTAGACGTTACAACTGTACTAGACAGTTGTGTGTTGCGTCTTTGTCAGCGGGTAATAGTGGAGGATGTCCTCATCACAAAATAGGTAGACTAATGTGTTATGTTGAATGATTTTCTGTATAGTATGTGTGTTACACTTTGTACAACATCTGTTTGTTTACTGTCCAGAAAATTCATATAAAATTATTCTAGGTTGTGGAACATGGAGCACACTAAGTACTATAGTGCCATTCTACCGAGCATCTCTACTCACATTGGGCTGACCATTTGATTTAATTCCGCAGGGTGCAATATTAGGTCCCCTTATAATGACAGTTGTCATGGCATTGAAGAACTTGTATACAGAGTTTGTGCTTGCTGACTCAGAGGAGACCAGCAGTAAGCATGAGATGGAAGGCAACCTGTCCTAAGGGGAATACATGTAGGATTTTTACTCTATTTTCGTGATGGCTTTGCTCCTGTACCATAGTTGAGTTTGCCTTGGACCAGTTGTGATACTTTTACTGGTTGGAATTTTCCTTGGAGAGCTATGATGCTTCTTAATGTGCAATCTTTCCATAGCTTTGGTTTTGATATCTGTGGAAAATCCTTCTGATTGATTGGAACCAAAATTGTACAGTATTTTGGTAAGATTGGTGCTATGATCAATCTATGAATAAGCTGCATTTTAGTATTGATGATTTTTTGTGTTATTATGTTACCTAGTACTGGTGCACCTTATTACATGCATTCAACTTCTGTAGTTTTTAGTAGCACAAATAATAAAGTAGTCTTGTGGAATCACTCTTCTCTTTCGTTGTTGTTCACAATTCGTGCTGTGCTTGCTGAAAGGTTCCAATGTGGTAATATCAAACATTTTGGAAGAGTTAACTAGAGGCAGAGCTGGACATCTGCACTACAGAATCCTGTGCCTTGCACTTGAGCTGCAAAAGGTAACTGTGAGACTTCAGATAGCTAAATCACCTCTGAACAAACTCTTGTTTCTGGACCTACTCCAAGTTTGCTTGTTTCTGCTTCAATTCTTAACCTGACACTGAGTTTCCGCCTTTCCCGTGAACAATTACCCTGAGTAGCTCCTTTTGAAGCAAATATAGAGTAATATATGATCTACTGTGTTAGCTTGTGAGCAAAAAAGCTTTGCAGCTTTACTTTTGATGTAAACATCGCTTCAGTTGACGTAGAGTAACTTCTTTTTCTGTTTTTGCAAGTTTTTTTTTTTTTTTTTTTGTGTGTATGTGTGGCAGGTTTTCTGTCTTTTTTTTTTTTTTTTTTTTTTTGCAACTGACAACAAAAGTTTGTAGTCCTTACTTCCTTAGAAAGGAGTGACAACTGGAATTTACCTTATCTGCATCTGAAAAGCTAATTATTTCTCAGCTGTGTCAATGTCATGTCCTTGTGGCTAGCACATCTGTAAGGCATGTACTTTTGTAGAGGTCATGGCTGTTCCGACGAACAATACTCCATCTTTGGCACAGTTCTTCTAGACAGAAGCTATTAGTTATTGTCATGTTCTTCAAACTGTCCGTGTGCTGTGTCCATTGACGTTGACACAAATGCTCCTGTCAAAATTTCCCAGCTGAAAATTATTTGCTGTCAAGCTGCCTCTTCTTTACTAAGTCCAGTCATGACAACACAACTGCCTATAGTTTCTTCTTGGGAGATTACAAACATACCACTGCAATTATTCAGCCAATTTGGAATTTAGTTTTCAAATTATATTATAGCTGCCTGTAGCCTGGATAATCATCGTGTCGATGTGTCATGCTTTTTTGTGACAGCCTCCAGCTTTCTCGTGCTGCATACTGTTGGGGGCAACATGCACTTGATTACGTGGTTAATCCTTTGTTTTTGAAGAACCATTGTTTTGATTTTATATGAATTTTAGAGTAATCATTAGCCCCAGAAGAACCCACAGTGACATAGAGATGCTGACCATTCAAGAAGAGCTGTTGTCAGTGGCCTTGGCATGGACCTAACATTAGTCAACATATTGACGGTTGGAATAATTAGTCAAAATGAGCTTATCCCTATAAACAGAGGCCACAAATTAGTAATTCCGATTAACAAAAAGTAAACATGCCAATCCAATTCTACTGGCGCTCTAGACTCGGTCCTTGTCTAGAACACATTGATTTCATAGACAATAGTTATGTTTTCCACATGAACTGAGGAATTTTTCTGCATTCTAGACAAGGGCTCTCGAGTGTGTACGATTTTTCTTTTTGACATCTCATAATCTGGCCTGATTAGAATACAATAATTTCACTTGAAACATTTCAATTCCCATACACATCCCATTGGATCACCAGTTTTCTCTAAATTGGTACACGTGAAATTTTTGCCTTCAAATAGAATCCTAACTAGATTTTTTTCCCGTCTCCGCGATGGACCTTATCATCATAAAACACTGGGTTTTATTCACAGAATCCTATAAAATTTGAATAACTCCTAGGAAATCTAATAAAATCTGAACAATTCCTATGAAAATCCAACAAAAAATTTAATGTACTGCGCTCTTCCCGTCTCCTCTGCTAGCGCCTAAAATATACCCCTAACTCTGATAAATTGTGATTCCCCCATTTGGTAGGCTGCGTTCATTTGTGTTAGAAAAAAATAGTAACGGCAACTCAGCACAATGTTTTTTCTTTTTTTTCGTGCACACGCTTTTCGAACTACCAAACGGTGCGTATTTTGGAAAAATTTTCTACACGAAAATTGTTTTAAAAAATCAAATTAATCTATTTTTAAAGTTTAAAATAATTAATACTTATTTAATCAAGTATTAATAATGTTTCTCGTTTTACGTACACTGCTGTTTCAATTTTCCAATTCTTCCGACACACAAATGAACACAGCCGTAGTCATGCAGGAACAGGGAGTAAAAAAATGGAAGTAAAAATACAATTTTTTTTTCGTCGGTAAGTGGAGAGGTTGGAGTCATACAACAATTCGAAGTAGTAAGAAAAAGCAAGCTAGCGGGCGGAGCGGTTTGAAAGTCAGCAGAGGAGAAAGCTGACGCGGGGAACGGAATGAGACGAGAGAGGCCGTACAAGTCCGAGTCCTCAAATCATTTTCAGTTTCTTCGCTTCTCTTCTCTGTCTTCCTCTTCTCTCCTCTCTTCCACCCGGCGCCTCAAATCAAAGTCTTCCGTGCCGTCCGAAGCCAGCCGCCCGCGCCCTCCCGTTGCTTCCGCAGAACCTCCGCGAGGAGCCGCCGCTGCCACCGGATTCGATTGGCCCCTGCGCGTGGCGGCCTTCCTTACTGCTCTTTTTGTTTTTCTTCTGGTTTTTTTTGGTTCATTGATTGGGGGCTGATTCCTTCCCTCTAGCCGCCCCCGTTCTTGGCATTTTTCGCTTCAATTTGGATGGGTTGATTGGTGGCGGCTACCTGTGGTTTAGTGGTTATTGGACAGAGCGGGGGAACTCTTCTGATTTTTTCGATTTCTTCGAGCTGATTAGCATTCGACCTCGCTATCATGTTTCCAATCTGAATCAGCAGCCGATGTCTGAAGAGAAAGGAAAAGATTCGCGGGTTTCTTGATTTGAGCTGACGAATCGCGGGTTTCCTGATTTTTCACTGTACCAACGACGCCCAAATCCTGTTTCTTGGAAGAGGAAGAAGCTAAAGGCGTCACATTTTGCCAAGAAATGAGGCTGCTTGTTCATGTAATCGAGGCACGTAACCTGCCTGCGATCGACGGCAACGGGCTGAGCGACCCGTACGCGAAGCTGCAGCTGGGGAGGCAGCGTGCCAAGACCAAGGTGACCAAGAAGACGCTGAGCCCAACCTGGGACGAGGAGTTCGCCTTCCGGGTCGTCGACCTCGAGGATGAGCTCGTCGTCGTCGTAGTCGACGAGGACAGGTACTTCTCCGACGACTTCCTCGGCCAGGTCAAGGTGCCACTTTCGGCCGTGCTCGACGCCGAGAACCGGTCGCTCGGGACGCAGTGGTACCAGCTGCTGCCAAAGAGCAAGAAGTCCAAGATCAAGGAGTACGGTAATGATGCTTTGTGGTGTACTTACCTTGACTTGCCTTACTTCAAAAGATTGTGTTGTTTTGCAGTCCATACAGCTTGTGCTGTTTTAGTTAGTTGCCTACTTGCCTCATGATGGTGTTGTGTTGTGTTGTTTTGCTTTTACTTTTGAAGTGGATAATACTATTGAGTGTTGGATGGGTAGGCTGTGCTGGATTTTCACCTTTTTCCCTCCTTTTCTTCATGGCAATAGATTCTTACCATATCTTTGATTACTACCTTCGTTCTCAAATGGATGATGTTTTAGAATGCCTACGGCCAAACCTCGAAATCACTAATATATTCAAATGTATTGGTCTTTGTAGGGCTGTTTGCTCAATAAAAGCTTCTTTGTCTAAAAAAATCAAATGTATTAAGATTTGATATGAAAAAATGTCATTAGTGTATTTTTCATTAAAAAAAATACTTGCATGCATTTCTGTTGCTAATAAGTTTTATATGACAAAGATTGTATGGTTATAAAAAATAATTGAGCATATGCACTGCAGCATTGGAGACTGTATGGATGTTGTAAATGACAAGTAAAAGAACGGAGGGAGTATATTGTTTAGCTGAATAGCCTTTTGCTCTCTCGATTTTAAAACTGATGAGTGATGTTATGCCTATGATTGATGATGCACTTAGCGCTATGAAACCTTTGAAAATGAGTTAAATAGCATTTGCCAATATACTTTGTTTTATGCAAGCAAAGTATTTGTATGCTGCTAACAGGCAACTACTTTTGTAGGAGAAATTCGTCTTACTATATCCTTATCTCAAAATTACCCTGAAGAGACAACAACAATTGCACATTGTGTTTCAGATGATCTTACCTCACATTCTGACAAATCAACTGAATTACAGAAGGGGTCATCTTTACCAAATATTCCTATAGATGTACCTATTTCAGTATCAGGGGGTGATGAAATAGAAATTACCAAGGAGGATAGATCAAATGGTGGTCCATCGTTTGTCAACCGTCTGTATCAAATTTTCTCAGCAAAACCAAAAGATGCAGAAGCCTCAGCTCCACTTCTCTCTAAGAATGATGGAAATTTGGATATTCTTGAAGAAACACCATCAACTAGCTCAGAACAACCTGATAACCAGGATGATGAAACTGGTGTAACTATGTCCTTTGATGAACAACTAAAGTCCTTTGGATCTTGTCATGAAAGAAATGAAATGCCTGTAAATTTGTCTGGTGGAGTTCTTATAGATCAAGTTTATGCTGTTGCACCTAGTGACTTGAATGCTCTTCTTTTCTCACCAAGTTCAGATTTCTTGCAATCACTAGCAGAGATGCAAGGAACTACTGGTCTTGAAATTCAACAGTGGAGACTTGAAAATGACGGTGAGGTTTTGAAGAGGGTAGTAAGCTACACAAAAGCTCCTACTAAACTAGTTAAAGCTGTGAAAGCAACAGAGGATTTGTCATATCTGAAGGCGGATGGAGATATGTATGCAGTTTTAGCAGATGTCAGTACTCCAGATGTTCCATTTGGAAATTCTTTTAGGGTGGAGGTTTTAACATGTATAATGCCAGGGCCTGAACTATCTGATGATGAAAAATCCTCACGTCTTGTAATCTCCTGGCGCATAAACTTTATCCAGAGTACAATGATGAAGAGCATGATTGAAAATGGGGCTAAACAAGGCTTGAAGGACAACTACAATCAGTTCTCTGAGCTTCTGGCTCGAAATTTCAGGCCAGTTGATTCTGAAAATGCAACAGCTACTGATAAAGTTTTGTCTTCAGTACAACCAGAGCAAGAATCTGATTGCAAACTAGCATTCCGTATGTTTGCAAATTTTACTGTTGTATCCTCAATGATTGCATTCATTTATGTTTTTTGGCACATTATCCTCTCGAGCCCCAGTATAATCCAAGGTCTTGAGTTTCCTGGCCTGGACTTACCAGATTCTGTTGGTGAAGTCGTAGTTTGTGGAGTTCTTGTTCTGCAAGGACAGCGTGTCCTAAATATGATTGGAAGATTCATCCAGGCTAAGAAGCAGAGAGGTAGCTCCCATCTCTCCTTTCTTTTGCTGCTGCTGTTATTTTTCGTGGTGAAAATTGAAACTATATGCATAGCCCAAGTGTTATTTTTTCTGAACCACCGTAATTGATGAAAATTCACTAGACGATGTGTGCTACCTAAGTCCTTGTGTATATCAGGAAAATGTACACAAGCACCCATACAAGTGCTTGTTTTTTTTCCTGATATGGAAAAAATTGTTACTGCTACCTTTTATTTTCCTCAAAAAAATCTTTACTTATTATTTGGACACACTGTTATTTGTTTTCTTCAGCAAAACCTTAATTTATTGTTCTGGAGATATATGTACTTCCATGTTATATGACATATGCACATAGGGCCAGTTTGGTTTGTGGCTAACTTTGGCTTCCAAATAGTTGGCATGCCAAATTTGGCATATGTTAGCATGCTTAATTGTGGTAAGGTTAAGTTGTGTTTGGATTGAAGCCAAATTAACCCTGAATTCACTATTGAAGTGGCCTATATTTTCTAGCCTTACCAAAATATGGCTTCAATTCAAACAAACACAAACACTATTGAAATGACCAAATATTGGTAAGGTCAATTTAGGCCACAAACCAAACCAGCCATACTACCCAAACTTGGCTTACTTGGCATTTTGGTATGTATAGGAAGTGATCATGGAGTTAAAGCACAAGGGGATGGTTGGTTGCTGACTGTCGCGCTGATTGATGGTACCAACTTAGCAGCAATGAAATCATCTGGTTACTCTGATCCATATGTTGTTTTTACCTGCAATGGAAAGACAAAGACAAGTTCAATAAAGTTTCATACTCTGGAGCCTCGGTGGAACGGTAAAATTTTGATTTATTATCTTTGATTCTAATTTATGCTGTATAAAAAATTACTTTTTTATAATATTGCGTTTAATTTGCAGAAATTTTTGAATTTGATGCCATGGAAGACCCACCATCAGTTATGAAAATAAATGTGTACGATTTTGATGGACCCTTTGATGAAGTTGCGTCCCTTGGCCATGCTGAAGTAAATTTCTTGAAATCGAATTTATCTGAGCATGCTGACATTTGGGTACCTCTCAAGGGTAAGCTGGCTCAAGCATGTCAGTCAAAATTGCATTTGAGAATTTTGTTGAATAATTCAAGGGGTACTGAAGTCATGAAGGACTACCTAGACAAAGTGGAGAAAGAGGTTGGCAAAAAGGTAATGCTTTTTTCTTCTACTGTTCAGTGGGGAAAATTGTAATGTTATCTTAGCCTATTTCCGTACTTAAGCGAATTCACTCTGCAGATTGCTGTAAGGTCTCCGCACACAAACTCAGCGTTCCAGAAGATATTTTCTCTGCCACCGGAAGAATTTCTAATCAATGATTTTACATGTCATTTAAAGCGCAAAATGCTCACACAGGTAAACTGTCTTTTTATTGTGGGACAAAGTGCTAACGAAAGCGTCCAACATTTTTGTATAGGTTCATTAATGATTTTACCTTGCATAAATGCATAGTTTTATTTCTTATTGTGATGAAGACGGTTTCGTTTATTTCATAACATTTGACTACCCTACACTGACAGAGTGAAGTCAGTATCCTATAATCAAACAATCAACTTTAGGCAAAACAGCTGTTCCAAAAATATAATAACCTACATATGGTAGCCACACATTTCACACACTATTCTGTCTGAAGTGGTAAAAGGAACATTTTAAATTAATTGAATTTCTGAGCTTCTTTTAAATAATACTCCCTAGTTCAAAAGGGTAATAATATATATTTTTTCACCACTTGGCCACGGAATGTTGGCCAAGATAATTCAACTTCTGCGCCAGTTTAGAAAATGTAGTAATCTATTTAATTCATCACCCTTTACTGCTTTGGTACTACTGATGAGTGGCACCCAAAAGGTAAAATAGTCTCTGTTAACCAGATTGGTGTATTTCACATAGCCATGTTACTGTGACTGCACAGAGGAGTTAGACATGAACATCTGGTTTTTATTGTGACCTTGCATGGCAGCTGACAGTTGTCTGTGTTTCAGGGCCGCTTGTTTTTATCTCCAAGAATCATTGGGTTCTACACTAATCTTTTTGGCCACAAAACAAAATTCTTCTTCCTTTGGGAAGATATTGAAGACATCCAGGTGATTCCTGCAACACTATCTTCAATGGGGAGTCCATCTTTGCTTATTATTCTTCACAAGGGTAGAGGAATGGATGCAAGGCATGGAGCAAAGCAACTTGATAACGAAGGACGACTCAAGTTTCATTTCCAGTCTTTTGTATCATATAATGTGGCACATAAGTAAGTCCTTTTTCTCTGGGTGACAAACATGAACACGTCTTGTCAAGCACATCTGTTTGTTTAACACATAAACAACTCCTGGCAATGAAGTCTGATTTATTTTCTATTTACTCAGCTATATGATACTTTCTATTCACTAGCAAGTTTTCAAATTTCCATTTGCACGCCTTGCAGAACAATAATGGTGCTGTGGAAGGCAAGGTCCTTGACCCCTGAACAAAAAATACAGCTGGTTGAAGAGGAATCAGAAATGAAGGACCTCCAAAATGATGAAAGTGATTCTTTCCTAGGGATTGAGGATGCAAAAATGTCAGAAGTTTTTTCATCTACAAAACTTTTTGACGTATGTTTTCTTATTCCATTATGAAAATTATGTACAATCATCTACATGCTCATGAAAAACAAAAGTTCAACGGTGCCCAAATTTTAATGTTTCATTAGGTATCAACACTCATGGACATATTTGAGGGTGGTTCTTTGGAGCATCAAGTGATGGAGAAAATTGGCTGCACAGATTACTCTGTTACATCATGGGAGCCAGTCAGGGCTGATGCTTACCAGAGGCAAGTTCATTACAAGTTTGACAAGAGATTGTCACGCCATGAGGGGGAAGTAATGAGCACCCAACAGAAATCCCCTTTGCCTGATAGGAATGGATGGCTTGTCGAAGAAGTGATGACACTTGAAGGTATCCCAGTTGGTGAATACTTCAATGTAAGAGAATTTCTTGGTTCACACTATTTCCTTTATATGTTCATTCCATTCCTATGCCCTTGATGCAGTCATATTTATACAAGAGAGTTGTGTCCCCTAGACTATCTAGACAGTTGTTTGTACCTCTGAATTATAAAAACTAGATTACATAAAAATAGGGTTTTTTGTCCATTCTAACCAAAACTGCCGGATAACATAGGTGTCAGTAACCAAGATCAGATTTTGATTAAATTAGTTAGCAGACCAAGGCAAAAGCCGCCATTTGGTTTATCCAAGCACTATGCCGATAACTACTGCAGTGAATATTGACCATTTGTTTACTCCTTAGTTTCTCTGTGGTATCTTCAATGTAAGTAATATAGTAAGTGATAAATGCCATCCTGATTCTGGAGAAGTGCATTTCCACTTCATAATATCAACAAATACATTGCCATTGCACAATACACAAGAGCATCTCGCTAGACACAAGTGCATTTCACTTAAAATGGGAAAAGGAGGTAGTCTCAAATTTATTTATGTTAATTGGCTTCTAGTGAACGATCATCTTTGTTGCCCTTTTTTTACAACTAAAAGTGTTACTTTCTCACGCAATTGTGATGCCTTCCCTCTTGATTTTTTACAGCTGCATATCCGTTACCAGTTGGAGCAGGTGGCATCCAAGCCCAAGACATGCAATATCCAAGTGTCTATTGGGATGGCGTGGTTGAAGAGCTGCAAGAACAAAAGGAAAATCGCACAGGATGTATCATCCAATGCATCTTCTCGCCTCAAGAAGATATTCAACCTACTCGAGAAGGAGTGCTCACCAGTGAAGTAGGGACCATTTTTCATACCCTGCATCTTCTGGTGCACACATGTATTGCCCGTAATCATCGTTCTGGTGTCTTGGTTTTGACTACACCTTGCTCCTGATGCTGAGAAAGAATCATTACATATATTGAGAAAGGTTCTAACTTTGCACGCAAGGGCGGCAGTATACCATACCCTCATGAAGATCTCCCCCTACAAGATTCAGATTGGAGAATTAGCAGCAGATCCGGGAAACGTTCAAATGCAGAGAGACGGATGTTTTCATTGATTAATGAAATCTTCCATTATCTTGCTCTGTAGTTCTTCAACAAGAGGGTTAGTTCATTAGATCATTAGAAGCTTTGGCCAGTATCCCTGTAGTTGTCGGTTTGTCACACTCCCTTTAGCAACAGAAATCAATGCAGCTTCCATAGCCATTCTTTTTAATATGTTTTAGTCTTTTTGATACACCAGCAAAGATCACATGATCTGTTGTTACGGACGAAACAATGGGGGAGAATACAAGAAAGTGAGTCTCTGTTTAACTAATGGACCAAAGCCATACCATTTTGTGTTACACTGATTGATTAATTTCTTTATTTCATGGTTAAGCCATGCCTGGTACACCACGGGCACCGTTACCTGGGTTGATCCTTTCGCCTGAATTTACTCCTTACTGCCCGCCTTTATGGGATTAAAAATTTGAGAAAATGTCACTTAAATTTTGTTGCTAGAGGATTATCTTAGCAAGGAAATGAAAGGTGCTCCTATCAGTTGGACGCCTCTCCTAGAGTCTAACTGGGATCAGTTTGCTAGCAGGGGGCATCACATTAAGCAATCAGACTAGGGTTGTCCAAATTGGACGAAACTTTTGTCCAGATTTATTGTATGGGGTAGTATCTCACTCCAAGCACTTACAGTTTTGGACGGGACGAGTATATTATTAGATATTTGGAAGCACTTTCTAAGTGTCCGTACGGCCAAAACACTCCCTCAAAATTCAATGTAGTGGACAATTTGCAGCTCTCAGTGTCCTCCCTTCGTTGGAAAAATAGATGGATAATATCATGTGCAGTCCGGCTTTATTCACCTTTCAGCGGGTAGTTAAAATTACATTCAACCTTGCTAAGCATCTTTTGTTGCTTCGCTAACTAAATCTTTAGTTTTGTGTTTCTAGCAAAATTATGCACAACAATGCATTTATGCATGTGCTGTCCGGCTTTATTCACCTTTTTCTTATCATACTAGGTCTCAATGTTTTCGCTTTGGTATGCATGAACCGTTTAAATAGTGATAAGCTTGCAAATACTAACAGGTCTGGTCTCTGCAAATGCTTAAAATGTTTTGTCCACCGCAGGCAAACATCAATGATGGATGCGATCCAAAAGACTATCAATAACAAAAAATTTAAAACTTAATATCAAGTTGCCTAGACCAAATAAACATGAATACCTTACCTCCAAAAAAAAAAGTTATGTGAATCAGTACATGTAGATCAGACGTTTTGATGCTTGAAAGAACAACGATATTCAGAATCACAGTCTCCAAGCAGAAGCTCATGATCATCATCAGATATACAGAATTGACACTGCCATGTCAACGAGATACAAAGACAAGTATCCTTAACATAATACCGGTGCAGTAAATTATATAATTAAACAGAATTACAGTCTCCAGGCATATCTTTCTTTGTTGACACTCATGTCAATGAGATACAAAGACAAGTATCCTTAACATAAGACCAGTGCGGTACATTACAATAGTCGTAGTTATTACACATACCTAGTAAACATTCATGGGATAAGTTCAAAGTGACAGCCGGTATCCCTAATCTTTACCACCATGTTTGTTCTTCCTCCAAAGGTGGAAACTTGTGCCAGTATGGCACATAGTATAAAGCCTTTACAGGGATATCACCAATCTCAGAGAGTTTTCCAGTACGTATGCTATATGAAAGAACCTTACTTGATACAAGGTCACAAAGGAAAACAATATCTCTCTCCAAGGCAAAAGACATCATGCTATAATCTTCAGACCAGTCATCGCCAAAGACGTAGCCATGAACAAAGACATCCCTTCCAAATGCATCGATCATGCTAAGAGAATGTGTTCTGTTCCATTGCTGACTAGGAATATCAAGCCTCCAAATTTGAAGCCAGCAGCCGTCAAAGTCAGGCTGCGCATACTGTAACATGCCAGATGATTCACTAAGGCAACCCCATATATAGTTATTCATGGGATTTGAGTTCCCAGGAAGATCAAAGGTCCAACGTTGTATCCATGGAGTATGCATGTCTGGTGCTTCAATTGCAAAAACAGTATGTTCAACAGTCCGCAGATATAAATTACCACGAAGTAGAACGTGCGGCGTTGGAATCATCATAATTTCTGTTTCAAATTCACCATCGATAATCCACTTGAAATTCTCAGAGGAGAATATCTCAACTTCAGTGATAACAAAACCTCCATAGTCTGGGGAATTCCTCTTCTGAAAGTTGAAGACAAAAAAACGAGGGAATGGAGATGGATTGAAGGCCAACATAGAAACACAATCAGAGCCATCTAGCATAGGGCGTGTGTCAGGAAGTGCAATCCATTCTCGTGTCGCTGGGTTGCACACAATGAAGTGAAAAGCATCGGGAGAATCAGATTTACTCCCATGTGTTAGGAGGATTAAGCCATTGGAGCAATCTACAAGTTTTAGGTTCTGATGGTGTGGCATGAAACCAAGAGATGTGTCAATTCCACTGCTGCCTGACGGTATCCTTGCAATCTGGATCAAACTGTTATCGTCGTGTTGGTACAAAAGACCAGCAGGAGTTCTAGGCAGCTTGCTGCAAAAGTAGTTGTCAGAGGAAAGAGCCGCCCAGGACTTGCAGACACACTTCATGCGGCAAAATGTCTTCGTTGGCAACCGAGATAGGATATTGACCACAAGATCATCAGTTAGAGCAGACATGCAGCTTTTCTTGGAATTCATCTTGCCTTTGAGCTAGTACAGAAGGAAATACATTTCATCAGGATAACAATGAATAAGAAGGCAACCTGTACTGTAGTGTAGTATAGTAACAGCAGAAGTTCTTTACCACATTAATAACTCATCTGAAGTCTCGACACTCTTGTATGTCAGTAAAAAAGTTTGAACACATAATACAGTGGGAAAAATTATTGCAAGTTAAGGCTACCATGCCGCCATGGCAATTTCGGCAGCAAGCCACTGAAGGGAAAAAAAACACCTGATTTTTTCATTACTTTCATAGTTAGAAATTGACTTAATTCGCTCCACGCCTCCACCATTTCATTGACTTTAGACGCATAAATTCGATTGCCATTGCCCAAAAAAAAAAAGCTTAATACTGCGGTGATACAAAGCGAATACTTCACCTAAAATCGAGAGCAGCTAGGGATCTTTTCCAAACGATTTACCCCTCAATCAATTCTAGATCGACACTACTGTTTCATCCCAGATCCAATCACCCGAACACGAATCGCCACCAGCCTCTTGTTCCCCAAAAGGAATCCCCCAATTCACAACACATTAATCACCGTGTCAGTTAGGTAATCACGTCCACCTGACCTGAGGAAGCGAAATAAAAAAAAAACTCTAACGAAACAAGAAATGGTCATTGGTCAGTGATCTGGAAATACCCAATGAATTAATCAATCGCAGGAAGGCCGACGACGCAAGCAGGCAAACACGCGGCGCCGCTATCACACAGATTCCGCGCCACGCCTAGCGGACGGAGGGAGAGACACGGCAAGCCTGGGTCTAGCACGTAGGATGCGAAGGGGAGAGGGGAGGCATGGAATGGAAGCGTGGTTCACCGCTCACGGGCCTGGACGGGCAAGTGCATAGGGAAATACAGTAAGCTAGAGTCGTTAGAGAGATGGCAAATACAAGATGTAGCCCTTAGCCTTATCTCATGTTTTCTTCTTTTAGAGTTAATTAAAATGAGAATACATCCTGTGCAAACCACAACTTCGTGAAAACCCATACAAATCACGGCAAAAAAGTTATCTAAATTAAAAAAAATCACGCATATAGATGATATGATGACACATAACCTTATAAAATCACACAACTTCGTTAAAGGC
The DNA here is from genome assembly GCA_000325765.3 of Leersia perrieri. Classification (NCBI taxonomy): domain Eukaryota; kingdom Viridiplantae; phylum Streptophyta; class Magnoliopsida; order Poales; family Poaceae; genus Leersia; species Leersia perrieri. The sequence goes on from CM002484.1 coordinate 7,930,397, forward strand.
ATGGAATGGAAGTGTGGCTCACCGCTCACAGCATGGGACGGACAAGTGCATAGGGAAATACAGTAAGCCCTGCATGTAGAAGTAGAGTCGTTAGAGAGAGGACAAATACAAGATGTAGCCCTTAGCCTTACCTCATGTTTTCTTCTTTTTGGGTTAATTAAAATGGGAACATATCCTGTGCAAACCACAACTTCGTAAATACCCATATAAACCACGGCAGAAAAGTTGTCTAAATTCAACAAAAAAATCACACATATAGATGATATAATGACACATAACCTTATAAAATATCTTGGCCAAACTCGACTTCATTTGTGAGACATAAAAATAACAAATTTCTAACAAATCACGTGGGCAGCTTTATGGCTCGAAATTTGTTATTTTTATATCTCACAAAAAAAGTCAAGTTTGGACAAGATATTTTACAAGGTTGTGTATCACCGTACCATTTACATGTGTAATTTTTTTTGGTGAATTTAGACGATTATTTAGCCGTGGTTTGCACAGGTTTTCATGAAAGAGCTGGTTTGCACCTGATACATTGCCAATTAAAATATACCATCAGTATTCAACTATATATAACCATGCCATTGCAAATTTATAAATGTTAAAGATATGTCACTAATTAACCTTTGGAAAGGTAGAAAATATTACTTTTGACCAAATTGCCCTTCTTCTCTCTTCTCTCTTCGGCGCCGGTGGAGCTAGCCCTCGTCGATTTTCTCGGCACCCGGGGGGAGCACAGACGCCACAATGCCAGCAAGCCGCTCCCATCACCGGACCCAGTCGACGCAGTCGCACGCCACATTGCACATGTCAAGTGTCTTCACCTCCCACACGTATAAATCACCCAACCATCTTCTCCGACATCGGCGACATCCCACCGCCGCGGCGGCGCGCCAGGGCGACGAAGACGCGGAACTCCTCTTGACAGAGCAGGCCCTGAGATCGTGCGAGGTGCTCAGGTTGCCACACTATCGAGGACTCCGTCCCTGGCGGTTGCCATAGATTTGGGTCATCGAGCTCGTCACCGGTCCGCTCCACTTGAGCTCCACCACTAGAAGCGTTGCGGCGGTGGCTCCGAGGTATAGGGGCAATAATCGGAGATACTGTTGTTTCTGGTATAAAAGTTTCTCTGATTTCTAGATGATCCTAAAGAGTAGGAGATAGAAACTTGTAGGGGGTAAGGAAGAGGTTCGCGGCAAAGGTCTAGGACCCGGCGAAGCAGCCGCGTCATCATCATCTCCTCCCTCCCGCTCCACCCCATAGGTCATCGAGCTTGTCGAGCTCCTTCATCTCCTCCTCCTCTTCCTCTGGTGCTGCCGCCATCGCCATCTCAGACGCGGGAGGCACCGCGAGGCAAAGCCGCCGTTGTCGCCGCAAGGGTCACGCGCCTCACCTTCATTGTGGAGCTGTCGTGAAGATGATCCGCACCCCGCGCAAAATGGAAAGGAGATTAAGGTTGAAGACAGGGGCATTTAGTCCAATACATGCAGAATACGTATCTGAGTGGCATCACTATAATTACAACAGGCCTGAGTGGCATCATTACAAATACGCAAACAGTAATGGGATATTTCAAAACCAGCAAATTTATACCCTTTTTTTTTCTTCAAACACGCTTTTATAACTAGGGAGAATACCAGTACAATCCTAGTTTCGCCCCGGGGTCAATCTAGTCTATGACATTCCGAATGGACCAAATAAGTCCTTAAAATTTATTTTTTAGCTCAATATAGTCCTTGAACCCACCAAAACTGTCATTTTGGCGTGCTAGGTCATCCACCATGCAAGGTTAATAATTAAATGACCAATCTATCTTAATTAGGGCGTTCACAATGCAAGAAGCTTAATCATTCTTCCTTTGAGGTGCCACATAGGATAAGAAGACACAAACTCTACAATGGAAGGCATTTTGCGTTTCAGCCCCTTATTATTTTTATGTCAACCCTTACAATATTTTTATTAACAAATCAAGCCAAACTTTTACGATTTACACCTATAATTAATCAAGAAAAGAAGCTACAAATATACCCCTACTACCTTATGGGTCCACCTATCAGCCTCCACCGATAATTTCTCTACTTTCCGTTCCTAGCTCCCCCTTCTTCCTCTAGATCCGAGCGCCGCTGCCCATGTCCTCTCCGGTGGTCCAGCCTCCTCTACTCTCTTCGCTCTCTTCTCAGTGGAAAGGACATCGGTGGCGGCGGGAGGCCTGGAGAGGGTGGTGGCGAGCTGCCCCAAGTGCACCGGATTTGGAGAAGGCGACAGCAGATTCGGTATCTGGGGAGGGCAACGATCGGGGCCACGGCGGCAAGCACGGTGTGGGGCAGTGACGAGCTCAAAGCGGGCCGGCGACGAGCTCGGAGCGGACTGGCGACGAGCGGGGCCACGGTGGCGAGCACGACGCGGGGCGGTGACGATGCCGGCGGCGATGGGCACGGAGAGGGCCGACGATGAGCGGGGCGGTGGCGGCGAGCACGGCATAGGCAGTGGGCTGGTGATGCTACCTCTTCTCCCCTCCTTCATCCACTTTTCTGCCTCTCTCGTTCCCTCTGCGATACTCTGACAAAGCAACTCGTGGCGAAACAGAGGAAACGAGAAGCCTGCAGAAGTATGCCAGGTGTCCCTGTGGCTTGTTTAGCCTCTAACCATCTTGAGGGAGAACGACATGTAGAAACATTGTGAACGCCCTTACATGGCAAATTTCTATTATTATTAAATTCCTCACGGTACTCATGGGTGAATTTCTATTTTTAACCAAGACAAATATTCACCGGTGTTCCGAACGGAACCGGATCATCGGCAATTGGGCCAAAAAGTTAGAGACACACAGTAATTTGAGTCTTATGCTACGTGTAGAACAGTTTTTGCAGTCACTACAGTGGCAAATAGTGCAGAACAGTGAAATGTACTGTTCTGATGTGCTGTTCAATTCGTACTGTATCATTCAATCTCGTCCGTTCGTTTCAGATCAGATGGCTGAAAATCCAATAAAGTCACTCTAACTTACTCCCCTAGGAAGTTAGATAGAGGATCCCGATTCGTTCCAAACCTATTCTATCTCAATCTAGGCCGTACTCCCCATCTTAAACTACAAAGACTGAGTATCAGTAGGACTTATTAATCTAATAGTAGTGGAGTAGTACGAATCAAGGAGTAGCATCATTTAAATCTAACATTGTTGGCCTTATTAAGGCTGCCTTCTGTAGTGAACGGAAAAAACAGTACAGGCTACAGTAAATCTCGACAACGGTGATGACGCACGCAAAACGATAAACGGTATTAGCACGTGATTAATTGAGTATTAACGATTTTAAATTTAAAAAATGGATTAATTTAAAATTTTTAAACAACTTTCGTGTAGAAAATTTTTCAAAAAACATATAGTTTAGTATATCGTTTTGCGTGCGCACGTCACTTGCGTTTTAGGGGGCACTGTTTTTTTATCCCTTTCTGCCGAACGCAGCCTAAGGCCGAGTTTGATTCAGCATGGCAGTGGATTTTTTCCCCTTATTTTCCGTTAGCACGCTTCCCAAAATGATTATTCGTATGTTTTTTTCAAACAAAGTTTATATAAAAGTTTCTTTAAAAATTCATACGAACCCATTTTTCTAATTTTTAATAATTATTACTTAATTAATCGTATGCTAATAATTTTCCTCGTTTTGCGTGTCCAAAATAATCCAATCCAATAAGTTGTTTCAAGCTAGGCCTGCGCCAAAGCCGACACGCCTGAACGACATAATTGTCCCATCGAGGCTTTCAAAGAGATTATACAGTGAATAAAAAATGTCTTCTCCCAACAAAATTCTACTGCAGTACTTTCAGAATTGAAAAGAACCAATACCATTCGGAGAATGCAAAAGATCAAACAAAGATATCTTTAGATTGTAACTAAAAGGAACGAACATTCAAGCAGACGCGTAGGAGTACAAATAATAGCATTGTGCCACTCTGAAGATTGAGTATTGAGCAGAGCGAAACAAAAATTTGGTGCCCGTTTACATGGGTTCAATTGCTATAAACTTGGAAAAAGAAAAACTTTACACCTACCAGTTTATTCTGATATGGTATTTACACATGCATAGTTGCAGAATAAACTGCGAAGTACAGCATATTTTACATAATAAATAGAACAGCAGAAGATTTCACAACTACATGCATCCCTGCCAGCTAATAGTCCAATCTGGAAGCACACCACCAATAACACCACGGTAAGGTAAGGTGGATGCCCTGGTTAGTAAGGTGATAAAAATAAAAGTGGAGTTTGTTCAGCTGTATCGAGATTAATTCACAAAAGGTGGAGAGTGACTCAAACCACTCCTCCAAAAGCAACAGAAGATGCAAACTCCATCCACTGTACAAAAGAAAAAAGGAGGGATAACATCCGCAAAAATGCCGAAATTTTGAAATCTTTTTGTCCTTTTTGTCCTCCTGATTGCTCTGTTTTTTCGTTCTTTTGAAAGGCAGGCCTGCCACAATTGTTTGTAGTATCAGTGCTTTCTGCCAGCCACAATAAAGCATTGGTTGATGCTAGCTAACCTAACACTCCGATAATGGTTTTTGTGTTCAGTAGCTCCTTGTTTCACAGAGTGGATCGTAGTCGTATGCTTCACCGGCCTTAACAAACCGTCCCTTGACTCTTTTTCTCACATCTGCCCTAGCCTTGCGAGAAGCATACCTGATTTTCTTGTCAAATCTGTCATAAGAAGAGAAGGAAGAAACAATAAGTTACTAGTTCTATGAAAGAGAAGGTATTGGTGCCCTGTGGGTTGTGCAGATTTTAGTTAACTTCTAGCAGAAAATCTTTTGTGTGCTGCAGTTACCTACCAAAAACATCTTTGGTGTAAGAAAAAAGACACGTAGTATTAAGGTAATTTTACTTTTACCTAAGAACATTGCTCAGCTATATATACCTTACTGTAAAAAACTAATAGACAAAAGTGATGTTTCCAAAAAAACTCTAAAATTTTGAACTTTCTTGGAAACCACTTTTATTCCTTTCTTTGAACTTTCTGGTCCTCATTCGTATCCAATGTGTAAACTAGTAGCTGCACTGAAAATTTTACAACCTACGATTTCTCTTTCAGTTCTTGTATGGCTAAAAAATTACTTGTTGAGTTCTTAGATGGTTAAGCATTACATGTTATAAGCACACAAGTAGCAAAATTAGTGAAAAATACACTTACTTTCTTCTCTTCTTCTTTTCCTTGTATCGTGTGATAGCATCGTCTCTGGTAGCTCCAGCAAATGACCCCTCAGAGCCAGGAGGATGCCAAGGAGGCTCACCCATAAGGAGTACTGATGTTGATACACCACAATCTTGAAAATCTCCAGCACTGCTCTCACCAGTCAAACCAGAAAATGAAAGAGAGATACTGGACCTAGCCTGCCTCACAGGTATACAAAGACTGGAATCACCTTTGTCTCCTGGGATCGACATCCCTGAATCAGCAGATACTGCATTGCTGGTCAGTGGTTGCATCAGCTTGGGCTGTTGAAAAGACGGCAATGAATATAAATGCTGAAAGTCTAATGCTCTAATAAGCTCCAGATGAAACTAAATTTGACTGAACTTCAGACAAATGGATTACAAATGAACTCGCACATTTCAATGTATATTGATTACATTCCAGTCCTAGTTTTGTTTATTTATGAACACAAAAAACCACATACTAGTTACGAAAAACCATAGAACTTGTATCTTTTGCTTCCTGAACATGGGAGCTGTGAATAATCTCAGATGCCCGAGGCACTCTTCCAAGGAGAGTTTTTTTTTTGACAGGAACTCTTCCAAGGAGAGTACAGAAGGCACAGCTGAAGGTCAGGGATTTGAGGGGTGAAAACATGGATTGGAGTGATAAACTTTTGATAGAGTAGACAAGACATTCATTATTAATCTGAATGCTTGATATGGCTCCTCTTGTGCGGAGGTTTAGAACCTAATAATTTGTTTTTAACAAGGGATAAATTTTGCTCAAACAACCAGGTCAAACTAAATAACATGCCTGCAGCTGATAATGATGCACATGTTGAATGTTATTGTTGAACTACATACTTCTTAAAAAAGATCCATTGACAGTAAACTACAAACCTCATCAGAGTTTCCAGCAGGCATTTCCTTCGATTCAAAGTAACTGTCGATTCCAGCATCATCAAAGAGTTGCTCTGTTTGAATATGAGAGGTGCCAAAAAGTTCCTCATAATTTTCAAAACTCAGATCAACATCGTCCACACAAAAATCTTCATATATACTGTCTTTGCTGAACATATCTTCATCTGCCGTATATGGCACCTGCATAAGATCACAAACACATATTAATATTTGGAGAAGCATGGAATATCCAAGTATGTGCACATGCGGATCAAGAGGGAAGCATGTGCTGTGTGAGGCCTTGTGTGCCTCTGACAATGCATGTGCAGAGGGTGTTTACACGTGCCCTTGGTGTGAGTTTGTGTGTGTGTCCCCTTATGCTCTGTAAATAAGTTTTAAGAAACATGGTGCAGTGGAAGAGGTTGGGCCTGCAAATTTGTAGATGCTGTTCAGAGAAATAGCATATGAAGAAAGATCAAATTAAATGATCTCTTATAGAATCTTTAAAGTTCTCCATACAAATAACCCCAGCATAAAGAGGCCGGAGATGTGAACCTTCCATTCAGAATAGGAATCTATGCTATAGTAAGATAAATTAGTATATGAGCTAGATTAAAATGTAGATGGTACATCATCCAAATAACACAAAGATAGTGTTCCTAACATTTTCCAAAGAAATTGTAACAAACTATTTTAAAGATTAGTTGTACCAAATTTATTTGTCATGGGAATATGCATTAGTAGTTTTGCATGATGTTACAAAACATTTTGATGATATACGAGCACAAGTACCATATTTCCCTGACAGTTTAATCCTTTCAATAGTCATATAACTAATTTTGTGCTAATATAGACATTTTCCTATACCACATATTCTTCTGCTGATAGTTTTCATCTATTCATAGTTGCTAACTAGATCCAGATTACAGTCCACTGTCCACACACATCATCATGTTCAGCACATGAATGCACTATACAGTTTTAGCTACTTCTGCTAACCTATATATTGAATCTACATGCACCATCCATTATCTAGACAAGCTTATACGTATGCATAATTAATAGTTAAATCATTTTCTTGTATAGAAATTTATGTGAACTCACTTGCAATATTCATTCAAAACGGAGTACACAAAAAAAATCATGTCATATGGTAAAGATATCATACATTACCATGATAGGCTTATGCTTGTGCATCATCATTAATAGTTAAATCATTTTCGTTCTTGTATATAAATTAAGTAAATTGAGTTAATATGCATTCAAAAGCCGAGCACACATAGGAAAAAAGATGGCATAAATGGCAGTGTAAGCAAATTGATAATAGTCAACTGTAGGAAGAAAGCAGTCGATTATCTTACATCCACAGGATATGAGTAGTATATGCAGCAGCAGAGGTGAATTAGTAAGTCTACATATGGAGGAATATGTGAAAGCATTATAGCACCTTAGCTGTTGTCGAATCAACAGATCCAACCATCTGATCAGTAGCAAGTGGAAGAAGATTCACACCAACTTCAGATGAGGAGCCTATCAAAGATTTCAGCTTGCCAGCAGTGTCAAGATCACTCATAAGGGTTGCACTAGCAATATCTAACAAACTGCTGTCCCCTGCAGCATTGTCTTGGTTACTGACACCACTGTCACAGATGCTCATCATGCTTATTCCTTGCTCACAATTTGGCTCAGGAGCTACACTAGGAATATCTGAGACAAATGACCAGATTTTTGAAAGTTCAGAAGATGATGGGCATCCTGAGTAGCAGTTTATGGTCTGCCTCTTATGACCAGCAGCTGAAGATCCAGCACTATGCCCATTCCAATCACAATTTTGGCAAAGCGAGGCATTTTCTACAAGGCAGCGGACCATGGCAGGCTGTGAAACACATTTATCACATAGAAGTGTCCTTGTATGGCGCCGAGAAAGAGCATTTGCTGAATGCACATTACGGTCACACGATAAGCACAAGGACGCTGCATCTGATCGGCAGTAAATCATGGACCTCTGCTCCCCGCAGAAATTGCAAAGAGCACCCATGATATTAGCTGATGGCAAACTTCAAGCCAGCTTTAGGGACTGTTATGTGCACACTCTTTCACAAACTTTCTAGATCGATCAGTGACAGAAAACTGCACAGTATCAAAATATATATATAAGTGTCACTACATAAAAAAAAAATCCCACACTTTAGGATACAGATACGTACTATTGGAAAACCATAGAGTATTCATGACATAATATTCATAACTGTCATTATTTTCAGTTATCACTGAAACCAAAAGAAACGTTCAAAGCAGGTAGCGACAAGTATGTTTCACTCAACGTCGTCTTGCATCAGCTATGAATAATATAATCAAAAGGATAATGTAGATCTATTTCCAAATTAGGACATATTACCGCCATCTACTTTAAGACAATTTTAGGTTTCAACGGATTCATCAATCTGTGGACTCCGCCCCCGCGGCCCCATTTGCCAACCGGGGCATAAAAAGTCGAAATCCCACTAAAAAAGTATAAGCAACAAATCTTTGGATTCTCCTGCTCTTGGCACATATTATAATTCCAGTCCAGCACCTAACTCATTGCTCCCGAGCATATATTCTCAAAGGTACTAAGTTTCCAAGGAAAAAATAGGTGTAGAAAATAGAAGCCCATCACAAGAAACAAAATTATACTCCATTACGAGTCAACAACAACATTGGTTTCATTAGGGAAATAATATAGTCACAATTTTCTACGAACAACGGATGACAACACATATGCTGAACAATAGAAGTAGAAGAAGGAATAGAAGATGTTGAAATTACGATAAAAGCAAAGAAGACGTTTTTTTAAAACTCAACGTTAGTATATTTTTTCATAACCGAAAGAAGGTCTGTTTGTACGATAAAATCATGGCTTCAGAAAGATCCCTATAAAGGTAGACGAAAAGGTGAAGAACAAATAAAAATAGTCTTGAGTAAACAAGTTAAGTAGACGGAAGTTATTTTAATAAACATTCTATTCATTCGGTCAGGAACGGCAAAAGAAAAGGCAAAAAATTGTTCGATGACATGGCAAAATAAATATTTTTCAAAAGGCGGCATAACAAAACAGATCACTTTTTCATCTAAGCACTCTATGCCTGGATAAACCTAAAAAAATAAAATAAAAGACTTGAACAGCTCGTGCAAGCAAAAAAAAAAGTTGTAGCAAAAAAATAATCAGTGAAAATATGAAATTCAATACATACACATAAGTTCGTCGCAAAAAAAAAAGGCGTGCATATAAGTAAAAAGGAAATCCCTATAAGAAATGGTATAATAAGTCACAACCGGAGTTCTCTTTCATTTTACTCCAGAACATGGTGCCGATATATGAAACAATATAAAAGCAGAACTGATTTTTTTTATTTCGTGAAAATATATTGAAGAATACGAAATCACTAACTTTTTCCGTCAAATAAAAAAATCGAATCTGAAATTCAGAAATATATATTCTACTGACTTTATAAAAGAAGGGGAAATTTATTTTTGGTCGAACCAAGAGGCGCAAAATTATTTCCGGTCAAAACAAAAGAGGAAAATTTGGCCAATCGTAGTACAGCCCTTCAGTGTTACAAAATTTAAACCAAAATCTCACCTTACAAAACCCGAACCAAATCCAAACGAAAATAAAAGGCATATCGAAGCCAATCCACATGAACAGCCACCAAAACAAAAGAAGCTGCAGCAGCAATCGGTCAGCAAAACAATCAAAGCCAGCCGGCAACAAAAACAAAAATAAAACCCACAAATCCACCTTAAAAACCATCGATGCAGATTGCAGAACCCCAAAGCCAACGAATCCAACCCCACGGAAGCAACGCAAACACCGACGCCAACCTCACCGCCGGCGGCCGCTAATCCAAACGGAAATCGACACCGCGACTGATACCAATAGAGAGAGAGAGAGAGAGAGAGATCACGCACCAGGACGAACGAACGAAGGGAACCACGAGCGGCTCCTTCAGATCCACCGCCGCGCCGAGCGCCAGCGGCCGGCAGGAGGCCTCCCCTCCACCCCCTAGAAGCCCTAACCCGAGGCAGAGCAGAGATCAATCAATCCAGAAGCCTCTGGAACAAAAAGCACCCCCGGAAGGAACCCAATAAAAAACCACTTTTTCCCCTGTCTAAACTGTCTCGAGAGAGCGCGCGCGCGTAGAACAACAGCACAGCACAGCACGAGGACTCAGCTCAAGAGAGAGAAGGATAAGCGTAGGAGAGAGAGAACACGCAGCCTATAGGCGAAGGACAGAGAGAGAGGGGAAGGAAGGGATGAGGAGGGGAGGAGGCGGTGGTGGGGCCCACCTGCCTGCTTGTGGGTGGGCCACGGCGAAAAGCGTGAGAAAAAGCGCGCCTCCGCTTTTGCGCTTTTGCGCTTTTTCGTGTGCGGGGTGGGAGGGCAGCGCCGTCAATTCGCCCTCCCGCCCGTGGCTGTTGAGGATAAGGCGGCGATGGGTGGGCCCCTCGTCGCCTGGAACGCCACGTGTGCAGGCCCCTCGGGCGGCTCCCTTCCGGAAAAAGACACGACGGCTCAACGACCTAGTCACCGACGGGTAGGACATATAGTTATTTTCGGACCCACCTGTCTGTGGGTGTTATGAGGTGGCGGGCGTGTATGGGTTGCTGGTGGCGGCACTGCTTCGCGAAAAGCTGCACTGCGCCAGATCCGGACAATTTTGACTTTGTCTGCGTGGCGGACTACTGTACCGCGGAATGGGTCACTGGCGGGTGGGACCAGGAGTACCGACAGACAGCGACATCATTCGCTTCTGCCCATTTTGGTGGTATTGCAGCTGCTCGCGGTACTGGGGGCGTTCCAGTTGGCATGGCCACTAGCCGCACTAGCCGGCAAACGGCATATTCAGCCGTCAAGCAGCCACGTCATCATGCTACTGTGCGTAGTACTGGTAGGAGTACCTTTGAGTATAGCAGTGAGATTGCTATAGTATTTGCACGGATTTTTGGCCGAAAGAAAATCTTACAGGTATACTTGTACGTATTCTCGAAGATGTACACAGTACCCTCTTTCCAATATTCCCACGTATTACAAGATAATAACGAGAATAAAAGTATAAATGCACAACACCATAATTGGTTGGGCGGTGGCAGAATAACAGCATAATGCTATTCAAATGCCATGATAATGCAACTTCGTGGTCTACAATGTTTGATGAGAAAAAGTTCTTAAAAACCTATTGTATCTTTTTAAGACTATTAAGGCCTTTTTTTTTGTTTGGGCTTAGATTTATTGGCTTAGGGTTAAGCAGTCTTTTTCTTATATAGTTCATATGCCGATGGCTTTTAAGACTTAAGTATATCACTTCAAGCAAAAAAAATACTACTCAAAGCAAGCTTTTGGCTTTACATTATAAGAGTGCCTTATGACTTTTAAACGACTAACGAAAAAAACTAATTATTTCTTTGGGCTTAAACTATTTTAGCTTATAAGCCTGAACAAATAGGGCCTAATAAGAGGCTTTCAAAATTAAAAAAAATCAGCAAGTTTGGAAAATTGCAAAAGGTACTAGCAAGTAAGCATAGCTCAACTAGTTATGTTTCTAATGACTTGATATGGTCATCACATTTATGGCTAATATTTTTTTTCAACCGTAGACATGCCTCTGATGACATTTTCAACACATCAAAATACACCGACACAATCTTCAAATGATTTTATATAGTATGCGTGTGTGATGGATGAGAACACTTGTTTGTCCACGCTTGCGTTGTATTGTGTTTTGAAAAAGAAAAACTGTAAAGAGTAATAAAAAATAATTTAATGTGATTTTTCGCCACCACGCATGTTTATCCATCCAAGCATAAGAACTGAGGCATCAATATTGCAATCCTACCGGCTCGAGAGATAAGAAGTGGTACGTAGCATCGATCGTGTCTTGAGCTGTACGGGATGAGGTCCCTTTCCAAGAGTAAAAGGCCATCATTGTAGATGGAGACACGAAAAAGGTGCTGGTGCCTGTTCTTTTCTTTAAGTAATGCTTTTAAGCTAGATAATAGTATCTGATTACGTTAACTCAAAAATAATTAGGTCACAGTTTTCAAACGACCTTGGAAAATCTTCTACGGTGGACTTTCGCTCTCCGCCTATCTTTATTGACAAAACACACAGGACGTACGAGAAATAACACTTCGTCAAAATATGATCATTGGTCCAAAAATCAAGTGCTATTCAATCTTGTGTTTTCTCAAAAAATTAATCCTATTGCAATTTTTTAAAATTGGCTTTGTTATGGGATCTTTTAAATTGGTTCGATGAATCTAGAAGGAAAACCGGTCATTTCGAATGAGGAAAGGGTTCACTAGATTTTGTTTGGTATGGTAATTTCGAGTGAGAGAAGGGTTCGCTATATTTTGTTTGGTATGGTGTCATTCTGAACCCGCGGATCCAGCTGGGGGATCATCAATGCGACACACGTGAAACATCACAGACGACCGAGCTTTCTGCTGCTCTGCTATGTGCACTGTGGGACCCACCAACCTTGGTATAGAACCATTCTCTGATTGGCTCCCTCTTCCTAACCTGGTGGGCCCTGCCAAGATCTATGCTTGTCTGTTTGACGAATTTATTACCGGTTCGGCGCTTGATTTATTTCCACGCATCTTCCAGCATTCGGAAAGAAATTGTCTCAAATTTGCTCCTATCTTGAGAGGGATGTTTTTTTTTGTTAGGTAAAAGTCTTGCTCAACTTATCGTCTTTGCCTTACGCCTCAAAGCAAAGATGAAGCAAATTTTGTAAGAACATTTCCCCGTGAAAAGAAGAAACCATATGATTACTAGTAAAGAACAGTCCCAGCTTAGTGGGCCTAGTACGATTTTAGGCCCAACCATAACCGAACGCTTCTGGACTCTGGAGCCCATAAAAGCCCACCTCCCACTCCCGAACTTTACGATTCGCGCGACACGCATTGCCGCGGCGGAACGGAATCCCCATCGAACAGCGCCGCCGTAACTCGCTTCGCTTCCCCCTCCTCCAGTCCTCCTTTCGAACGCACGAGACGAGCACGAGAGACCCTTCGCCTTCGTCTCCACGACTCCACCTATCTCGCAAACCCTAACCCTAGAGAGAGGAGAAACCCACTGCACGGTTGCGCCTTCGCTCGGATCTCCCCTGGTTGCGCGATGGGGAGGAGGAAGGAACGCCGACTGGCGGCCAAGGCGGCCGCGGGCGGGCGCAGGGTGAAGCTCGATCTCTTCCTCGACCCCTCCCCCGGTGAGTGTCGAGTCTCGTCGTAGTCGTAGTCGTAGTCGCTGGTTGTCTAGGGTTTGGTTGGCATCGATCTAGGCGATTCGGTCGCTTTCTGATCGATGTGGGCTGTCCGCATACTAAATTCACAGGTCTGATTTGGGGGAATAACTGTTGTGTTGATTGTCTAGTGCTAGATTGTAAAGCGCTTTTCAATTGATCAGGGCTCTGTTAGTATGAGATTATTTCTGGTGCGCCATGGTGATTATGTGTCGTTTGGTGCATGGGTTATCCCTTTTATCCCGAACTTCCACTAAACTCGACCGAGCTCTTCCCTAGTTCGACGAGAGTTGCTTGATTCGTGATATGCCATTTGGTTGCTTTTAGTATGCGAGTGTAATCTGGAGGTAGATTAAAAAAAAATGATGGAAGTCCAAACAAAAGGCGTGCTTAGGTGACAGATCGTCAGTTCTGTTAGCTTCGGTTGCCTAGTATTGATGTTACCCTTAGTTGCATTGTATAAGAAGCTACTCTTAAGCGTTAAAAAATAGTGGCCTAATACTAAGGGCACAATTGTTCTTCACAGTTGGAAATAAATATAACCAGCACAACTTCTAAATCTGTCCCCCTTTACTGCAAATCTGCAACAGATCATAACCCAGTTTGTTTAAACACCACGAAGAGAAGTGCCAAGGTCCAAGGAATGGTGATAAATACATTGGAGGGGGGCATAACGAAACTGCACTGAGCCTAAATAATAGAAAATAATGTCTAAAAGTGAGTGTTTTCATTCCAAGTCAATTACTCAATAAAAATTTCACGCAATAATATAAATATATAACGTAAATGGTTCTTATAACATGCCTTCATAAAAGAAAAATATATGATGACTTGGGCAAGGACATGTTAGGCGGTGAAGACAGATGTGATTTTTATTTGGCAAAGAGCAAATTTTAGGTTGGGTAGTTGGGTTCAGGGAAGGAATATTGATCAATCAATTGAATCCCCTATTGTAGAGATGAATTTCTTTTGTACTTTTACTAGTTTTTGATGATGAAGGCTGACAAGGATACATCTTGTAACAGTATATCTAATAAATATATTAGATCCATTATATTAATGCCATAAAATGGCATACTCCTATAAACATGCTTATATATATTATGAAAAGCTGATAGTTGCTATGGTTTTTTGCAGGGGAGACACCTTCGAAAGAGGGAGAGCGAGGGGAAAACCATGACCAACAAACTGGGGTTCCCACTTCACCATCTTCTTCAGGTGGGTTTCATCAGTTTCCTTCCAAGGGATTTGTAAAGAAGACATGCCTATGGAACTTAAATTTGGTGGAAATTTGGAATTGTTGTACAAGCATATATATGCTCCATATATCTGGTTGAGGCACATGTAGGGTTTATGGCCTGCAAGGATCATTGAGTGAATTCTTCAGACAGGACTGCTACTGTCAAAATTGAGTGAACGCCTACGGGTAATTTCTCTTTTGGCAGCCTCTAAGCGTGCGGATCAGAATGTGATTGTTGCCTCCTCGGTTCGTATGTCTCTTTCTCTATAATTAATCTCATAACCTGGTTCTTATACTATTGCCAGGCTGATATACTGCATGTTACATAATTTGAACCAACTTGCACTCTTCTTTGATCTTTATTACACACAACTACCATTATCTTCATTATACTTTTGATTAATGTGCAATGAAGATTGCCACATGCAAGCTATTGCTGTTTTCTGACCCATTCTTATTTCAGATAAGGAGAATCCTCTAGCGTTGCTTGGGCAATATAGTGATGATGAAGAGGATGAGGAAGCAGCAGATAAACCCATTGATGAAACTGAGGGAAATCCTGCAGACGCAGGTGATAAGGTAATTCTAGCTTCCATTTTGTTCTCTCTTTATCATCTATCTTACTGTTCTGGCTTCATCTTATGGTTCTTGAACTTGAAGCTAATGCTAGTTTTATAATATAAAAGCTCAAATAAGCTGAAGTATATGGTTTGTAAGATAAAACTCCACTAAACTGGCTTATGTGGGGGAAGTTTTGCTTGGCCTATTCTTAGCAATTTATTTTTCTGCACACTAGGTATCACTCATGTGATAAGGTTAAAAACTAAGTGCAGTTGTCCTCATGTCGACAACTCTTTGCATGTTCCAGATTACCCATGAGCGTGGTGAGTCAGTTGGGGATGAAGGTGATGCACAAAGTGATCTGGTTGGTACTGCTAGTGTTCAACATGAATTAACTGAAGCTGATGATAAGATGTGCACTGGCAATATTGTTGAAGAAAATGCTGTTGCCTTGGAGCCAACTCTGGAAGTTGGGACTGCAGCAGCAACGGAAGCTATTCCTGATTCATCTGGGATGCAAATTGTCGGTGAAATTGGTGGAAACTGGAAGACTGTAATGCATGGAGAGAGCAATCAGTGTTATTATTGGAACACTGTTACTGGGGAAACTTCTTGGGAGATTCCTAATGGATTAACTTCAGAAATGGCGACTGACAGTGTCCCTTCATCTGCTACTCATGTAGACTACTCCGTAGAAGCGCAAGCACAAGCACATACCCTTACCCACAATGTTGTGGAAGCCTATCCAAGTGATATGTCTGCATTAAATGGCTCAGTGGCTTATTCTACTTTTGGAATGGAGCAGGCTACTCATGATGCTTATGCTTATGCTGGAGCGGTCACTAGTCATGAGTCGATGGACATTGATCCCTTGCAGCTTGCAAGATATGGTGAAGATTTGTTGGAAAGATTGAAGTTGCTAGAAAGGTGCTTAATATTTTTTTATCATTGTTCCACAATTCACACTTGGACTATATAACTAAACCTTTTTCATGCTTCTTTTGTTGTAGATCACATGGTTCCATCTATAATGTTGAATTGATAAAAAGAGAAATCGAGATACGAATATCAGACTGCAATGCACTTTCATCCTATGGAGCTTCTTTGCTTCCATTGTGGTTGCATGCTGAGGTACACCTTAAGCAACTGGAGTATTCAGTTTCCAAAATGGAAGCTAGTTACTCTATTACGGAACCTAGACATCCAGAGACAGCAGACACGGAACACAAAACACCTAATGAAGCTGAAGTGATGCCACCCTCCAGTTGTGGGGATTTGAAATGTGAGGTGAACACTGATACTACAATGGATGGAAATGATAAGACTGAGGAGCCATTATCAACATCTGTTGTGAAATCAGAAGAAAATGATGCTGCAGCAGCCCCGTCAAAAGTTGAATTGGACAGTGATGAAGATATGGATGTGGAAATGGAGGTTGACGATGAAAATGTTGAAGAGCATTACCACTCTAGTTCCATGCCACCTAGTAAGGAACATTCTCCATCAGAGCAAGTGCAGTCACCGACTTCGTTATCATTGGGTGATTCAGCTGCACCCCCACCCCCACCCCCAGAGGATAGTGACATTCCTCCTCCACCACCAGAAGATGAATGGATTCCACCTCCTCCACCTGAGAATGAACCTGAGCCTCCACCTCTGCCTGAAGAGCCTGCTATCTCATATGTTTCCACTGAAACAATTCCACAGTCCTATGTAGGTCAAGCAAACTTGGGCTATACAGTTCCTGGAATGGAGTACTATGCTGCTGCAGGTACAGATGCCAGCTATTATATGCAAACAAGTGAGTCTCATGTCGTTCAAGCACAACAGAATGGTTACTATGCACCAGTATCTGCAAGTGGCATATCTATTCCTGGTGATGCTGCATCTGTTGCTCCAGTACCTGTTTCTTACTATACCTATCCTTCAGTCACTATGACTGTCAATGGAGAAGCAGCTGAGCCTTCTGGATACTATACTGCATCAGTCCCTGCCACTTCAAGCAGTGTATTAGATAACAGAACAAGCTCTTCCAATCTTGCTCCTCCAACTAGTAGTTTGCATCCTAGGGAGTCTGATAACATCATATCCAAGGAGGCAAAAATGGCATCTTTGAGCCAATCTGTGGGAGCAACATCAGCATCAGGAACAGCATCCATGCAGGGAAGTTCTACACAGGCTTCTACAAGTACCACCAATCAAAGTAAAGGTAATTCTGTTATTCCTCATAAAATCACATTATTATTGTCTTGTTTATCATTCCTATGTGGAAAACATTGTTTGACCGTTTCCTGTGTTTTGCAGTTGTTCGTGGCAAGAAACGAGCTGTTGCTGTTGCAACATCACTGAGATCTAATAAGAAGGTTTCAAGTCTGGTGGATAAGGTAGCCCTCTTTGATGAACCTCTCATAACTGTTTGCAAGTATCATATCTGTTCACCACATGTGTTTGCTAATATACTATACACCTGTTGGAATACAAGATCTCAACTGCCTCTTTTCAATAAAGAACTAGAGCAGCTTAAACCTTTTTTATTTCCTCCTGTGCAATAGAGGTTATGCTGAAAAAGATTCTGAAAACATTTTAACTATGTGTTTCCTGATTTTTTTTTCTCATTTCATCATTTCTTAGTTTAAGGGCAGATCAATCTGTTTACATGGTAAGGCATAAAATGAGGTGAGTATTTATGTGCTATAATTTTCCTCCACTAATTTTACTTTGCTAAAACAACTGCTTGTGTTTTTTCTTATTACAGTGGAAAGCTGCTAAGGAGGAGCTTCGTGATGAGGAGGATGAAGAACCTGAAAGTGCTTTGGATGCATTAGAAAGAAAGCGTCAAAAGGATATTGATGTAAACTCCTCTTTCCCCTGGCAACACATACATGAAGTATTTTCAAAGTTATGGATTCATTTATTTTCCATTTGTTCCAGGAGTGGCGCAAGCAACAAATAGCCAGTGGAGAAGCTCAGGAAAATGCCAATTTTGTTCCCCTCGGGGGTGACTGGTATTGATTTGAATTTAGTAACTTCATTAATCTACCAGTTAACAAGTACCACATATTACCTCTGGCTGTTGTCATGGCTATTTTATTTTATCATTTTTGCAGTATTAATATATCTGGTATTTGTTAATATTTTTATAAGGATTAATCATTTGTCCTGCGTTTAATATAAGCTAGATTAATATGTTTTAAGTGCCTGCTATTGTGTTCATTAAAGGGTTTGGAACTTCGGATGCGTCAGTGCAAGACTATCTAGAACTGATGCATGAACAATTGTTATCTGTATACCTGTTGCCTGTTTGCTGTGGAGAAGAATACACAGTAGGTAGCCTGGAAAACATATTATCATTAAGAAATAGCAATACAGCAAATCAATGTAATTAGACTAACTAACTTAAAGGATGATTTCCTTATTTACTGTTGTCAAATTCACGGGAGCCGTTTTTTGCCCATGGTGTCTCACTGGACCCACATATCATTGAGAGAATTGAGGGGCAAATGAGGGATGTGTTCAACTTTCAGGAGCAAATAAGAATTTTATCCTACCTTGAAATAGGCAGAGGCCATGTCTAATTCTTGTGGCCAATCCATTGCCGGTTCACAAGACTCTGCTCTGGTTTCTACCAGTGATAGCTGGTTTGAGGACTGCCAAAAAACTGAACTTCTGCCTTTGGAGTAGTTAGTTTTCTTTGGAGTTGATGGGAGTCGATTCAAAATTTTGTTGAAACAGGAGATACTCAATTGGACTTCCAGCTGGTTCCTGGAACTTGACCATTGTAATATGCTATATCTGTCATACTCTGGTCATGACAACATGTCAGTGTCGGATGTGCTTCAAGTCAACTTTTAAAACTTTTTTGTACATCAAAATCTTTTCAACTATTTAGATTGGATGTATAAAAGTATTGTGTAGATTTGCCTTAAGTAATATTAGAATTTTCTTGTGTTTTTCAAAGGTTCTATCGAGATTAATTGTCAAAATTGCAAGATTGTGTAACTTTGAGTGTCCAAAATATGTTCTTTTTACTGGAGAGGGAGTATTAAATTTTTTTAAACTAGGAAAATTCTTTTAAAAGAATGTTTGAAATTTCTGTTGCATGTGAAAACTACGGTGGGTGTATGCGTATAAGGATCCCCATTTGTGTCCATCCTACACTAATATTTTAATAAATTGGTTTGTCTATTTCATTTACATGCAATAGGAATTTAACAGCTTGTGTGGGTAGACCTTGGAAATTTGCCACTGATGGGCACTGTTTGGGAATTTGGGATTGGAGAACTGCTTTGTGGTCCCCTTAACACTGATTTATTACAAATTCACCAAATTGACTGATTTGGTAAAGTGTTTTATGTTTTTTTTTTGGTAAATTGTTTACTATGGTAATTGTTTTTTTAGAGGAAAGATAAGTGTTTTTTTAGAGAAAAGAGATATAGTATTAGAAGTACTCAATGTGGAGAAGATGTTACAGCTACTATGTTTTAAGAAAGCACGTGGATTTTCCCGTTGTATATATTGCAGATTCTTTCGTCTAGAGTTTTGATCTTTACCTTTTCTGCAGGCGTGATCGTGTGAAACGCAGGAGAGCTGAAGCAAAAAAGGAAGCAAAGAGCGAGGCTATTCCTACACCAGTGACTGTCACCGATCTGCATAAAGGACAACCTGACCTTGCAGAGCTCTGCAAGGGTCTTCCTTCTGGATGGCAGGCTAGTGCAATTTTTCTGTCCTTTTTTTTTCACTAGATACATCTAGAATAAAATCCGTGGTGCAACTTTCAAGACTTGCCTTTTTTCTTTTCTGATGACAATTAAAACACACTAAAAAGAAAGTCTCTAGACCATATCACCAGAATTATTTGCTCCTGTATATTGCGCGATGCTACGCTTGTTTTTGTTCCACTTAAGATCGAATTTTTGTTCCATTTACGATCGTGAAAATGGAAGGCTGACTTACCATTTTTTGGCAGGCATACCTGGATGAATCTACAAAGCAGGTGTACTACGGGAATAGCCTCACATCAGAGACGACATGGGATCGGCCTACCAAGTGAAGATAGGACTAGGGAGTCTAGAACATAGAACATGTTGCTGTTTCTGGTTGGTTGGTCACTTGCCAGACCAGTTATTCCCATCTGTAGATAATAGATACCCTCTTCACTCAGAATGACACTATTAAATCTTTTAAAGAGCGAATGAAACTGTAGCTGGAATATTTTGAGAGGCGAAAAGTTTTGTTTGTTTGAAATTTTCGCTGGTTCATTGTTTCTTGTTACGATTCAATGATAGATAGCTTAAAAAAAAAACTTGGCTGCGTTTGTAGGTATTTGGAATACCAATCTAGGGACCTAAACCGTATCAGTACTGACACGCCACTCACGTATTCCCCCAAGAAAATGAAAAAATGTGAAGGACCCGACTAGATAGAGGCCAGGCGCCAGGTTGTCCTATCGTGCGACCCCCTAAAAATGGGAGCGTCAGATTGTCCTATCGCGCGACCCCCTAGGAATGGGAAGCGCGTGTTTCCGTTTTCGGAAACCGCGCCCCGTGCGCACGCAAACTCCCATCCTGGCCTCCGCGCACGCAACCCCCCTGCGCGCGTCATCACTGCCGCCGTCGCCACCCCCGAACAGATGACGGGAGGAGGTTTGGGGGATCTTAAAAAAATCAAAGAGAAAGCATTGAAAATAGGAGAAGAAAGAGTAGGAAAAAAACCATTGAATCCTGAATCCAAAAATTGAGAAAAGAAGAGGAGACTGACCTGGTAGCATCAATTCAGATATGTAGCCTCAAGTAGATTACATCCCCAGTTGTACTAAGTTACATCCTTCAGTTGTACTAAATTACATCCTCAATTGTATACTAAGTTACATCCTCAGTTGCATTAAGTTACATCCCAGTATGCTAAGTTAGTTACATCCTCAATTGTACTAAATTACATCTACGGTATACTAAGTTACATCCACGGTGTACTAAGTTACATCCTCATTTGCATTAAGTTATATCCAAAGTTGCGTTGAGTTAAATCCCAGTATACTAAGTTACTCCATGGTATACTAAAGTTACATCCTCAGTTGTACTAAAATTACATCCATGGTATACTAAGTTACATCCACGGTGTACTAAGTTACATCCTCAGTTGCACTAAGTTACGTTCAAAAGTTGTACTAAGTTACATCCTCAGTTACACTAAGTTACATCCAAAGTTGTACTAAGTTACATCCCAATATACTAAGTTATATACATGGTATAATAAAAGTTACATTCTGAGTTGTACTAAATTACATCCAAGATATACTGAATTACATCCACACTTAAGACATAGTTACATCCACGGTTAAGTCACAAATATCTCTGCCACCAAGCTTGATGCCAGCGAGAGGAGAGAAGACCAATCTGCCGTCGGCGACCTCCTCCACGCTGATGCCAAGCAGATCTGGTGCCGGCGACCTCTGCGCCGATGCCGAGCGGATCTGGCGCCGGCGA
The DNA here is from genome assembly GCA_000325765.3 of Leersia perrieri. NCBI lineage: Eukaryota > Viridiplantae > Streptophyta > Magnoliopsida > Poales > Poaceae > Leersia > Leersia perrieri. The sequence goes on from CM002484.1 coordinate 7,952,063, forward strand.
GCTCCTCCGCGCTGGATCTGGCGCTGACAAGCTCCTCAGATCAAGAGTGGCGACGGGTGTGGAGCGGCGGGGGGAGGCAGCACCGGAGTTGAGCGGGAGCAACCGACGCCGCCGCCGCAGCCATGGAAAATCACCAGGGATGGGGAAGCAACCGGCGCTGCCGCTGCCGCCGTGTAAAATCGTCGAGGATGGGGAGCAACCGCCAGGAAATCGCCGGGATGAGGAAGAATGGGGGGAGAGAGATGGAGAATGGGCGGAGAGAGAGAGGGGGAAACGACGTGCGGATGGACGCGTGTAGATCAGGCGGGCGTCGGGTGGCCCCCCGCACGGAAACCGCGTCCGTGGGGGGCACGTGGCGCACGCTCGGTGGGGGCGCTGGTTAGGACGTGCCAACGGCCAGTCTCTCAATAGATTTTCCGCAGCTAAAAACAGACTGGACACGGTGAAAGTCGAGATACATCAGTCGTTTAAAAATCACCCGGCAATTTTATTCATGAAACATGCATTTATCTCTCGACTCCTCAATGTACCGAAAACATAAATTTTGACCAACGGAGAAAGCTAAAACAATGAGGTCTTTGTATGCAGATTGCGGAATGTGATGGATACTTCCATGACTTTCTACATAAGCAAACAAATTTAACAAGCAGCCGACCTAGATGCGATGCAATTTTTGCAGAACTTTCCTCAGTTATTTTGAACTTCATTATGGTATTCTACATGTTTTAAAGTCAGGTTTGTGGCAATTCGCAAGAAGATGCGCATTGCTGCCGCTGAAACAGGCTGCTCTAGTGCAAAAAATGAGAACGCTACTTCCTCCGGTCAGCACAATGAAAACATGGACTTCATAATTTTGAAGTCCTGCTTATCCGGTCACCTCAAGAAGCGCCACAGCACCTTCAAAGCAAGAGGAAATTTGTCAAAATGGGAGAACTACTCAACCTATTTTACAGAATTAAATTAGGAAGAACGATATAATTGCAATAACTACCTTCATAATTTTGATATAATGCTATAGAACCGAATTTGCCTTACAAACAACATGCAAAAACATTGTGAGACATGTTTTTATTCCAAGTTTACAGCATGACCAGGGTTCTCAGCTACATGGATAAGTTGACATAGCAAAACAATGGCTAGGGTTCAGATGTTCAACTGGAGAACTAAAACATGCCCCATTGCCCCTCATGACTTACTAAATTGTCAGCTGCCTAAAAGCTTTGGTTTCACAAGTATAGGATTGGGACAGCATCTTTCTACTCAAAATTGGCAGGAGGTTAATAACCACTTGTAAACAATTTCGCTACATAATCCCTCCTATAGCAATAGCCATAGACCAATTAAACCAACTATAATTGTAAATATATTAATTGCACTCAGAGCAACCTGCTTATCTGAGTAAATATAGGCAAATCAAAAAATGGCAGCACAACCAGGCAAACAATTCAAGAACAAAACCAGGCCCAGAAGCATCTTACTTTTTATATCGCTTCTTTGAACCACATGGGCACAGAGCATTTCGACTTATCTGTCCACTCTTTGCTAAATTTTCTCTGCCAACTTCTAGTGGTGTAGAACCCATTAGATTTTGCACCTACAAGCACCAAATGATTAAAACAATTTAGCATGACTACAAGAAGCTACCATATGGCATATTGTCTCATTAAAAATGACAATAATTTTGACAATCTGAATACTAACATTTAAAATTGAGCATCCTGTAATAACAATATCTACAATATAACAAGTAATATGGAACATTCACTTTTACCATGTTCTTAATGAAGAAGAACCATTACAACATTTTTTTAATCTTTCTTAAATATTGTTCAGAAAGTCATTCACAATAACTGAAAGTATCTTTTGCCATTTGATCACAAATCAACACTTGGCATACTCCTATGCAATGGCATTTTGCAAGTTGCATATCTTTGCAATGATACTGACTGATTCTTATTTCACAACGATAATGTTATGTTTATAATTGCCGAATAGACAAATACATACTTCACATTTTCTCAATTTATTACATTTCTTTCTGATTCCTGTCTATCACCTACTACTTCAATCCCTAGGAATCTCCACTTGGTTCCTTTCGGCGGTCATCATGCACATCTCTAAAATGATCAGTGAATAATTAGATTAACACCTTAGTCTTCCAAGAGACAGGACTTACCTCGTTGAAAGACTTCGGCAAAGGCTTCCCTTCTTCTTTGAGCTTTTCTATCTTCTTCTGGGCCTCTTTAGCCCATGTATACTTGGCCAGTATGTGCTCCACATCCGCAATCGTGCAGTTGCAGTGCTTGGTGGCACTAATCTTGTCGCTGCTTTTCAGTTTCTGCGGGTACAGCTCCGCAGCAACACAAATCAACACACGATGCAATGCAAAGGTGCTCTTTAACAGAATGCACAAAATTACTGCTGTGAACTAAGTTGTGATTCTTGCATACCTCGCCGGTGGGGTCGATGGAGCCGAGGTATCGGAGGACGGCGGAGTGCTTCTCGAAGGCGTTGACCACGGTGGCCTCCTTGCATCGCCCCATCACGAAGTTCTTGAAAGTTCCCAGCTTCCTCGCCTTCTCCATCGTGTCCGCGAACTCTGCAAAACACCCCAAAACCAAACCAAACCAAACCAAACAAAAAGGCAACCAAGAACCCAAATCAGGCGGCCACTACCAAGAGAGGAGAATAAGGAATCCGTCCGGAGAGCTCACTCACGGATAAGGGTGAAGTTGCCGTCGGCCGCCGCCTCGTCGGGCTTCTTGCCGGTGAAGGTGCTCTTGATCTTGTCGATCCAGCCGAGGGAGGCGAGGTGAGGGGTCGAGGAGATGCCGCGGGTAGCCGTGAGGAGGTGGAGCGACCGTCGGGACGCCATGGGGGCGGCGGTGGGGTCGCCGGCGGCGAGGTGTTGTGGTGTTTCTTGGTGGGTTTTAGGGCGTCAACAACGGGGAAGGGCCGAATGGGAGACAAGACTCATTTGGTGGGCATTTTTACTCATTTTAGTGGGCTTTTTCTCAGGCCCAGAGAGGTTGGGCTAATACTCCTAGAAATGTACCATGTACAAGTTGAAAATACTACATCCGTCGTTAAATGTAGAGAATTCTCTCTGGCAAAATCTCCTATATTTTGGTACGGAGGAAGTAACAATGTTACAAGTTGTGTTGTGGGGAAAATAAATATCATCTTACCGTCCTAAAATATTTTGACAAAACACTCGAATTTAGAATAAGTTTTAGGATGTTGGTGACATGGAATTTCAAATGTATGGATCAAGATCTCATATAGGGAACAATCCTGTATCTTTGATACACACATAGGGTGTAAATTGATTTTTCCCTAATGATATTCGAAATGCACGAATAGGGACAACATTGATCGACATCCATCATAAAGAGTCTGTGACATCACAACTAGCAAAGTGAAAGAAGCAAAAGTACGATCGAACTACGATATCATTCGCTAATAACTACGGATCACTTGACGAGAGTAGCACGACTAGCTACTGCGCTGCAGTCGCCAGCATCTGCCGCAGTGCGAGCCTCTCGTTGCCGTCGACGACCGCCGCCTCGAGTTCTCCCACCACCGCCTCCAGCCGCTCCCGCGCCTTCTTCACATCGCCGGCCGCCACCTTCAGCCTCTTCCGTACTGCACCCGCGCCCTCCCGCGTGTACGCAGCCGCCGCCGCTTCTTCCGATCGTCCTCCTCCAGGCACCGCAACCGCCGGCGCCGGCGCCGTCCTGTGACGCCTACCGCGTGACGCCGCGGCGATCTGGCCCTGGATCCTGCCGCCCTTCGTGTCCAGGCTCGACAGCGTCCCCCTCACGTCGGCGAGGAGGTGCTCGATCTCCTCCACGCGCTCGCGCAGCGCCTGGTCGTCGACGTCGTCATCCTCCGGGGTGATCAGGAGGAGGAGCGGCAGGAGCATCTCCGACTCCTCCACGCCGCCCGTCGTGAACCACGACGGCGACACGCGGGGCGCGACGACGGACGCCGCCTTCATTTGCTCGCGGCGATCGATCGATGGCGAGTGGTGTGGAAAGTGGAAAGCGAAGGAGCAATGGTCGGTGGAGGACGTCGCCGTTGATAAGTAGTGGGGGGAGTAAGTTCAAGTGGCGCCGGTTATGGGCGCCATGGAAACTGATTTGGGAATTGAGTGGGATGGTATACGAGGCGAGCGCGTATATGCGGATGTTCCTGCGGTTACGGAAGCGACGCATCTTCTCCACTTCGCGTTCGACTGTTGGAGGCGACGATTTGGGTTGAAAAAAAGAAAAACTTCACACAACTTGTCTGCGTTCGAACAAAGTTTCTGAGTTTGCCTATGCTCTATACCCGGAGTCAGTTTGTTGGGCTTGGGCCTGAGAATTGGGTAAGTTTTGTACGGTGGCCTGCCTATTAGCCCAGAAGGAAATACACATGATATTTTTATTTTTTTTCCCTTCCCGATTTTTTTTAAGAAATACTCCCTCCATTTCAGAATGTAAGGCATTTTGACTTTTTCTTATAAAGTTTGATCATTCATCTTATTCAAAAAATTATGAAAATATTATTTTTTTGTGATTTGCTTTATTATCAAAAGTAGTACTTTAAGCATGGCTTATTAGTTTTTATATTTGCACAAAATTTTAAATAAGTCGAATGGTCAAACGTTGAAAGCAAAAAGTCAAAATGCTTTACAATCTAAAACAGAGATAGTACAATACACACTTACCCAATAAATACACATATGCATACCCTACTCTTATGATCACCTCTGTAGACACATCTTGCTGTCAATAGGTATATTGCCTACCAATTATATAATATCTCTATGAATGCACATATGCATAACCTATTCTTATGAGCGACTCCGAAGACACATCTTACTGTCGACGACGGATACGTTGCCAACTACCGAAAGAATATTAGGGACATATTTTCCAACTAGGTACCTAACTAGTTGATCTATACTCATTTCGCTCTCGATGATTTCTACTACCCCGTCTCAAAATACAACTACCTGAAGCTATGAAGCTGGACATATTTCTTATCTAGATTCATAGCTTCAGGTAGCTATATTTTAAGACGAAGGGAGTATTAAACTTTAAAAATAAATAAAACCACAATGTGGTTGGTGGGGAAGCAACTGTGATGACAAACCTATTACCTGTATCTATCTATTAATCCATTAAACTCTGTTTAGAGTGCTCCTGAGCCGCCACACGGCGCTCTAATAAATTAGAGAAATTAAAAAAAATCTGAGAAAAAAAAGCAAAACATCTAGCCTTTGATTTTATTTAATTCGGTGGACCCACAATTTACCACCATTCATTTTGTTTTAATCTATCTTTTAAATTATGATATACTACTAACTACCTGTCCTATCTCTCCTCCTGGTCTCCCCACCTACTCCAGCCATGGGCCTCCCAGCGCCTCCTGTTCCCATGTACATATTGTAAGTACTTACTCTTCCTCCCTGGAGTCTCAAAAAAAAAAACTCTTCCTCCCTAGAAAATAGCAAAAAAAAACATTTCCATCATAAATTAAACATTCGAATGTAGGTTTTTATCTTAGACATATATACTCATTTTTTAATATTAGCTTAGATTAGATTAGATTTATAAATACGCTACTAATTCTCCACAAAATAGAAAAAACATTTTTTAGAAAAACAAAAATAAAAACATAATATAGGGGATTTTTGTTTCCACTTAAATCGATAAAACACGCTACTTGATGCCATTAGAATTTAGGCTATTAAATTAAATATGTTATGTTTATAAATGGAATAGACCCTTCTGTAAAATACTTACATAAGGCATGACTAGCCAAACAACCTTCTTCGTTTTTCCTCTTCTCTCGTCAGTTTAGATAAATGAATAAATGATAAGGAAATCATGAAAGTTTTGACGAAAGCATTTGAATATAAGTTTTCATAACATATGGACTCATTGTTTAATACTATATTTTTCCCTCTTATATCTGACATTTGTTAGTATAAAAATGAACTAAAATAGAAATATCATTTTTTAGAAAAACAAAATATTAACACGATATATCAGATCATTTATTTTCACTTAATGTGATAATCACACTTCTTGATGCCATTAGATTAGAGACTGTTATATTACATTATATTTATAAATAAAACAATCACAACTAATCTTGTCAGGTCTAGCCATACCCCTCTCTCCTTTTCCACTTCCTCACTCCTCCTATATTTTATATGGAAGTTGACTATCTAAACATAAACATAATAATGACAACCAGAAAAAATAAAATAAATTTCAGGAAACTGCAACTTTCTTTACCAACTTAAAATGATCTTATTATTTAGCATCATAGCATGCTCCCCATACAGGATCTAATTTTGTATTCAGCTATGGAAAGTAGCAAACAAATTGAAAACTGGACTTTCTTTTAAATTGTAATAAATCTCATTCACAATAACAGTCATACACGATTTAATAAAGCATACACTAAATATTCAATTAAAACTAATGATATTATAGATGATTAAATGATTATAGATAATTGACTTCACCTCTCTTTATAAGATGTTTTTCCTAACCAGACTAATTTTATGTCCTTTTAAGATGATGAAATAATTATAAATAATTACTAACAGTTATATTTAAAATTATAAGATGGGACACAAATAGCCAGAAACATATACTCATCCTCAATATAGCATAACACATATGCCCGCATTCGCGGGGGCTAAATAAATTTCAACGATCAACGTCAGCTGCTTCAGCCATCCAGGTTTCACTTTGATTAGAACATCCGAAACTCAAATGAAGGAAGTCAGTTAGAATAAAAAAAATTGAAGGCATATTTTTTGTGATTTGTAGCTGAGGTTAAGTTGAATTAATCATAGAGGAAGAGAAGGAAACCTGGGTGTTCTTTCTATCCTTAGCTATTTAGCAATGATTTCAGACCGTATCATCTATTTATCTCGATGAATATAGTTTGGTAAAGAAAGTTGTAGTTCTCTGAAATTTATTGTAAAAATATTAAAATATTATCTATGTGTTACCTCCATTATAGTTTCCATCTTTATGGCCACAGAGCAATACCATCCTAAACAAATTCTTAACTCTTCATCTTTCTCATATCATCTGTTTCTTTCGAATCTTCTCTTTGTCCTAATCCGATGACCACCATTGATGAAAGCACCATAGACCTTCGTAGAATGATGTGGGTATCATAGTTTCATAGTTGCGTGTCGATGGCTGAGCTAAGGGGCACAGTAGGACTCAAATAACCAACTCAATGATGAAGTCCTTCTTAAGAGAGTGAACTAGGCTCCACTATAGACAACGGTAGGTGCTTCAACGGTGGTTCTCCTCGAGGCAAGCTGATATAGGGCCCTTTGGATGTGTCTATGCATGTTCATTCTGATCTTAAGGAGCATGACCAATTGATGCTACAACCAAGGCTTCAGAGTACCATTGAAAAAGAAAGATGCATGCGCATACGCGCGGGCTTCCTTCCTAGTTTTTGTAAAAAGTTGTTGACAGTTTTCCTGTGGAAAATAGTCAAATTATCGACCATTAGATCTTGCATTAAGCTCCGTGCAACCAAGATCGATCTCACGTTCTCCTGGTTGCTTGCGCACGCTTGAGAGCAACTGTGCCAATGCTATTTTGTTACATTGCAATTATAAAATAGTTACACTGGATTTACACTCAAATTATACTAAGTTACATTTGATTATTTTTATCGGAAAAAGGCTATGCGTGCTAACTTTTGTGTAATAAATTCTTACTAACACTGGCGTGGCGCGATGTGAGTCTAGATTTTTATATAACTTCCATCTAGTGAGATCAAATGACTGAGAGCTTTGTTAGTATGAGTTTAATAAAAATTTCTTAGTATGTGTAGCAGTGCTCATTTTTATCTAAAAAACTATTGACAATTGTATAGATACTCCCTTATTTTAATTTCATACATACAATTTAAATGTTCCAATGCACGTTGTTATCTATGAATTCAGAACCACGCCGAATGTCTCGTCCAAAACGAGCCGTTTTTACCGGCCGTACAAAGTAACTAACAGGTACTCGTACCACTTAGCTCTCGCCGCTTGGTTTCTAGACCAGGGGCAAGCAAGCACCATACATTCGTCGTCATCTCAGTCCCTCCCGGAAATGAACTGCTACGGTGCCAACGAGACGGGCTTCTTAGACGACGGCGCCGCCCTTGACGCTCTGATCCGCTGAAGCAGAGTCCTCTGCATCAGGTGATTACGCAGGAGGAAAGAGTCGATGAGAGAGTCCGGCACGGCGGCGAGAACGCACCACAGCAGCTGGTGCCAGACGCTCGGCGTGCAGAGCGCGCCGCCGTGCCCGATCCACGCCACCGCCGCGCGCGCGTAGTCGTCCGGTGTCACCGTGAACGGCGACAGGCGCCTCGCCACCGCAAAGTGTTCCACCAACCTAGTCGCCACGAAGAACGGCGCCTGCACACGTATGACGTTATTAAGATATATAAGTAATTTTTTCGGGTTGCCAATTTCATCAGAATCTTTCAGTGAGTAACTGAAAGCTTGCGAATTATGTTTCTGACAAGATTACCTGGCATTGCACATGGATCCCTTTACTCGCATACTCCACGTGAAGGCCCCGGGAGAACTGAGCAACGTACCTGCTCGAAATGAATGCAATCAAATTCGCACAGTTTCTTGTTTGTGCTAAAACAAAAGTTGTAACATGTCACGTGTGTGTGTTAATAGTTTGTAACTTTGTACACGTATGCACGTACGTACCGTTTGGTGGCGGCGTACATGGTGCAGAGGGGAAACGACGGGATTGCCTCGGACGACGCCGAGCCGATGTTAACGACGGCGCCCCTGCCACGCTCCACCATCCCCGGCACCACCGCCGCCGTCACCTCCGTGACCGCCCACAGGTTCACACGCATCATCCTCACCCACGCCTCCACATCCACCTCGTGCAGGTACAACGCGCCAGGTTTCCCCACGCCGGCGTTGTTCACCACCACCCCGACGTCCACCCCCTCCACCGCCTCCCGCAGCCGGCGCAGTGGTTCATCTCCTTGAGCCGTGGAGACGAGGGAGAGGTCGAACACCACGGTCTTGGTCTGTACACCGTGACGAGACTGGATTGTGTTTGAGATTTCACGGAGGTTGGCGGCGTCGAGGTCGACGAGTATGAGGTGGATGCCGCGCCGCGCGAGCTCCAGCGCGATGGACCGGCCGATGCCGGAGGTTGGGCCGGTGACGACGGCCCACGCGCCGTAGCAGCGGCGGAGATCCTTGGGCCGACGCAGGGAGAGCGAGAGATAGGCGAGGAGGCGGAGAGTGATGGCGGTGACGTATGCGGCGCCGAGGTAGGACAGCGAGAGAAACCACCACTGCCCCGGCGCTGCGAGGTCTTGCCGGAACAGAAAGGCATGAGTTGCCATGGCGATTCCGGCGCACTGATGTCTCTCTTACTCGCCACCGGCGTTGGCGCGTTTGCACGATGCCACGATATCAATGTGTAGGTTTATTGTTGAGCTAGATAGCAGCCTGGTAGTACACACACCACTCGCACTGGATAGCAACATGGAACGGTTACTCGCTGATTCGCCGAGCAACCAACCACCCGGACGCAATAACGTGGGATTATGACGGCGCGCGCGCATATGCACGGAATGAACTGACGGGACGAGGCACACAAGGGATCATTATCGGTATGTTAACGACGGATCAGGCTCCGCTGAGGTTAACAGTACAACTGCAACTTAAGCAGTTGTATCTCATCCATCCAATCCAAATCAAAGATTACATTTACATTATTCTTGTGTAAAATTAGTCTTGGAAGTCTACAAAACACTCAGACGACTGTGACTGTGCATATTACGTCAGCTAGAAGCAGAGACTATATCATCATGTACACTCAGATTGTCTGGCACTTGTTGATAATAACGGTCAGAGATCAATACCCTATTTAGTAGGAGCTCACTATTTTGCTGCTCATCCTGGTGGACAAGTTGATGAAAAGGTTTGCTTACATCAAACATAAACTTCATTATCAAAATCCTGAAGTGTGTCTGCCTAGAGTATTTCCTGCAATCTCTTAGTTAAGTTACTAGAAATTATGAACCGTCAAGTGATCAGACAATTGCAAATATTGTCATTGTTTATTATGATACTGAATTTTAATTAAATTCAGTTTTCGGTTAGATAAAATCATGTTTTGTCTCATTCTAATCCTAAATATAATGTTTTGGCTATTGTGGTCTAGGTCCTAGATGATGTTTCGATGCAAGACTGTCCGTGAATAACTGGTGGACAACGTGCACGAGTGATGGTTGTGTGCTGCAGTTCCCTGGGTTGAGCTGCTGTCAAACCTAGCAATGATCGAGCTTACATCGCCTATGATGAACAAAGACAGATTAAGTTATGTTTATGTAGAGTGGCTAATTAAGTTGTTTGTTAATGAAGAATTTGACCTTTCTTCTATGTATAACACATGCATTTAAATTTGACCATGTTTTACTTTCCTGGCAGGATGATTTGAGTGGGCAATGAATTCAATGGACAACTGGTTGATTGAAACTAGTCTTGAAGAAGCAATGCTAGCAACACAGGCAATATTCATGGGGATGATAAGATTATTAATTTCATATTAATTGATATATTTTTTCTAGATATCACTATGAATACTTTTAGCTTTTGTTTCAATCTATGACACATGAATTTTTCATCAATTTACGATGAGTTCAAATATATTGGTATTGTTAATAAGTCTACTTCACCCTCTGAAATATTGGAGTTGATCTACTTAACCTTAACCCCCCTAAAGTATGAAATTGGGTATACTATCTAAAGTATGAAAACCGGCTCAAATAATCCCTATAGTAATTTTGTATGTGGTTTTGCCAATTAGATAGTAACGTGACGGCGGTATTGCTTGCATGGCATAAATATTAGTCCTGTAGACCCAAGTTGACCTAAATATTGCTTTTAACTAACTGATTAGTAAGCCTAAAAATTGCTTGCCAGTACTAATTTACATCATTTTTCGACCAATTTCACTTGTGAAAAAACTACTTAGCCGGTGTCCTCCTCCATAATCCATAGCCCAAATGACCAAAACAATCGCCCCATCATCGTGTTCACAACAAAACCACTTATAAAAACCACCCTGGTGGTTATTTAAACTAGTTTTGATACTTTAAGGGGCAGAGCACATGGTAGTATTATAGTTTAAGGGGTTAAGTAGACTAACCTTAGGGGTGAAGTAGACTTATTCCTTGGTATTGTGATATTCGGTGGTAACAGAATTTTCTTATTCATGTTCACAGAGCACAATACTTAATTTCTAATTGTATACTATATAATGTATGTGACAATGATCTATGGTGCAAAATAATATCGCTAGAATATATTTCTAATATGTTGCTAGTATATTTTTTAAGAGTGAATTACACTTTGGGCCATCTTATATTACCATGGTTTTGCTTTGGACCACCCTCTAGCCAAACTTTTCATTTTGGACTAGGTAAGTTTACACTTGTTGCACTTTGGACCACCCTCAAGTATTTTTTCGAGCACATCAATGAACTTAAAGAACATCGTAACCTTCACACCGATGATATTTCTCGCTGATGTGTAGGCTATCCTTTGCCGAAAAAGATGCTAATTCAGCTAGTGAGGAGAGTTAACGCGTTAATTTATATTGTGAATTAAGATTTTTAATTTAATTATATGAGAGATACATGTGTTAGAAGATGGTTATACTCCAGTAAGATAACGAGCTGGCTAAAAATTCGTGTACTTCCCGTAAATGCTGTTAAATATAGTAAATATATTTTTCACAAACTTGTGCCAGCAAGTAAATGGTTTAAATATCGTCATACATAAATATGCAGATCGATTCATTAATTATGGTTCAGCCCTAAACATAGAAATATAAAATCACCTAACCTGAACACAAGGAAGTGGGCCACGTGGTAGCATAAATGCCATACCATGATTTACACACACGTATACTAATGCCAGCTGACAACAACTACAGGCTTCGTTCAGGGTCTCAATAAGGAAGTTCTCATGAGTTACCCAGTAACCTCTACATTCCGACCTACCAAAATGCAAGGAAACTCTAAATAACTTAATAGGTTAAGGCCATCCCATAATAGTGTATGTGGTTTGTACGGTTTTTAAAAGTTGGTGACACAGAGTGAGGTCCTTAATCGACTCGGACGAACACTCCCTGTATCGGTGCGCAACTACCACCATATATACACCACTCGCTGCCAAATCTAAAAACAATTTATCTCTATTTTCAGTTCACTATAACCACAATTTAACCCCCTGTCTAGAGGGGCTTGCGCGGCTGACCGGCTGGGCCCATGCGTCAGTGGCACGGCGTGCAGCACGCGCTCTGGCGGCGAAGCCGGCAAGCTTCGCAGCGGCGTCGCAGGCGAATGATGGCGAGACAGGCCATGGTACCATAACACTAAACATGCGCGTGAGTGAGATGAAGCTAACGATGGTCATGCTGTAGTGGGAGGTGGCCGAAATCGTGCCAATGACGAGTCGTGATGGCAGTGGCTCATGGGTCACATGTGTATGTTCGGTTTTGGGCATTCTTAGGCATGTCGCAACTGAGGAACCAGGGGTGCTCACCGAGCTCTTGGCGGCTGATGGCAAGGTCCGACGTGCGATGGCGATGGTAGCGGGTGGTCGGCGGCAGCGAAGAGCTCCGAGGTGACGGCGCTGGCTCGACTCAAGCTGCCAGAGGGGGAAGTAGTGCATGCAGAGGGTTAGTGGGGTCCCTTGGTTGGTAGAAACGAGAGGGATAGGTTCGGGGCTCACCGGAGAGGGAGGAAACCTACTGCGGCGAGTGGCGGCTGGAGAGGAAGGGGGCGATGACGTTCTCGACATATAGAGGGTCGTAGCCTGATTCCTTGCAGCTGCGAGGTCATGGGGGTGTGGTAAAGAAGTTGGCAATGCCGGACGGCGTGCCTCGGGGTGTGCGCTGAGGAACACGAAGTCCATGGACAACGGGTTCCGGTGGCCAGCAGCAACGCCAACTGCTCGACCGGGTGGATCTGGAGGGAAAAGGGCACAGAAAGGTCAGGCATGGAGAGGAAAAGATGTTCCACGGCTTTGTTTGCGACGAAGCTCACCAAAAACGCCGTGCGACGGTGAGGATCTTACCGGAGCCAAGAGAGATTGCCATGTTCTTTGCTTTTCGGTGAAGGGAGGTGGTGTATTAGGGTTTGGAACATGAATGACAGCCAATGCCCTCTCCTGGGGTGTAGTTGGTGTCCTTTATTGGTGAAGTCGAGGGAGAGGGAGAGGGTGAGGGTTAATGGCATCGCCGGCGGCGAGGGACACGTGGAGGGGGTGAGTTGGGCCTCTCACGGTCCTGGGCAGTGTGAGGGAGAGTGGGAGGGGTCCATGCGGGTCCCAGGGCATGTGGGGCCCACTATCAGTGGAAGAAAACTGAAAAACAAATGTTACTGAAGTGTGGATTTGCAAGAACAGTTTTAGCCGCTGGTTTTGGAGGGGTTTGGAGGTGAGTTAAATGGCTGAGCCCTGGTCTCCTAGCTCGTGTGAGACATGAAGAACAATGCTACTGAAGTGGATTTGCTCATCTCTTTCTGATCAGCAAAGGAGAAGAGACAAAGAGGGGTAGGGAGCAGCATTTGATGCTTGGTGTGCTGCCAGCACTGGTGGATTCAAAGTTTAGAAGTAGAGAAGGAATAGCCATGGTTGGAACTAGTGCCAGAAGGTGGTTGTCATGCTAGATAAATGTTTGCTCTCTTCATTGGCTGAAGCAGGATAAGGTGTTTTGGATTTTGGAGCAAAATGGGCAGGGGTCTAAAGACAGCATCACAGTAATCTGTTTTCAGGATTTTTGCCACACTAAAGTAGATCATCGACCTAGCAAACCATGCTGAAAAATTCTGAAATTTTTTGGAGTGCTTTCGCGTACTTCAAGGTATTTTTGAGAATTTTTGCAGAATTTTTGGGTGAGTAGTTTTCCCTTTACAAAATGTTTTGGGACTTGGAGGCTATATGATATGCTACAAAATCTAAAAACAATGAAAAACACTTCACAAGCACATGATGCATTATTTAATTAAATTGCCAGGGCTTACAGCTTTGGGTATGTTACTCCACCTATCAGTCAAATAGTTTTTTCCTCCTATCCTCGATCTTGGTTTCTTTACCCTCTCCAAATCTACGTCCACAGCCGGTGAGACACACTTGCGCTGCGTGTCGCATGAGAGTAGGAGCAGCGGAGGGTGGTGGTGGCCAGCGAGACGCACTCGCGCCATCGTGCGAGAGCAGGAGCGGAGGGGGGTGACAGTGGTCGACGTGGAGGGACTATGATGGTTGATGGCACGGGCGATATTGTGGGTGACAACGGTGCCGGCGGGAACGGACTTGGGGTGACGACGCCAGCTATGCCTATGGACACGGGGCGATGACACCTGCGGTTAGTGTGAGGCCCTCACTGGAGGCACATGAGGAGCCAAGTAGAACAGATTGGGCCTCCGCCGCTGTTGCTACCCCCCTCCCTTTGTTCGGCACGCTTCTCTCGCACATGCAGCCAACAGTGAGGTCCATTCCTGCCATCCAGATTCACTAGCACCGCACAATTGCGCCTTTTTTGGAGCTCGAGCCGCCATTGCCTCATCTCTCTCTCTCACCGAACCGAGGCCAGCTGATGGGCAACAGCAGCGAGGCGAGATATGGTCAAGGAGGGGGCACCACTGCCGTTTGCGTTGTCATCCATTGCCACCACCTTCCTCCTCCCCACGCCCCTTACAAGGCGCGCATATAGCAACACATGCACACTGATGTCGATGGCACGACGACGGTAACCATCCCGTCCAAGGGAAGGCAACAACGGCGGTGGTCGGTGAGCTCAAACGGCCATATCTGGTAGACCTCGCCGTTAAGTTCGTTGGTACCATGGCCATCGCCGCCGTAGGCGAGGCAGTGTAGCTCGTGCTCGGTGACAATCATTTCCAACTGGGTCATGCCGACGCTATGAGTCTCGCCGTCCACCTCTCCGTTGTTCGGCCGCCGGTGGATGCAGGGAAATGAGGGGGAAAAGATAGAGAGGGAGCAAGAAGAGAGAGGAGAGTGGGAGTTCTTTTTCTATTGCCTTGACAGGTGAGCCCCTCAATGTCCTTTATTCTGCCTTAGGACATGTTTTGAACATTTTTCGCAACTTTGTGGTGCAACATTTCTAGTATTCTGGTTAAGGGATGATTTTGAAACTCGATGTTAACATGAGGGACCAAAAGTGAACTTATTCATACTTTTTCCATGAGTAGGGCCTGGACCCGACTTGCCCTAAGCTTAGTTCCTCCCTGCCCAGGGCCCTATAGGGGGAGTCAATACTCCATGGCGTGCAATGACGGAGTGCTGCTAGGCTTTGACGGTATGGGAGATGACGACGGCAACGACTACTAGGAGGCGATGGCGGTCGATAGTTGGAGTAGGACACTGTGGCATGGAGGAGGATGCGCTGGGCTGAGGTGTCACAGAGGCAGGGAGAAGGTTGCACCAGCATGGGGCCGCACACCAGTTGGATGAGGCAACGATAGGGCGAGGGAACAACACAATGGGGTGTAGAACTATGAGACGGCACCGATGAAGGGGGAATGGGATAAGGGAGTTAGTACGGATTTCTAGCTTTCAGGATTGCTTTCTTATTTCAGTGTCTAGAGGTAGGACCGAGGGAGTAATCTTGTTTCGCATGTTGGAGAAATTTCACTATTTACCATGGTGTGAATTTTGTTAGTTCCACGTCACTCCGTAACCGAGCCATCCATCGGCCCAACCGATGTCGTCGTCACCAAGCTATTGCACGCGCTGTCGCGCGCATGTGAGGAGTGGTTTAGGCCCGCGCCAGCCCACTAACGATGAAGAGCGAGATTCTGAGCCAAGCTGCATAGTGTGCCCGAGAAACACCGACATGTGGGCTCAATTTACTTTTCCATTTTGAAATCATGTGAAACGCCGCGTGCAAAGCCACCTTTTCCATTGCAAATTTCCTTTTCTAATCCCCGCATGTGAGTCCGCATTTTCTGTGATGAATCCACCACTTTTGTATTATTAGAAGCTACAACTAGACTATTTTTTTCTTTTATTTTTTCAGGGATGGGTAAGGAGGCATAAAAAGAGGGTGGGGAGCTAAAAATAAGGACTTTCAAATATAATTTTTGAAACTTACATATGGTTCGACTTAAAGTAAACTTTCAACTTCATATAATTGTAAAATTTCAGTGACGTTCAATCATGCTTGATATTTATAGCGAAGAAACAATATTCGTTTTGGACAAAAAAAATATTGAAGACAAGTACTCCATTGCTCTAGCTTGGTAGTTGTTTTTTCTATCTATACATAAATGTACGTAAAATAGAGTTAGTCAAAAAAATGTGAATAATCAAAAATAGATAACAAAAATTACAAGAAAACTTTGTGCTGTTGAGATTAATATCTTTTTGCATGTAAATTTTTGCTCAACCAGAAAACTTTGTGCTAATAAATAACAATCTTTGTACACGCAAAAACTTTCCTCATACAAACATTTTGGAAAAAAATCTTTATACATTCACAAACTTTGTATATAGAGTTATTAACTTTCAAAGCGCAATAAGTTATCTCGGAAATTTAAAAAGAATTGAAAAATGTGAGGGCCATATATATAGCATGGTACACTAATAGTACAAATAGTAAAATGGTTCAGCTGTTAATTTCAATTATTAAGGTGGGCAGGAAACCAAGCCGAGTTGGTACAATGTGTGGCATCAGGGTGAGCGTCCACACGGCATCCTTTCCTGATCTACACGCTACGGCCTACCGCTATATATGCGTACTGCAGCACTACAGTGACAATCTCCAACTAGCCAACACTCTCTCGACCTACATATGAGCATTCCCCACAGCATGCCCTTGGTAACGACGTGGTGAGTGACTCATGTTGGCTGGTTATGATGCAGGACCCCAACACATATGATTTATAGTATAAATTTTATACATAAAGCATTGACAATTTCACGGGACGACCAGCAATCGAAGTTACCAAACAAACTTACATGAAGATCACATTGTTTTAAAAGAGCATATATCAAGTCGGGTATTCCCAGCATGTCCATGATTGTGTGACAGTTAGTTCTGTTCTATCTTATGTTTGCAAGTAATCATTTAAAGATGACTCATTTATTGCATTTTAATTCATATATGCTTATTAGCTTACATATTAATTTTTTTAATTTATCGATCAAAATGAAAGAACACTGCAATCGAATTACAGAATGGACCACCTATTTTACCAAAATTTTAATTTAAACATTTTCCCTATTTAGGAAAAACATTGACTATGGGAAGGAGCAAATGAACAGTTGGATGGCATCGTAAAGTTTGCGAGGTTTTTTACCACCATGTAAATGCACCTCTCCCATCCATATAAAACTTATAATGGATACCTCCCGCTCCCTCGAATCACTTGGCTCAACAAACATATGTTTGAACCCGTCTCATGTACAGTTACAATTCTACCATTCTCAGTCAGTGCGTAGTACCTACACTGGCAGCCTAAGGTACACGCTGCGAGGTTTATATCTATCTATTATATACTAAAAATCTATCAAACTTTCCTTCGAGCACACCTGAAATGCCACATGGCCTTTCAATAAGTTAAATCAATTAAGAAAAAAGAAAAACATTAGGTCTTGAATTTTCATTCAATGCAATAAATCGATTATTTTACACCATAAGATCTATCTTAACTATATCTTCTTGAAAAATCCCAACAACCCTCCCTTATCACCTCTCCTCTCGGCCTCCCCTCTCCCCTCGCTCCATACCCTTTTCCTTGTACGCATGGAGCGAACCGATCTGGGATCGATTAAGCCGTTGGTGCATCACGGCAAGAACATTGGGTAAAACATACATATAAAATGGCATAGATGTCATAAAACATACTGATCCAAATATTTGACACGTGGATCAAAATCCAAGGACATGAAAATAATTAATGAATGGCACAAACTTGACATACAGATAGTACACCTTGGTAAATAAATAATTAGTTGCTTTCTTATATATTGTTAGAAAAAAAATATGTGAATATATATGTCCCCTGATTTAAAATTATTATGGAACATATGAATGTTTATTGAGTAACAGATTCTTGCTATCAGCGAACCTTGATAAAAACAACTTAGGGCTTGTTTACTTCCAAAATTTTTTGGATTTATTGGTAGTCACATCTAATGTTTGACCGGATGTCGGAAGGCTATTTCGACAACTAATTAAAAAACTAATTACATATGATGTTAGTAAACTGCGAGAGGAATTTATTAAGCCTAATTAATCATCATTAGCACAAGTGGGTTACTGTAGCACTTATGGCTAATAGTGGACTAATTAGGCTCAAAAGATTTGCCTTGCAATTTCTAGGCGAACTGTGCAATTAGTTTTTTCATCTATATTTAATGCTCCATGTAAGTGTTCAAAGATTCGATATGGCCCTGTTTGGATCCGGAGGGCTAATTATTAGCCCTCCGGAATCTTGTTATTTAGGAGTACTAAACGTAGATTACTGACAAAACCCATCCCACGACTCCTGGACTAATTTGTGAGACGAATCTAATGATGTATATTAATCCATGATTTGCTACAGTAATGCTACAATAATTGTTGTCTAATCATGGATTGATATACTTAATTAGATTCGTTTGGTAATTTAGCCTAGGGGTTATGGAATTGCTTTTGTAAATAATCTAGGTTCAATACTTCAAAATAGCAAGATTCCAAACGCTAATTATTAGTTCGAAGGATCCAAACAGGGCCCGTATTTTTGGGAAAAAAACTTTTGGGAACTAAACAAGCCCTTAATCGATAGGCAATATATCAACATAGGGTTAGTTATTCAATCTAAATTGGATATTGCGCAACATGCATATCTGGCGATAACTATATGTGGATTAATTGTGCAGTGCAACAACCATGGATGGGTCTTATTAAGTGCAACCGAACTAATTAGATCTATGGATTATTATGGTGAAACAGTGATGTAGGTGATCAGTCCTGGTCGCAGTACATTCAGATGAGAATTAAGGTTAAAAACCACCAGACTATTGGAGCTCAAATTTCATCCATACCGTATTTGTACGGAGAGTATCAAAATAACCATCGTTACACATATCTCCACATTGACTCATAATTAGATTGGAATTAAGAAAAGCAATTACTGTATTTATTCGACGTATATGATTGCAACATCGACGTCACTGGTGAAGGGGTGCAGATCCCCTGGAGTCGAGCCAACTCCACCGGGTGAATTTGCACAAGTCTAATTAGCCGTTCTCTCACTTGTATGGTTAGTATCATCTCTCCTAATTAATCTCCTCCTAATCAGTCCAGATTTATTAGATAGAAATACTTTTTTTTTTACTTTAATTTACTTCACGTCGTCCCGTCCGTTGCCGAGCAAGATCACCTGCGACGGCGGCATATCGGCATCACTGTTGTGCTAATCACATTAATTCATGTGAACAACGATGACACCGTGCTGAAGGGCCCCATCATGCCCAGCAACAGTGAACTCCCAAGAGATTAGAGACGGCCATTGAATTCATAGAGTGTTCATCCGTCAACTTTGTAAAGTATCAAACATACGGTGTGGCTTGGGTGTCTTCTAAAGAAACAAAAGGAATTAATTCTAGATGGTTGGATGTGGTCACAAATTATTAGGAAAGATGTATTAGGAAAAAAAAATCTCATCCATTGAAATACAAGGATGGTTCAGATCTGTCCAAATTAATCCACCTAGTGGAGTTGCCCTCAACTCTAGGGATCTGGATCCATATTGGATCGGTAGGGATAGGAAAAAGAATTTTTATGCACGGTAAAATACGTTAGATGGGCTTTGGAACACACAAATCGATGATTAAGATAACAAGATTTACTCTAGCAACGACTAATCTATTCAGTTAACGTGAAAACTCCTAAAAGGTGTCAATTAAGTATACGTATAGATTTGAGGGATAATCAAAATTTCAAAATAAAATAAAATTTCAAGTGAAAGTCATAAGGCGTTTATACTCATAAAATTTATAGAAAGTTAAACAAGATACTGTGCATGTGTGTGGGCTTAGGAAGTATTCCCTTCTTTTCTAAATGTTTGACACCGTTAATTTTTTTGACACATATTTGGTCATTCGTCTTATTCAAAATTTTTTAAGAAATAAATAAAACTATATGTATGCATAAAATTATATTTAAAAATAAATCAAATAATAGAAAAATAATTAATTATTACATAAGTTTTTTTAATAAGGTTAACGGTTAAACATTAAAAAAAAATATCAACAGCGTACCTACTAGATAATGAGTGGGAGGTATATACCAATAAGGATCGGAGAAAACATCAAAGTTCGCATTAGTCAGGGTTTCTTCGATCCTCCCGTTGCGTGGTACAGATTTGAGACCAACGCTACAGCTATAAAAGACACATACAAGATACAACCCATACAAGACATGCTGATGAGCAGTTGCGCGGATACCTTTAGTGACTGAACATTTGTCGAGCCCTAGCCGTTTCAGTGTCAGCAAGCCGGTCCAGGTCCTTGGCAATGGCTCCGCCTTCCGTGCCAAGCTCCGGCGAGCCCAACAACGCCCGAGACCGCACACGGCCGCACGTCATCTTCGTCCCGAGCGCCGGCATGGGCCACCTGCTCCAATTCATCCGCTTCATCACCGCTCTTTCAAGCCATGACGTCGACATTTCCGTCGTGATCGTCGTCCCGACCGTGTCGGCCGCCGAGGCCGACCACCTCGCCGCTCTCTTCGCCGATTTCCCCGCCATCCGCCGCGTCGACTTCCACCTGCCGCCGTTCGACACAGCCGCCGAGTTCCCCGGCGCCGACCCGTTCTTCCTCCGGTGGGAGGAGATCCGCCGGTCCGTGCACCTCATCGGCATGGCCATCGCCGGCGTCACACCGCGCGCCACGGCCGTCGTCACCGACGTCACGCTGGTGTCCCACGTCAACCCCATCGCCAAGGAGCTGGGCCTCCAGTGCCACGTGCTGTTCGTCTCCTCCGCGACCATGATGTCCCTCCTCTCCTACTTCCCAATCTATCTCGACAAGAAGAACCCGCAATCCAGTGTCAGCGACGTCGACGTCCCTGGCGTGCGTCTTCTGAAGAGATCGTGGCTGCCACAGCCATTGCTGGACCTGAACAAACTGTTCACGAAGCAGTTCATTGAGAACGGACGGGAGATCGTCAAGACCGACGGCGTTCTGATCAACACGTTCGACGCCCTGGAGCCGGAGGCCCTCGCCGCGCTGCGGGACGGCAAGGTCTTCGCCGGGTTCCCGCCGGTGTTCGCCGTCGGGCCCCACAACTCCCAGGCCGCCGCCACGAGCGAAGCAGACGACGACGTCTCGCCACCGATGGCATGGCTCCGGCAGCAGCCGGCGCGATCCGTGGTGTACGTCGCGTTCGGCAGCCGGTGCGCCGTGAGCCACGACCAGCTCCGGGAGATCGCAGCCGGGCTGGAGGCAAGCGGATGCCGGTTCCTATGGATCGTCAAGACGACGGTGGTTGACCGCGACGACCACGCCGGCGTCCGTGACGTGCTCGGCGATGGGTTCATGGAGCGCGTGGAGGGACGCGGGTTCGTGACAAAAGATTGGGTCGATCAGGAGGCAGTGCTGAGGCATCCGGCTGTGGGGTTGTTCCTAAGCCACAGCGGGTGGAACTCGGTGGTGGAGGCGGCGACGGCCGGCGTGCCGCTGCTGGCGTGGCCGCGGCTAGGCGACCACCGCGTGGCGGCGACGGTGGTGGCGAGCGGCGGCGTCGGGGTGTGGATGGAGGGCTGGAGCTGGGACGGGGAGGACTGGCTTGTAAGTGGGGAGGAGATCGGAAAGAAGGTGAAGGAGATGATGGCTGACGGCGCCGTGCGGGAGAGGGCGGCGAAGGTCGGCGAGAAGGTGGCCAAGGCTGTCGCCGTAGGCGGCACGAGCCACATGAGCATGCGGGAATTTGTTGCCAAGCTCAAAGCCACATAAACACTTCACTGTGCATTAATAAATAAAGAGTATGTTGTACTCATGGTGTTGGTGCATTGGGCTGGTAGTTTTACAGGTGTGCACTTGAGAAGTGAATATGACAACTTGGTACATGGGTGTGGTGTAATACTGTACAACTTTATAAGTGAGCCTATATGTAATAGCTAAAAATATGGGTGTGCTTTGTTTAATAATAATGAATAACTGGTCGTATTAGTTCGACAACATAATTGTTTTCGAGAATTTTTAATATGCACTATTTTAAAAAAAATTATACTTATCTCGTCAATATACTTACGTAGCTTTGTTTAAACATACTTAGTTCTTGGCTTTCTTAGCAACTAAAAGTCAATTAAATCTACAATTTAGAAAATGTTGTATTACCATAAAATTTTAGAATGTGAAGAAAGATTACGATATAAACAAAATTTGATGTTTCAATTTCTCATAAATATTGTATGCATTTCATGATATTTTTAAAATTTTAAGTCAAATAATTATGTCTTATCTATGTTTATGAATTCAATTCTTTTATCAGATTGAGATTTATGTGAACTGAGCAGTTAGCATAAGTATAAGAGAAGGGCAATACAATCACAAATACAAAATCCAAGCGCTCAAGGAAGAAAGGGGATAGAGAGAGATTTATTCTCGTTTCGCTTTATCACATATACAAAATCCGTAGCAACCAGTAATGCGGGTGGGCTTTCCGTCCAGCGGAGTTTGTAGAAATAGAAAAATAAAATTAGTGGAGGCATTACCCCAATGTAGACCTCATAGAGATGGGAGAAAGCGCTCAAAAGGGTGATGGAATTGGCGTTAAGATGAAGAAGATGATGCCGAAGAAATTAAGAATTGATAGAAGAAATCCAGAAGGCGGGGGAAGGAATCCGCGACGGATAAAATCCTCCACAACCACTATTTGGCCAAGTGTGGAATTAGGAAAGTTACCTTCAGTTCTGCGTGGTTCCTCTGCGCCGCTCGGAGCCACTCCCTCCCGATTCAGCTTTGCCATGGCGGCCACGTCGATGGTAGAAGCCCCAAGATCCATGGACGTCGGAGTTGTTGAGGGAGAAGGAAAAAAAAAAGAGTTAGTGGTTTCTTGAGCAAGAGACTAGAGCAGAGAATCTGAGGGATTTGGATTGCAAGATTTCTTGGTAAGTGAACCGAGAAAAGTTGCCCATCTGTTTTTATGGACTGATGCAACGATGGTTCGGTTTTCAAGGAAAAGAGAGAGGTTGCCGTCAGAAATTTCTAGGGTCTGGTACTGTTCATTGATTAGACTTCAATTTAAATTCACCTGCAGACTGTTGGACTTCCTCTGTGATCTCGATGACTCCAAGTCTTCTCGGAAATTCTGAGGAGAAACAAGTGAGAACGATAGAACACAGACGAGTGAAGTTGGGTTTGACAACGTGAGTTCATTTAATTTGAAGTCGGGGGCTAATGTGAGAGTTACAGATAAGGCATACCTAATCCTCTACAATTAATGGGATATACGGGTATGGTATACCCAGACGCATATGATTTATTTCCATTAACAGAAGAAGGAACCTGCAAGGCTTTAAGAAAAATATCCTCTCAGGCTTGATGATTACGAAATCCTACTCGGAGAAGATCAGGACTTGCCAGATATAGTACCGGGTTCTACGTCTTCGAGTCCTACTCAAAGACACGTGTAACCTATGGTATAAAAGGCGCACCCCAGAAGGGGGCCAGGATGATCGAATTAGTTCACCAGAAATTCCACCAAAGCCAACGAAGCCTGGATAGCCAGAAGCCAAATTGCCGAGATAGTTAGTCGACTTCCCGATTACAATCTCGTCAACTAGATCCACATATATACCTTGTACTCTGTATTTGACAAAGATCAATCCCATATAAACTGCAAGTAGCGTATTACCCACCTTAGGGCCTGAACCAGTATAAAAATCCCTGTCCCTGAATTTCTGTAATGTTGTTTTGTGTGGATCCTTGCACCAACATACCACAATACCCAATTTATCCGGTCTACGGGTATCACCCGTCGATAGTATGAGTTCGCTAATCCTTCGCTACGTGTCAACCTACCCTTTATGCTTAACTTACCCCTGCATAGACTATAACGTATGCAAGTATATAACTTATTGGTATAGTTCGCTTTTACAGATCTTCTCTTGGGATTAAATACGATACCTTGGAATACTTCTAGGTCAAATGCTACAATGGTATATCCGTGCGCTTGCGGCTGTATTTTATAAACCATAGATTACCATTGATATTTCAAGTCGCCGTCGCTGGGAATTATATTTCCAGGGATGGCGTTAAGAAATACCAACATGCTCTCCTTTAGTATCAGGAGCCACCACCTAGACTTCAGAAGAACCTAGCTAAGTTTCAGCAAGGGTTGCTCACTCAACAACTTTATTATCATCCCTGACTTGAGAAGAAGTCGGGGGCTTAGAGGATGAGTCTCTAGCCCTGGAGACATCATCAATCATAGGTTTTTTGGTAGGAATTTTTTTTATTGATATAAGACATATTATCGAGACAAGTCAGTAAAGACAAGACTTTAGATTTTTACCTCTTGGAGAACTTGAAACGAGTGAGTTTGGGAAGTGGAGGAGAGGAAGGGACATTTTCCTCAACCCCACCAGATACAATAATGGTAGGTGGGAAGGGAGGATTGGTCCTCGAGTTCTCCTCTTTGTCATCATCAGCTTGGAAGAGGGGTCACCTCTCCTTCCTTCTCCTCATCTTCAGCCTCTTCCATGTCTTCCATGTCTCTTCAATGATCGGAGCAGGGCCGATAGGAGCTTCAGCCCTGGGTGGCCTAGCCAGAGTTGAAACACTCGGTGGTCGTGAGTCATGCTGAAAGAATTACTACAATAATCATAAATTATCAAGGAGGAGTATTAAGGAGAAGACTTATAATAGGAGGAAGATTGTACAGATGATAGCTTGGTATAGGCTTATTCTTCTAAGAAGGGATATGAGTCATGCTGGAGAATAAGTCTTGAAGCCTCTCCTTGATTATTACTTCCTTGATAGACAATGACCTCTCTGATTGGGTCTTCCATACTAGAGTACTCATATGATGGGTGTACTCGGTCTTTAATAGGATTTACTCTGATTCCGATGAAGTGCCGATCAATACAAACTTCGGTCAAGCCACCCTCTTTAATAACGCGTTGATCTCAATCATTTCGGCAGGAGTGGGCTTTGAATTCTATAACTCGAAGGGGGAACGAAAAGAGCTAACAAAGTCATCCAGAGACTTGTCGGCATTAGAGTAGTAGGACCACTGGTCGTGCCAATCCTTGTTGGATGTTTTCAGGGACATGTTGAAGTACTTTTTGGTAGAATGGACTTGAAATCCCGCACCACCAACATTCTTGATCTTGTCCTTGCTGGGTTGGGGCTTGACGCAGAAGAGGGCGCGTAAGTGACCGAAGTGTGGCACGATGCCAAGAAAGGATTCACAAAGATGGATGAAGGTGGCTATGTGAAGAATAGAGTTAGGGTTGAGATGATGAAGCTAAAGGCCATAGAATTAGAGAAGACCTTTGAAGAATGGGGAAACAGGGAGAGTGAAGCCACAGTAGAAGAAAGAGGCAAAAACAAAGATTTCACTGGTGTGTGGAGATTGATAGTCCTCTAACTTCGTCGAGATTGATAGTCCTCTAACTTCGTCGGTCGCCACCCGATCAGTTCTCTGGCAGGAAGCACATCGTCGGTGTCAAGATTACGGATAAGGGATATCCTCATTCCCTGGAAATACAGAGTACAAGGAAAGGTATACGTGCACTAATTCGAAAAGAAGACCAAGATATATAAGGAAGTCATAGGAGCATACGGAAGGGATCCGTATGCCAGAAGACTAAGACAGAGACCTATTCATAGAAGACAGGGGCTTTCCTAACCACGCGAGTCTCACAGTACGAGTCCTACTCGAGGACTGCTGGTAGCCAACGGTATAAAAGGATTACCACCCCATTGATCGAGGGACGGATCAATTAAGTGACAATAGAAGCCAAAAGCATAGTTTCGTAGCTATAGCCACCAAAACCATCGAGATCGTGTTCGGTCCTTCCGACTACAATCTCACCGGATTCCTGTTCCCACATATTGTACTCTGTACTCGGGATCCTTCCCACCAGCAATCCCATATAAACTGGAAGTAGGGTTATTACCTTCTCGGGGCCCGAACCAGTATAAAAATCCTTGCCTTAGCTTTCCAACGAAGTCGTACTATATCAGTCCTTACGCCAACGTTCCTCCGTCATCTACATACCTTGTCTACGGATGTCAGCCGTTGATAGTGGCATGCCAGGTAGACGCGCTTAGCGTTCAAGGACCTCACGACATGCTGCCAGGCTACATCGACTACTACACCAGCCGTGCCCCAGCGGCACCCATGCCAACAACGCTAGTGTGGACTCAAGTCGGATCGATCACCTTCACAGTCTGCACTACTACCGCAGTCACTCCTGGTCAGTCGACGGTCGTGAACCTAGCAGACGCAAAGGGGAAGTCTAACCAGGAGTCGGTAACCCTTCCCGACCAGATGGAGGACAGGGCACCGGCTGTTACGACAACAAAGGAGCAACCTCCTGAGGCCACTTTCTGATATCAGGCACCAGCGAGGGAATTCCGTGTCAAAGTCACCACTTGGTGTGCCATCCATAAAACTATCAAGCATTCTCTAGAAGACTGCAAAATAGTGCAACGTGTCAAGGCCTAGATGGAAGAGAATGGACAACGAGAGGGAGCATGCATGTTCGCCAATTGGTGTCCGATCCACAACAGAAAAGCGCATAGCATCTTGGATTGCAGGGTATACCTGAAGGCCGCAAAGTATGTTGCGCCTCGAGAAGTGCCCAAGAACGCTCGAGCCCAACACAACACAGAGGAGACGGAAGAGAAATCTAGTCTCGACCGCTTTGTCGGAGCTATTATTTCCGATTTACAAGAATCCTCCACGTCGGATGGCGGTGACAGTTACTTGGCGTCTGAGTCGGATAACACACGAGGAATTTACGCCATTAATGACGGCAACAACACGGCCCCAACCTCTGGAACACCTACACAACATCTCGCGACAATGCGGGAGATACTTAGCGAAACACCCTACGACACCACCGCAAACCCGGAGATAGCACAATGGGCCGAGCGTGTCCACGCAATGGCCACGAACCTTGACTCAACATTCAGGTAGGCAAACACCGAAACACCTCCAGAACTAACCGAGTCCGAGGCGGCGAGAAGGACTGCCGCGGCTAACGTAGAGGCCGCAGCGAACACGGAAGCGATGGCACAAGCAGCAAGGGCAACATTTGCCGCCAATCAGAACACAAACTCCGACGGTCGAGCACTCGAAGAACCATGTGAAGACGATCCCGAGCGTCACCATCCCAGGGCACGGGCAGGGCAAGGGCAGACGCCACTTGCAGATTGCGACCTTCGTGATCGCCTCAACAGGCGCCGACGGGATCGACAAGAACGACGACACCACACATCGCGCCACCAAGGACATGAAGAAGAGCGAGAAGGCGGCGGTCAAAGACAAGAAGGAGAAAACAACCGCTGTAGTTGATCTCGCAACAGGCATAACGACTACAAATGAGAAGATGGGGAGCATGAATACCATGAATCCCGCTCCCCCCATCCACGAAGAGACCGATCACACGGGAGCCAATCTAGGAGCCCTTCTCGAGACCCCAGCGACCCATCGTCATCTTCGTCCTCTGAATCATATCATTCTCGACGACCGAGCAGGGACGCGAACTGTTCACCGTTTATACCAGGCGGTGGATGCAGGGCTTTCGTTCCCGCACTTCGAGAAGTTCGGTGGCCGAAGAAGTTCAGACCAGGGGCAATCGAGAAGTACGATGGGAGCACCGACCCAAAGGAATTCATGCATGTGTACTCCACCGTACTCTACGCTGTTGGCGCCGACAATAATGCATTGGCAAACTACTTGCCCGCCACACTTAAAGGACTAGCACGATCATGGCTGGTACATCTCCCATCATGGTCGATCACTTCCTGGGAAGGCCAACTTCTAGGGAACATATAAACGACACATCGTCGAAGATGATCTGCATGCAATGACCCAGAACGCAGGCGAATCCTTGAGGGACTACATTTGGCATTTCAGTGAATGCAGAAACATGATCCCCGACATCAGTGACTCCTCAGTTATACGGGCCTTCAAGACTGACGTCAGAGATCGATACACCACTCAGGAACTGGCGACAAAAAAGATCACCACTACTTGAAAGTTATTCAAGATCGTCGGCAGATGCGCACATGTCGATGACGCGTTACGACGAAAAGATGGAAAGAGCAAAAAGGGCGAAGACAAGAAGCCTAGCGGGAAAGAGGCCCCGAAGTCGAGCAAGGATAAGAGTCACAGAAACGGGAAATGCGAAGCACCCACTAAGGTTCTTGCCACCGATCGGGTGGAACCCTCAAAGCGTGCAAACCCGCAGGACGACTATCCCCGACGACCGTGGTGCCCAATCCACAAGACGAACTCCCACAATCTGAAAGAATACAGTGTCTTCAAGAAAGCCCTAGCTCGACAACAAGTCCCCGACAAGATCAAACAAGTACGGATGGTCGAAGCCAGCTCGACAACCGAAGATGACAACCAAAGCTTTTCCGGATCAAGAACTTCACGTCTCCCACATATTCGGAGGTTCTACAACGTACTCATCGAAACGAGAGTACAAGAGGGTAGAACGCGAAGTCTGTGCAATCACACGCGCAGGGACATTGTTGGTATTTCTTTTCGTCCACAGAATAAATCCGCAAGCGAACGGAATACCGCTGTAGCACTTTCCCTAAGGAGTATTCCTAGGGTATCGAATCCACAGGGAATAGTGTGATTAACCTTACTCTAGTTCATCCAAGGATACAAAACTAATGGTAAGCCACGTGCTTGAGAGGGTTTACTCGTAACAGACAGTGTCTTTAGGAAGATTATTTAATCCTAGAGGAATATTTCGAGCACTGGTGACTCGCTGCCCCAGGTTCAAGTGAGCTACTACACACCTGGACAAAGAGGGCTACGTGATCTTGAGGGCTATCACCACCTCTACACTTGCCTCAAGCTAACTGTGAGATATGCAGCAATTACTAGAGATTAACTACCTAGACACCTTGCCTTAGCATATTAATTACTACTTAAGTGTTAATTAAGCACCAAAGCAATTACTATAAGTGAGTTGTTTATAGTAAACAGTAATCCCGTATTCAACTTAGAAATTAACTGAGATACAAATCTTACGAAAGTAAACTCAATTACTCAGAAGAATATTTCTATTAAAGCAAGAATAATTGATAAAGTAAAGAAAGAGTTACCAACAACTCCGGGACTCCTCCCTAATCTAGTATACAATAGTGTACAATAGAGCCTCTTGTAATTCAGTTCAAGCTTTGGTGTGTATTCTAAGAGTGAAATGAGAGGGTATTTATAGGTGGAGGTGCCTTGGGAAGGTGGAGTTACTTCCAAGCATCCAAAGAGCATATTCACCCTCCTAGCGACATGTGTCCAGCTTTTGGCGGTTGTGGCATGCATGACGGTGGTCCAAAGTGGAACAAATGGAATCTTACTTAGTCCAAAGTGAAAACATATGCTAGAGGGTGGTCCAAGGTGAAACTAGGGTAATAAAATATGGCCCAAAGTGCAATTCACTCTATTTTTTATTGTAAAAAAAGAACTTGTTGCCACGAGTATTTCATGGCCATAAGAAGTATTGCTATGAAAATTATTTTTGTTGGAAGGAAAAGATAATGCCATACATGAATATTATGGCTATAAAAACTATTGCAATGAAATTAATTGTTGCAATATATCTTATTGCCACATTTATTTTGTGACAACATACATATATGTAGCCACAAAATTTAAATTGTAGCATTAAGCTAATACCACGTGTTTTCTTGCCACGGCTAGCAACGATGTCAAATTCGTGGTGATACATAGCTATTGCAACAATTGTAGTGCTAATGCAACAATTATTTTTGTTGCAAAAGTCTAATTTTCTAGTAGTCTCACAGACAGTAATGATTGTGTTGGTTCAAGTGAGTTCAAGAGATGTTGTTCATAAGCTCTCACGGGTTGAGTGTAGGCTTGATTGTATAGATGCATGGAAAAAAGAAAGGGGTAAAAGGCTACGCTAGGGCCGAGTCAAGAGAAAATATGTTTTAATTAGGTATTGCACATCCTAATCTTTGAACGAAAGAAATATAAATATGAAGAATCTAGACAGGCCGTTGTAGATGAAAATAGAGTAAAATCATGATTAGGGAACCAGTTTGGCCAACAATTTGGAGTTGAGAGAGAGAGAGAGAGAGTACAACAAAAATTTCTAGCTACACAAATGTCCGGGCGATCATACTAGTTTTTTTTAAAGAAAGGAAAAAACTTTGCCTTTTATATATTGCTAGAGCAGGCGACCATGCTAGTTGCAAGTTGCAACTGAAAGAAGAGGTAGAAACACAATCAACTGTCAACGGAGGCAGTTTTACCTCACTATACTACTGTGCCACCGTTCTTGTTTATAGATAGATGGGTGGGCAAACGTCAGGGGTGTGGCTACTGGAAAGTCCTCTCAACTAGTCCCCGAAAGCCTTCGACGCTCTGATTTGCTCAAACAGAGTCCTCTGCTCCAGGTGTTCGTCCATAGGAGGAGCCAGTCGAGGGCAGAGTTCGGCACGACGGCGGCAACGCACCACGTGAGCTGGTGCGATAGGTTCGGCCGCAGAGCGCGCCGCCGTGCCCAATCCACCCCACCGCCGCGCACGCGTAGTCGTCCGCAGACACCACGAACGGCGAGAGCCAGCTTGCCTCCATGAACTTCGCCACCATCCTTGTCGCCACAAAGAGCGGCGCCTGCACACACGCCTAACATATGTTATGTGTCAGAATTTTCGGAACTTACAAATTTCACATCGATTTAACCTGGCACTGCACATGGATCCTTTTACTTGCATACTCCACGTGAAGGCTCCGTGAGAACTGGGCCACGTACCTGTGCTCGAAACGAACCGACACGTTGAATAACTATAACATCCGGTTACATGTACGTACCGAGATGTACATACGACGTTATAAGATGTCTGTTGTGCTCGTACCTTTTGGTGGCGGCGTACACGGTGTAGAACGGGAAGGAGGGGGTGGCCTCCGACGACGCCGAGCCGATGTTGACGACGGCGCCCCTGCCCCGCTCCACCATCCCAGGCAGAACGGCCGCCGTCACCTCCGTCACCGCCCACAGGTTCACACGCATCATCCTCACCCACGCCTCCACGTCCGCCTCGTGCAGGCGCATCGCATACGGCTGCGCCACCCCGGCGTTGTTCACCAACACCCCGACGTCCAGCCCCTCCACGGCCTCCCTCAGCCGGCGCAGTGGCTCCTCTCCATGAGCCGTGGAGACGAGGGACAGGTCGAACACCACGGTCTTGGTCTGCACCCCGTGGCGAGACCGGATCGTGTCGGAAATCTCCCGGAGGTTGGCGGGGTCGCGGCCGACGAGAACGAGGTTCATGCCACGCCGCGCGAGCTCTAGCGCGATGGACCGGCCGATGCCGGAGGTTGGGCCGGTGACGACGGCCCACGCGCCATAGCTGAGGCGCATGTCGTTGGGCCGACGTAGGGAGAGAGCGAGGTAGGCGAGAAGGCGGAGCGTGACGGAAGCGACGCAGGCGGCGCCGAGGAAGGCCAGCGAGCGAAACCACCACGCCATGGGCGCCACTGCATCTTGCCGGAACAGGCAGACATGAATAGCCATGACGATTCGGGCCACCGGTGATCTCTCTCTCTCTCTCTCTCTTCGCGCCTGTGTTGGCGCGTTGCGAGATATGAATGGGCAGGTTTATTGTTGAGCTAGCTATCAGCCTAGTACACAAATCACTCGCACTGGATAGCAACATGGAACGGTTATTCGCTGATTCACCGATCAACCAACCATCCGGATGCAGTAAGGAGAATATGGTGGCACGCGGCACAGGACAGCACGCGCGCGCACATATGCAGCACGGGAAATAAACTGACGGGATCATGGATGCACAAGGAATTATACTTAATCAGTGTGTTAACGCCACAGTGAAACACGTACGGGCTGATGTGGTACATGGTCCACCTTGCATAATGTGACCATTGATCTTCAAACACACAATTTGATTGTTCGTATTATTCAAAAAAGTTATACAAATATATAAAAATACAAGTTATGTTTAAAATATCTTTAATACTAAAACAACTTATAACAAAATAAATAATATTTGCATAAATATTTTGAATAAAATAAATAACTAAACATATATTTTAAAGCTAATGGTGCCATAAATTAAAAACTAAAAACGGAGGGAACAATTGCTTGATTAGCTCCACGAGGTGTCTGCTTGTCGTTCACCGACCAGCAGTAAGTGTCGGGGTCTGCATATAATGTAACTGATTAATCGGGAATCTCTGACGTCATTGGAGGCGGTAATTTTGTGGCTGACATGCAGACCCTATCACTGATTGGCCCATTTGTCAGCTCCTATGTCTCACTACGCCAGAGAAACTGAATTGGATGTAATTGGTTGCTGTTTGGGATATATATGCTTATAATCATTATCGCTGATCTGATTGTTGTTTTGGATATGTAATGGACACATGCTCCAACTTACACAATTGCACAGTTATCCTATCTCTCATCACATGACTATGACTATGGCTTTCTTTATGGTACCAATACTACTGTATATTGATGAACGGTCAAGATTATATTATACTAGTGGTTAATATATGGTAGTATACACCTGTAGTACGCAATAGTATAAAGCATTTGTATAGAAAGAACGGTCCTAACTATATGATCTCATTGTGTAAGAAGCTAAATATCGTGAATTTAAAATTTAAAGTCGATGGTGTGGTGAATAATTTCTTAAATTAATAGAATAATTACTATAATAATCATATAAATTAATGGATATACTTCATCTATACTAGTCCCACTTAGGACTAGTATTGGGTACCTAAGAGAACCCATGACTATTACTGTAGCGTCATAGCGTACGTTAGGTCCCAGCTATTCTCGGATGTATAATAATGATGTATAGGATTGGTGGGTTCAGTTGGTTCTAGAATTGAAATATACACTTCAGATCCGGAACTAAGCCACGAGGCAAAATCGAACGGAGCCAAACGGCGTCAGTCACGCGCCCACTCACCTCTAGCGTTGTTGTGGCCGGTCCTTTACCTGCTAGCTGTCCTCGTCGCCACGCTCCTCTGTCCGCCGGCCGTCCTCGTCGCCGAGCTCCTTTGCCCGGCCCCATCGTTGTCGTCTCCTGTGAGCTCGCTCCACTGGCCGTTGTCATTGTCGTTGTCGCCACCAAACTCGTTTGCCTGTCGATCGTTGCCGTCCATCGTCTTCGCAGAGCTCCTGCGTTCGCTTGCCGTCGCCGCACCGCCAGGGGGTACCATCGTTGCCAAGGTCCTTAGATCCATTGTAAGATGAAAAGAAGAGGAGACGGATAAACGAACAAACCACAATTCTAGTCCATCCCATCTAAGTCCTATTCACTCTACGAAACAAAAAAAAATTACCAACCCATTCTACAAACGAAATAGGCTACTGGAACCAACCCATAAAAAAACCTAAAATTGTTCTAACCCATCGCACGTAATTTTGGAACCAAATACATTGGACCCTATCTAGAGGTAATTGTGACATCCTGACACAGGGCTTAATAGGATTGATAGAATACTCATATCAATAAGTTGTAACTTTTTTCCGAGAGCTCATCTCTAAAGAACTCTGAGGTTAAGTGTGCTTGGCCTAGAGCAATTTGGGGATGGATGACCAATCGGAAAGTTCTTCCCGGGTGCGCATGAGTGAGGACACCCATCGGGAAGTTCTTCCCGGGTGCACATGAATAATGACAAAGTGCGCAGAAAAGACTTGTATTGCTCTGTGAGGGAAGTCTTGATGTCCTAAAGAGCAGCCATGTATTAACGGGCCCCATCTAGCCCGGGTGAGGGGGGTCGGGGCGTGAAAAATGGTATCAGAGCCAACCCTCGTGGTTTCACGAGCGTGTGTGGGCGCAGGGGTGCGGGCATGTTGCGCATGGCGTGTGGGCCCTGCGGGGACACGGCATGGCACATGGCCGGACCTGGACACACGGCCGTGGCCAAAAGGGGAACGTTCCTGGTTGTTTGCCCAAGTGTGGGTATGTTGGACCAACGGGGACGTCGGGTCCTTTGAGAGTGGGTGTATGTGATATCCTGGCTCAGGGCTTAAAAGGATTTGATAGAATACTTATATCAACAAATTGTAACTTCTTCTTCGGGAGCTCATCTCCAAAGAACTCTGAGGTTAAATGTGTTTGGCCTAGAGCAATTTGAAGATGGATGACCGATAGGAAGTTCTTCCCGAGTGCGCATGAGTGAGGACAAAGTGCGAGAAAAGACTTGTGTTGGTCTGTGAGGGAAGTCTTGATGTCCTAGAGAGCAGCCATGTGTTAGCGGGCCCCACCCAGCCCGGGTGAGGGGCGGCATGAAAGTAACAGAGGAGATTGGCTGGCCACACGGTAGCACAAGGAGAACTACTCACCCACACATTTTAGGTAGCCAACGTCAAGTAAAATGAAATGAAGAGAGTTTACAAGTACAATTATTTTAAAATGAACAAAACCCATAAAATTTGGGATTTCATTCAAAGTACGAAACCAAAGACAAATATTTTCCGCTCGCATTATTGTACTTACGGGCCTGGTGATGCTTCAAATACAGGAATGGCATTGCCTGGGGCGGTAGATAGGGAAGAAATCAAAGATGCCCCTCTCACCGTAACATGATGTAATATCTATTTTTAATTTTCTTACTTAAATCTTTAATGAATTGAAAGTTACGAAGTACTAGTATATTTTACTGATAAACCTACCAGGCAGTGCACATCAATTCCTTTACTTGCATATTCAACGTGAAGGCCCCAGAAGAACTGACCCACGTTCCTGCTCGAAATG
Organism: Leersia perrieri; assembly: GCA_000325765.3. Lineage (NCBI taxonomy): Eukaryota > Viridiplantae > Streptophyta > Magnoliopsida > Poales > Poaceae > Leersia > Leersia perrieri. Next base: position 7,987,104 of record CM002484.1, read on the forward strand.
AACTGGTCTATCTTACGGTCGCATGCATGTGTGTGTTTGGTATTTGTGTGTACGTACCGTTTGGTGGCGACGTACACGGAGTAGAGCGGTAAGGAAGGGATGGCCTCCGACGCTGCCGAGCCGACGTTGACGACAGCGCCCCTGCCCCGCTCCATCATATATCCCCAGCACCAACCCGCAGGCTCACCGGTAATCATCCTCACCCACGCCTCCAAGTCTGCCTCGTGCAGGAACACCGAGCCCGGCTGCCCCAGTCCGGCGTTGTTCATCGCCACGCCGATGTCCACCCCATCCACGGCCTCCCACATCAGTCGCGCAGTGGCTCCTCGCCGTGGGGAGTCAAGACGAGATACAAGTCGAACACGACGGTCTTGATCTGCACCGCCCGGTGGCGAGACCGGATCATGTCGGAGATTTCCGCGAGGTTGTTGGGGTCTCGGCCGACGAGGTTGAGGTTAAGGCCGTGCGCGACAAGGCCCAACGCTAACTGATGATTTCAACTACTAACGTTGCGGGTTGCTGAATAGGTTGTTAATGTTGTATTAAGCTGCTATATTTATTCAACAGAAGTTCAGTTTTCTGATATTCACCAAGATAGCAAATCAAACACTAAATAAAATCAAAGGTATCGCATATATTTAAATACCGAGGTAGTATTACTTCACTATACTACTGTGCTACCGTTCTTGTTTATAGATAGAGCAAACGCAAGGGTGGTACTACTAGCTACTAGAAAGTTATCTCAACTTGTCCCCGAAAGCCTTCGACGCTCTGATTTGCTCAAACAGAGTCCTCTGCTCCAGGCGTTGGTGCGCAGGAGGAGCCAGTCGAGGGCAGAGTTCGGCACGACGGCGGCAACGCACCACGTGAGCTGGTGCGACAGGTTCGGCACGCAGAGCGCGCCGCCGTGCCCGATCCACCCCACCGCCGCGCACGCGTAGTCGTCCGCGGATACGGCGAACGGTGAGAGCCAGCCCGCCTCCGTGAACTTCGCCACCATCCTCGTCGACACAAAGAACGGCGCCTGCACACACACACACACACCCCTAACATATCTTAGGTGCCCAGATTTTCCGAATTGGAAGTTACAAATTTCACATCAATGTAACCTGGTACTGCACATGGATCCCTTTACTTGCATACTCCACGTGAAGGCTCCGTGAGAACTGGGCCACGTACCTGTGCTCAAAACGAACCGACACGTTCAAAACTATAACAACCGGTCACTCTCACTATCTGTTACTGTTACATGTACCGATATGCACACACGACATTGTAGCATGTCACGTGTGCACGTACCTTTTGGTGGCGGCGTACATGGTGTAGAACGGGAAGGAGGGGATGGCCTCCGATGACGCCGAGCCAATGTTGACGACGGCGCCCCTGCCACGCTCCACCATCCCAGGCAGAACGGCCGCCATCACCTCCGTCACCGCCCACAGGTTCACTCGCATCATCCTCACCCACGCCCTGTAGAAGGAGAGGGCTCATCTGTATTCAAGCCCAGGGAGCAGTTCCTTAGGCTCACGCCCATTTAATCAGCAACACCAGACCACCAAAACAGGAGTAGGGTATTACAAGTTTGGGACGAGAGAGAGGGGGGAGAAGCGGCAGTGGCCAGTGGCGGCTAGGATTTGGGAGGGTGGGTACTTGTATATGCCGTTTTGCGAAAAAGCCCCTCGGCTTATATTATTTGCATCGCGGTCCTTATGTAGAGTACGGAAACACTGTTAGTGTTGACCGGGACCTAAACAGAATTATGAATAAATCAGAGGGTCTTTTCGAAAAAATGCAAGTAAAAAGAGGGCGCTCCCAGCAACACCCCAACCCACCAAGCTTTGTGGTTTCTAATTAGGATTCTAAAAGTATACTTCCCACGCGGTATATGGCGTGATTGGACAGGCGGTTTTCGTTTCGACCAGTGCCCTCTCGGCACACGTCCAATGACCAACCGTAGTGCGGTTTGACCGGTCTTAACGAGAAATCCAGACTCTTTCCAAATTGGTACTACATCCCAAAATGTTTGATGTTGTTGACTTTTTAACATATGTTTGACCGTTCATTTTATTTAATTTTTTTAAATGTGTAAGATTATGTGCTATGCTTAAAGTACATTTAATAATGAAATAATAATAGCAAAATAATTTATAATTGTGTAAGAATAAGACAAATGGTCAAACATATGCTAAAAAGCCAATGACAATATTTTAGGATGAATGGAGTATTAGATTATATTCTCCTGTAGGGCCAAATTTTAGTGTCAATATGTGCATGTATAATTTAAATGTATTCGTCCCATTTCGACGCACAAATATTTTGCTAGTATGAAAAACAACAAATTCCCGTAGTGCCGCACCATCGGAGAAATCTGAGATAATGCCACTGCTCTATATGGGTTTCGATGGAACGCCATCCTAAAAATTCGTTTCGATAAATAGCCACTTTTAACTGGGTGGACTTTGTTGTTTTGCCATTTGGGACAAAATTGCCCCTGGACTTCGTCTTCTTCCTCCCGCTCGCTGCTCGGCACTGCTTGGTCGCGACCTTCGTCGTCGCTACTCGGCGTTGCTCTGTCGCCACCTCCGTCGTCGCTGCTCGGCGCGTTAGCGACTCCGCTCATTCCACACCCGCGTCGGCGCCGCCGCGTCTTGCCCTCCGCCCGCGCCGCCGCTGCTGCGGTTCTCTTCCACCTCCATTGACCTCCACACGCGCTGGCGCCAATGTGGTTCTCGACCTCCGTTTGCGCCGCCGCCATTGACCTCTGCCTGCGCTGCCACCACCATTGACCTTCGCTCGCGCCGGTGCCGCCACCGCCGATGACCTCCACCCTCCGCCCGTGCCGACGCCACCGCTTGTCCTCAATACGTGTCGGCGCCGGCGCTTGACCTCCGCTCTCCGCCTGTGCCGCCGCCATCGCTTTTCCTCAGTCCATGTCGGCGCCTGCACGGTTCTTGTCCTCCGCCTGCATCGACGTGCCGCTTGACCTCTGCCACTCCGCCCGCGTCGGCGCCGCTCATCATCCGCTCACGCCGGTATCGTCGGCGCTTGTCCTCCGCTGACAGGCATTTTTGTGATGGTCATTTTCTTTTAGGGGTATTTTTATAAAAAGGTTTAGGAACAATTTTGTTCTAAATGGCAAAATATCGAAGCTCACCCAGTTAAAAGTGGCTCATCATCGAAGTCTATTTTTAAAGATGGCATTTCATCGAAATACAGGAGTGGCATTATATCAAATTTCTCCGCACCATCGACCGCGCGGTGTCCTGAATCCCGTAATTTACACACTTGCCCCCGCAAAAGAGAGAGCGTCCCCGATTCCCCAAAAGCGAGACAACGGGATAGGGCGAGACGCCAGAAAGCGGAGGAAGGAGCCACTGGGCGAAAGCCAGCAGCAAGCCCTAGCACCGGCGCGGCGGCGGCGACCGGCGCTGAGCAAGCCCTATTGCCGACGCGGCTGCGACTCTCTCGCGCTTCCGCGCCGTCGATCGCCTCTACGGGCCGAATCTGAGACGGTTCCGGCATGTCGATGAAGAGGTAATTTCAATTCGATTCGCTTCCTGTCAAGCGCGCCGATGATTTTGAGGGAAGGTTTGGTGAGGCCATGTGAACCGCGCTGCGTTTGTGGAGCCGTGCTGTCGAGTGCCATGGTGGATTGAGCTTGCCTGTGACCTAGGTTGAATTTGGGTTTTCTGGAGTGTGAATGCGAGGCAAGCTTTGGTCTAGGGGGCTGCTCGCTTCGTGGCACCATGGGCGCGTAGGTGTAGCTAAGCTGGTATTGGAGCGGTTATTGAAAATTCTCTGTTGAAATGCCATGGAGATACAATTGCATTTGTGCCTCTATTAGATCTAGATCTGGTTGCTATTGTTAAATACGTTATATGCTAAGCTGATATATGCGTGAGCCGTTTGTTCCTATATTAGTTTCGTGGTAGTATGGGTGCATAGGGTGTAGCTAAGCTGATGTACCCTTTGTCACATTTGCTGTATTTTCGCTTTTGGGAGTTTTTGTTTTCTATGTTAAATCCTATGGTGGTTCAGCTGCATCTGCACCACCATTAGCTCTGGTTGCTCGTGTGAAATATGTTATATACTTGTAGTTGCTCAATCTTCTGAAGGCCCAAACGCAATGCTGTTCAGTTTCATAAACACTAGAATTGCACTAGTTGATGTGTTCTGTGGACTCCAACAGATGTTATAGATTAAAGTTGCATAAAGCTCTATATTATGGAAGGGAACTACTGCTTTTATTGATATAAGATGCTAAAATATGAATTAAGTGTTGAAATAGGCAAAGCAAGATGCTCAACAGTAACCTCGGTAGCAAGAGATGCAATCCCTTCAGATTTTTCATTTAAGTCGGTTGTGCAATCATCAGTCTTTAAGATGATTGTTTTCACATTTGGTTTGCTCAGTTTGCTTACAGTTCTTCTTTTGTTTATGATTCAATAAATACATCAGGATTTTCTGCAAATTTTACAAGAATGGGACTTGCTTGAAAGGAGACCACGGCAGGTTCTCCCATGATTGGAATGATTATGAAAAAAAAGTAAGTAAACGGTTGATGTGCTCTGATTTTATTGCTAGACTTAACAGTACGTATCTTCATATGTTGGAATGTTCCTTACTTTGATGCTTTTATTTGTTCAGGTTTGCACCTTCTATCAGAAAGGTGCATGCTCATATGGTAGCCATTGCAGATATGACCATGTCAAAGTTTCTCGTAACCCCACAGTGCCTCCACCACCAAGCTTAAGTACTACAACAAGTGCATTGCCTTTGGGTATGGGGCGTCCTTGTCATTTGGGCTACCAAGCAGTTTCAAGCAACCCAAGACAACAGATCACTCATCGTGTGGGGTACCAAGAAGATTTAAGCAGCCCAAGAGAACAGATATCTATGGATGTGTCGGCACATTCTGGAAGTAGGCCTGTATGGAGAAATGATTATCAACATTAAAGCACACTTGAGGATGGGATTGACCAATCATCAAATCGAACTGTGCAAAGCCAAACTACCTTGAATCTTTCTGATCTAGCAACCTGTTCTGCTGCTGCTGGCAATTGCCCGTATGTTCTTTTTTAATCTTTATTTTTTGTTGATTGCTGTGGCATGTCTCTTATGTGGCGCAAGATTGTTGGCATATTTTTTGAAATTACTCAAATGGACATATAGCTGTTGGTAGGATCACTGAAGTGTACACTAATCTAGCTATTTGTGGACTTACTGAATCAGAGTTTCCAGCATATGGCCTGAGCCTGGCTCGATGTGTGCAGGATTGATGTTGCCACTTCTGATTTTGTACTGGAGCCTATGGGCACGGAGGTGAAGAAAAACTTTTGTCTCAAGGAGAAAATTTACTCGTGTCTGCTCAAACATCAGAGAGATGGTTTACACTGGTTGTGGAACGTGCATTGCTCTGGGAGAGGAGGCATCGTTGCTGATGACATGGGAGTCGGTAAAACACGACAGGTATACTTTACAGGATTTTGGTCATTTTTATTGCACTGGAAAGCATTTTACCTTCTAATGATGTTACATGGACAATTTAGGTATCTTCTTTCTTGAATGGCCTTGTCTTCTCTGGGTTAATCAAGAGGATATTGATTGTGACTCCGCCCATTCTGATTAACCAATGGACACAAGAAATGAAGTTCATTGGATTAATTGAACAAACCAGTTTGTAAGTTTCTATTATTTCTTCATCTATTTATTGATTTTTTGTGCTATTTTGACATTTTTCATTGTAGGTTTAAAGATCCAAGATCAAGACATGGCATTCTTGAGAATGTAAAGAAGGTCTCTATGAAAACCTTGCCCATATATTTTAGAAATTTTTTTTTGATGCAGTAGAGTTTGTTTGGTTTCTTGGTTTGAAAGTCATATTCCAAGGGCAGTGTGAAAAAAAAAAATAAACGGTGTTTTTTGCTGGTTAATCAGGAAGAAGTTATTTCTGTATATTGTATAAATATGGGCCCACTGAACTTGCACATAGTCAAACATTGAACTGTGTCCAAGTTCAAATGTTCGCAATAGGAAATTTCTTATAATGGTTGTCAGATACTAGATAGAAATAAAAATGATTCACCACAGGAAATCGTTGTTTCATGGTATCAAGGTTTTCATTGATGACATGGTAGAATATGATTCACTATTGGAAATTGTTTTATTCCTGTTTCTTGAAATTATGCATCCATTTGATGACATGTGATGGAAAATTCTGTACCAGAAAAGTTGATATTTTTTCTTCATTTCTTCTGCAAAATACAATACATCTATGTTACTGGATGAGAATTGTAATGGTTGGCTGTTGACACATATACTAGTACTGATTAATCTGTAGGTTGCTATGAATGATATGAGCACTTAATGGAGAGAATTTATTTCACATATTTGTTACTTGGTCATGCGAGTTGTAGGTAAACTTTCCTGGTTCTTAGCACTTCTTTTTAAAAGACATGTGGCATAATATATTATTTACCAAACAAATTGGTTGGATGACATCATGGCACCTTGCAGATTCATGATCTTGTGGACTTTTCCAGACCTAGCTAGTTGTAAAATAAAGAATGTGAAATTTAGTTTTATTGCATATATCAATCTGAACAAAGTTCTAATATGTTAAATTGTGCTCATTATAGGACGGCGGGATCATAATATGCTCGACTGGACTGATTCCTGGCCAATGGGCTCGTCTTTCAGAGGGATTAAAGTGGGATTATGTGATTGTTGATGAAGGACATAAACTTTGCAGAACTACCACGAAACTTTTTTCTTCAATTGAAAAGATTTCGTCCTCTCATAGGATAGCAATTACGGGAACGCCCATCCAAAACACTCTTATGGTAAATGTATTCAATATCATTTATAGAAGCATCAACACATGTTTACTCATCTTTCTCTATCATTTAAACAACTTGTGTAGGAACTTTATGTGCTGCTTAACTTCTGCTGTCCGAATACATTTGGCACCCTTGAAGAGTTTGAACGTAATTACTTGACATTGATTGTTATTGGAAGTTATAAAGAGTCAACAAGCAAAGAATTAGTTGACTCATCAATTTCTTCTAAAGTATGTGTTCTTGTCTTTTCTGATTTTATCTTTCTTTTTTTCTGTAACATTTTACTGATAAAATTCATTTTATAGAAACTTAGAGATTTCTTGAAACCTTATATGCTGAGAAGGATGAAGGATGATTTGTCCCTCCCTGAAAAAGCTGAATTAACGGTTTGGTTAGAACTAAGCCCATATCAGGTAACCTTCTGTTGACTGAAGCTTTAAGTTTCTTTTCGATTTTATATTTGAATTTTACACCCCTTGTTTTGATTGGTTGTAATGTAGAAAGCATTGTATCAATCTTTCCTGAGGAACTATAGAAGCAATATATTGGAAACGGGACAGATCCTGGTTGCTACCATGGTATATCCTGTTTCTTCTTTCTGCATGTATACAATTCTTATGGCAGTATTGGAAAACACAACTAATGTAAAATTTAATACTTTCATCTTGTGTCTTCTTGGCCAGCTTCTAGGAAAAATTTGTAACCATCCCTGTAGATTGACAGTGCCTGATGATGAATTAGAGAAACCAAATGAACGCAAGCTTCTGAAAAATATGGTCAAACAATTAGAGCAAATTGTTCCCCAAACTGCAATGAATGATGAATTTTATTCCTCATGTAAAATCGAGTTCATCTTAAAATTATTGGTAAGTTTTTCATTTGAAAGTTTTTAATTCATTTCACATGCTCATATGTTTAATGTTACAAATTAACCTATTGTGTATGACAGGAAAAGTTTCATAATGTCCACAAGGTATTGATCTTCTCTCAAACAAGAGAAATGCTGAATCTTATTGAGGTACGATCTTTAGCAAAACTTCTTTCACCAAACTTCAATATGCTGACATGGTCCAATAATTGTCCTAGAATGTCGCTACTCTCTCCACATTGACTAACTTTTTATGTTAATGCATCTGTTGAAAAACAGGTTGCTTTGGCAAAAAGGAATTACATATTTTCTCGAATAGATGGGACTCTAGGACAGACTGAGAGAGATGATATAGTGGAGGTAGGTGCTTTTCTTTTTTCTTGTTTTGTTTCTAGCACAGCTTTGTTTTAGGTAATTTTGTCTCTCTAATTATATCATATAATCAAACTATTCAGGAATTTAAAGGAAAAGATGGTCCTCCAATCCTTCTGCTTACAACAAGGGTTGGAGGTTTTGGCCTCGATTTGCAGATTGCATGCCGCACAATTATTGTTGACCCTTCATGGAACCCAAGGTAGGATTTATTTATACTTGCGGTAGTGGGTACGGTTGTTAATACTTCCTTACAAAAAAAAGCGGCATTCGTAGTATATATCATTTGTTAAAATTTCCTAATTGCTTGTGCACTGACTAGGTTTAACTCTAACCTGCTTCAACTTTCTTATACATAATGATGGGGTTTCTTATTGTTGTCTTGTCTTAATGATTATGCTCTTTTATTTGGAAAAGTAAGGGTCAAACACTTTATTTACTTCCATAGTTTCTTATTGTTGTCTTGCCTTGTTGATTATGATTTTATTTGGAAAAGCAATGATCAACCACTTTATTTACTTTCATAGCTAATACGTATAGCTGGCACAACCACATCAGCAAAGAACAAAAAACACTTTCTTACTCCTCGTAAGTTAGAAAAGTTATGATTTATGAAGAAAAAAAAATGATCCTAATATAATCGTTTTTTGATCTAACATCCATTGGTTTATGGTTAACTTAATATGAATTTGTTGTTTTACATCTTGCAGCATAGACAATCAATGTGCTGATCGCACATACAGGGTAGGTCAACAACAGAAGGTGATAGTATATAGACTTGTCACCACAAACACTGTGGAACAATATATGTATGAAACGTACGATCGATGATTTTGTATATACATCTGTTTGATCTTTCCCCTAAAATTTAGAATGCATTATTCAGTTATTCAAGTCTGGGCTTTCCAAAAATGCAACTGAAGATGCTGACTATGAGCGCTATGTGTCAAAGAATTCTAAGCTGCTTGACATGCCATCTGGTTTCTCAACGTCAAGAATACAGCGTAAGCTGGTTCATGATACTATGAGAGCGAAAAGGTAAGGTAACATTTCTTTATTTATGTGTTGATTTCCTGATAAAAATAAAATTTGGAAGAGACAAGTCAACTAAGCAATCCCACTTATTAAAAACGATGTATATAGGTGGGTGGGGTAGATAGAGATATCGAAGTGATATAACTTATTGATTTGTAGATGGTAGGTAAGGTAGAAATTAGCTTATTTGAGGACAAAATTTGAACATTACGATAAAATTTCGACAAAATGAACAAATTTTTATATCACAACGAGGATTCTAAATTTGTCTCAAATTTTAATCAGATCAAAAGAAGTGCAAGAAGAGATTGATGATTTGAAGAAACGTGGATTTGCTGTTGTCTCCATTCACAACAGATTGTTTTCAGAAACAATAGATCTACCTACCATCACCAATGACAGGTATTATTCAACTTTCTACTTTCTATGTTCATTTTCATTGAATCTATTAGTTCAATGGTACTCCGATTACAATATTTTTATTTGCAGCTCACAAGATAAGCTAAGAAAGCAAAGAGGTGTCTCACAAGCTGTCTCAAAATCTGATAGAGACCACGTGGTTAATGGGTATAATTTAACTTTTTCTGTGGGATTCCTTATGTGCTTGTGATTCATTATCTTTTTAAAAAAATGTGGTTGAGGTTTGATTATCTTTTATATGCTCTTGGGTTTCTGCTTTATCTGTCTATATCTATGCCGTTAGATTAACTGATGGAATGGATATAGAAGGGATTGAGGTGAAAGTAGTATAGGGAAGAGGAAAAATTTAGGGGTTTAGAAGGGATGGAGAAAAACGTAAGGGCATGTAATGGATTTTCTTTTACTGTTTTATATGGACGTTTCCGTTTGGAGTTGATGATCTCAGTGCATTTATGTTTTCCAGTGCTGACTTCGCATTCAAGCCCAAGGAATGGCCTGCTAAGATGTCGCCAACTCCTCCAATTAAAGAAGCTGAAAATGACTCGCAATCCAAAAAAGCTTTTCTGGAATCTGAAATACAGAACTATAGAAATATACTGCTCACGGTATGATAAATAAACTCGTAATACTGATGATGAACAATAATATAATTGGCTCCCATCATTTTTTTCTAACAAAATAAATAAGTGCATTGTCGGCAGGTGTGGTTACCTGATGGTGGTGAGAAGATTAGAGTGCGCATTGAGGAATTAGAAGAACTCTCAAAGCTTGAGACAAAGGACCCGACATGATCCTTGAAGTGTAAAAGAACAATGATCTGATACGGGCGGTAGGACAAAGGATCGGTCATGATCGTTGTGGCTTTTGTCATTGGTCTTAGATCACCTGTGTGCCCTTCTGTGGCGTTAACTTTGTTTACATATTATATGTATAATACTCATTTTCAGTCATTGTTTTAGTCATACGAGCATTACATGCTTATTCTACAGTCATTCTAAAGCATTTGATTGAAAGTGTCTGATGGTACGAGGTTTACACGTGAGCCAAAGCACAACAGTCTAGCACATATTTAGTCGTGATTTGTACTACTAATCTACTGACTGGTTATAGTCGTGCATCTGCACGGGATAAAATTAAACTTCATTCGTACCTTCTACTGTATATTATTAGTGGCGCATTTTGTTTTGCGCAAAGCTTTGCCTATGGGTGTGACTAACCCGCGATGCGTCGTGTGCGGACAACGTGCGCGACTTGTTTTGGAGGTCCCACTTTTCTACGCGATTTCTCTTGGCTCCATTTCTCTTTCAGCTCATACACGCACTCCTATTTCACTTTCAGTCCACACGTGCACTGACCAATTATTCTTTCCAAACAGTATACGTGCAATTTAGTAATATGCAACTTTTTTTTTTATACATACAAACTTTGTATATGTAAATACTTTGTACATATAAGTTTTCCCGTAAATAATCTTATACAATACATTTCGTATAAAAATTTTATGCATAAAACATATACTTACAGCCCATTTATTATGCATATATTTCTCCAGCTCATAAAAACATTGCACAAAACACACTTTGTATATAAAAACTTTGTACATAAAAATGTAATACAAACTTTTTATGTGATATATTTCTTATATAAATATAAATACATAATACAAAGAAAACAAACTTTCTATGTGTATATTCAGTATATAAACTTTATAAATAGAAAAAAAGAAAAAAACACAAATACTTGTGTTTGGGTCATGAGGCCTATATCTTCTTTCTGCCGCGTAACAGTCCACTTGGATTTGGCCTAATTTAATTGAGGTTGCAAAGCTTAAAATAGAAAAAATACAAGGCCCAACCCAAATAAGATTAAGAGTAAATTTCACAAAACCGAGTTGCAGAAACCTATATATACTTTAACACTTGTCACTTAACTACACAGATCGTAGTACTAATGTTTCACTAAACTACAGTAATTTTCAGAAAACTACACTATTGGGAGAATTTGGGATGTTTCATTCATTAATGCTTAGCCATGCTTAATATTATTAGAACTATAGGGTTGGAAAGAGCTATTAATTGTGGTATGTATACAACTTGTATTAATGGGCATAAAACTTGGGCACTTACACTAAATAATGGTTGATGAAATATGTTGGACTTGGTTTCCCTTGATGCAAGTAGCCCCGTCTGGGTTGTTAAGGACCGGACATTTTGACATCTATTCAAGCTCAATTTGTACTTATCACATGCCGAGCATGGGACAGCTTGTTTGAGTCCTAGTCCTACTGTGGTCATTTACGCTTGGAGAAGCGTGAGGATTTGGGATCTGTGGAGTGCCCGGTTGCCGTGAGCGGCAGGGGGTTTCTCCCACGCAGTGACCCTGTCTTGGTCACATCACTCACGCACGTGACTGTTGTCGGGAGCCTCGGTGTGGTTTAGGTGGTTGGGGTGGGGCTAAGAAAGAACTTGTGATGAGCTTGTATCACTTGTAAGTCACGCCTGTGTGCTGTGAAGCATTTGATCCTTGTTCGTGGGTCCAGTTGTACGCCTCTGATCAGATTATAAATCTATTCGAATAGCCGTGTCCACGGTTATGGACGACGCTTGATGTGTATCTCAGTTATACTAGAATCCAATTTGGGTTAATATCGATGGGTTTATGTTTGATGGTAATGTTAGCATGTTGTGCCATGTTAGTATGGACTTTGGTAGTCCATGGTTTATGATGTGAGCGCTGTTTGGGCTCATTTAATTGTTAATTTTAGATTATTACGATTGCTGTCCAGAAATTAAAATGATGCTAGTTTCACTAATCTTTAGCTGTTTTACTTATTATTTGCCCAATAAAATTGACTTTATGCAAATCATGAACCTAGATGGCTTAAGTTAAGGTAAAAACTTACATACTCCTCTCTCCCCTTATGTATATATAATTTTGGGTAAGACTTGCGAGTACAATCTTGTACTTAACCCGATGTCTGCAATTTCAATTTCAGGAAAAGAATCCGACGTTGAGCTTTGTTTCTTGTGTGGTCACTGTTCTGCCGAGGGCGGCGAGGATGGTAAGTGATCTCTCCCTCTTGTAGCTTGGCTCTTGTCCGGTCGGTTTGCCTTAGTGGTGTTATGACGCCTCTGGTTTTACTTTATGCTTGTGCATCTTTGAGACTTCCACTGCTATATTTATGTGCTGTATGTTGGGACCTCGGACCCTATATTATGTCATATACTTTGCTGTACTTTACCCCTATTTATGCACTTGTGATGATATTCCAATTGTTTGCGATGAAAGTGCGAGGCTAGTCGCATTCCTAGGGACTAGCTAAGCATAAGTAACAGGTTTTGATTGCTTGAGATAATTGAGGATAACACTTTGGATTGAGTCATTGGGGTATTCTTTTGGTCGCCGCCTTCGTGTGGTTGATGGGCATATGATGTACGTAGTAGACCGACAAGCTATCTTACGGTTATCTTTTGCTTCACTACTCGGCATTCCGATTATTATAGCAGAAGGTGTCAACCATAATCATGGATACATTGAGGATGAGTGGCTAATTTATGCGTGTATGGATCGCACTCCTCGAACAGTATGTGGTGGTTGCTTTGAGCACTGGATGGTATAATACTCGGGGTGTCCACATCGGTTTTGTTGACACAAATTTTGCCACCGCCCTATCAGGAGTTGTCTTCGGGCATATTGGCTGATGGAGTCCTCCGCGTGCAAATATGAAGGCCTGGGAGATCTGCTTAGCTCCAGTGCAGGTCCCAAATCTTAGAATGCGGGGGTGCTAGTCAGTTTGATCCTGCAACTAACAAAATGGTGTATGTTGATCGCCAAGGAGCCAATCGACTGATGAGCCGATGTGAAGTAGCGTCTCCGGCTGATGTTGATGGTGATGGCCCGGGAGCCGATCGGCTGTCGAGCCGATCTGATGTGCTGTAAGCCGATGTCGATAAGATATTGAAGATCAATCGGCTGTATGTTAGACTTAGATTCAAGTAATCAGATAAACAAATAAGCTCAATAGTAGTATCGGCTATGACCAGAATATAACATGAGAAGCCGATACAGGACCTAAATCTAGCCATAAGATTGAACGGTCTAGAGGGGGGGTGAATAGACGAAACCTAAAATCCTGCAAACACTTAATAGCGAAAGTCAGTTCTCCGGATAGTCTGGTCCAATGGTCCGGACTGTCCGGTGTCCGAACACTCCGGCCAAAGCGGTCGGAGCCTCTAGACCTGGAAACACAAAACTCCTCGAAGAGAATTTCTAGAGTAAGCAAGTGATAGCAGGAAGCAATACGAAAAGGGAGACAATGACACAACGAATTTTTACTATGGTTCGGACCCAAAGATCCTACCCCATGTTGAGGCGCTCCAGAGAGTGAGATCAAACGATCTCAAACCTCGCCCCAGCTATCTCCCACAAGTTGGCCTCAATCTCCTAGGAGCTCTCGGGCTAGCTACTCCCCGGATGATCCCATGATCAAGTCCCAAGCCAGGAGTCCTAGCCCCTAGTAGCCTCCTAGCTCTATCAATCCCTACTTCTAGGAGATAGCAAGGAATTCACTAACTTACCTCGTTAGGGTGAGGAAGACTCGTACAAACTTCTCCCGGGCAAACAAAAAATCGATTGGCGCTTTGGGCGACACCTAGCCATCTAAGAGATGAGATCTCCAAGAGTAACATATCCAACCAGCTAGATCTTACCCAAGCTCCAAGTGCTCTTAAAGGATCAAATCCAAACACTCTCACAACGCACCAACTCTCTCACCTAATCCCTAGATCAATCTAAGTCTAAGTGAGGAGAAATAAGTGCTCTAGAGTCCTAGGAGTGGTAGGATGTGAATGTGGCAGCCAACCCGGCTAAGTGGGAGAGGATGGGCTTAAATAGCTCACGCACCTACCCACTAGCCGTTGGAAACAGGGTGTCCGGACACTCCGGACGCATTGTTCGGACACTCCGGACCTCCTAGCCGTTACACATGACGTGTAACGGTGACGTCTACTAGCCATTTGAACGATGGTCCCCATGTCCGGATACTCCGGCAAAAGCAGCCGGAGGCTCCAGACAGCCCATGTCCGGACACTCCGGACTAACTGTCCCGAATCAAATGTGCAAGTGCTGTGCATTACAAGTGTATCTCTCAGACACTAGTCTAGAATTGATCCTTTTAGAGCATTTGAAGGTTGATTCAAGTTCTAACTAGCCGATCCCCCTTGATAGTACAGCTTTTCCTTCGACTCAAAAATAAATGCAACCTATTTCTACTCCATTGAGTCGCTTCGCCGTCCCAATCAACTCCATTGTCAATTTTGCATTGTCGGGGGTCACTTGTCTTCTTGCTTCGCTTCATAACTCATTAACAAACGTTAGTCCCTTAATAATGTTGTCAATTATCACCAAAACCCGCTAGGGGTGATCAAGTGCACTTTCAATCTCCCCCTTTTTGGTGATTGATGAAACACTATTTAGGTTTACAAGAAATGAATAATAATGAGTTTTGAATCCAAAGGGATAGAGATGGCCCCCTCTAAATGTGTGCACAACACAAATATGAGTTAGACTCATTTTGCACACAATTAGGCAAGAACTCCCCCTATCTCTTTGCATTCGTGGCATGCAATGGTGTGAGTACAAATGCATCAAAATAAATATGACATGGCAAGATGCAATAAGCGATAAACATCACACCAATCAAATATGGATCATCACAAGTGCTAAATGTAATTGCAAAAGATAATAAACAATGTCTAAAACTAGCAATCACACAATAGCACACAAGTATATAGTTATTACATGTCCAGAACGATCGAATTAAAGAGTTGTCCAACAAACTAACACAAGAGGATAGATAGGATGGATGGGGAGCACGTCTCAACCCGAGGATAGAAGCAAGGAACACAAGACTTCTCCCCCTTTGGCATCAATACACCAAAAGGGAGAGGAGAACCAAGGGTAGTCAATCCTGGCCGTCATCTTCATAGTACTCCTCAGAGTCGTCGCCGCCGTTGCCGTTGCCACCGTTGTGTTCTCCCTTTCCATCGGAGTGATAGGTCTCCTCCTCCTCAGACGTTCCCTCAAGCGATCCAGACTCAAGGGGAGAGCTGATGTGTGCTGGAACCTCGCAGAAGGGAGGCGGCTGAGCTGACGAGCCTGCACTTGAGTCACCACCAATAGGTGCGAAGGGGTCCACCCACTCCTCATCATCGGACACGTCGAAGATGTCATCCTGGATGTTCAGATGCTGCGGGATCTTCTTCTGGTGCTCCTCATACTTCTTCTGCCTCCTCTGGATCTTCTTCTGATGCTCCTCATACTTCTTCTGCCTCCTCTGGATCTTCCCACAGGATCCAAGGAGAAGCTGCAGGGCCTTGCGTATCGGCGAGGACTGCTGCGAAGATGAAGAGGGTGCTGAAGAGGAAGCAGCATGGCACTTGGCAGCGTGGCGTGAAGCCAGGGGCTCCGTCGGATCCATAGGCTTGTAGGGCGGATGCTCTACATCTGGAAGAATCTCGATATCTCTGCAGACTTGATCAATCAATTCCTGGATGTAGGGTGCATAAAGTGCGGCCTTCCTGGGATCTGATGCTGCCGTCTTGATTTCATGCCAGATGTACCTCGCAACACTGAAGGCAGGGCCGTTGAGGCGACAGTAGGCAAGAAGATCCAGTGCGCTAGCCTGCAGTGTCGTCAAGTCCCCACTCTTAGGACTGATCATCTGCCTGAACATGAGGTTCAGGGTCTTGTAGTGAGGAAGCAAGCCCTTGGTAGTTCCTAGCTCGGCACGGTTTGACTTCTCATACATGAATGCGATCTCGTGCACTAGAAACTTCCTTAGATTCTGATGGATGCAGGTCCTTGTGACATCTTCTTCAGGAAATCCAAGGATGCGGGCAAACTGAGGTAGAGTACAGGAGTATCGATTGCCCTCCAACATCCATGTCATCTTCTCAACTCCAAGGGGAATGAGGTCAAAGAAGATAGTGGTGTAGAATTGACTGACAACCTCCATGTTGTAGTCCTTGGCAAAGCCCATAAGATGAAACATCCCTTTCTGCTTGCAGAGCCGTACCACACTCTGAAGAACAGGGTTTGCTGACTCCTCGATGGCTACCCAGTTGATCCATCCCATTCTAACAAAAGCCTTGTCTCTTCGCTTCAAGATCACAGTGGTGTAGAAGTCGGCGTGGAAGTGGTTATGGAACCGATAGTCATCGATCCCCTCATCCTTGTCCTGGTCCCACGTCCTCTGTTCCCTCTTTGCTGCCACCTGACCTCTGCTCTTGAGATAGTTGATTCTATGACGTCCAGGGGCTTGGTCAACTTCCGTGAGAGAGAGGCGAATAGGTCCTTTATACCTATTACCTCCCTGCTACTGCTGCTGCTGTGGCCGAGGCTGAGGTGGAGGTGGGTTGGCGACGTAGTGCGCTCCAGACCTTGGCCTCTTAGCTATCTTCTTCACACTCGGTCCCTTGGTTTTGTCCGCCGACACTTTAGCTTTGCCTCTCTCTGCTGCACTAGGCCGAGAGTCCCTTGTGCTGGCAGCTGCGCTCGATGCCTTGACGCGTGAGGCGCATGAGCGATTGAGCCGAATGACTTCCTGCGGCTGATCTTCTCCTAGATTTTCTTCCATTTCATCCCTCTCGACATTACGGCCATCGATTCCACCAATTGTCTTCACACGTGCCATCTGAACAGAGGATATACGAGGAAAACGACTTAGATGACGAAAATCAAAGGCAGGAAATACCCCAGGTCCGGACTATCAGGACAACGCGTCCGGACACTCCGGACAGGGTAGATCGACTCTAAATCCCCAAAATCCACCGCAAAATCTAGGGGATTGAAATCCTAAGGCTATTTGAGATAGAATGCAGGTGTTCTAACCAAAAAGAATTGAGAATAATGACCTAGATTCAAGATCGGAACGAGAAACCCTAAAACGGAGAGAACGGGCAATACCTCGAGGGATCGGATGAAACTCGCAGAGAAATCAACTCCTAGGCGAGTGGGGAAGCTCGGGGGATGTAGGATCGAGGAGGCCGACTAGAGGGGGGTGAATAGGCGGTTTTAAAATTATTTGGCCAAAACCATGTTGTATATGCGAAAGCGTAAATCAAAATGGTTTTGCACAATTCAAGCCTAAATCAACTAGTTTCAACTATGTGTACAAAGAGACTATGCCTATGTTGAGGTTTGCATCCCTAGGTTGACATGCTCATAAAATACAAACTAAATTAAGTCTTGCAAGCCTAGGATGATAAAGATGTCACAAATAATCTCTAGTATATAAATTGCTCAAAGTAAATACAATAAGTAAAGGGAGCAAGAGACACAACCGATTTTTTGTTTAACCGATATTGGGAAGCTTACCGGCTTCTTAATCACTGTTGAGACGAGCCCCGACTTCACCGCTCAAACCACCAAGCCTTCGAACCCCTTTGCTAAGGGATGGGCAAGGTAGGAGCCGGCCTCGAAGTGGTCTACACAAGCCTCAATCACTAGTGGTAGCTCTTCCTCTACTCTAGAGATGGTGAACTCCCAACCACTCACAATCAACACCAGGCTTCCTCCACAAACTTATTTAAAGAGGTCACCGGTTCTTCTCCAAGCCGTCTAGGAGGTGGCAACCTCAAGAGTAATAAGTCAAGACTCTCTTGACTCTCCCAAGTACCAATGCTCAATCTCATGCCCAAACACTTAGCAAATATTGCCTCTACAACTCTCTATTTGCAACTAATGCACTCTAGTTGCAACTCATGCACTAGAGAAGAGGAGATGGTGCTCTCAAGCTAAATCATGCAAAAATTGGCTCACAAGGTTGGCTCTCATGTATATGCCTCCAATAGGACCAGGAGCAACACCCAAAACATTCAAACTCCTGGTCTTATATAGCCCACACCAAAGAACTTGCCGTTGGGGGCGAAATCACCCTTCTCTGGTGCCTGTCGGTCAGATCGACATATATGGGCCAGTCAGATCGGCCCCCCTTAACTCAACGGTCAGAAAACTGCTCCCGGTCTGATCGGAGTGTATCGGGCGGTCAAACCGCAGGTTATTTTTCAGCATGACCGACAATTAGTAAAACGGCGATATCTCGTCACCCGGGTGTCGGAATTAGGTGTTCTTGGACTCTATGGATAGCTTATTCAATGGGCTATCCAACCCATGAACAAACAACCCAATAATCATAACTTTTCTCAAGAAAAAGGGGCTCAAACTCAAGAGGACATTCCACCGGACATATCCACAAGAGACCACTGAAAACTATTTGGCATGCCCACTTCTCTCTTTGCCTAGACCTTGAGAAAACACACCAAACATGGCTAGACACCCCCACACATGCCCACATCTCTCTCTTTGTCCACAACCAACTCCAACGAGAATCACGGGTGGACACAATATATAAGCAATGCATAAAACACATCTAAACAAGTCTCACCACATGCATGCCAAAGGTTATAGTCTAGGATTAAGATCCAACCCGGATTCCTCACTCAAACTAGACACAACCTTAATGTGCATGTCTAGGAAAAAAGATCATGCATTTGAGATTGAGCGATTTGCACATGGTTCAAGTCAAGTGACAAGTCATTGACCCCTCTTAATAGTACGCGCCTATCTAGCAACCCGGTCTTTACTCCAAACACCAAGACCAGAAAAAGACTAAGAAAAGCATTCTTAGCTTCATTATACCTTTGCCCTGCGTCTATCCAACTTGAGGTCAATTCCTATTCAATTAATTGTAATGAACTCTTGTTATCATCCGGTTGAACCATCATTGTGCCATGGTCTTGATCAACCTCTATCAAGACTTCTTTTATACCATAGGCATTGTCAACATGTTGGTGTCTTTGGCTTGATTACCACGAATCCATAGTTTTCTCCATCAACTTCATCATGGTAGGTCCTATTACTTTGCACAACTCAAAGGAAATCCATTAGTCCTAACAAATCGGTTGTCATCTTCCACTTGATGACCAACCGGTTGCATATAAAAGATGTGAATAAATTGTTGAGTAATTATCAACACCACAAGTGTTATATACTCGCATGTGTGCTCAAGTGCAATGATCCCAAAATAAATATAGGTGAACAACATGGATCAAGAGCAAGCATAACAAATATATATAAGATTTGCTCCCCCTAAACATATGCATGCATACAAAAAATATATATATGAGAGGCAAGTGCATGCATACAAAATATATAGGATTTGCTCCCCCTAAATATATGCATAGAAAATTCTTGTGTGTGAGAAAGTGTATGCATACTTAAAGAT